>CM065168.1:48756301-49356301 GCA_033026295.1 Channa striata
AAAGCAACTTTCAAAAGACATCAAAGCAGTTTTTCAGATTTCCAATCTGATCGATGGTCTGAAAGTTCACCTCTTCCTGTCGTACAGAGCAGGAACCTGCTGTTACAGTTAATATCAATGTGCAAATGTAAGCAGATTTTTAGAAGTTGATTTTCAGAACTCAAAGCTGCTGCTAGAGCACAGACCAGAGTTACCGACCCCCATAAATCACTTACTTTCATTCCAAGAGCATGTTTTGATTTGGACATAGGTGAATCCCCCTGAAGTTCACGGACGTGGGTGAATGAATGTGTCTGAGTGTCTGTGTGTGTGTATATCTGGGTTAAAGCTGCTGCTTGGGCCACTGTAACTGTAACTGTAACTTTATTTGTTAAACCCTTTAAAATAACGAGGTTGAACAAGGTGCTGTACAAGTTAATACATAAAATATGTAACATGTAAAAACATGTGTCAGCAGCTGCAGTTTGTTTGTGTGGCCTCCACAGCCAGACGGGTGGTGCTCAGTCACTGTGTGTTTGGTTCCAGACAAAGATGGTGGAGTTTTTCTGATCAGTCACTGATTTACTGATGGACTTTAGTCAGTGGACGTTATGTCTCCTCCTCTTACTGAGACTGTCCACTGTCACTTCCTCTTCATCCTTTGTTTCATCATCACTGAACAATAGTGTTTAGACTGTGTCAGAGTCAGGAGGAGTCAGAGTGGAGAAGAAGACAAAACGCCTTTTCTGTCTTCATCCATCCGTCCATCAGCTCCTTCTCTTCCATTTTGTCTCTGATCCAAAGTCAGATCAGATTAATAATCAAAGTTTGATCAACAGATGATCAAACTGATTGTTCAGCCATCAGAGGAGTTGGATCAGTGGAGCTGCTTCTGTTCCTGATGTCCACTGTCTCATCTTTGTCCTGAGTTCTTACTGCAGAGGAGACAGAGGACAGTCAGAGACAGACAGAATGTTGCTCAACAAAAAAGTTTGAAACTATTAACGACTGTCTCTTCAGAATAAGAGCTTTAACTTCCTCTCATAAATACATGTACAGTTTTCTGAGGGCAGTTATTTAAACTCAAAAATTCAAACATCACATTAAACCAGAGCAGATATTTGTAGAACTTAAACACAGACGACAGGAGACAACTGACCTTTGACTTTGAGCAGCACAGTTTTCCTTCTCAGCACAGTGGTGACAGCAGTCACTTTACATCTGTATGTCCCTGTGTCTCTGACTGTCGGGTATTTCAGGGTCAGACTGAGGTCTCCAGTTTTCAGCAGGTCTCTCTTCATCTCTGTTCGGCCTCTGTAAACCTGGTTCTGTTCTTCAAGCTGGTCAGAGCCATTGTCATATTTGTGGACAGTCCTGTTGTTACTGGCCCTCCACCTCACTCTAGTGTCCTCAGGCAGGTCCCCTGTGGTCCTGAAGGGCAGCTGGACAGACTCCACTCCCTCCTCCACCTCCACTTGACAGTCTAAGAGGACAACACACCACAACATCAGCTGGACAGACAACAGCAGCAGTTTAGAGGACTATTTAGAGGAGAAATATTCAGAGCTAAATGTCTGAGTCTGTCTCTTCCAGATGAGTTTCGTCTGCAACTAAATGTTAGTGACAGATGTGTTGTCACATCCTGTCTCCTGCTTCTTGCAGTCTTGACTTTTTTAGTACTGAACCAGGAGCTGGGAGACTCCAACCCACACCAAAAAAACATTTTTTGCTGCGATTCAGTTTCCAGGAGCCCATTGTGTGGAAAAAACAGTGACATGTATTGGAGATAATGGGGACGGGGGCTTGGGCATTCATATTTATCCACACTGAAGGGGACAATCCTAGTCAGGAATGTCCACTAACTATTGTCCTCTGGACTTTGTCCTGCTGAATCCGTTGATTTCAGTGGCTGATTACAGCAACACTGTCAGTGTCAGTGAGGACAGAACAATGTCTGTGGAGACATTAGAGGACAGGTCCATGTTCTCTGTGTCCACAGCTTTTGAAACTAATCACAGCTTCTTGTTTCCTGCTCTCATGTGCTGATGGACATTTTCATTGTCACTGAAATAAGGTCGAGAGACAGAAAATGTCCCAGAGATCCAGCCAGAGACAAACTCCCCTTTTCCACCTTTGTCTCCAATGAGACCAACAATCGAATTCATCAAGTTGTGTCTGCAGCTTCACCTGTTGTTACCTGGACCTGATCTACTTGTGGTGGAGCTCAGTTCAAAGTTTGTCTGTGTCCCAAATATTCACAGAGTCATTAAATAAAGTGAAACACATTCATAGAAACATAGTCACAGTAAAACTGCAGTTTATCTTCGTATAAAGATTAACAACAGTTAGTTTAGACAAAGACTTTCAACTGACCTTTGACCTGGAGCTTCACGTCTTTCTTCATCAGGACGTTTCCCTCCCTGCTGTAGATGCTGCAGGTGAAGGTTCTTCTGTCCCAGTCTGTGGGGTATTTGAGGGTCAGACTGAGGTCTCCAGTTTTCAGCAGGTCTCTCTTCATCTCTGTTCGACCTTTGTAACGACTGTACTGTTCTCCAGGCTGGTCAGAGCCGTTCTCATACACATGGACTCGTAAATTCTCATATAAACTTCGTCTCCACTCCACTCTGACGTCTTCAGGCAGACGAACTGTGGTTTTACAGGGCAGCTGGACAGACTCCACCCCTGAATCCACCTCCACCTGTGGGACTGAGAGGACAACAAAGACCAACATGATGTGGACAGACAGCAGCAGCAGCTCTGACACATTTTCTTTGAGCGTATGAAGTGAAATATTAATCAAACCCTTTTGTCTGAAACAGAAGTTTCTACTTCCAATCTAATTTTAAGACACATTAACTTTTAAATACCAGTTCTCTGCATTGTTAGATCATGTCTGACTAACATGTTATTTGACACAGACAGAGTGAGACAACAGTACCCAACATTCAGATGTTTCCTGAAGCTAAAGTGTTTTTGTTGGTAACATCAGCACATGATCACAATGAAAGGGATTGTTTTTCGATCTTTATGTTCTGTGAATAGATTTCTTATTTCAATAATTCAAACATTATTTCAATGTTCTGACATTTAAAGTGACTTCATTACTTTAAAGGGTTATGTTTGTTTTTCCAGCTGAACTGGAACTGATGCCACTTTTAGAAATGTTGCTTCTAATTTTAAGTAATTCGTGTAAATCTGTCAAAAAACAAACAAAAACAGTGTTTTACTGTCACAAAGATCCAGATGTTTAAAGCTGTCACTATTTTCATTAGTAAAGGCAGTTTGTCCATTGTCATGGAGACGTTCGGTTGTTAGGATCCTCTCCATCACCTCTGATGGTGTCAGAGCTGGTTCACGGTGTCACATTCACATGGACACAGTTGGTATTATTACCATTACAACTGAACAAACCCCGCCCACTGATGAACAGCGGCAGGTGCAGAATGAGATGAATTATTAGTTAAAATTATTTAGTAAAATGTTGATGATCTTTAACTGACCTCTGACCAGCAGCTCCACCTTTTTTTTCATCAGGATGTTTCCCTCCCTGCTGTAGATGCTGCAGGTGAAGACTCCTCTGTCTTCGTCTGTGGGGTATTTCAGGGTCAGACTGAGGTCTCCAGTTTTCAGCAGGTCTCTCTTCATCTCTGTTCGGTCTTTGGAAAACTCATTCTGTTCTCCAGGCTGGTCAGATCCGTTCTCATACACATGGACCTTCTTGTACCAACTGTCCGTCCACTCCACTCTGACGTCTTCAGGCAGGTGAACTGTGGTTTTGCACAGTAGGACGACAGACTCCACCCCTGAATCCACCTCCACCTGTGGGACTGAGAGGACGACAAAGGACAGGTATGAAGTGAAATATTAATCAAACCTTTTTCTCTGGCAAAGAATTAATTCAAATCTAACAAACAAACAGCTATTCAATATCCCTTCTCTGGATTATTAGATCATGTCGATTAACATGTTATTTGAGAGACGACCAGAGACCAGGAACCAAGATTCCGACGCTTACTAAAGCTGTTTTGTGTTTTTTCATCTTTGTGTTCTATCTTTGTGTTTTCTTATGATAATAATTTAAATATTATTTGTATTGAAATGCTCTGACATTTTAAAGAGCTACAGTATTTTAAAGGGATAAAGACTATGACCCGAGTCCAACTTGGCACAACTTGTCAGTGGACCAACACTCCTCTAAACCTTAACTTTACAAAAAGGAAATGGTCGGTTCTGCTGCTCAGATGGAAATTTGTTGGACGCCATATATGATGTTCTCAGCATGTGTCATGTGTAATTGTAGGATTGTCTGTTTTATTTGCCAATGGTAACAACCACTAACATGTTCGCATCATGATCTTTTACCAATAATAACAGCTCCATGTCCAATCAGGTTAATCTCTCTCCCTGACAGGAACTTGTGTCACAGCTACGTTAATACTGGTTTTTCAGTTCACCCGTGTGTTTTTTACCCTAAAGTCTTTTAACTCTTTGGCTGAATGTGGTTCAGACTGACTGTGATTTGTTGATTTCACTGTATAAGGTTTGGAACTAGGTGATTTTGCTGTGATGTGTAAATTGTCATTTTTGGTATTTTTGAGTTTGTTTTTGGTGTGACTGGTTTTTGCTGGTCCCACATTCTCTTCACTGAGCTGTGGATGAACGTGAAATCGGCAAAAACTGTGAGGATGAAGGGTTCTGCCATTTTTACATTTAACAGGGTCCAAAAAGTCGCTATTGAAAGTTCTGTAATAAATTATGGTGGTTTATGGTTTTTTTCATGTTTGCTCTGAGAATTGAATCAGAATCAGAATCAGAATCAACTTTATTCGCCAAGTTTGTTAGGACAAGCCAAGACAAGCAAGGAATTGGATTCGGTCTATCTCTGTCTCTTAGTACTCTCCATTAATTAACAATTATTTACATAGTTACAAAAATATAAACATATAAACAATATATAAATTGTTCTTATGTTCCACCTTTTGTGGAAGTGAGCTGCTCATGAGACGACGTGGTCTCAGTCAGGACTGACAGCATGGAGGAGGAAGAGCATTTGTAGTAATTGTAGTGGACAGACAACAACCCAGAGTCCTTTGATCTGTGGGTGGATTATAATCCACATCCTCCCAGGACCTGATGGAACAGGATGAACCTCTGATATTCAGCTCAGTGACACGTGTCAGTCCATCCAGCCGAGTTAGATACAGATGGACATGAGGACTAGGGCCAAGTTAGACTGTGTGTGTGTGTGTGTGTGTCATCATTTAGATAGAGATAGAAATTACCTTTGTTTTTTAATCTCCACAGATTTACTCCAAGACCCACAATGACGACCAGAGCCACAACCAGAAGACTCAGAAGAATCCAGGCCTCCACTGGGAAAACGTACGGTTCTGGAACAGCAGTAAATTACATATGATCTATATGATCACTGTGATCTGATCCAAATTCCTGGATCAAACAAACTAGTGGATATTTCAGTGTGTTATTGAGCAAAGAGCCAATATGTCGAGGAAGAAGGACAGAAAAACCCTCCTAAAAAGGATCCTTGGTTTCTCAGCAGTGTGACACACAATCATTTATCACTGTCTCTACAACAAAGAGAAGATTCAATCATTGGCTACTTCTGTGTTAAGTTAAAGACAAATTACTTTGACAATCGTCCCCCACAGATGCTGAAGTCTTTAGGATTCACTGTCTTTGTGTTGCTGAGTTGGAGTCTGTGATCTGACCTTCTGTCAGTGCTGCTTCGTGTCTGTGAGGACGACTGGAGCCACTAGAGAAATAACTAGTTTTTATTCGTTTTTCTAAATGTTGTTGCTTGTTGCTGTTGTGATTCAATTTTTCCAGATGGAATCAGTTTTCTTCCTCTTCATCTCTTCACACACTTATAACATAAATTGTTATTTTCCCTCAGCTGTTACCTTCTGTTTTGCTCATTAGCATCAGTTTGCTATTTCTACAATGACGACTATCTGAGTAAAGACGTCTCACACTTCATTATGTTCATTATGTTTGAATTGAGACATTCATGCCTTAAAGTCTGGAATGACAGGCCTGTATCTGTAAGTGGCTGTTATGGTTTGTTGCTGACCTTTGACCTGCAGCTCCACATCTTCCAGCCTTCGCTCGTTTCCAAACGCTGTGACGATGCAGCTGTAGTTGCCGCTGTCAGAGCGAACCGGTTTTCTCAGAGTGAGGCTGAAGTCTCCCGTTGTCAGAGAGTCAGTCTCCATCGATGTCCGGCCTCTGTAAAGCAGGTTTTGGTCTTTAAGTACGTCACCAGTCGTCTGACGCCTGTGGACAGTTGAAGGACTGAGTTTCTCACGGCTCCACACAACTGTGGGGTTCAGAGGAACCGTAGAGGTCCGACAGGGCAGCACGACTGAACCTGCCCCCTCACGCACCTCCACACCCAAACCAGGCTGGAAAACTGGGAGGACCCACAAACAGAAACAGGAATTAGCTGTGTCCGTATGTCCTGCTACAGGAACAGGAACAAGAATAAAACATTTAATATTTTTGACTGACATTGGCAACAACGAGGGTTCTAAGACTAGAAGGTTACATGGAGTTCACCTCGTTTTTCAAAGTTATTTTACCTTCATATTTCTGTGTAGGCTCAACAGTCCATGTTGGGCTGCTTCCCCAACCTGGATCTCACCTAAATCTATTCTTTGTTCGTCTTTTTACTTTAGATTTTTGTTCATTTTCAGTGAAGTTGGCCTGTTCATTCAACGCCGGTCATCACCATATTTGTTTTCTAACAGGAAACTGTAGTGACCCAGACACAGACCATATTCATAGTCCCAGTGTCCCAGAATGTTCTGCCCAGCAACTCATTGTAGAAACATCTGTGTGATGTGTCAGTCTGTAGAAGTGAAACTCAGTGAACTTCTAATAAAACCCTTAAAGACTCTGGATGTTCGGTCACCACCAGCATTTTACTTCTAGAAGCAAATCAGTTTGTACTTGGTATCGGTCAGTAGTAAAACGGAAGTACATCCCGACTCCTTACAGTCAAGCTCTATAGTATCATAGGATCCAGACCAGGATGCCGATCCGTTCTACTTTCAAGACTAAACTTAAAACTTTCCTCTGTCATAAAGCTGCTCATTGACTCTGAACCAGATCTTAGTCCATCAGGGGGTCTAGAGTAGCATAACTAAGTCGTCCCCCCTGCATTATGTCACTAACCTCTGTCTTTCCCTGTCTTCAGGTGTCCCCGGCTTTGCAGCTGTGTGTCCTCCAGTGTCAGGATTGAGGACTTTTTGTTCGTGTAGCTTTTGATTTTTCCTGTCGTGGCCATTTATTTTGTAGTATTGCTTTTCTTTCCTGTTAGTTTCTTGTGGGTTGCTTTACATTTCTCGTTTGTCCTTATTGGTTTCACCTGTTTTCCCATTTAAACCCTGTTCCCCCTTCCGTTTGTGGGTTTGTCACTCACTCAGACATACATATACTCGTATACTATATTTTAGTTGAACTTTGCGTTGTGTTAGTTTTCTTGTTCTTCATTATTTTCTTGATTAGAGATTACTTTGCCGTGTTATGATTATGGTGCACTCAGTTTTTCCCTTTATTTTTGTTTGACTACTAGTTCTTGTCCCTGGTTAGTTTAAGTTTGTACATGTGGTCCTGTTTAGTTTATTTCTCCCTCAGTTAGATCTTCAGTTCTTGCATGTTCTTTTCCCCTTAGAATTTTTTTTGTTTGTCTCCATAGGTTGTTTAGTTTGTTTAGGGTTTTATTTGTTTGTTTCTTGTTCTCCCTTTTGGAGAGATTGTTAGTTTTTGTTGTTTAAATTAATTATTATTATTACACACCCCGCTGTCGTTAACACCGTCGTTGTTTCCTTATTCTATAAATTCCCTCCAATTCTGACATCCAGTGTGTAGCTACTGGTCCTATGAACCTGCACCATGTTTCGCTTTCTTCTTTTCTTTCTCCACTTTTCACTCCCCACGAGTTTTAAGTGCAAGAACACATTATTTGAAAGATATAATTATATTATTTAAAGAAAACAGATCATATTAATGTTGTAAGGAGCCTCCAGAGCTGAACTCATGTAAAGATGCAGCAGGACTGTCCACTGTATAAAGATGTTTGTGAGTGTCGACTGTTCCTGAGACAGACGAGCAGAAAAACGTAATTAAACTGAATATAAATGTTAGTTAATTACACTGCAACTCTATCGGACTAATTATATAAAGAAATGTATTTGGATCAGAGGAAAACTTGTGTCAGTATCAAACAAATTAACCGCTGTTCACACTAACACACAGAAAACAAACTTTCAAAATAAAAGCCTTTTAAACTTTTTTTTTCAAATTTTCTGCATTTCAGTTCTGGAGTGAGTTACCTACAGAAACACACAGACAGGAAACACACTTTCAAAATTAAAGCCTTTCTGATACTTTTCATAAATGCTAAAATGAGTTTGTGGTTTAAGTCTTATTGACGTCTGATTTGACAATTGTTTGAATTCTGTTGAACTTTTTCCGCTCTGAGATGTAAATGTTTCCACAGACTTTGGCCTAATGAGATTCACTTTCAACATGATGTTTTGAAATTGTCACAGTGGTTCATAAGTTCTACTATTGCTCAGGTGTTTGTCTTAAACTTTGCAATCAGCTGTAATAATGTACAATTTCCAGGATGTTGCAGGTTTTTCATGTTACAGCTACTTGTGGCAGAATTATTCAGCTTTTGTAAGTTAGTTAAACTTTAATTCAGCTTGTTTTCACTTTTTTAGAAACTTAAACATTTTTACACTTTTCTAATTAAACTTTCAGCTGTTTTTAAACAGTTCAGCTTCATTTCATCTTATTTTCTACTTTGACATTTTAAATATAAGTTTCACCTATTTCAGTAAAAACTTTTTTCAGCATTGCTTGGAAAATCCTTTCAGCTCTGAATCATTCACAGTGCTTTGACTTTTTGGAAAATATTTTTCTAGTTTAAACATTAAATCTTGTTATATGACATTGACTGTCTGAAAGTTCACAGGCAGCTCCTCATATATGATCTGACAACTCGCTGTAACATGAGGTTTTATGATACAGGAAATTATTAAAGATGGGAGCTTAAATTTGGTCTCCAAACTTTCAAAGTCAATATGCAGTGACAGAGCACAAACGACAGCAGGTGTTGGGGTTTGTCTCTGACCTTTGACCTCCAGCTGTTCTTCCATCAGTGTCCGTTCTTGTCCGTACATTCTGGCTGTGCAGATGTAGGTGCCGCTGTCAGACGGTCTTGGTTTTCTCAGGTTCAGGCTGAAGTCTCCTGCTGTCAGAGCGTCAGGCTTCATCGATGTTCGGCCGCTGTAACGCTGGTTTTGGTCTTTAAGATCATCACCGTCCTCCACGCGCTTGTGGACAGTTGAGGGATTAAGATCCTTGCGGCTCCACGTCACCGCGGTTCCCTGAGGTACAAACGAGGTCTGACAGGGCAGCAGGACCGACTCGTCTCCTGCATCAACCTCCACAGTGACGACATGCTGGGAAACTGTGAGGACACACAGAGAAACATGAGTCAGCTTTGTCCTGTGTCCTAATGTCCAGTGTCAACTGCAGGTCACATGGTTACAGATGAAGATTAAACTGAAAACAGAAAAACTGAAACAACTTTATTGAATAAACGTTGATGCTGAAGAAATTAAATTATACTATAAATTTTATTTAATTATATTAAATTATATAGAAATTATATTCACAAAAGCAAAGACTAAAATAATATTTTAAAAAGTTGTTTGAAAACATGTTTTCATTGTGTAGTTATAGTTTCTTATTATTATTATTAATTTTATTCTATTCTTTTGTTTATTTTTTTTTTATAATTATCTTCACAATTTTTCTCGCCCCTTATCTTATTATTTAATTTTTTTAGGGATTTCACTACATCCTGTGTGTGTCTCAGGAAAGCTGGTTTCTGTCGTAGGACACACACTTCTCTGCCACGTTGACGCGTAACCGACTTTCTCCAACTGTGCGTAACAACAGAGAAACACGCGGTGGGTCAAAGGTCAGTGTACAGTTAAAATCTGTGAGCCAGGTTTTCAGAATAAGTCTGAGCTGGACGCGAAACCCAGTTATGAATATGTCGATTTCCAGTGAACTGGTTTCTTACGTCCATGTAAACACAGCGAGTTGTTCTGCTGATTTTTTTGTTTCCCTGATTTTCCACCATGGAGGCAGTGACAGCAGAACTAGCACCAGCTGTAGTGTCACCACGTACTGGATTCCAACCAAAACCGGTTTGTGAGAGCGAGCGATGGGGTGGAGCCGGGTGTGTGTGAGTTAGTGTGAGACAGAATGAGACAGAATGAGACTATGTGTGTGTGGACGGAGACTTGAGGACAGACAGAGCAACAAAACCAAAGCAGGAACAAAGTCCAAGGCACAAACTGTGAAACTTAACGTCAAACCCAGAATATAAAAATCGAGTTTCAGATGGTACAAACGTCATTTCTTCATTAACAAAACAGTCACAAAGTAAGATACAGTAAAATAATGAACATTATGTTTTCATAAAAGAACTTTTGTACCAGCTGAACCCTCAGCAGGCGAGGAGGGAACTGCAGGGACACATAGGAAAACTAAGCAGCTGTTGGAAAGTAAAGAAACTGGTTTTCAGACAAACTCTGCTCACAGGTTTGTCCTTTGTGTGCTCAGAGTATCATCAACCGTTCCCAGATCACCTCCAGCCTCCAGGACCACGATGTCATGTGACCAGCCCTGTTTCTCACTGGGGCCAATGAGCTGAAGCCAAACACCAGCAAACGTACAAACTAGTCCAAGAAGTTCTGGTCTCCACACCACAGACTGTGGAAACGTATTGGAAACGTCTTCCACGAGCCTCGGACAAACTGAACTGGCTGTTTGTCATTTCCCAGAAGAAAAGAAGAAGAAATCAGGCAGCAACAAGACTTTTTCCTGTCATGCTCCTTTTCCTCAGGAACATCCTCCCAGTTGATCTGTCAGTCCGACTCTGTCAGACTCTTTTTCTGTCCTTACCTTCTTTGTCTAAGTTGTGCTTTGCACAAGGTTTATACCAAACTCTGGCTGCTGTGATATGTTTACAATATTTCCCTGTTATGATGATTCATCAGCACCGACAAACTCTGTGCTACGATTCCACACGACTGCAGACGGTCGACTGGAACCTGCTCAGTTCCACTCGGTTCTGTGGGATAAAGTTTCTCTTACCGTGTGTGAGAATCACAAACGCCACAAACATCTTCATCTTCCTGTTCAAACTCCAACAAATCCTCCTTCAACCTGCTTCTTCAGAAACTAACTGCACGTTCACAATTTCTTTATGATTTACTGACACTTTAGTTTCACTTTCTGTATAAGGGAGCGGCTTAAATTCACAATCATGTTTCAGGTCAAACAGCTTTTTAATGATGGGAAATACGGATCTTTTCAAGGATTCTGCTATTATGGCTCCTTATTTAGTACCACTCAGGAAACTATATTTTAGCCCAATTTAGCCACCATGGCTGGTTTGTGTGTCAATAAGCAACTTTTTGCTCAGTGTCATAAAATCCTTGTTTTTACAAGGATCATGTTTATATTTTTATGACACCTCTGCTTCTTTCACATAATGGTATGATCCTAGTCTGTCCTCGCATGTGATTGGCTGCATGGTGTGCTAATCACAATAAAGTCCCACCTCTGTCTGCATGGGTTTCCAGCAGGCTGGAAGTTCCCCCGACAGGAGTCAGCTGTCTGACCGTGTGTGAGAACCACAAACGCCACAATCTGCAACAAATCCTCCTTCAGTCTGCTTCCTCCTTAACCAACTGCACATTCACAATGCAAAGGAAAAATTAAGAGTGATTACATTTTAATGCTTATGTTTAGTTGTAAGGTCAAATGATATTCAGTGTTGTTATGAAGAATGTTGAGACATAGCATCTTTATCTCATATACATGTTTTTGTCTAAGAAGTGTCGGCATAACCGTCCCAAGGTTGTCTGCTATCTGACAGTAAACTGTGGTGACCTGGAGACATACGACAAACATGTTTTGCCCAGCAGCAGAGGGGTATAAAACATTTGTGTGATGTATCAGTCTTTAGAACGGCACTAGACAGGGGACGAAACTCTGTCTGTGAACTTCTCTCTTGAAGATAATAAAACCCTTAAAGACATCCTGGATGCAAACTTCTTTATTGACTACACTCGAGGTGTCTGGGACCAGTAGTTGTCAAGAGAGATTTTTTCCATGACACACAATCTCTTTATAATCTGCTGACACTTTAGTTTCACTTTAAGTACAAGCTAAATGTTTTATTCTCGTTTCCGCACTGACCCTCTTAAATACAAGAGCAACCACATAGATGGTCTTAAATGTAGTGGTCTGCCACCTGTGCTGTGAACCATTCATTCATTCATTCATTCATTCATTCACTGTGTGATGAGTTATTATGAACCAGTCTCTGTAAATGGGTGTTCACACCCAGCAGCTGTAGACCAATTTCCAGTCTCCCATTTTAAGGACAATATTAGATACATTAGTTCTTACACAACTATGGTTATTTACACTACTTAAGGATGTTTCAGTCTGATCTCGGCACTCGTCGCAGTACAGAGACAGTCCTGACACTGTTTGGAGTTTGACATCTTACTGCTGACACCCCCTCTCTTTAAGATGGTGACACACACCATGACACACTATCAAATACTCACTAGTATATACTCACAGTAATCTAGGCTATAGGTTTTTGAATTTTATTACTGTTCATCAGCACATACTGTGCATATTAAATTCACAGGAGACGATTAACAGAAGGCTAATGAATTTAGTGTCTTCACAGTCACAGTTATCCTAATACTGGGACAATAAGTTGTGCAGAAGTGCCGGACTTGCACTGACCTATCTGGGATTAAAGGTGCTTCTTGTGAAGATGAGTTAAATGTTCCAGCAGCCGGTTGGTTTCCATGGTGACAATGTCCTAGTTGCCTGCTTTGTAATTGACCTCGCTAACCTAAAGTAACAGAAGTAGCTCGGCTGGTTTCTTTGAAATGTTTGTGGGCTCAGGCAGCTGTTTGACTGACTGGTTGCTTGGTTAAACTGGTTAAAAACCACTTGGCCAAGATGGAATAAAACACCAATACTTGTATATCAGTGTTGGTGCTGCAGATATTCATGTGACCTGAGAGACAGCAGTGGTCTCACACTGTGGGGCCGAAACTAAATTCATTAATCTGCTTCATCAGCTTCAGTGGATTTACAGGCTCAATAGAAATGTGCACATATTATTTTCCTACACAGGATGGCGACAAACTCGAGCCCAATAATTTCAGAAATACAACGTCAATGATCCCAGGAGATTCACATTATTAACATCCTACTTCAGTTTCTTTCAGACCAAAACTTTTTTAAACTGACTTTTTCTATGTTGGTGTGTTTAAGGCCACAATTAAAAGTAGGTGCAGCTTAAGCATGAAGAAGAAAAGGTCGATTTATTGTCAGTGGACACAGATCTCTACAAAATCATCTAAATTAAAATATATATCAAATTAAATGTTTATTTGATAAAACTGAGCTGCATATAATTATCCGATCTGAGAGACAGCAGTGGTCCCACAATGTGGGATGGAAACTAAATTCATTCATCTGAGTTTCTTACATTTTTCTGGCTCATCAGGTTCATTTGATTTACAGACTCTATGGAAATGTGCACGTTATTTTTCACCACAAGGTCGTGAAAAACTTCAGCCCAATAATTAAAAAAAGAAATCAATTATCACAGTAGGTCCACATTATTAACGTCCAAATAATTCTGACAACATTGTGACCTGTGTCAGAATCATACTGAAAGTGAACGTGATGTGTTGTAGCTAATATTTGCAGCGTTAGACAGTGGTGAATGCTGAAATTACTTCAAAGGGTTCATGCTTATGAGCAACAGTTACTAAAAGGTTTCATCAGATGCTGGAAGCTGCGTGTTTTACTTTGGGTCCTTTTAGTTCTGTTACAGTCACCGTTTGTTCAGAAATACTGGAAGTGAGAAGAAACACTCAAAATGTGAACAAAGTAAAATCTTTGTAAAAGTTT
This sequence comes from Channa striata, assembly GCA_033026295.1. Lineage (NCBI taxonomy): Eukaryota > Metazoa > Chordata > Actinopteri > Anabantiformes > Channidae > Channa > Channa striata. Next base: position 48,770,339 of record CM065168.1, read on the forward strand.
GGCACTAACAATTTATTTCTTATTCATTTTATGTATGACGGCAGAATGCTGTCCAGTGTGGAGAATTCACATCATCCAGCCAAGTCCAGAAGACTCGTATGACTGTGGACGTCTGCAGTCAAGAGAAAAGAGGCTTCAAAGCAACAAGGCGCAAGAACAGAAAGGCCGGATTAGTTTGCCAAAAAAAAACACCTGAAAAAGCCGGTCCAGCTCTGGAATATTATTTTTCAGAACAACGAAATCGACTTATAGCAGAATGAGTTTGAGGGAAACATAAGGACAAGGACAGGAAGACCTCCACCGGGTCACTGGTGTTTATGGACTGTTGACAACAGTCTGTGTGTAACGCTCTGCTCAGACTCAGCCAAATCCTGCAAAACACACTGGAGCCTGTTCATGTTACTGATGGATAATGACACAAAACACACGACACTCTTCTTCACTGGTCAAATCAGTCACCTGATCTAAATCCAGCAGAGCAGCCTGAGGACAGACAGAGCCACAAACAGCAGCAGCTGCAGACACAGCCACACAAACGGACATTCTTCACCTTTTTTTCTTTAAATTAATTTTTTCATACGCAAGTGAAAACAGAATGTTTGTCTAAATTTATTCGAAAAACTCAACAAAAAATTTCGTTTTCACTTTTTCATTATGGGGAACTGGGTGTAGATGAAAAGAATTTCAACGATTGTAGCATCAGGCTACAAGGGGTCTAAAGACTTTGTAAATTCATCCATCCATCCACTATCTCAGACACTGGTCCTGTTCAGGGTCGCAGGGGGCCGCAGTCATCAAGTGTGTTGCCCCTAGCTTATTCAGTTGTCAGGTGTGTGCTACTTTCTGACTATCATGGACTAAAAATGTGTAATAGTAGGTGGAAACAGTGTTTATGTGTTAAATGTCCAATCATTGCTAGTCTTCAGGTATGTCGCCATCTTAAGTTAAAATACTGGCATATTTAATAACTTCATCCTCCCAGAAACAGGAATTCATAGCAGAAGGACAAACAGTTCTTTTATTCTTTCACTTTCAATTTTGTAAAGGTTTGTTTCTGTGAAATCACATGACCAAAGCAACACATGCACACACACACACACACACACACACACACACACACACACACACACACACACACACTTTTTTCCCTACTTCCTGTGAGTCACTGTCAGAAACAGGAACAACCAGTGAAGTTCTTAAATCTGATTGTCGTCACCTGTGCATATCTCCTACTTTTAAACCACATTTCACAGAAACTAGATCGAATGCAACCAACAATTTTTTAAATACGACCAACAAGTTAGTCTCAGTTATTGCAGGTTTCAGAGACTGTGAGCTGCTGCTGCAGCTTCCTCGGTTGGACACAACCTGTTATTTCAGTCTGTGTGTTTCCTGATGAGCAGAGCAGCAGTGAAGGTTTGGACCATGACACCACACTGGAGATGAGCTTCTGTTTGTCAGAGACTTTCTCTAAGACCATCCAGGAGCCACAGACTGACACAGACTCACACAACTGGTTTCCATTGTAGACTCTTATTGTTTATTCATGTTGCCATGTTTACATGTTTATTATTGAATCTTTATATGTTCTCAGATATTTATGTTGAACGTGAACGTGTCAATTCAATCCAGATTATTAATACAGCACCAAATCACATGAAATAAGTTAATGAGTTGAGACTGAACGTATCACAAACCTTGTAAGTAAGTCAACAGTAGCTGAAAGCCACAAAACGGTTTGAGTATCACTAAAATTTGAAGCCCTGAACAATGTAGAAGTGAAGTGAATGGAGCCTTTGATGCCTTTCACAATTAGCTATTAGCACAGAAACTAACTGGAACCCTCTTCACATCAAAGGCATCAAAGGCTCCCATAGAGCTCAGTGCAAAAAAAAAAAATATTTATCTAAATTATTCTGCATTAGCCGTCAGCGCACAAATCAATAGGAACCATGTCCAACCAGTTGCTACGCCTGCCTGCAGCATCTGATGCTGTGAGTGTTAAAGCCTGCAGTACCGCGAACGCCTGGTCAGATTTAATGCACTAAACCTTTGAGAACCGAAAAATTAGAAGAAGAAAAACATTTATTCGTCACATATACATTTGCACATAGATGTTACAGTCAAATTCCCTCTGGGGGAGCAGTGGGCTGCCACAGCCGGAGCCTGGGGAGCTAGTGCTGGGTGTGTTGCTCTGGGACACACCTGGTGGGTCGGCTGTGATTTTTGGATCCCACACCATCGTCCGTAACACCATCCAGCTGCTCCACCCGCTGAACTAGCAGGCCGCAATACAAAATCAGGGGAGAGCGCAAACGCTTTATTACATTGGACTCAGGACATGCTGCTCTCACAGAAATCAGCTCCTCCTCCACCTGCTCACCCTCACTCCAGCCTCTTTTTCTCCTGCACTCTGGTGCTGCCAGTCTGCAGTCAAACCCCTGTCAGCTGTCAGACCCCACCCTTCTCAATGTACAGTCCAGCGCATTGTGCAGGCACTGCTCACATGTCATATTGAGCACCACGCTGCCCTGTAGATGGCACAGTCAAACCTCTCCAGATGATCCAAAATGCAGCTGTCGTGGTCAGAGGCTTCACTTCCTGATGCTGGTGCCTCAGTCCCGCTTCCTGTTCTGTGGTCAGTTCTGACACCTTACTTCCACTTGTGCCGCCCTTGCTGCCTCCCAGCTCTCTTGCTTGCCCACATCAGATTCAGAGCTCTGTCTCTCACTTACACAGTGGTCGACTCAACAGCCGCTTATTCCCTCCACCCACTGAGATCTGTCTGGCATCTGGTGGTCCCTTCACCACACAAAGGACCTTCAGCTCAGTGATCCCATGATGGTGGAACAACAAACTCTAAATGCTCAGTAGCCTCTCTGCCAACATTCATTAAAATGCTAAAGATGGAAGTCTTCTTCTTCTGCATTTATTTTAGTTTTTGACATAAAAAGATAAATCATGTTCTTTCTATGAACTTTTCTGTGACATTATCACTCCGTCTCTTTTTAAATCTTTGTTTTAATCTGTTGACCTTGTGGTTCTGTGAGCAGCTGTTTGGTTCACATCTCCTATTTCCTCATTCTTTTTTGCTCGGAGGGTTTTGAAAAGATCCGTCTTCAGGAAGTGAGGCTAGAAGCTGATTGGACAGAGAGAGGGCGTGCCTCCTGTGAGGAAACGGTGCAGACTGAACACGCTCAGTGCTGCTTTATCTACGCCACAGCTTCTGCAGACAAACAGGTCAGACCATCTTAAACATTAACGTACATTAGATACATAAAATTGTAAATAATATTTAGACGCTGATCACAGAGTGAAGATACAGCTGTGCTGCTCTGTTATCCGTGTGGTTCGATTCTCGTTGCTGCTAAACTGAAACTAAAAGTCCAACACAAGTGATTAAATCTGTCACTTGGTCAGTGCAGCAGCTTTTTTTCATCAAGACAAAACAAAGTCTATGACATAAAATGTTTTAGTGTGAAAACGGATAAAACAAACTGTCGTCTTTCAGTTTGTGTTTTTGTTTCCTGTGTATCTGTGAAGATTTGCTGGTGGTAGTTTGACTCACATGTTTCAAATACCTTTGTACCACAAAGACAGTAAGGATGTTTGGACCATTAAACCATCACAGTGCTGCTGGACTTTGGACCTTTTTTTCTGACAGAACTGCTTCGACTCAGTTCACAGCTTCTCTGTGGGGTTCAGGTCTGGTCTCAGATTTTCTTTGAGGTCGTTCTGTTGTAGATTTACTAAACAGTGACTCAGGTCCCAGTGGCTCAGCAGGAGGCCCACAAGTGGTAATATTTGTTTGCATTGTTCATTGTTGATTTCTACGACTTATTGGTCAGACAACAGGAAACACATTTGCAGATTCTGACTCTAATGTCTGATAGTGTGTTAATGTCTGTCTCCACAGAGTTGTTCTCATCAGCTGACAGCAACAGACTGAAGTTTGATTGTCCATCAGAGTCCAAAGCATCAGATTGTGCAACAGTAGGAACCTTCTCTTCACATTTAGTTTGGAAGAAAGTTTCTGGAAATGGCCTTCAATCCAAAAAGAAGAGACAGCAAAGAACTGCCTCCTAATTTGTCTGAATTAATGAACAAACTCTCTAAAGCTGCAGATTCTTTCATCCAAGTGTTTGACAACAGTGACGACAGGATGAGACAGATCGTTGCAGAGATTCAGAAGCTGGCTGATGATGTAAAACAGATGCACAGAAGGACAAACGGTGACAGGGCAGTAGGTGGAGTTATGTTCATGCTCGGGCTTGTTGCAGTTCCGTTCACTGGAGGGATGAGCTTGGCACTCGCTACTTTAGGAGGTGTTACTGTCCTTTGTACAAATGTACAGAAAATGTTAGAAGAGAACCAAAGTGCAAAAACAGTGTACGAACTGGGAAAGGAGTTCATGAAGATTGTGGAGCCAATGAAGAATGACCTGGAACTTATTAAGACAACTTGTGAAAAGTTGGAGAAGAAATCAGCTGAGGTTCAGGCTGAGCACACTCTGTCAGACATGGAGGAGTTTCAGAGGATTCTTACACGAGTGTCTGAACTGGGCAAAAAGAGTGAGGAGGCTCTGATCGTTGCTGTAACAGTAATGGGTGTAATAAATAATCTGATCACGTTACTGATAAATGTCTTTAGAGTCACTGCAAGCCCTGAAGAGGACCGAAAGTTAACAGACAGTATCATCCAGTCAGCGGATCAGAGTCTGAAGACTGTTAATAAGTTTGAGAAGATGAAGGCAGAACTCAGAGAGTTTAGAGGGAACTAAAAACCCTCTTCCCTCTAAAACACTGAGACATGTTGGTTTATGTAAAGACGTGACAGAGTCTGGGATGAATGTTGAACCCTGCTGGTGTTTCTGAGCACTGGAATATGATCGCTGATGTTGATGATGTGTGGTACTCATAGTAATAGTCAGAATGGCAGCTATTAATATTTTGTTCTTTAACATTGGTTGTTAATATCTGTTAGTCCAATTAGAAAGGTGAGTGGGCGGGACTTAGCTGTGCGTTGGTTATAGATCTTCTAGGAAGTAATGTTGTCCATTTCTATGGTGGCTGCAGAGTTTAGAGACATGTAACGGACATATTTTGACCTACAGATGCTAAATTCACCTCAGAGTGTGTAATTTTATACAGTTTTGGTTTGTTTAAATGAGATGCTAATCATATTAGCACGTTAGCACAGTCGATTCTATTATGTTTGGCTAATGTGTGTTGATGCTGTTAAATAATGTAAAGCTCCAATGAACTCGGAATGAGTTTGTTAGAAGCTTCAGTGAGGAAAGTGACTCAGAACCGTCCTGTGTGAGGGGCAGGAAACACTCCTTTTTTACATGCGGACAGAGAAAACGATTCCCTGCCAGACGGATTCCACTCAGCGTTCCCTTCATCCTGCATCTCTTACCTTTCTCCAACAATTCCCAGCAGCTCATACGTTTGTGACTGAGGAGTTTGTGAGGGCTGAGAAAAAATACGTGCATGTGCGCACACTCTGACTTGTTGCTGGCTCAGTTTTGTTCCACCGCTCACCAGCATTATCTGGCCTGCAACATTTATTCTTTGTTTAAAACAACTGTTGAATTTCATTTGCTAATGAGTGAGTAAGTGAGTTTGGGCCGCTTTCATTGGTTCTTATTGTCAGGTATTCTACACACACTATACATTTTTTTATTTTTAAGGATTTTTTGAAACATGATTTCGTTAATAAATGTATTATTAGCATTTAACATATTGTGTGTGAGTGTTGTGTTTGCAAATCATTAAGGATGTTGGCATTTAGTAGAGTAAGCTTAATTTCCTGCTAAGAGGAGGCACTGACCTTTATTTCCATGTAGGTCAAAGAGACTTAGCCTGACTTTAATAGAAATGTGCTGGTTTGCATGTTATGGATCTGCTTTGAGGTCCAACAAGTGTGTAACTGAATACTTGTCCTAAAAGTACAGAGACAGTTTCATATTCTGATATTCCAGCATGAAAAGACTATTTCAATGAGCCTCCCTAAAAGGTTTAGCACACAGTATCTGTATCTGTGTGAAACTGCTCCTCTCCCCCTCCCCTCTACTTCCTGCTCTCAAACACAGGAAGCTCCACTCTGGTCACGTGTTTCCTTGTTCCCGCCCCTTCAGATCTACAGTTTAAAAATGGGTGTAACCAACCTGCAGTGAGGTGTCAGAGCTGAAAGGCTCCATTCACTGAACTAATTATATATATACATATACATGCATGTACATACATATATGTGTATATGTATGTGTGTGTATGTGTGTGTGTGTGTGTGTGTGTGTGTGTGTGTGTGTATATATATATATATAAAACTGGATAAAACTGGATAAACTGTAATTCTCTACTTTATATATATATATACATATATTAAGTAGAGAATTACATTAGTCCAGTCTAGAAATAACAAATGCATGAACCAGTTTTTCAGCATCGCTTTGAGACAGGATGCTCCTAATTTTGTCAATGTTCCGTGGATTGAAGAAGGCTGTTCTATTCAGTTTTTATTATTTTATTATTCTTAGACATGTATGATCATATATGAGGAGACACAATCTTTGTTTTACTAGATTATTAAACAGCGTCCGCTCTGTCTTTGTTCTGTCTCATTGACACTACCTCAGCATTATAACCTCTGTAACAGCAGCTCTGAACAGTGACACTGGAACATAGAAGAAAGCAGCTCTAAGGAGAAATGTCCTGGAAGAACATGATCAGAGACTGAAAAATGGAGATAGAGTTGCCGTGTCAGGAAATGGGGATGTGGAGTTGAGAGAAGATGCTGAGCAAGATGAAGAGAAGAAATTAATAAATAATTATGAAGAGGATGTAGAGGAGACTGAAGAGAGAAGAAGCAAGAGCGTACATGGGGTGGAGTGTTGGATGGTAACATTGCACTGGGCAGCGTGACGTGGAAGGAGCATCGAGAAAATGCAGGAAGTAAAGTTCAGTAATGAATCACTGTTAAATAATCTGAACTTTAGTATCAAACCAACATATTGATAAAACACACACAGATCCAAGTGTTGGTTAATCAGCTTTTATTCCTATTTCCGTTTGATCGTTCTGCAGCTTGATGATCTGTTATGATGTTTAAACAGATGAAGAAGAATAAAAAGGTTTGAATGTAAAACTGTGTGTGTGTTTCATACAAATGTGATATTTAATACGTACAAATATTTACACTGTAGGTATTTGTCTGATTCTCAGTTTGATTATTTGACTCAGTGTCCAAACCAGAAGTTGTAGGACAAAAGCAGCTGTTCTGGGGACAGACACATGCTGCTTTAATCTTTGTCTTGTCCACTGTCAGAGTCCAGATGTGGTTCCTGCTCCAACATGTGTCAGCAGCTGCAGTTTGTTTGTGTGGCCTCCACAGCCAGACGGGTGGTGCTCAGTCACTGTGTGTTTGGTTCCAGACAAAGATGGTGGAGTTTTTCTGATCAGTCACTGATTTACTGATGGACTTTAGTCAGTGGACATTATGTCTCCTCCTCTTATTGAGACTGTCCTTCACTTCCTCTTTATCCTCTTTTATCCAAGTTGACATCACTGATCAATACTGTGTAGACTGTGTGAAAGTCAGGAGGAGTCAGAGTGAAGAAGAAGACAAAATGTTCTTGATCGTCTTCATCCATCGTCCATCTGCTCCTTCATGTCCATTTTGTCTCTGATCCAAAGTCAGATCAGATCAATAATCAAAGTTTGATCAACAGATGATCAAACTGATTGTTCAGCCATCAGAGGAGTTGGATCAGTGGAGCTGCTTCTGTTCCTGATGTCCACTGTCTCATCTTTGTCCTGAGTTCTTTCTGCAGAGGAGACAGAAGACAGTTAGAGACAGATGACCACAGACACACAAACTGTAGACGAAACAAACCTCTGACTTGTTTTCATACTGACCTTTAACCTTGAGGAGTACAGTTTTTTCTCTTATTATATACATGTTACTTTTATAGACTCCACAGACATATTTTCCTCTGTCTTTCACTGTCGGGTATTTCAGGGTCAGACTGAGGTCTCCAGTTTTCAGCATGTTTTTATTCATCATTGTTCGGCCTTCGTAAATCTGTTTTTCATGCTGTTCAGAGCTGGATATTGGATATTTGTGAACCAACAATAATGGTTTAGGTTCATGTCTTTTCCACTCCACTCGAGTGTCTTCGGGCAGGTCCCCTGTGGTCCTGAAGGGCAGCTGGACAGACTCCACTCCCTCCTCCACTTCCACCTGACAGTCTGAGAGGACAACACACCACAACATCAGCTGGACAGACAGCAGCAGCAGTTTAGAGGACAAAGTTGTAGAGAAGACGATTTCAGATCATGTCTTCAGTCAATATCTTTGTCTTTATCACTGTTGTGGAAATGAGTTTTAGTTTGACTTCAACCTGGATGATAAACACAGTGACAGAGTAACTACAGTATCAAAATACTCTCTAGATCTTTATATTCTCCAGATATAGAGGATCCAGTTTTGTTTAACGTGAGGACATTTAGATCCAACCACAATCGACTCTGACTGTTTCTGTGCCAAGATGAATCAGAAGAGATATTGTGCATTACTGTAAAAATTTCATTAAATGCTTCTTCACTTCAGAGAGACGGTGCTTTCTCTAGAGCAGAGGACAGTGACAGTGAGGTTCAACCTTTCGTAAGACAGACAGACATCATTGTCTTTATGAAAAAGAATTGGAAGTTGAGCTTCTGTCTTTGTTATTTGTCATTTTACTTTATTCACTGTTTGAATATTGCAAATTGCCCAACAGAACTGTTGGTATTTCATTTTAAGACTTAATATATCATATTCAATAGTTTTTTAAATGGCAGATCTGCAGAATACTGTTTTATTTAGGCGCAATTTCTTCAATTTAGTAAAAGTAATATTTAGAAAGTCCAAAAAATAAATATAAAAGAAACAAAATTCTATATGATATTTTAAAAAGTGCTGAGGAAAAGATGCATTTAGTATGATGCAGACTGACAACATAACAACATGAAAAAAACTTGTTAACTTTGGATAAAAACTTTGAACTGACCTTTGACCCGCAGCAGCACATCTTTCTTCATCATGATGCTTCTTTCTTTGCTGTACACGGTGCAGATGTAGATGTCTCTGTCTTTGTCTGTGGGGTATTTCAGGGTCAGACTGAGGTCTCCAGTTTTCAGCAGGTTCCTCTTCATCTCTGTCCGGCCTCTGTAAAACCCATGCTGCCCTTCGGGCTGGTCAGAGCCGTTCTCATACACATGGACCTTGTCATTGTCACTGTTCCTCCACTCTACTGTGACATCATCAGTCAGGTCAGCTTTGGTTTTAAAGGGCAGCTGGACAAACTTCACCCCTGAATCCACCTCCACCACCTGTTGGACTGAAAACAACAAAGCACAACATCATGTGGACAGAAGAAGCAGCTCTGACACATTTTCTTTGAGAATGAGAAAAAAATAAATATAAATTTAAAAATTTAATCAGAGTATTTGATCTCAGAGGGAGGAGTTACAGTGATTGATGGACGACTTCCTTTCATGCTCAGTTTTGCAATTAAGGTGTCCATATGCTTCACCGGCATGTCGTGCAGGGGACGAGAGCCAGTCACCATTAAGCATCTTTATGCTTGACATTCCCATCCTCCATCCCCACATTCTCATTGGCCCTTCTGATCAGTTCATTGAGTCTTTTTGTGTCTGCGGCTCTCCGTCTACACAGACTCATAGAAACATCCTCACATGGTTTGATAGATGCAGAGAAGTTTATGTTTAGTTTAGTTTATGTTTTTTTAGTCTAATAAACTCTCACAGGTATTTATAATCCTCCACAACTTCCACTGCGTGACCTTTACTGAAACTGGAGCCATTGGAGCCTTGGCCCTCCTCAGATCCACAACCACTTTCTTTGTCTTTGCCACATTGAGCTGCAGTTGCACTTATCCACCAAACAGTTATTCTGAAGGTGCCATAAGTCTGTCTGGTAGCTTTATGGCTTTTAAGTTTATGGTATAAAGGGTGAAGACGAAGGGGGAGAGGACTGTCCACTATGGGGTCCCCTTATTACTGATCACTCCGTCTGACACAATTCAATTCAATTCAATTTAACTTTATTTATATAGCGCCAATTTACAACAAGGTCATCTCAAGGCACTTTACATAATAAAGTCAAGACTATACAAACATGTAGAGAAAACCCCAAAAATCCCCCTTGAGCAAGCCATAGGCAACAGTGGAGAGGAAAAACTCCCTTTACCGGAAAAAACCTCCAGCAGAACCAGGCTCAGGGTGGACGGATATCTGCCTTGACCGATTGGGCTGAGTGGAAAGTGGAGAGAGAAAAGAACAGAGCAACAAAAGCAACAACAAAACATTGGGCAGGTTAATAGGGCCAGTAGCTGCACACTGGAGGACACACAGCGCCAAATCCGGGGACGCGTGAAGACAGGGACAGAGAGGGAGAGAGACGACTACGGGACAAAGAAGACACAGAGTTAATGTCCTACAGTGGTGACATTATAGATGTGGGGTGAGAGGAGAGAATGAAGAGAAGAGGAAAGTGGCTCAGTGCAGAGTCCCCCAGCAGTCTAAGCCTATAGCAGCATGACTATAACCAACTATAAGCTTTATCGAAGAGGAAGGTTTTGAGCCTAGTCTTAAAAGTAGAGAGGGTGTCTGCTTCCCGAATCTGGACTGGGAGCTGGTTCCACAGGAGAGGAGCTTGATAGCTAAAGGCTCTGCCTCCCATTCTATTTTTGGAAATTCTGGGAACCACAAGTAGGCCTGCATTTTGGTGACCGACGTACATATGGTGCTCTCCTGTTTAGAGATGTCATGCCCAAACCATCAATCAAATGCCCCAGGGAAAAAAAGGCAATCGGGAAGCCTTAGCCTTACGTGTCTTGGATGTATATCAAAAGGTAACTTTTCTTTGGGAGATGTAGTAATACTGGCATATTAAAAGTAGAGGTCTTCTTAGGTCCAAAAATTTGAGCCAACCTAAAATTGACCAGTTGAAAGTTGACCTAAACCTGACATGCATAACTTAAATTTCAAAAAAAGAAAAATCCTGACCTAACACATTCAAAGTTTTATAAACCCCATTCAAAATGTGGGGTCTAATTGTCCTCTAACTGGGTTGGGTCTCCCTCTTTAAAAGTAAGAAGGAAAGAAAGTAGTATAAATAATATAATAATATGGTTAGACTGCTCAAAGATGCTCTATCCTTATTAGACACGTTCGTATTAGATATCATAAATCTATCTTTACAAACAGGATATGTACCAAAGGCCTATAAGGTAGCTGTAATCAAACCTCTACTTAAAAAACCTAGTCTGGATCCAGATGTCTTAGCCAATTACAGACCAATATCCAATCTCCCCTTTATTTCTAAAATACTTGCAAAAGTAGTTGTAAAGCAATTATGTGACCACCTGCACAGAAACGACTTGTTTGAAGAATTTCAGTCAGGATTTAGAGTTCATCATAGCACAGAAACCGCACTGATTAAAGTCACCAACGATCTTCTTCTGGCTTCAGATAACGGACTTGTCTCTATACTAGTTCTGTTAGATCTTAGTGCTGCATTTGACACCATTGATCACAGAATATTATTACAGAGACTAGAACATGTAATTGGAATTAAAGGAACAGCACTAAATTGGTTTAAATCGTATCTATCAGATAGATTCCAATTTGTTCATGTTAATGATGAATCTTCGACACACACAAAAGTTAGTTATGGAGTTCCACAAGGCTCTGTGTTAGGACCAATACTCTTTACTCTATATATGTCTCCCCTTGGCAACATTATTAGAAAACACGCAGTTATATCTATCTATGAAACCTGATGAAACAAATAAATTAATCAAACTACAAGCATGTCTAAAAGACATAAGGGACTGGATGACGTATAATTTTCTTCTTCTAAACTCAGATAAAACTGAAGTTATTGTATTTGGGCCTAAAAGTCTAAGAGACATGTTTTCTAACCATATCGCTACTTTAGATGACATAACTCTTGCCCCCAGTAGTACTGCAAGGAATCTTGGAGTCATTTTTGACCAGGATTTGTCATTTACCTCACACATAAAACAAATCTCTAGAACAGCCTTCTTCCACCTACGGAACATTGCCAAAATTAGGAGCATCCTATCCCAAAGCGATGCTGAAAAACTGGTCCATGCATTTGTTCCTTCTAGATTGGACTACTGTAATTCTCTACTTTCAGGCTGCCCCAGTAACTCTCTAAAAAGCCTCCAATTAATCCAAAATGCTGCAGCAAGATTATTGACTGGGATTGGTAAGAGAGATCATATTTCACCTTCATTAGCGTCTCTCCATTGGCTTCCAATTAAATGCAGAATAGAATTTAAAACCCTTCTTCTTACCTATAAAGCTCTAAACGGTCAAGCTCCATCATATTTAAAAGATCTCTTAGTACCATATCATCCTACTAGACCACTTCAGTCCCAAATTGCAGGCCTACTTGTGGTTCCCAGAATTTCCAAAAATAGAATGGGAAGCAGAGCCTTTAGCTATCAAGCTCCTCTCCTGTGGAACCAGCTCCCAGTCCAGATTCGGGAAGCAGACACCCTCTCTACTTTTAAGACTAGGCTCAAAACCTTCCTCTTTGATAAAGCTTATAGTTGGTTATAGTCATGCTGCTATAGGCTTAGACTGCTGGGGGACTCTGCACTGAGACACTTCCTCTTCTCTTCATTCTCTCCTCTCACCCCACATCTATAATGTCACCACTGTATGACACTAACTCTGTGTCTTCTTTGTCCCGTAGTCGTCTCTCTCCCTCTCTGTCCCCCTCTCTCTCTCCCTGTCTTCAGGTGTCCCCGGATTTGGCGCTGTGTGTCCTCCAGTGTGCAGCTACTGGTCCTACTAACCTGCCCAATGTTTTGTTGCTGCTTTTGTTGCTCTGTTCTTTTCTCTCTCCACTTTCCACTCACTCCATCTGGTCAAGGCAGATGTCCGTCCACCCTGAGCCTGGTTCTGCTTGAGGTTTCTTCCGTTAAAGGGAGTTTTTCCTCTCCACTCCTATAGCTGCTCAAGGGGGATTTGTCGGATTTTCTCTGAATGTTTGTATAGTCTTGACTTTATTATGTAAAGTGCCTTGAGATGACCTTGTTATAAATTGGCGCTATATAAATAAAGTTGAATTGAATTGAATAATAAATTAATCAAGTAACAAATCAATAATTGAAAGTCATATTCCCACCTGTTGCACAATAAAAAATACAGGGGCGATGATTCTGTGAATCAAGTTCCTTCAATAGCGCGGCCTAGTTTATGTTGGAATAAAGATCTACACAGTTCACCTTGTTCTTTCAGGGGTCACCACAGTGGAATGATCCACACGTTGATTTGGCAAGTGATTTTACGCCAGATGTACGTCCTGCCGCAACCCTCCCATTTTTATCTGGGCTCAGGTCCAGCACCAAGGTTGCCCCTGGTGGCAGTTATTTATACTTAATGACTGGAAATAGTTAGAAATAAAACCTGAACTGACCTTTGACCTGGAGCTCCACATCTTTCTTCAACAGGATTTTTCCCTTGCTGCTGTAGACGCTGCAGGTGTAGGTGTCACTGTCTCTGTCTGTGGGGTATTTCAGAGTCAGACTGAGGTCTCCAGGTTTCACCAGGCTTTTCTTCATCTCTGTGCGGCCTTTGTATTCCTCATCCTGTTCTTCAGACTGGTCAGAGCCGTTCTGATACACATGGACTTTATCATCTTCACTGTTTTTCCACTCCACTTTGACATTTTTAGGCAGGTGAAATCTTTTGCAGGGCAGCTGGACGGACTCCACCCCTGAATACACTACCACCTGGTAAACTGTGAGGACAACAAAGCACATGATCTTATGTTAACAGGACCTTACTGTCCGATCATTTCCTCATTTTGTAAACAATGACAAAGAATATACAGAAATTCTCAAAAAAATCTGTTTATTACTTACAACTGACATTGGTGACAACTGGAAATTATCTACAGTTCAATTTTTCATACATATATGATATCTATGAAATAGTTTTACATCATATGTATGTTATTAGTATTTTTACCTCTATAATTCAGTTCAACTTTATTTATATTTCGCCAATTTACAACAAGGTCATCTGAAGGCCCTTTACATAATAAAGTCATTTAGAGAAAACCCAACAAATCCCTCTTGAGCAGCTACATGCAACAGTGGAGAGGAAAAACTCCCTTTAACAGAAGAAACCTCCAGCAGAACCAGGATCAGGGTGGACGGACATCTGCCTTGACCAGATGGAGTGAGTGGAAAGTGGAGAGAGAAAAGAACAGAGCAACAAAAGCAACAAAACAACAAAACCATATACCATATTATTGTTGTTTTGTTGTTAGTACCGTATTCAACTGTTTATGTTTTATGTCTCAGTTTCATTCATTTTACTTTTTTTATTACTTACCTTTTTGCTGTACGTTACAGCTACTTCTATTCTGTCTTAAATGCTCTTTGTGCTTGAATCGCCTCTAGGGGACAAATAAAGTTTTTGGAATGGAATTTGAATAGTTAACTGTAGTTAAATTTAGGAAGCACAGTGGCGGAGTAGTTAGCAGTGCTGCCTGACAGCTAGAAGGTTGCGGTTCGCATTCAGAAAAGGCTAGGTGATGCAGCAGAACAATGGTGCTAAACATCAGAGTAAATGTAAATGGTTTCAGAGACACAAAGGCCTCTTTTTGGAGTGGCCCATCAGAGCCAAAACCTTGGACTAGGAGTGCTGGAAGACCATTTGCCTGTAGCTGCTTCAACGAGCAGCCTGGACAGACTACATGGCTGTGTGCTGTTCATTCAGTGGTAGTAGTGGTGACATACCTGACATGAAGTAGTGACGGAAACGGACTAAAAGACCCACAGCAACAAGAAGAAGAACCAGGAGAACCAGGAGAGCTTTGGCCCAGGATGGAAATCGTTCTGTGGAGAACATGAACAACAACATGACCTCTGACCTCTGACCTGCATCTACAGCAATGACCTCTGACCTTTCACTGACCTTTGACCTGCAGCTGTACGTCTGTCACTCTCCGTTGACGTCCAAATCCATCTCTGACGGAGCACGTGTAGGTTCCACTGTCAGACAGTGTCAGTTGTGTCAGATTCAGACTGAGGTCTCCAGTGTCCAGAGCGTCAGGCTTCATCAATGTTCGGCCGCTGTAAAGCTGGTTCTGGTTTTTAAGTTCATCACTTTCCTCCTGACGCTGGTGGACGGTTGAAGGACTGAGATCAGAGCGGCTCCACATCACTGTGGGAGTGTCCATGTCAAAAGTTTGAAACTCACAATGTAGCAGGACAAACTGGTCCCCCTCATACATGTCCACAGCTGAGACATGCTGGGAAACTGTAAGGACACACAGACAGACAGGGTCCATATCAGAAACCAATCTGGTCCGGTTTGTGATTGGACGCTGCAGCTGATCAGGGGCTTTGAAACCACATTACCACAGTTTACCACCACCGACACTAAACTGAAACTTAAGTTTAAGTCCACATTTGTCGGGATGGAACACAACATTGCATTGGCAAAAAAAAACACAGCAAAAAGATCAAAAGCAAGATTTAGCAGCATGTGTCCAATTCATAAGTATCCTTTAGTAGTAATTTTCATTTAAACGTATCAAAACCAAATAAGACAATATAAGAAACCCTTTATTTGACTGAGGAACAGAAGTTGCCAACATACCATTAGACTATAAACAGCAGGGTTTACTGTGCAACTATGCCAGGTTCCCAGTGACAGTGAATGGCAGCTGTGGTTGACCAAGTTGAATGTTGCTGGTAGTGTGAATGTGTTATGACAAAAGTGAGTGTAAGCAGCTTTAAAATAATCTGCTAAAACTCAAAACCTGCTAACAGACACAAAATTCTCTATTTATGTGTGGTTGATTGGATTCACTCATTCATCAATGCTATTCGCCTCTGTTGTTGCCTTAAACAATTTAACATCCCAGCCAGTCACACAATACAAGAACATTTATGAACTTTAAAGCATGTAAACATTTTAAATATAAATGTCAGTCAAAAAAGGAGAAAAATATGTGCTTTTCTATGAAACACACAGTCTTAGAGTGAGGCGTTAAAGAATAAGACAATCTGCAGTGTTGGATCAATGATATTAGAGGAAGGAATGTCCTACCTTGTGCGAAGATAAACACCAAAAACATTCCTGTAAAAAGTCTCCTTGATTCTGCTTCTTCCTAAACT
This sequence comes from Channa striata, assembly GCA_033026295.1. Classification (NCBI taxonomy): domain Eukaryota; kingdom Metazoa; phylum Chordata; class Actinopteri; order Anabantiformes; family Channidae; genus Channa; species Channa striata. The sequence continues at coordinate 48,786,570 of CM065168.1, forward strand.
ACCTGAAGCTTCAGGATATCAGTCCACAGCCAGTTGTCTCTGTCCTAAAACTCAGAGAAAACTTTACTTTCACTTTCACGTGTTTCCAGAGAAGCAGCTGCTGGAATGTGATAAAACAGGCTGAGCAGGATTTTACAGGGACAGTTTTTCTTCAGACTTGACCGACTTTGTTAAGATGACAATAACAGTCCTACAATTATTCAAACCAGAAAAGACAAATGAACTGTGAAAGACTCTATACTTCACCTCAAAAGGATAAGGTCGACTTCCTCAAGATTGCAACTGAGGAAGCATGTGCTTCAGTTGTCTGAAACCAGGGCACAGGAGTAAACTCAAGTTCAAGTTCAAGCTCACAGATTTGCTTAAAGACACACCCGCATTCCTGCACATAAAACGCAAAGAAAACACAATAGTAAAGGCAATCAGAGGATGGTGATGAACAGACAGTGTCTGACAGTCATAGTCAGCATTTCGATACCGGGTCCGGGAACGCCAACCACATTCTTGCCATAGTTCCTGGCAAGTAATTCTCTCCTATGCATTCTGGGATCCTGGCAGCACCCCCACAATTTGCACAGATAGACTCAAAGAGCTGAATTTATGTGGGGAAAAGGTTAATCTTCTCCTTATAACTATGAGGGAAAGTAAAGTTGTGATTATTAACATGGTGTCAGAGTTGGAAGTGAGACACCTGAAAGTAAATAACTTCATAAAACCGAAGTTTATTCTCAGAGAATTATTTGAGTGAACAAAGACAACATCACACGACAAGACAACGTAGATAAATGGCCACATGTTAGAAGAGTAGAAATACCTCTTATCAAGGCTGAAATAGAAAAAAAATTCATTAAAGTTAATGTTGGAAAAATTAGGAAACCAGAGATGGTCATCCCTAGCGTCATCAATGGGCCTTATGCTGTGAAAACCATGCTGGGATGGACCATTGAAAGGAGGCAGTTGCAACAGAACCAAAAATAAAGTAACACAGGTGGGGTCAAATCGTATATCTGTACCCAAACTGGAGGCCTTTTAAGTCAGCAGTTCAAAAATGACTATCCTGAGGGTGGTCAAGATAATGATAAGGAGATGTCTACGGCAGATCATCTGTTTGTGGAAGGGTTGTCACAATAAGCTAGAATGGTAAACGAACCATACTGTATTAATCTACCATTAAAGGACATGGACAATAAAATGCCAAACAAACGTGTCATGGCAGAGCTACATGCAATGAATTTGTAGAGGAAGTTTCTCAAGAATGCTTCATTTAGAATGTATTATATTGCTTTCATGACCGATATGATCACCAAGGGATATGCAGTGAAGGTTCCATATAAGGATCTTGGCAGCAGTGATGGAAAGGTTTATTATATTCCCCATCACAGAGTGTGTCAGGTGATAGAAATGAAGGACCTAGATTTGGATCAAAATACGCTTCCAATCAAAACAGTATTGGTTGAGCAATGGTGCATACAGTCAGAAAAATTCAAGTTCAGAGTTGCCATCCAAAGCAAACCCCATACTAAAAGAGGGATCCTGTCCACGGTGAACTCAGTATAGGATCCACTAGGAACACTTGCAGAATATCTGCCAGAAATGTTATGCAGGAGCTTTGTGGGATGAAATTTGGATGATCCTGTGCCTGAACACCTTTGCCCGAAAGTCTACAACAGTGACTTCAGAATTGACTGATGTTTCAAGCCAGAAACCTTTGGTCAGCCAGTGTCTGCTCAACTGTATCATTTTGTAGATGCTAGCGAGGTGGACTATGGGACAGTAACGTACTTACTATAGCGGATCAACAGAAATCAATTTGTGTTGCCTTTGTGTTAGAGAGAAGGCAGAGTTGCCCCCCTAAAGCCCTAACGGAAATCTCAGTGAATGTCCTACTAGCTGAAGTGAGCTCAGACCCAATGCAAAGGTTGACGTACTACTCAGAACACAGAGTGGACACCACACATCATCAACATCAGCGATCATATTCCAGTGCTCAGAAACACCAGCAGTGTTTAACGTTCATCCCAGACTCTGTCACGTCTTTACATAAACCAACACGTCTCAGTGTTCTAGAGGGAAGAGGGTCTTTAGTTCCTTGTAAACTCTCTGAGTTCTGCCTTCATCTTCTCAAACTCATCAACAGTCTTCAGACTCTGATCAGCTGACTGGATGATACTGTCTGTTAACTTTTGGTCGTCTTCAGGTGTTGCAGTGACTCTAAAGACATTTATCAGTAACGTGATCAGATTATTTATTACATCCAATTACTGTTACAGCAACGATCAGAGCCTCTTCACTCTTTTTGCCCAGTTCAGACACTCGTGTAAGAATCCTCTGAAACTCCTCCATGTCTGACAGAGTGTGCTCAGCCTGAACCTCAGCTGATTTCTTCTCCAACTTTTCACAAGTCATCTTAATTAGTTCCAGGTCATTCTTCATTGGCTCAACAATCTTCATGAACTCCTTTCCCAGTTCATCCACTACTTTCACACTTTTTTTTTCATCTGACATTTTCTTTACATTTGTACCAACAACAATAGCACCTCCTATGGCACTTACAGCTGCCAAGCTCATCCCTCCAGTGATCGGGGCTAAAACAACCCCGAGCACCAACCCAACTCCACCTACTGTCCTCCAACCGTTTGTCCCTGTGTGCATCTGTTTTACATCATCAGCCAGCTTCTGAATCTCTGCAGCGATCTGTCTCATCCTGTCCTCACTGTTGTCAAACACTTGGATGAAAGAATCTGCAGCGTTAAGGAGTTTGTTCATTAATTCAGACAAATCAGGGGGCAGTTGTTTGCTGACTCTTCTTTTTGGATTGAAGGCCATTTCCAGAAACTTTCTTCCAAACTAAATGTGAAAAGAAAGTTCCTACTGTTGCACAATCTGATGCTTTGGACTCTGATGACAATCAAACTTCAGTCTGTGGCTGTCAGCTGATGAGAACAACTCTGTGGAGACAGACATTAACACACTATCAGACATTAGAGTCAGAATCTGCAAAAGTGTTTCCTGTTGTCTGACCAATAAGTCGTGGAAATCAACAATGAACAATGCAAACAAATATTACCACATGTGGGCCTCCCGCTGAGCCACTGGGACCTGAGTCACTGTTTAGTAAATCTACAACAGAACGACCTCAAAGAAAATCTGAGACCAGACCTGAACCCGACAGAGAAGCTGTGAACTGAGTCGAAGCAGTTCTGTCAGAAAAAAGGTCCAAAGTCCAGCAGCACTGTGATGGTTTAATGGTCCAAACATCCTTACTGTCTTTGTGGTACAAAGGTATTTGAAACATGTGAGTCAAACTACCACCAGCAAATCTTCACAGATACACAGGAAACAAAAACACAAACTGGAAGACGACAGTTAGTTTTATCCGTTTTAACACTAAAACATTTTATGTCATAGACTTTGTTTTGTCTTGATGTAATAAAGCGTTTGCGCTCTCCCCTGATTTTTTATTGCGGCCTGCAAACTCACTCCAGAATCTCTCCTTCTCTTCTAACTCACAGCCAACTTGTGGATCATACCCACTGACTACGTTCACCATCACACCTTCGATTTCTAGCTTTAGGCTCATCACCCTGTCTGAGACTCTTTTCACCTCTAGAACATTGTTCACAAACTCCCTCTTCAAGATCACTCCAACCCCGTTTCTCTTCCTATCCACACCATGGTAGAACAGTTTGTATCCTCCTCCAATACTACGTGCTTTGCTGCCTTTCCACCTCGTCTCCTGCACAAACAGTACATCTACCTTCCTTCTCTCCATCATGTCTGCCGGCTCTCTACCTTTCCCTGTCATTGCACCAACGTTAAGAGTCCCTACTCTCAAATCTAAGCTCCTGCCTTTCCTCTTCTCTCTCTGTCCACGAACCCTTCTGCCTCCTCTCCTTCTTCGACCAACAGTAGTCTAATTTCCACCGGCACCCTGTAGGTTAACAGCACCGGTGGCGGTCGTTGTTAACCCGGGCCTCGACCAATCCGGTATGAAAGTGGTATGGATGACTCGCATGGTTGTACTTGGCAGGTTTTACGCCGGATGCCCTTCCTGACGCAACCCTCTCTATTTATCCGGGCTTGGGACCGGCACAGAAGTTACTGGCTTGCAACCCCTGTGGCTAGATTTAATTCAAATTTATTTATATGTCGCCAATTTACAACAAACTCATCTCAAGGCACTTCACATAATAAAGTCATTCAGAGAAAACCCAACAATTCCCCCTTGAGCAGCTATAGGCAACAGTGGAGAAGAAAAACTCCCTTTAACAGAAGAAACCTCCAGCAGAACCAGACTCAGGGTGGACGGCCATCTGCCTTGACCGGTTGGGCTGAGTGGAAAACATTGGGCAGGTTGGCAGGACCAGTAGCTCCAAAGCCGGGGACACCTGAAGACATAGAGAGGGAGACAGAGAAAGAGAAGAAGACCGAAAGTTAATGTCCTACAGTGGTGACATATAAACGTCAGCTATGCGGGTGACACAGTCATTTTATCATCTTGTTCAAGCTCATAAATGCTTTAAATAAGGTACAAGTCTGGCTCAGTAACACCTGCCTTATGCTTAACACACACACAAACTGCATGACATTCACTAAACAACCCGCAGAGCAGTTTAAATGTTTATATAGGAGACTTGAATCTGTGTCTGAAGATCGTATTGGACTCCAATCTTACTTTAAAAAAATATATAAAAACAGTGGCCAAATTATAAAATTCAATTTGCATAATTAAAATTTTATTTCAGCTGATGCTGCCAAATCCTACGTCCATTGTAGGATTCTGTCTCATGTCGACTATTTTTACAACCTGGTCGTTTGCTGATATTGCTGTATTAAAAGCTACAGAACAACTCTATAAAATAAGCCATCAAAGTGTGTGCGAAAAAACCTTATGCTTTTCATAACTGTACTTCTCATCATCCATGAGAAGTAGCAGCTACTGAGTTTCAAACATTTTAAAACAGAAGATCCAGTATCTGGATCTGCTGAGGTGCTGAGCAAAGGGTCTGAACATTCAGGTACTTGTGACATTTCACTTTTTCCTCTTTAAATAACTGAGACATTTGTAAAATTCAGTTCTCACTTTGTCATTATGAGGTTCTCAGTGTAGATTCATGAGAAAAACTACATTTAAACAGCTGCAGTATCTGGCTGTAACATAACAAAGTGGAAAATAAGTGACGTGGGAAGTTACTGCTGGATAATCAGAGCCAAACTACCACCTGTGGGCTTTTAGTGAGCCTCACTTCCCTATAAACTGAATATAATAAAACATTTGAATCTTCCCTCAACTGAAAACCGAGCTGAGCACGTTTTTGTCCTACGACACTTTCTGAATAGAAACGACAAGAGACGACAGTTAGTTGGATGAGCTGATTTCAGAGGCCTGATCACTTTGGCAGAAACGTGTCGGTGCTTCATCTGCTGTGTTTTTTCCAGTGAGGTGGGACAGATGACGTTTCGGAGATCACTAATGATCAACTGATTCATTTCTGTAAGTGATCGGCCCTATTTCTAATAACAATAACGGGAAGTTTTCTACCTGTAACTTCATAAGCCAGTAATTGTTTTTATGAAGAGTTTTTAGGGCCGAACACACAAACATTTTAATACACGAGGTAAAATCCATTTCAGCACTTGGACTCTGATCTGCTTCCAGTGTCTCTGTCACAGTCAGTGGCTGTGAAGAGCTCGACGTCCACCTGCTGGAAGCTGCACGTTCACGTCTTTGTGTCCCACTGGAACCTGGTGTAAAGTATAACTGTGATAAAACTGACTGGCTAAAAGATGGTGTAACACTTGAGCAGTCCACCTTCTCGCAGGAGAGTAAGATCGTGTATATTATTTACATCTTGAAAAGTAATAGTGTCACTGTGTTAAGAACATTACATCCATCAACAATTACATTAGTCAGGTTATGTAACACTCGTATTAAATCTCTTTTCAGATGCACATCTTGTTGTAGAAAGTTGTGATGTTCTCTGCTCCTGGAATATGAGAAACAAATCAAACTTAGATGAGCCTAACCAACATTATCTCTGGATGCAACTGTCACAGCCTGTAGACAGCAGGGTCAATCTGAGCTAAAAAGTCAGCAACGAGTCATTATCTGTCATCATGGTCCGGTAATAAAATACATGTCATACAGTCATTTCTCAGGTCAACAAACTAAATATTTATATACATAAATGTTGCCAGGTGACAATAGCAGTGCAGTTGCAGGGTTTGCCACCAGAGGGCGAAGCCCTTTTGGCTGGGAAGACTAGAGGTAATGAGAGAGGAGACTCAAGTGATTTTCCATGAGATAATAAGACAAAGAGCCATTTTTGGTAATTTAGAATCAATTGTTTTCAGTATGACGTCATACCCAAGAAACTCCTCATTCGTTTCCTGGTTAGAGGAATGACAATGGATTATTTTGGCAGAAATACATTTTAGTGAGAGCGTTATGTCCTTAGTTGTGATCTCATGACCTACAGAAGTGACTTCAGGTCGGGTAAATTGTGATGTAAACAGACTTTATGTCCATTTTCTACTAAATATTGGGGTAGTTGCACCTTTTCTAACTTGCAGGCTTTTTCAGACAGGCTGCAGATGATAAAATCATCAATGTGCTGCAGCACAGCTGATCCTGCTGGTAAATGCAACGTCTCAAGGTTTCAGCTACTGAAAAACATTTGGACTTCCAAAAATCGATTAAAAAGCCAAATCTCATTTATGTAATCATCATTAGTTTCTGGAGAAGGAAGCAATAGAAATTAGTGGAGTTTGGTTGTGTTTTTTATACTTCCAGAAGTGGAAATAGAGAGATGCTGTTTTTACAGATGTCCACTATGATTGATGATTCTCACAGATTTTCACAATAACAATTCAACACCTAGTGTAATTCCATCAATGACTTTGGTTTTAAAAGGTACTGACGTTTACTGGGCCTGTAAGAGCACTTTGGTGTTAATATGACCGGCTCACAATTTCTTATAAAACCTCGTACACAAACATCATATCTGTGTTTTGCCCGTAAACTTTCAGGCACACTTCTCAGTGCTGGTGTGATTGCTGCCTCTGTTTCTGATGGAAAGAGGACATGTGTGCGTTTGCACAGACACGAGAGAAACTGACCCTGTGGCATGTAAAACACAGATAAGAGACATTCTGTCGGCACCTGCAGATGCTGAAAACGTCACAGCTGAGTCAGTCTGAAGTTGCTTCTAATCATGTACAGAAGAAGATTCTACAAATTACCCTGAATCTTTTCACTTATCGGATGTTTTTAATAAAATGTGAAGAACATTTAAAATGTCGTAAAGACAGTTATTTTCAGAGAGGCAGACAGTTTACATCTGTGATCAGACCAATACCAAAACACTGTAGTTAATTTCTCAGATCTCACTGAATCTCATCTCTGTTCATAAGGAACATCAGGGTCACATGAAACATGTGCTGTACAATGTAAATCACTCTGACATAAAATCTATAAATGTCGGACACACCAGAGCTCGTGCACGTGAGAGTAACTCTGTAGACAAGACAGACTGCTGCAGCTTCCATTCATACACATACAACAAAGAATCAGTCTATAATTCACCATGGTGTATACTTGTAAATCTGAATTTTTGAACACTTTTATTCCCTCTGATGTCGACATCAAACATATTCCCAATCTAATCATCAAATGTCACACCAAATTGCCAGGACACAACTTTGACAACATAAATTCATGTTTGAAAGATTGATCTTGAGAACTAACACAAGACAATGGCTGAGTCAAATACTCTTTGTTTCCCAAAAACACCTACACTGTTCACATAGTCGTCACTCATCTTAGGAGGTGTTGCAAGTTCAGTTGCTTTTAAAACTGACCTAGTTGCTCCACTGTTCACCAAAGTGTCACCTTTTGACCGTGACCGTTTTGACCGTTCGTTAAAGTGTACTCAGGAAATTTACTCTCTCTCTCATACTGAGCATAGGTTTCCACAAGTGGTTTAAATTTAACTTCCAGATATTGAACATATTGATCAGTCGAATCCACACTCACTTCATCCTGTGTACGTTTTATCAAACAGTCTTCATTGCAGTTAGCGAGCAAATCATCAGTGTATGTGTGTGTAAGCATGTCTTCATTGCTGTGTGTGTCAGTGTGTGTCAGTGTCTATCAGTGTGTGTCAGTGTGTGTGTTACCTCCCCCCTTTTTGTCAGTCATGAGCAACCGTCCCTGGAACACCGACTCTTCCTCCTCCCTTCAGTCCGCCACTGTAGAGGGCCTCTCAGGACAGTCTGTGGCCTTATGTCCTCTTCTATGGCAATAAGGACATTGTCCCTTCGCAGAGGGACAGTCTTTTGCCCAGTGTCCTTTTCGTCCACAATTGAGGCACTCATCTCTGTGTACAAAGCTTCGATCTATTTGTCTTCTATTACTCCATCGTCCACGGTGTTCACTGCGGCCTCTTTCATCTGACACAGTATTCATCATAGTAACAGTTGCCAGGTGAAGTTCCCGTTTGTTTTCCTCCTCCTTGCCTTTCTTTCTCTTGTGAGACTGATTTTGGGCATGTCTGGCATGTCTGCAGACTTCCTCCAGTCTTGGTCCTTGGTTCACACCTATGCAGCTCCTCCGCACTTCTGCAGCAATGTCAGACAAAAGTCCTCGTATGAAGTTACTTGTGAGATATATTTCCAACGATCTGGGTTCATGCCTCATTGATCTGGTTTGCATTCGGCTTGATAAACCAGATGCCCCCCCGAAGTGGCTGAAGATGTAGATGTGGTCGAATGCAGTTATGGATGTTGTCCTCCTTCTGCTGCTTGAGCTGGTGCTGGCGGCGGAGCTGACGGGCAGGAGTCCAAGTCAGCGTCCAGTTTCAGCGCCGTGATCTGTGGTTTTATATGTGTAGGTTTTTCTACTAAATCATTTTCTGTTCTATGTGGTTCAGTAGTCAAGAACTTTTGCATTTGTTTTCTTTCTCTACTTTCTACTTCATTCTTCCACATACTCAAACATTCCTTATGTAAGTCACACATCCTTATATCTTTCCCTGACACTCTTTTTTTTTAGATTTAGATTTTTCTCTTTATTTAACAATTTCTCTTGTAATTTTTACGATTGATTTTTACTGAAGGAACCTCCCTGCGGAAAACCAAACTCCTCAGTCCAAATTTTCAAACATTCTTTTGTCACAGTACTTGGATTTTATAATCTCAACAATTGAGCCCTCAGGGGCCTCTAACCCCCCTTTACTTCCCCTATTTCCCATGGGAAGTCCGTGCACGGTTATTCAACGCAGACGTCTCCGCGAAGTTGATTGCCCGCTATAAGCCCCCAATCAATAGAGCTCCGACTAGTCTTTAAGGTCCCTCACCTTTTTTTTCTTTGGCACCCCTTTCTGTTGGCCTCTTAATCCAACGTGGTTACAGTGGAACAGAATGCAACAGGAGTAATTTAGAAACTTCTTTACGACTCACCCAGTATCAGTGTTGACCAGTGTTCATTTTGAGTTCGAGGATCTGGCGACGGCGATCAGAGGAGCTGTGTTCAGTCCCCCATCTCCACGCTCATTCTTTCAGCGGAGGTTGAAGCTGGAATTAGTTTTGTTTCTCTTCCAGGGTGCGACCACTGTCCACTCACTGTCCCCGACGACCGCTCAGCAGATCCCACCGCTGCCACCAAATTGTCATGGAAAAAATCGACAACTACTGGTCCAGACACCTCGAGTGTAGTCAATAAAGAAGCTGCATCCAGGATGTCTTTTAAGGTTTTTATTATCTTCAAGAGAGAAGTTCAGACAGAGTTTCATCCCCTGTCTAGTGCCGTTCTAAAGACTGATACATCACACAAATGTTTTATACCATCTGTTGCTGGGCAAAACATGTTTGTCGTATGTCTCCAGATCACCACAGTTTACTGTCAGATAGCAGACAACCTTGGGACGGTTATGCCGACACTTCTCAGACAAAAACATGTGCATGAGAGAAAGGATGCTATGTCTCAACAATCTTCATAAGAACACTGAAAATCATTTGACCTTACATCTAAACATAACCATTAAAATGTAATCACTCTTAATTTTTCCATTACATAAATCTGTTTTCAAAGTTTGAATGTTCTTACACTGAAAAACACTTTATAAAAATATTCTTTAAAACTCGAAACCAATAAAATGTTTGCAAATAAAAACTGAATCATGTTTAACGTCACTAATCTGCATCTTTAAACTCCTGAAATATGTTTTTACAGCGTTTGGCTTCATGTTGTGCAGGTTTCACACTGATCCTGATTTGTTCTTTGTCTGTCCCTCAGTTAGTCTGAGTGTCCCTGTCCTCCCTGTGGACTCATCTTTTTGGACATTTCGAACAATATGGGAAACTGAGTAAAGATCAGTGAGGGAAAATGAATTTGAACGACTGCAGCATCAGACTGAAACATAACAAAAGTGAAAAATGTCTGAATGCATCTTACATTTACTAGAGGAAACACAGTTTCTGTCTGTTTCTATTCTCATAATTTAATATTTACATCCTTCATCATTGTGCGATGTTCCTGATGAATAAATGACGTGTTTTCTGATCATTGTCACTTTGTTCCTCAAACCTCCACAACCTGCTTCTCACAGGATGTTTCATACAAATGAGTTTAATTTTATTTGTAACGTGACCAATAAATTCCAATTTTTTACAGCAGAAATTTATGAAATGATGAAATAGTGGAAAATGTTGCTTAAATAAAAGCCACAAACAGCTCAGAGATGCAGGTTCCTTTATTAAAATCATCATGTGAAGAAATGAGTGAACAGGAAACTCGTCTTCTGGATGTGAGTGAACAACTTCACTTCTCGACACAATCTCCTATCGAGAATATCACAGGAGCTTCAAGGTCAAACTGTGTCTACGATTAATGATTCTGTCAGACACACGGTGGGAATCAGGTGTAGTTGAAGGTTTTTAATAGAAGAAGTGGAGACACATGCGGATGAAAAGGAAACTGAAGAGAGAAGAAGAAAATGCAGGAGCTCCTCCTCTGGTCGCCAGTGCTGTTGTTGGTGGAAGCTGATTGGTCGAATCCTTCAACTGTTTTGCTGAGTAGAAGTTACTGAATTCACCTGCTGAGGAAAAAGAATAACTTGCCCTTACTTCAAAAGACTTCCCCTGTGCTGTCAGTGGGCGAGAGATGAGCTTGTTTTCAGCTGCCAACACTCCTGCCAGGAACCAAGAACCGTCCTGGTGACGCATCAACGCACCTCCAGAAAACTTCATCATTGCAGATGGAAGTGGTCTCCACCTGCGTTCGGTTTTAGGTGCCAGCACCGCTACCTGGTACCAAGAACCGTGCTGGTGACGCATCTGTGTGTAGGAAAGACAACAACAACAGTAATATAATAATAATAATATTAACAATAATCATAATGGGATTATTCACCTGCTCCACTGTAAAAGCTTCTGTACAAACGCTGTCACTCCTTGTGTCCTCACAGTCCACCACCGAGGTCTGGATCTCCTGCAGAACTTGTTCCTCTAAAGTTGGGACAATCACAAAATGGGGACAAGTGGCATCAGAAGCAGCTTGTAATTATCTCCATAACTTGACTCGGTTAAAAGAAAGAAAGAGGTGAAATGAGGCCGACAGTTCACATCACTGTGTCACACTAGTGTCAGGGACTCACCCCCTCCTGCCCCGGAGCTCCAGCCTGCAGCCCAGCACGTCGCGCCCACGCTGAAGTTTCGACCCTTGTCCACACAGATGGGCTGGATGTAGTTGGACAGGGTGGGGGGGGGTCTCCAGACGCAGCACTGCTGCATGAGACCCAGTCTGGTTGCTCAGAGTGATGTCTGTCACATTCAGTGTCACCTCAAAGAGGTTGGAGCCGTTCTGTTTCAGACGACCCAGGACCACGGTCCAATCAGACGCTGTGGGTGAACTGAGGGACAGAACAGGAGCTGAATTAGGACCGAGGAGAACTCAACACTTTAAAACATCTGAAACACGAGTCCAGGTGTCTCACCTTGAGACACAGTCGGCACTGCTCAGCACAGAGTCCTCGTCCACCAGAGTCCCACCGCACACGTGACGTCCATCCTTCTGTAGACTCGCCATCCACGGCCACTCGCCATCTGTAACCTCAGAGCTTCCTCCCAGAAGACGAGTATTCAGTGGGGCCTGGCCACAGACCACAGCTGGACACAAACAACCAGGTGGACAATTGGACACTTACAGTGTTGTTACCTTCCAGTGTTTAGTCAAACCCACATAGATTTAGTTTATGATGGTGGAGATTCTAACGTTTGCTGCGTCTGTGTCGATAAACTCAGTTTAAACTTCTTTCCTTTAGTGACGGGAACTGTCGGAATTAGACTGTATAAGTTCAATATTTGTGCTGCTGATCATAGAATAAATGTTTTTTAACTTTTTTTTGTCCGAAACAAAAAACTGTCAGATCGTTTCAGTCGTCAACAGCTGAGAAACGATCAATAAACTGAACTAGTTTCTTTGTGAACGATGAATTTCATCATTTTCAGTTAGTGGTGCTGGTTCATTTTATGTACAAACTATTTTTAATGTACAATCATTGATGATACTCTGGAGAGTCTGACAACTGAAGGATATTCTGCTGAATGTGAAAGTATATTTTTGAGTTGTGTGTGTATATAGAACATCTGGTTCATGTACAGATGATTTTACAAATAGCTTAGATCAGTGCTTCTCAGTTATTTTCTGTCGCGCCCCTAGCAACCAGAAAAAATTCAAAATTCAATTTTTGTTGGTGGAGATTTTAATATTGATTTGTTCAAATGGAATGAACATAAGTGAACAACTGACTTTTGCTGTTTTTACAATTTTTTTACAGATTTTACAATTGACCAATAACTGAGAAAGTTGGACAATTATGGAATAAGAGACATTGTTCATTGTTGTTGTTAAATTAGAATAAAATGAGATATGAATATTGAACTAAAGGTCTGTGATGCTAAAATTGAAAGTTTTTTAAAGTAAGTTCCTTTGAGTTGTGATAGATGATAAACTAACATGGAGACGACATATTGATTATAGAAAATGTCAAATATCTAAATCTATAGCACTTTTACATAAATCCAAGGATAAACTCAATGATAAATGTCTGTATATTATTTATAGTTCCCTTATTCTTCCATACATGCTGTTTTCAAACAGTTATTAATCCAATAATCCAAAACGAGCTGTCGGTCTCATAAATGAGGCTGGTTATTATGAACATACAAACCCATTGGACATGAAGTCACATGTTTGGACATTTGCTGATTTGGTTTATTTTTACTGATGATTGAGTGATTTTGTTTCTCGGTTCGAGGTTTGACACAAACTCTGACAATATGAGACATTTGTGTCCAACAACAGTGTGAAGATCCTGTTGAACTAAATCAGACGGAGCAAACTGGGACTTACCGTCCAGCTGTGAGAGACACTCTGAAAGACACAACACAGACAAACTGTTGGACAACATTTGGACACGGGCGAGAAACACGAGACGGTTGAATTTGATCGTCGCTAACGCTGAAATAAAAAACCTGCTTCAGATCATGTGGTCTGTCAGACGTTTGCCGCCTCACACAAGCTCAAGAGTTTGTGTGGGTCAGTTTGGGGGATCAGTGTCTCGTCCAGCTACGTTTCCACGTACGACTCGACACAGTCGGGCTGAGAACGTCCGAAGCTACAGTGTGAGGAGGCTTCTTACCTGGTGTCAGCAGAGTCAGCACACACATCACTTTGTAGGAAGCCATCGCTGCAAGTCTCAGCTCAGCACGTCGGACGTGGTATAAATACCTTTTTTTCTCTCCCCCCTCACACACAGACTCTCTCTGACAAACGACAGGTCACAGAAGAACATTTCTGTGTCCAAACCAATGGACCGTTTCCCAAAAACGTTAAGACTGATGGACGCAGAAAACCTGCGTCAGCCCTTTTGTGCCCAATGAAGCAGCTGGACATCGAGGAAAAGTTGCTTTGGGCGTCAAGTTCGTCCATATGCAGGAGACAGTTGGACACCCTGTGTGTCTCATAACGTCAAAGGTTCTTTAGCTTCAACATCAGAGGCCAGAAGGTCGGAGAAATTAGCAGAGCTTGACGCCACAGGAAGCAGAACAAGTTGTTTAACAGCAGTTCAGGTCGTCAGTACGTTCACTTCAGAGTTTAATGAACCGTCTCAAGTTCAGTGTTTCAGTGATTAAAAACGTGTTTTACACACAATCAAATGTCCAGTAAATCAAATATGATCATGAAGGAAAACAACAAGGTTCTTTGATGAAGTTGTAACATTGAAGCAGGTGTCGATTGTCTGATCGATTCCAGCAACTCTGTTGCATGAAGAGAGAGAAATATTCTGCTCTGATCCAAAGATCCGTCTTTGCTGTTTCTCTTCACTGCAAAACAACGAGAAAAATCATAATTTCTACGTCAGATCAGACACTGATATCACTCAACAATGGAAATGAATCAACTCACAGTCCAACACACTGACCATAAAGAAACATATACGACCGATGAACACGAGCAGTTTGTGTTTCCAGGGGGTTTGGAAGCAGCATGAACTGAAATTAATATTTCAAAAAGGAGGGAGAAGAAGCGTTAACGTCTTTAATCTCACCCCCCAAATAATTATGATTATTACTATTTATAATATCCAACATATAAAACACAATATCTAGTTCTGAAACATGGTGACTCACATCATTTATACATATCACACACACATATTCAAATCAGAAAACCAAAACTCTACTAAACACCGTGTGACTGTCAACTCCCTCTTGATCCACGGACCTCAGGAAAATCTTTATACACAAATATGAACAGATTCATGTTTCCATTTCTAAACGCTTCCACAGTTTTACTCCACGTATCGACACACAAAAGTAACTTGTAGTCGTGCAGTTTTGGTTTTGAATCTCCGTTTTCCCTATAAATTATAATCCCCGTGTTCGGTTTGCTGGTTTTTCACGGCCTTATCTTTCACACACACGTTCATTTTTCTGCGTGTGAGTGTGTCGACAGTTCAAGTCTTTCATGTTGTTATCAGGTGTCTGTGCTGAATATTATAGGATCAGTATTTCATGGGGTCATAATTGTATCCGTGGTTCATGTGTTCAGAAACCTTTTAGACTCTGGGCTCGTCTCAGCTTCTGGTTTAGTTCAACAGGATCTTCACACTGTTGTTGGACACAAATGTTTCATATTGTCCGAGTTTGTGTCAAACCTCGAACCCAGAAACAAAATCACTAAATCATCAGTAAAAATAAACCAAATCAGCAAATGTCCAAACATGTGACTTCATGTCCAATGGGTTTGTATGTTCATAATAACCAGCCTCATTTATGAGACCGACAGCTCGTTTTGGATTATTGGATTAATAACTGTTTGAAAACAGCATGTATGGAAGAATAAGTGAACTATAAATAATAACAGACATTTATCATTGAGTTTATCCTTGGATTTATGTAAAAGTGCTATAGATTTAGATATTTGACATTTTCTATAATCAATATGTCGTCTCCATGTTAGTTTATCATCTATCACAACTCAAAGGAACTTACTTTAAAAAACTTTCAATTTTAGCATCACAGACCTTTAGTTCAATATTCATATCTCATTTTATTCTAATTTAACAACAACAATGAACAATGTCTCTTATTCCATAATTGTCCAACTTTCTCAGTTATTGGTCAATTGTAAAATCTGTAAAAAAAATTGTAAAAACAGCAAAAGTCAGTTGTTCACTTATGTTCATTCCATTTGAACAAATCAATATTAAAATCTCCACCAACAAAAATTGAATTTTGAATTTTTTTCTGGTTGCTAGGGGGGGCGCGACAGAAAATAACTGAGAAGCACTGATCTAAGCTATTTGTAAAATCATCTGTACATGAACCAGATGTTCTATATACACACACAACTCAAAAATATACTTTCACATTCAGCAGAATATCCTTCAGTTGTCAGACTCTCCAGAGTATCATCAATGATTGTACATTAAAAATAGTTTGTACATAAAATGAACCAGCACCACTAACTGAAAATGATGAAATTCATCGTTCACAAAGAAACTAGTTCAGTTTATTGATCGTTTCTCAGCTGTTGACGACTGAAACGATCTGACAGTTTTTTGTTTCGACAAAAAAAGTTAAAAAAACATTTATTCTATGATCAGCAGCACAAATATTGAACTTATACAGTCTAATTCAGACAGTTCCCGTCACTAAAGGAAAGAAGTTTAAACTGAGTTTATCGACACAGACGACAGCAAACGTTAGAATCAACACCATCATAAACTAAATCTATGTGGGTTTAACTAAACACTGGAAGGTAACAAGACTGTAAGTGTCCAATTGTCCACCTGGTTGTTTGTGTCCAGCTGTGGTCTGTGGCCAGGCCCCACTGAATACTCGTCTTCTGGGAGGAAGCTCTGAGGTTACAGATGGCGAGTGGCCGTGGATGGCGAGTCTACAGAAGGATGGACGTCACGTGTGCGGTGGGACTCTGGTGGACGAGGACTCTGTGCTGAGCAGTGCCGACTGTGTCTCAAGGTGAGACACCTGGACTCGTGTTTCAGATGTTTTAAAGTGTTGAGTTCTCCTCGGTCCTAATTCAGCTCCTGTTCTGTCCCTCAGTTCACCCACAGCGTCTGATTGGACCGTGGTCCTGGGTCGTCTGAAACAGAACGGCTCCAACCCCTTTGAGGTGACACTGAATGTGACAGACATCACTCTGAGCAACCAGACTGGGTCTCATGCAGCAGTGCTGCGTCTGGAGACCCCCCCCACCCTGTCCAACTACATCCAGCCCATCTGTGTGACCACGGACGAACCTTCAGCGTGGGCTCGACGTGCTGGGCTGCAGGCTGGAGCTCCGGGCAAGAGGGGTGAGTCCCTGACACTAGTGTGACACAGTGATGTGAACTGTCGGCATCATTTCACCTCTTTCCATGAAACCGAGTCAAGTTATGGAGATAATTACAAGCTGCTTCTGATGCCACTTGTCCCCATTTTGTGATTGTCCCAACTTTAGAGGAACAAGTTCTGCAGGAGATCCAGACCTCGGTGGTGGACTGTGAGGACACATGGAGTGACAGGTGGGGGCCAATTCCATCTGTAATGATGAAGTTTTCTGGAGGTCCGTTGATGTGTTATCAGGACGGTTCTTGGTTCCTGGCAGGAGTGTTGGCAGCTGAAAACAAGCTCATCACTCGCCCACTGACAGCAGAAGGGAAGACTATTGACATTACTTAAGTCATAATTTAAGATTGTTATAATTCTTGCACGTTGAGCTTTGATTAACTTGATTCACTTCAGGCTCTTTAACACAGTGTAGTTGAAGGTTGATTCTGTCCTTGAGCTTCCTCCAACAGCAGCATCGACCATCAGAGCTGCTGTTCCCTCCTTTTCTTCTTCTTTCATCTCTGTTACTTCTTATTAATCGTAGACACAGTTTGACCTTGAAGCTCCTGTGATAATCTCGATAGGAGAGTGTGTCGAGCAGTGAAGTTGTTCACTCACATTCAGAAGACGAGTTTCCTGTTCACTCATTTCTTCACATGATGATTTTAATAAAGGAACCTGCATCTCTGAGCTGTTTGTGGCTTTTATTTAACCAACAGTTTCCACTAAATGATCATTTCATAAACTTCTGCTGTAAAACGATGCTTTTATTTGTCACTTTACGAAGAGAATTAAACTCATTTCTGTGAAAAATCCTGTGTGAAGCAGGTTGTGGAGGTTTGAGGAACAAAGTGACAATGATCAGGAAACACGTCATTTATTCATCAGGAACATCACACACTGATGAAGGATGTAAATATTAAATTATGAGAATAGAAACAGACAGAAACTGTCTAGTAAATGTAAAGTGCATTCAGACATTTTTCACTTTTGTTATGTTTCAGTCTGATGCTGCAGTCGTTCAAATTCATTTTTCCTCAGTGATCTACACTCAGTTTCCCATAATGACGAGGTGAAAACATATTGTTCGAAATGAGTCCACAGGGAGGACAGGGACACTCAGACTAACTGAGGGACAGACAAAGAACGAATCACGATCAGTGTGAAACCTGCACAACATGAAACCAAACGCTGTAAAAACACATTTCAATAGTTTAAAGATGCAGACTAGAAATGTTAAACATGATTTAATTTTTATTTGCAAACATTTTATTGGTTTCGAGTTTTAAAGAATATTTTTATAAAGTGTTTTTCAGTGTGAGAACATTCAAACTCTGAAAACAGATCTCAAAGAACTTCATCGAACGTTTGAAAGCAACTTTCAAAAGACATCAAAGCAGTTTTTCAGATTTCCAGATATTTTCAAAGTTTATAACAATACAAAAACAAGAGAAAGAGGGAACATTTTTTTATTATTATATTTTTTATAATCACTTGGTGTCATAATTGTAATTTAACTCAAACTTTAATGAAATGCACAGACCCAAACAGAAATATGCTCCATCATTTATCTTAATGTGGAGAGTTGAAAGGTTGCTTGATCAACACACTCTGCAACTACCTGTAGGACTGAGACTGAGAGCCGAACTTCTGGTATCACGACAGCTGCCATTTTCAAAGCGGTGACAACCGGACGTAGCAGGGAGGAGCGGTAACGTCTTAAGTAAGTCTTTGTTGTCTCCTGTCATTTCTATTCTGAAAGTGTCGCAGTACAAAAACTTGCTCAGCTCCGTTGCCAGTTGAGGGAAGACTGAGAATCCAATATCCAAAAGACAGCACAGGGTCAGGTTCAGGAAGACAAAGTCAGGTTCTATAAGCCACTGGGGAATAATTAGCCATTGCCATCCAATAACCTGCTGGTACCGGGGCCTGACTGGCTGGATTGTTTTTCATGGAGCTTTTCAATTCCATGAGCCTCGCCTCCAAAGCTGCGAAAACCTCACACCTATTACAAATACCGTTATCACTAAAGGAGGCCGAGGAAAAACTGAACATGTGACACACTGAACAAGTCAGAGGAGAGACAGAAGGAGACGGAGAAGCCATGCTAAGTGCTAAGTGCTAAGTGCTAGGCTAGCGAAGCTAAGATCGGTTAACGTTTGCTAGTTTTATATTTTAGAAGACCAGGTGCTTGTGTAATAATGTAAAAGTTTAATTAAATCCCTTTTTTCAGTGTTATGTAAGAGCGCTACCATTAACTATTGAACAGTCTAACGACAATATAGCACGAGGTTGGGAAATGACGTCTTGCATATGGTCCAAAAATTTTCAGGCTGCCTCGTCACAAAGTTATAAAAAGCTTTTCTATTTTCCCTCATCAAACATTAATAGGTTTATTAACTTCATACAGCTGTAGTGAAGAATGAGTTAGTGATCTCAGCATTAATGTAGAGGGTTTATTAAACCTCCTCTAAGATCACGTGTGAAGAACTTTACTGAATTAACGCTGCTTTAAACTGAAGCGTGTCTGTTTTTTCTTTTACTAAGACAAGCAAAATGTTGGATTCCTGCAGCCGGCTGGTTACCATGGTGACATTGTCCTAGTTGCCTGCTTTGTAATTGACCTCGCTAACCTAAAGTAACAGGAGTAGCTCGACTAGTTTCTTTGAAATGTTTGTGGCTCAGGCAGCTGCTTGAGTGACTGGTTGCTTGGTTAAACTGGTTAAAAACCACTTGGCCAAGATGGAATAAAACACCAACACTTGTATATCAGTGTTGAATCAGCTGATCTGATGGATGAATATGACTGAAGAAATGTCAAAGTGCAGTTGGTTTAATGCATCAGGAAACACACAGTAAAGTATGAAAATGATCTTTGTGGTTCTTTATCTTCCCACTTTGGAGTCATCCAGAAAAACGGAGCTGCAGATATTCATGTGACCTGAGAGACAAACTAAATTCATTAATCTGCTTCATCAGGTTCAGTGGATTTACAGACTCAATAGAAATGTGCACATATTATTTTCCTCCACAGGATGGCGACAAACTCGAGCCCAATAATTTCAGAAATACAGCGTCAATGATCCCAGGAGATTCACATTATTAGATTAGATTAGATTAGATTCAACTTTATTGTCATTACACATGTACAAGTACAAGGCAACGAAATGCAGTTTATGTCTAACCAGAAGTGCAATAAGCAGCAAGTGCAGGATATAGGTTATAAATTACCTCGAGAAAATATGTACACAAGAAATTATGGATCATATTTACAGATGCTATGAACATACTATACAGGGTGTTGTTAACTAGAGCAGAAATTTACAGATTGAATATGCAAGTAGATATGAATATAATGTGCAGTTTGCTATTTACAGACATTTTACAGACGTGTATTTACAGGTGAGTATATACAGGCTAGTGCAATGAGTATGTGCAATATTGAATAGTGCAATATTGAGTAGTGCAATTGTTTGGGGAGAATGTCGGGGTGTATGGTTGTGGCAAAGAGGTCAGTGAAATCAGTGGGGGCAGAGTTCAATAAGTAGACAGCTCTAGGAAAAAGCTGTTCCTCAGTCTGGTGGTTCGTGTCCGGGAAATCTAAAGCGCCTGCCTGAAGGCAGGAGAGAAAACAGTCTGTGGGCGGGGTGAGAGGAGTCCTGAAGAATACTGCGTGCTCGACGCAGACAGTGTTTCTTTGAATGTCCTCAATGGCTGGAAGTGGAGTCCCTGTAATGCGTTGGGCAGTTTTCACTACCCGCTGCAGTGCCTTACGCTCTGCAGCAGAGCAGCTCCCATACCAGACTGTGACACAGTTGGTTAGGATGCTCTCTATTGTGCAGCGGTAGAAGTTCACCAGGATAGCCGAGGGAAGATGGTTTTTCTTGAGTGTTCTCAAGAAGAAGAGGCGCTGGTGAGCCTTCTTGATTAGGCTGGAGGTGTTGGTGGTCCAGGACAGGTCCTCCGAGATGTGGGTACCCAGGAACTTGAAGGATGAAACAGGCTCAACGGCCATCCCGTTAACATGGATGGGATCGTGAGCCTCTTTTCTCCTTCCTGAAGTCCACAATGAGCTCCTTGGTCTTGTTGGTGTTAAGGAGCAGATTATTATCCCTGCACCAAGTGACCAGATGCTGGACCTCCTCCCTGTAGGCAGTCTCATCGTTGTTGTTGATGAGACCGATCACTGTTGTATCATCTGCAAACTTAATGATGGTGTTAGATCCATGCATGGGCTTGCAGTCGTGGGTGAAGAGGGAGTAGAGGAAAGGGCTCAGCACACAGCCCTGTGGTGGAACAGATGTGGTCTGACCTAACATGCTGAGGTCTGTTGGTCAGAAAGTCCATGATCCAATTGCAGAGTAATATGTTAATGTCCAGGTCTCTAAGTTTGGTAATTAACTTAGAGGGTATTACAGTGTTGAATGCTGAGCTGAAGTCAACAAACAGCATTCGTGCATAAGTGTTCTTATTGTCCAGGTGTGTTAGCACAGAGTGCAGTGCAATGGAGACTGCATCCTCTGTGCTCCTGTTGCCACGGTAGGCAAACTGGTGTGGGTCTAGTGTGGGTGGGAGACAGTCCTTCAGGTTTGCCAGGACCAGCCGCTCAAAGCACTTCATAATGATGGGCGTGAGTGCTACAGGGCGATAGTCGTTCAGGCATGTTGGGCTGGAGCGTTTCGCACTGGCACAATGGCGGTGGATTTAAAGCATGTTGGCACAGCTGCTTGGGCAAGGGATATGTTAAAAATGTCTGTGAATACCCCAGTAAGCTGCTCAGCACATGCTCTAAGAACGCGTCCAGGGATGCCGTCTGGTCCAGCAGCCTTGTGCACGTTGACCTGGCTCAGTGCGGTGTAGACGTCTGTGGAGGTGAGTGTGATGGGTGAGAGGTTGGTTGAAGGAGTGATTCTGGTGGCAGGTTCTTTGTTGTCTCCTTCAAAGCGAGCATAAAAGTCATTAAGCTGGTTCAGGAAGGAGACATTTGTGTCCGGGAGGGTAGAGTGGCTGTGTTTGTAGTCCGTAATGGCCTGGATGCCCTGCCACATGCGTCGAGGGTCAGAGTTGGAAAAGTGCTCCTCTAGCTTTAGTTTGTAGCGGTGCTTGGCCTTTTGATGCCCCTCTTCAGATTTGCCCTGGAAGTGCTGTAGGCTTCTGCGTCACCGGATCTGTAGGCAGCATTACGTGCCTTCAGCAGGAGGCGCTCCTCCTTGTTCATCCATGGCTTCTGATTTGGGTATGTGGTGATCTGCTTCTGGGATGTAACACTGTCTATGGTGGCATTAATGTAATCCAGAACAGAGGAAGTGTAGCTGTTTATGTCCGTGTGAGAGCCACTGGTGGCCTGGGAAGCAAACGAACTCCAGTCTGTGTGTTGAAACCTGTCCTGGAGTGTGAAGTCAGCCCCTGCTGGCCACACTTTGATGTTCCTCACTGATGGCTTCACACGGTTGATGAGGGGTGAATACTTGGGGGTGAGGAACAAAGAAAGGTGATCTGATTGTCCCAGGTGGGGAGGGGGTCACAGCGTAGGCTTCGGCCATGTTTGTGTATACATGGTCCAGCGTCTTGTTTCCTCTGGTGTGACAAAAAACGTTTTGGTGGAATTTGGGTAGCACTGCCTTTAGGTTGGAGTGATTGAAATCTCCAGCAACAATAAATGCAGCCTCCGGGTGAGCAGTCTGTTGTTTGCTGATGGCGTATGAAGTTCCTTCATAGCGAGCTTGGCATCAGCATCGGGAGGGACGTAAAAAGTAGTTATGATGGTGGAGGTGAACTCCCGTGGCAGATAGAATGGTCTACACTTAACCATGAGAAACTCTAGGTCAGCTGAGCAGTGTCTCCCAACAGTGACAGAGTTCGTGCACCAAGCTTTGTTAACATAAATGCACAGTCCTCCTCCTCTGGTCTTACCGGATTCATCTGCCGTTCTGTCTGCCCGGAACACGTGGTGGTCAGCTAGCGTGATAGCATTGTCCGGTACACCGCTGTTTAACCAAGTTTCGGTGAAGATTGTGATGTTACAGTTCCAGAGTCTTTTGCTGTGGTTGATGTTGAGTCGAATCTCGTCCATTTTGTTCACCAGCGACCGTACATTAGCGAGGAAAATGCTGGGCAAAGATAGCCGATGTGGTGTTAGCCTTAGCTTAGCTCTTAGCCCTCCGCGTTTCCCCCGTCTTTGTTTACGGTCGTGACGCCGTCTCCGAGCACTTCCGCCCGGCCGGGTAGGGTGCGCGGCCTCGGGTGTTCTGGCGATCTCAGGGTTGAGTCGAAGAATGTTGGTAAAACTGTCGGAAATGTACAAACCAATATCCAGAAGCTCCTGTCGGGTGTACGATGTAAATGCACTACTGTTCTGAACGAACAGACCCGAGATGAGCAGGAAAAATACTGCAAAAATGCAGAAACTGGAGAGACACCGGGCCTCGCGATGTGCACGCGCCGCCATCTTGAGTCTTGGTTAACGTCCTACTTCAGTTTCTTTCAGAACAAAACTCTTTTAAACTGACTTTCTTTTTTCTATGTTGGTGTGTTTAAGGCCACAATTAAAAGTAGGTGCAGCGTAAGCATGAAGAAGAAAAGATCAATTTATTGTCAGTGGACACAGATCTCTACAAAATCATCTAAAATATGTCGCAAATTAAATGTCCGTTTGACTAAATGCTGGTGACTGCTAAAAAAATCTGGGCTGTACTTGCACGTACAGCAGCTGTGGACTGACGCACTGTGAAAATATTGCATTAAACTCTTGGTATAAACAGAGAAATTCCCACAGATCATAATTGATTTGTTGTCACTTTTCTTATGTAACTGTAACTTTTTTAAAGCCATTTTGCAAGAGACTAAAATAAGTATTTTCTCAGTAACTCGTTTGATCCTTGTTTGTTTGAAAGAAACAGTGAAGCCAGTCAGATCTCAAAAATTGTCCAGTAGCACATATTTGCAACATTTCCATGAAAGAAATAAAACTATATTACAATAGTTATTAAAGTTCAAGACACAGGACTTGTCTGTAGGAACCCAGGGTTTGATTGGAGTACGAGATGCTGTGGACTTGAATGACGATTGTAACACACGGTGACGCACGTTGTTACTATATTAAGGAAGTTCGTGCCTGTCGTGTCTTGTTTCTGTGTCATTTCCATTTATTTTAACTTGTAACTTGAACTTACGCTGAAGTTGTTTTTCCTAACCCTAACCCAGCTTTTGTGTGTGTACAAAGTGCCCCCCCCCCCGGGGGTCCGGTAGAAACACCACAGGTTACCAAACGTAGGAAGCGTTTGAAAACTGGGAATAAAGTCCACGTGTCCTGCACTGTGATGAGACAAAGCTGCTCTGAATGATAAAAACCAGAATCTCACTGGTTAATAACTGTGTCATTACTGTGAAGCACATCTTCACGCCTGTTGTCTTTCTCTGCCCTCTGTGGCAAAGTAGAACACAGCGACATGCTCAGTTTGAGGCGACGAGAGCAGAACCTTTTTATGTTTTCTTAACCATTTTCTTTACCAAGAGCAGCATCAGTTCATAGTGAAAGTGGAACCTAATGACACCAGCGTGTCAGTCGATGAGCTCACATCCTGTAGCTGCTTCTCATTTCAGAGGAAACAGATTCTCTGAGGCTTTGTTACAGTTTTTACAGCGGACATGAAGATGTTTGTGATGTTTGTGACCCTCCTGCTCGGTAAGATCATTTCTGTACTTTACCCTGAAGATATTTCCATAAGATACAAATTCTTGTTCGGATAAAAACTAAGAGCTAAAGGGAGATTTATTAAAATAATCTGTTGTTGTTATTCGTGAACATCCGCTAATGTTAAAAGAGTTAAACTCATCCGTGAGAAAGTGTAAAAAACACGTCACGTCGGTTTTACACCAGAGTGAAGAACAAACGATTCAGACTCACCGTGTCTTCAGACTTTATTAAAGTCAGAGCAGGAAGTGAAACAGCATCCAGCAGTGAGCACATCTATCTTCAGTAAAGCCGAGCTCTTAAACATCAGCAGGTGGGTGTAGCGGCAGATATCGAAGGGGCTTATTCATGCCCACTCCGCTTCACACTCACTCGTAGACGTCTCGCTTCCTTACACTCTGCCAGATGTTGCATGTTATATGAGTTTTCAGCATATTGTCCTGAGAATCTGCAAAACAGTTGCATTAAACTTTTGGGTGAACGTAAGAGTCACTCAGAAACACAGTTGACAGTGTCTGGTTGCGAAATCCATCTTTATCTGGATCTGCAATCTTGCACTGTTGACTCATATGGGCCAATCATATGACGGTCAATCTACCAGAATTGCTGTCGTTGCTTCAGGGAAGTATTTTTTTTATTTACAGTCACTGTAGCTTCATAAATACTGGAACCGTTTTAGGTTTTTACCATGTGGCCTGTTTACCAGCAGACTCAATGGGAAATCAAACCGTCCAGTAAACGCCTTTGGTAAAAGTGTGGCACTAACCATTTAAGAGTTACAGCCATTTTCACGCACACACACATTTTTAGTGGCTCATAAATAACGGAACAGTTACAGTGAAATGTGTGTGTTTCCCTTTATGAGTCATCAAGCAGAGAAAAGGCCTGTGGGTGGTTCTGAGGGCTTTGAACTTCTACTGAAGTTTCAATGCAAGTGAGTGAGTAAAGGATCCCTGGGCTGAAAAAACAAAAGAAACTCACCAGAGATACTTAAAAACACTGGGAGTGACGAACAGACAGTTTGGAACATTCTTAAAAAGAAGGAATTAAGTGGGAAACAGCAAATGGTCCAGAACATCAGGTCAGACAACTAAAGGGGGCGACGGCAGGATTCAGTCCACAGCCTGACAAACCCCGACCTGACTGTATAATTATTCCATCGACACTATTTTTCATTTAAATTCAATTTTTCGTTCGTTTTCATTTACAGATGTCTATAAACTAATTTAAAAACTGAAATCTCACATGTACATGAGTATTCAGACCTTTTGCAACAGCGCTTGAAATTTAGCGCAGGTGCCACTTATTTCCCTTAATCATGGCTGAGATGTCTCCATCCTGACTCCACACGTCTCCATCCTGACTCTGGAGTAAATTCATAGTTTTGAGTTAATCTTTAAAAACATATACGTGTAAATTATTTGCTGTAAGAGTAATTTCATCACTAACTGTACAAGAACCTGGTTACTGTTCTTAAATACGTGTTCCACGTATCTGTACTTTACTTAAGTTGATGTAATTATGGCCACTCTCACTTTTACTCCACTACATTTCTAATCAAAGTTGTGTTACACGTTACAATCACATGACTTGACAACACATTTCACAATAAACCACTTTTACCTTTTTTTATAAAAAACGCATCACAAGCGACACAGGAATTAGTCATGTGCTATACTCTCTCCTCCTTTCAAAGGATTTTTTACATTATTTTTTCAATTCAACTTTATTTATATGTCACCAAATTACATCATCATCATCTCAAGGTACTTTACATAATAAAGTCAAGACTATACAGACATTTAGAGAAAACCCAGCTACAGGCAACAGTGGAGAGGAAAAACTCCCTTTAACGGAAGAAACCTCCAGCAGAACCAGGCTCACATGATGTGACACGTTTCATAACAAGCCACTTTTTCTTAGTTTTTTTGATTCTCCTTGCTTAATGAAGGAAGGCGCCACAGTGGGGTTACGCACGATCCTCCACCATTTTCACGTGGATTAAATCAGGTGCCAATAACAAAATAATGCAACAAGAGAAGCACGTGAATTTACTGTCAACAATTGTCCTGTTTTGTCTTTAGTACGTTACTGTCACTGTGTGATGGTAATAAAACTGAAATAAACATCAGATCATGAAACGGCTTCAACGCATCATTTATGTCCGTTACCATTAATAAGTTAGTGTCCCCCCAAAAAAGTCAAGTACTTTTTCCTTTTAAAACTTTAAGTAAAATACAAATCATTAACTTACTTACTTTTACTTAAGTGGAGTTTTTCAGTACTTCATCCACCACTGCAAATGCACGAGTTGTTGGTGTGACTGGAAGTTGATGGAGTGTAGAGAACAGTGAAGAACTGATCACCTCAATCCATCACAATCGGTATTCTCAGTCAGACTCATCCAACCATCGCATATTAAACCCTCATGTTACATTATTCATTTTCACCAACAGCTGCTTGGCAACTTGCTTCATTTGACCCATGTGTCTCTTCTCTTTTCTTTCTGTAGCTTGAATAAGACTAAAACAAAAAGTTACGAAGGTAGAAACAGTAAAACTGTGTGTGATGTAACTGACTCATGTTTCTCTGTGTGTGTCCTCACAGTTTCCCAGCATGTCGTCACTGTGGAGGTTAATGCAGGAGACGAGTCGGTCCTGCTGCTCTGTAAGACCTCGTTTGTACCTCAGGGAACCACGGTGACGTGGAGCCGCAAAGATCTTAATTCCTCAACTGTCCTCAAGCGCCTGGAGGACGGTGATGATCTTAAAGACCAGAACCAGCGTTACAGCGGCAGAACATCAATGAAGCCTGATGCCCTGACAGCAGGAGACTTCAGCCTGAACCTGAGCAAACCAAGACCCTCTGACAGTGGAAACTACACCTGCACAGCCAGAATTTACGGACAAGAACGGACACTGATGGAAGAACAGCTGGAGGTCAAAGGTCAGAGACAAACCCCAACACATACTGTGGATTCAGATCAGACGTTGGATAGTTTTATAAAAAAGGCAGCACTATATGTTCAGGCTTTAGTCTGCAAGGTTTTCGATGATGAAAGATCCTGACAAACATGTTTGAACCTTTAACTTTTCTTCTTCTCTCTGCTGTTGAACACTTGAGTTGTAGCTCATCCTACCTGCAGCTTTTTGCAAACCAATGTTAAAGTCACAAATCCATCACACATTTACCTCTTTAAGAAATGTTTGATGCACTTGTTAGTTTGATGTAGTACTTACATTCCTGTGTGCTCCTTATAAGACAGTAACAACATGTCTCATGTCTCATGAGCCTTGTGTCCTCCGGTTACTGTGTGTCTGTGGAGACCAGGACACAGCGGACTCATGTTTCTGTTTCTGTCCTTTCACAGTTTCCATTAAATCCTTGGTCTTGGACATACGTGTGGGAGTCCAGTCTGTCCTCCTGCCCTGTGAGTTTAATACTTCGGTCCCAACGAACCTCACAGTGATGTGGAGCCGTTCCGATCTCACTCCTTCAACCGTCCACCAGCGTCAGCAGGAAGGTGATGAACTTAAAAACCAGAACCAGCTTTACAGCGGCCGAACATCGATGAAGCCTGACGCTCTGGACACTGGAGACCTCAGTCTGAATCTGACAGGACTGAAACTGTCTGACAGTGGAACCTACACCTGCACTGTCAGAGAGGACGGAGAAGAACTGAGACGGACAGAGGTTCAGCTGCAGGTCAAAGGTCAGAGACAAACCCTTACACCTGCTGTACATACAGGTCGTTTGTGCTCTGTCACTGCTCATTGTGGGGGCAAGATTTAGGTCCCATCCCAAAGTTCTGTGTGAAGGACTATTTTTTATTAATCTTTTTGCAGACATCTACATGATCAGTTTTTTATTACATCATCATTTCAATATGAGCCTAATCTACTTCATCCCAACAAGCAGTTACAAGTTATTAATGTTGGAGTTTGCATTAGGGCAGAAACATGTGAAGATAATTTTTTTGTTTGTTCTCCATCACAGGACCCGACACTGGTGCTGCAGTGATCCTATGTGTCCTCCTTGGTCTTTCTCTTTGTGCCATCATGGGGCTGATTTTAAAGAACAGAGGTCGGTTGTGTGTGAGGATCCAGAACTTTTCACACTCAGATACAGACACTTACACCTGGGCGTGAAGCCCTCCAACAAAAACACAATAAAATAACAACCTGGTCACCTTAGCGTTGTTAAAACGGCTAAAACAGACTGTACAGTATTTGTTGTTAAAGCAACATGATTTGAATCGTAACTGTTTTTCAGCGACTTCAGACACAAAATGTGGAATTTACTGCATTTGTGGACAATTTGAAGACGTTTAGAGCATCAGTCACATTTGAAACGTTGTGGATGTTTGGTAAAGAACTTAACTAGTCAATTCTGCTGTACGTCCACATGATGTTGTGACCCGTTGTCCTTTCAGTCACACATGTCATGGAGGTGGATTCAGGGGCTGAGTCCGTGAAGTTGCCCTGTAGAGCCAAAGTTCACTTTCCTAAAGACGTCAGAGTGGAGTGGACAGACGATGATCAATGGAAAGTCTATGTGTATGAAAATGGCTCAATGCAGCACGAACAACAGGCCTGGTTTTACGGAGGCCGAGCATTGATGAACAGAAACCCCCTGGTAACTGGAGACCTCAGTCTGACCCTGAAATACCCCACAGATGGAGAGAGAGGAACCTACACCTGCACCGTCTACAGCAGGGAGGGAAAGGTCCTGATGAAGAAACATGTGAGGCTACAGGTCAGAGGTCAGTCCTGTAGATAGAGTCTGTAGAGTTTTTCTGGCCTCACTGAGCCCAACATTGGGCACCAAGCCTGTAAATTGTTTTCTTTGCATTTCATTGTTCTCTGGCCACCACTTGACTCTTCACAACCCTGGAAATGAAGCCTCATCAGGTGTTTTCCTTCATGTTAGTTTGTAGCTCTGTCTGGTTAGTGTGTCTGATTCCATCTGTTCTCAGTAAAACCTCTCAGTGTGGAGACGTCTTGTGTAATGATCTCTGCTGTGTGACCACAACGATTTAACACAAGGACTGAACATTGGACACTGGTTTGGTCTGAGAGTCTAAAAAAAGCTCAACTGCTGCTGCATGTCTGCCAACATGATGTTGTTCTTTGTTGTCCTCGCAGTCCAAAAGTTGGTGTTGGATTCAGGGAAGGAGTCTGTCCACCTGCCCTGTGAAA
This sequence comes from Channa striata, assembly GCA_033026295.1. NCBI lineage: Eukaryota > Metazoa > Chordata > Actinopteri > Anabantiformes > Channidae > Channa > Channa striata. Next base: position 48,816,357 of record CM065168.1, read on the forward strand.
CCAAAGTTCACCTGCCTGAGGACGTCGAACTGGAGTGGAGACATAGTTTATACTTCAACATGCTCCATGTATATCGGAACAGCTTCGACCAGCCTGAAGAACAGGACAGTCGTTACGTTTCGCTGAGAACTGGACACCTCAGTCTGACACAAAAACACCCCACAAGTAGAGAATCCTACAGCTGCACCACCTCCAGAGGAGATGGAAATATCCTGATGGACCAAAATGCAGAGCTGATGGTCAGAGGTCAGTTCCAGTCACATATGCTCTTTGCTGATGATACTCACCAGGGACAGATGTCACATTTCAGTCCATTTAGACTCTGGCTTTCTGCTTTCCTGCTTTTTCTCTCTCTCTCTCTCTCTACTCTCATGTTTATTTTTCTCAGTAATAATAATTCTGATTAATAATTTGATTAAGAGTTACTATAAATGTTTCATTCATACACTCAAAAATGCAACCACAGGGGACACAATCCAGTGTCTTCTTGTACCAGTCCCAGGTCTAAACATGTGAATCACGACTTCCATACCGGATCGGTCATGGCCAGGGCAACAGGCAGAGGGAGACGAGGAAAGTCAAGAGTGTAGGACTAAAAGTAGGGACTTTGAATGGTGGGACTATGACAGGGAAGGTTAGAGAGTCGGTTGACAAGCCAGATACATTTGGAACTTGCTTTGGCCCCAGATAATTAGCGTTGAGTGTGTGTCAAGCAGGTGATTGATGAAAGTCACATTTTATTTACGTAGCACAGAAAATTCCAGGTGCTTCTCATCAGCCTTAAAACAAATTGATCAATATTATTAAATCTAATCAATTCATGATTTGATTTGATTCATGATCAAGGCACGATTTGCTGTGGCGACACCTGAACGGGAAAAACCGAAAGGAGAAGAAGAAGTAGACCATCAAAAAACGTCTCAGTGTTGACACTGCTGATGTTTGTCCAGGTGATGTTTGTTGGTTTGTTTTCCTCTCAGTTCAAAAGGTGGAGGTGGAATCAGGGGTGGAGTCAGTCCAGCTGCCCTGCACATCCACAGTTCTCCTGCCTGATGATGTCACAGTGGAGTGGAGGGACAAAAACAACCTGAAGATCCATGTGTATAAGAACCGCTCTGACCAACCTCAGAACCAGGACTGGTCTTACAGAGGTGGAACGGAGATGAAGAGAAACCTGCTGAAAACTGGAGACGTCAGCCTGACCCTGAAATGCCCGACAGTGAGAGATGGAGGAAAATACAGCTGCTATGTCTACAACCGGGACGGAACAATCCTCATGAAGAAAACAATTGATCTAAAAGTCAAAGGTCAGATATGTTTGTGTCTCTAACTCGTTGCCTTTATTTGACCAGTGCTATCAGAGCTGCTACTGTTGTCTGACCAGGTGATGTTGTGTTTTGATGTCCTCTTAGTCCAACAGGTGATGTCTGGGGTGGAGTCTGTCCAGCTGCCCTGCAGAACCACAGTTTACCTGCCTGATGATGTCACAGTGGAGTGGATCAACAGAAGCAACCTGATGGTCCATGTGTATGAGAACGGCTCTGACCAGCCTCAGAACCAGGACTGGGCTTACAGAGGCCGAACGGAGATGAAGAGAAACCCGCTGGAAACTGGAGACCTCAGTCTGACCCTGAAATACCCCACTATTGGAGGGATCTACACCTGCACCGTCTACAGCAGGGAAGGAAACATCCTGGAGAATCAAAAAGTGGAGCTGCTGGTCAGAGGTCAGTTCAGAGGTCAAACAGCAGTTTAGTAAATTATATCAGCTCAAATTCAACTCACTTTATTCGTTTCATATACAACAACAAAAAAAACTATGAGAGATACAGCAGAAAATTGAAGAAGGGCCACATTCTTAAAAATGCAATGGCAAGCTCAGCAACCCCAGATTTGATGACCTCAGAAGTCTGTCCTTGGTGAAGAAAACAAGCAAGCCTGAACACGAGAATGGTGGGATTCATTAAATGCCAACTACACCAGGGGTCCAGTGACCACAACAGCAATTTTAGCTTTTAGGAGATCGCATATATTTCATTAAAATCATATGGAGCAAGTAAACAAAACAGCACAACTGATGGTTCATATAAAAGTATTTATGTAGATGTAAAGAGGATGCCAAGACACCAGCAATACTTTTTCACCCCCTAAAGCAACAGCTCGCTAGATGGTCTTTTGGCAGCAAAGTCTGGGTGACTGTAGCTCAGTTGGTAAGGCAGTTGTCCATGGACCACAGGGTCAGTGGCTCAATCCCTGGTCCCTGCTACATGCTGAAGCGTCCTTCCCCAGTTGATGAGCACCCTGTGTGGCAGCCATCACCACCATGTATGTGTGTACTAAATTACTCTGTAAGTTGCTTTGGATAAAAGCATCTGTAAAATGTAAATGCTCTGCACTTTGCACCGCTTCTTATTTACCAATTTGAACTCACAATCACACACACACCGATGTTGGAGCTGCTAACACTCACCGGGAGCAACTAAGTGGGGGTTCAGTGTCTCGCTCAAGGGCACTTTGACGTGTGACCAGGGGAGCCGAGTACCGAACCAGCAATTGTAGGATTGGTGGACAACTGTGCTAGCTACTGCACATGTCGACCTTAAACCCTGACAGCAGTTTTATTCTTACAGGCCATTGGCCACTTAAGGCCACTCCTACACCTGCTGGCATCATACAGCCATAGACCTTCACAGACCTTAAATTAAAAAATCAATTAGGCACACCTGAAGCCCGTCTAAAAGACATTTGAATATGCTTCAAATTTCTTACCTTGTTTTTGGCCTTAAAATTCTTACCTGCTACTTTCTGCTCTGATCTGGTTGTGTCCAACTGTCCAGCTGATGTTGTTTATTGTCCTCTTAGATTGTCAAGTGGAGGTGGAGGAGGGAGTGAAGTCTGTCCAGCTGCCCTTCAAATCCACAACGTACGTGCCTGAGGATGCTAAAGTGTGGTGGAGACGTGAGGTTCCTGAACCAAGAATGAAGGTCCATGTGCATATGAACAACTGTGACATACTTGAAGAACAGAATCAGATTTACAGAGGCCGAACGGAGCTGAAGAGAAACCTGCTGAAAACTGGAGACGTCAGTCTGACCCTGAAATCTCCCATAGTCAGAGATGGAGGAAAATACGGCTGCTATGTCTACAACAGGGACGGAACAATCCTCATGAAGAAAACAATGGTCCTCAAGGTCAAAGGTCAGACACATTTCTGTTTGTGTGTCTCTCGTTGTCTTTCTCTGGTCATTAGTTTCTGTCTGACTTTCTTCTGTCTCCTCTGCAGAGAGAAAGTGATTGTCCCCGGATGATTGATTAATCAGTGGGATCAGCCTCTTGGTCAATCTAAGAATGGGAGCGATGCCCTTGCAAATAATGAAAAAATCTATTTTCCCGTCGCTTTAGAAGTTGTGCCAGCACAGAAAGCACGTAGCAGTACGGACTGATTCAGTTTACAGCTGCTAGAAGTGAGGCGGGGTGTAGCAGCTGCACAGGTTGAGGAGCACAGTTTGAGTGCATCGCAGTCAGAAACTCTATGACCCGTGTCCTGGGGACTGGACGTGGATCTGAAGTCAGAAATGTATTTTTACAGTTGTGTTTGTGCTATTTCTACTCTGTATCGTTAAAGTGCAACTATTTCATTCATCGTGTTCCTTGCTAATGATTTTCCTTTCTCAATAAATAAATGTGTACTTATAATGAACTTTTAAATGAATAAAAAACTGTCTGATTGTTCTGCAATGGCCAAGTCAGAAACCGGACCAGAATCCAGCTGAGCTGCATTTCACTTGCTGAAGGCAAAACTGAAGATACAGTGAAACACGCCACTCGCCAAAAACAAGCAGGAAGTGAAGACAGCTCGGGTTATTGATTTTGTTGGAGTTTTCACAGGAAGATGTTTGTGGCGTTGTTCCTAGTAAGATCACGTTGCTCTCTTCCTTCACAGGACCTTAGTGATCTCGATCGGCATTAAAATCAGACATGGTGTATGAAAGAACATGGCGAAGTACAAATCCACACGCTCAAGTGAAGTTAAAGAATTTAAAGAAAATGGCGCCAAGGAAGCCTCAAGCTGAAGCCCCACGTTACGATGCAGGAAATACGTAAAATGGCCAAACAACAACAACTTGAATTAATAGAGGAGGTGTCCAAGTAAAATCGTTGATAAAAGCAAGAGAAGGACGGGCAGGAGCGGTCTTCCCTTAGGGAGGATGTAATCATAAATGGATTTGAAATGAAACAAACATCATATACTCGGCTGGAGCGTATTGAATGAACTACGTGGGACCTACAGTGTGGAGACTCCCCAGGAGAAACTGCAACGCAAAGCCATTAAACCACATGACCGATGCACTGAGGGGAGGAAAAAGTCGAAGGAACCAACGTTTTCATCCACGAGCTTCTGGAACACAGAGATCAACAGACAAGGGGGCAGTATAAGAAAAACTGGAGCTGTTGTAATATGTGAAATTGGTCATTTTTACCAAGCAGAAGGACATGGACAGAGCGATGGATAGTGTTAATAAATAAAATTTTTTACAGTAGATACATATTAATCAGTTGTGTGTACAGAGCACCAGGCTCTTGTACAGACGTATGTAATGATAAATTAGTTTGACATGTATGAAAACAAGGTGGCGACTTCTAAATCCACGTGGAGATAAGTCGACAAACTATTTCATCAACACAATGTGCAGTCAAGGTCTGTCTCCACAAGTCAACAGTTAAACCAACAAGAATCACATCACAAAAACAAAACTCATAAATAACTAGAAGAAAACTAGTTGCTGGGCAGCTCTTAAATAATATAAGTGATCACCAGTTTTGATAACATGTCAAAGACATAAAGTCAAACTTCCCTTCCAAATCCAGTAATCAGAAACAGATGACAAAAGAGTGCTGGGAAAAGAAGGAGCTGAAGTTTAAATGTGCTGAGTTAGCTGTTCTATGTGGGATTTTTTATTACTTGCAAAAAAAAACGTGAATATGAATCTGAAGGCCAGTGAAATTCAGTCTTTAATGCAAAAGTCTTGTTTTGAATGACATACAGAACTGGACTATGTTCAGTTTTACCTTCTTCATGGACTTTGTTTGGCAGCAGCTGCATCAGGTTGATTCTGAGTGTTGAACGGGATCAATGTGAAGAGAGACAGTGGAAGAAGAACTTCATCAGACTCAGGCTCCATCAGCCACCAGTCGTCATGAGAAACCATCTGACAACAGGAACTGATCCTTTAACAACAACGTCCCAGAGTTGGACTTTCCAACGGTCCAACAAATGGAGACATGAGCTGAGTGAATCCTGCTCCACAAACACTGATGAAGGTTTCCGTGGATCCATGTTGGACACGGGTTTGAAATGTCCCACAGAAAAGCAGCAGACAGCAGGTCGACACTGACATGAGACATTAGTGTGAAGCAGCACATGGACAAAACGTCCCAACAGCATCAAGACTGTTGATCTGTGTGGTATTGAAAACTGGAACATCACGAGGGAGAAGACTAAGCTGCTCAAAGTCAAAGGTCAGTATTAAGATGGATGTCTCTGCCACCTGTCTCTGTCTGTCTTCTGTCTCCTCTGCACACAGAACTCAGGGAGAATAAGAGAATATCAGCCAGTTTGATCTGATCTCACCTTTGGATACAAAATGAAAGTGAAGCAGCTGATGGACAATGAATGAAGACAGGAGGACAGTTTGTGTGAGAGTAAGGAGGACAGAAGAACAAGAAAAAGACAGTCCACACACTCACTACAAATCAGTGATGTCACATGTTGATCAAACGTTCGTGCTTTAGATCCTCTGAACTCTGACAGACGTCTGAATCTCCATTTTCTCCTCACACTCACCTTTTGTGTGACACTTTTTATCAGTTGGTTCATCACATTTTCCAAATCATTTGCTCAAATCACCAGCTCACTGTCTGCTGTTCAACACTGGACTTTATTTGTCCTGCCAAATGTGTCACTGTAGATCCATGTCCACAGCAAATCTGGGGGGGGGGGCTTCCACAGGGGACGAGTGCTACGGATCTTAGACCAGCTCCAGTAAAGGGTTGTACATTAAAAACACAGGTCAGTGCTGCATTGGCAGAGGGAATTAAAGGCCACACCACTGTTCACCTGCTTCCTGTTCACACTCTAAAACCGTCACCAGAGGTTCAGAGAAGTGACGATTTGGACAGAGGAGGCAAGTGTCCAGCTGAGAGACTGTTCTCTTTTCATCCTAAGTACAGGCCTGAGGAACACACCTCCCCCCGACCTCCACCAGCCCACGGAGGCCAAGGTGAGAAACAGGAGCGGTAACATAACCTCCTGAATCTGGAGGTGATCGGGGTTTGATGATATTGTGACCACACAAAGGACAAAAATCAGCTCTGGAGTCAAAAACACTTGATGATCTAGTTACAGTGAAGGTTTCTGAACTTGTGATTGTTGTATTTGAGCGATAAAATATAACTTTGAATAAACGCATCAAGTAAATGATCTAAATGTTTGTCTGAAAACCTGTGTCTCTACCCACAGCAGCATCAGTTCAAAGTCAGAGGCTTAGTTTCTTTTTTTCTCACCACTGAAACTGTCGGTTGTTCCCTGAATAGACGCTGTGAGCTCACGTCTTGTAGCTGACTCAGTTTAGAAGAAGCAGATTCTCGGAGGCTTTGTTACAGTTGTTACAGGCAAATGAAGATCTTTGTGCTGTTTGTGATCCTCCTGCACGGTAAGAATGTGTCTGTAATTTATGTTCAACTCACCCTGACGATATTTTCACAACAGACAAGTAAAGTATCTCATGAAAATATTGAACCTAAAGGGCAGTTTATTGAAAGAATCTGTTATTATTCGTAAAGAAACATCAGTAAATGTTCAAAGACCAAAACTCATTCATGATAACATGTAAAACCAATAAATAAATGGTCTCGAACATTAGCAGATATTGAGCTCATAGCCACGCTGCCTCACACAGCTCTCGGTGGTTTCCTGTTGATGCTACAAGCTGCATGTTTGACTTTGGGTGAAACATACAGTTCAAAATGTGAACAGAGTAAAGGGCTTTTTAAAAGTTTGTCTCAAACCATTTAAAAGTTACAGCCATTTTCATACACACACACATTTTTAGTGGCTGAGTAAAAGAAACGACGGACAGTTACATGGAAATGTGTGTTTCCCTTCATGACTGATCACACAGATAAAGACCCTGAACGGTTCTGAGTGATACACTTGCATTTGTTCTCTGCAGCTGTGAACTTGTTTCTATGCAAGTGAATGAGGGCTGGGCTGAAAAAAGTAATAAAGGCACCAGAGATACTTAAAAATGTTGGGAGTGAGCAATAACTGGTAAATTCAGAAACACCAAATGGGCCAGAAGACCAGTAAAGTCAACTGATGTGTGTGACTGCAGAATTCTGTTCATGGCGAAGAATTCACATCATCAAAAGTGTGTCGTCTGTGGTGTCCTTTGTATTTACATCTAAATGCTCCTGGTTTCTGAAGGTAGAAACAGTAAAACTGTGTGATGTAACTGACTCATGTTTCTCTGTGTGTCCTCACAGTTTCCCAGCATGTCGTCACTGTGGAGGTTAATGCAGGAGACGAGTCGGTCCTTCTGCCCTGTCAGACCTCGTTTGTACCTCAGGGAACCGCGGTGACGTGGAGCCGCAAGGATCTTAATCCCTCAACTGTCCACAAGCGCCTGGAGGACGGTGATGAACTTAAAGACCAAAACCAGCGTTACAGCGGCAGAACGTCAATGAAGCCTGACGCTCTGACAGCAGGAGACTTCAGCCTGAACCTGAGAAAACCAAGACTGTCTGACAGCGGCACCTACACCTGCACAGCCAGAATGTACGGACAAGAACGGACACTGATGGAAGAACAGCTGGAGGTCAAAGGTCAGAGACAAACCCCAACCCATTCTGTGGATTCAGATCAGACGTTAGATAGTTTTATAAAAAAGGCAGCACTATATGTTCAGGCTTTAGTCTGCAAGGTTTTTGATGATGAAAGATCCTGACAAAGATGTTTGAACCTTTAAATTTTCTTCTTCTCTCTGATGTTGAACACTTGAGTTGTAGCTCATCCTACCTGCAGCTTTTGACACTCACTCAGCCAGCTGGGCTTTTCAGAAAACACGGAGCGATTTGTCTTTATTAATCTACAAACCAGTTTAAAGGCACAAGTCAATCACGCATTTACCCAGAAATTCTACTTGGCCAAACTACTTGTTAGTAGTAGAGGAGCCTTTTGTCCTCCAGTATGTCTGTGGAGACCAGGACACAGCTGACTTATGTTTCTGTTTCTGTCCATTCAGAGTTTCCATTAAATCCTCAAGATCAGACAGATATGAGTGGGCGAAGTTTTGGATGGCATTTAACCGGGAGTCAGTGGAGTAGTTGTAGGATAGAGGTGATGTGATTAGATGAGGAGCATTTGGTGAAGATGCGAGCGGCTGAATTTATTGGGAAGGTCAAAGAGAAGAGAGTTACAGTAGTCAATTCGTGAGGTGACAAGGCTGAGAACAAGGACTGAGGCCAGGACAGAGCCCTGGAGCACATCAGTATCAACAGGAGATAGCTGGGAACTGAAGGATTTCAGATGGACAAATTGAGAGCGGCCCGAGAGATACGAATGGAACGAGTCTAGGGGTTACCAGTGATGCCAATGGAGGATAGTCCATTGAATTGTGTGGAAGACTGTGTCAAAGGCTGCAGTCAGATCAAGAAGGATGAGGATTAAGAGTAAAGCAGAGTCAGCTGCTGTGAGGTTAGATGAGAGGGGTGACGTTTTTTTTGTATTTTGGAAAGGAACTGTAACCTGGAGATGGGGCTGAAGTTATTGTAATTGTTGGAATCTAGAACAGGTTTTTTTTAATAATGGGGTGACAGCTGCAGTTTTTAAGAGTACAGGAACAATTCCAGGGGTGAGTGAGGAGTTAATGATGGCAGATATGAGGAGAAGTAAAGAGGAGTGGCAGGATTTGTGTGTTGTGGGAAGGGGATCTAGCTGACATGTACTGGGCTTAGATTTACAGATGAAGTCTGCGATTTTGGAAGCATCGGGTGTTGGAAACTTGAGAATGATAATATGAACATAGGTGCTGGTGGATTTTGTGTATTTCGTCATTGAAATACACGATTAAACTGTTACAGGTGTCAGATGAGTACAACTGGGGGGGCAGGGAGTCTGGTGGTTAGAGAAGTTTGTTTAATGGTGAGAACAGTGTCTTGGTATTACCTTCATTGGAACGGAATAGTGGTTTGATTTAGTTAGCAATGGAGTCCTTGCAGTGTAGCGTGTGGGTTTTGTGCATTTCTTTGTAAACGGCTCAAGTTGACGACCTCTGGTTTTCATTGACCGGAGATCAGGAGTAAACCAGAGGGCAGTTTGAGAAAAGGAAACAGACCGGGTTTTAACTGGGACAAGAGAATTATGGATGTTGGATAAATAATTATTATACTGAGCTACAAGTTCATCCAGGGTGGCTAGATTTTGGGCTGTTGCCATGTTTCAGTTAAACACAGAAAATCCAACTTACAGAGAGTGAGGAGATCCTAAATGAGGTGACCCTTGGATGTTAAGCGGCCCAAAGTTGACAGCAGTGTTGTCATGTTTGACAGACAGGAACACAGGAGTAACAACTGAATAGTTGATCCAAGGATAAATGCGTGGTTAGTCCCACGTAGCGCAATTGCTCAGAACGATTAAGAGTTGCTGATGAGCAGCGGCAGCAAGTCGCGCTAGCGTCCGCTCAAATGAACGTTATGTTATAATGTTCTGTTTGTATTTCTGCTTCACAGGACCCGACAATACTGCTACACTGATTCTAGGTTTCCTCTTTGGTCTTTCTCTTTGTGCCATCGTGGGGCTTGTAAGTGCGGGGCTGATTTTAAAGAACAAAGGTAGGTTGTGTGGGAGGATCTTGAACTTTTCACAGTCAGATACCTTCACACCTGGAAACTTCCCACTACACAATCTGAACACACACACATTCTCATACAGAGTTACACAGTTTGTGGTTTCTTGATCTTTCAGCCACACACGTGGTGGAATCAGATTCAGGGGCTGAGTCCATGAAGCTGTCCTGTAAAACCACAGTTCACCTGTCTGAAGACGTCAGAGTGGAGTGGACAAACAGTAAAAACTAGAAGATACATGTGTACAAGAATGGCTTTGACCAGCCTGAACAACAGCAAACTATTTACAGAGGTCGAAAAGAGATGAAGAGAGACCTGCCGGAACCTGGAGACCTCAGTCTGACCCTGAAACACCCTGCACTCATGGACAGATCCATCTACACCTGCACCGTGTACAGACAGAGAAGCCTCCTGATGAGGAAACAAATGCAGCTCATTGTCACAGGTTAGTACGTGGATAAACTAACATTTGTAGATACAACTTCATTACTGACACAAAGTTTGTGTGCGTGCAGTCTGTAAGACACTTACATGTCTACCAGAGTGATGGACTCTGACTCTGGACTGGGGTGGGAAATAACAGAAACTCAGTTCAAATCTGCATCTTTCAGACACGCAGACAAACATGAATCAGTTACATCACAAAGAGTTAACAGTTTTAAAGCATCAACCAAATGCTGATTAATCAAGTATGTTTTAAGTACAAAATGTGCCAGAGCTGCTGCTGCTGCTGTCTGTCCAGATGTTCTACTGGTTTGTTGTCTTCTCAGTCCCACAGGTGGAGGTGGAGGAGGGGGTGGAGTCTGTCCAGCTGCCCTTTATAACCACACCCGACCTGTCTAAGGTCGCTACTGTGGAGTGGAAATGATTTGAACCTAAACCAAAAAGATGGTCCATGTGTATCAGAACAGCCCAGACCAGCGTGAACAGAAGGACCAGGTTTACAAAGACCGAACAGAGATGAAGACTGACCCTCTGAAAACTGGAGACCTCAGTCTGACCCTGACAAAACCCACAGTCAGAGATGGAGGAACATATGTCTGCCGAGTCCAGAAGGAGGGGATCACATACATGAGAGAAAAGATCGTGCTGCTCAAAGTCAAAGGTCAGTCTGAAGACAGAGGACGTGTCTTTGTGTCTGTCTCTGGTAGTGTTACTGTAGTTTTTAAAACCTTTAGTTAGTTTTAGTTTTTACTGCTTCTTCCACTTTAAATCATTATTTCAGTTTTTGGGAAATCTAGTTTCTATTTTTTATTGTGTATTTAAAATAATTTTGTCATTGACATGTTGATTTCTATATTTATACGTGTTTAAGTAGGAACAAACACCAGGTGAAGGTCCTCACGGACTGATTAGTATGAACAACCTCCCTTCTTCTACAGAACTGGACTGAAGATTCTACTTCAAGTTCCAGTTTTACCTCTACAGACGTTATTGTTTTATATTCAATTTTTTTTTTTTTAATATTGTTTAGTTTTAGTTTTACAGTGAATGTGGTTTAAATTTTTAGGTTCATTTCATAAATGTATCTTTTTAAAATGTTGTTCCAGCTTTACTTTTAGTTACTACAATAACTCGGGTTCTCCGTCCGTCTCACTGTCTGACGGTCTTTTGTCTCCTTTGCAGAGAAACCATCAGGAGCAGAAGCAGCTCCACTGATCGCTGATGACTGATCGATCAGTTCGATCAGTCTGTTGATCGGTCGATTCTGGACTTGATCACATGTCTGCATTCTGTGTTCATTTATTCCCATCTTCCTTAATTCTTCGCTCAGGCTTCTTCATTAGGAATAAATGGTCAACGAAGTGACACTGTCCTCTGCTGGACACAGACCACATTACAACCTCATCATCGCTGACTGGCTTTTCACTTTTAAAAAATCGTCACAGGTATGAAGCTGAAACCATGAAATATTTGTTTCTAACTGGAAATAGCTTAATAGACAGTTATAATGTATATATATATATATATATATATATATTATATAATACTATTATAACTGTTATTACTAGATGCCCAGGATAGAGTCAAGTGGAAACGGATGATTCGCTGTGGCGACCCCTGATGGGAAAAGCCGAAAGAGTAGTAGATAACTGTTATTACTTGTATGATCTGTGTGTGATGTATTTATATTTTTATTTCTTTATTTTTAGATTATATAGACTGTATTCTGATATTTAATAATCCACATTTAATTGTTTTAGTTTTTTGTTTAGTAAGAGGAGCAGTCCTGATTTTTATTAAGCTATGATGATGAACTCCTCAGCCCAGGTTTCCCCCCAAAACGTTTCCAGGGATCTGTGTAGCCCACGTCGTCTGCGGGACTGTACCTGTTATCCCTGCTCCTTTAATTCAATTCAATTCAACTTTATTTACATGTCGCCAATTCACAACAAATTCATCTCAAGGCACTTTACATAACAACTGTTATTTGAACTGCAAATGTTTTAGTGTTGATCAGTGTTCTGATTTATTTCTGAATCAATTCGTTAATTTGGTTTGTTTGAAACATGAACCTTGAAACTTTGGTTTTAACTTAAACGTAAAAATGTGTAAATTCTCTATTTTGCTTTTTTTTTGTTTTTATTTCATTTCTAATATGTCACTTGATCACACAGATTGTGAAAATTAACATAGTGTTAACATATTGACATCACATTGTTCATATTTTCCCTCTTGTAGTTACTTACTTAAAGCAGTTGAACTAGTGTTAGTCCCGGTCAGTGATATTTATGGTTGAACACAAACGAGCAGATGATCAGTCTGATCCTTTATCTGCACTCGCATGTAAAATGAAGTTCTGCGGTTTGTTCAAACCTGCATCAGTCACTTTATTTTATATTTCACTTTGTCCGGGTGAATTTTCCTGACTCTGTGAATGTGTCGTCTGTCTGACGTGTGAAGACTTGTAACGTCACTTAGTGTCATTAAGTTTAGGTTTGAAGTTTAGCCCTGAGTGGCGTCTGCAGGTACAATAGGACAAATGTAGTTTCTTACTAAAACAGCAACATTTATGTGTTTTGTAATGTGTCAAAGGTTCAGGCATTAAGAAATGTGTGTAGAAAAGAATCATCGTTTTCCTTTTTACAACATTGTCAGTGTAATGAGGCTTTTTTAATAAAAATGTACAAAAACTCTTTCAGCTCAAAGTGGAAATATAAAGCACTGTAAATAATTTAAAAGTACCACCTAAAGCTTTGTAAAACCCCAGAATCTGTCAGACATTATCTGGAAGACGTTTCTCAGCTCTGATGTGACCAGCGTTGAGCTTTCGACCGTCACACTGGATGCTTTGGCTGGCACAACCCTCTCTCTCATTTCAGCTGCTGAGGCTCGTAACATGGTTGTGGTTTTCTACGAAGACAAAGATGTCCGTGGTGTTGAAGTGGAGGCAAACACGCCCCCCCTTTGCCCTCGTCATCCTGTCCATGTGAAACTCTTTGCAAACACGGTCTGTCATCCGAGCCAATGTGAGAGTCTTGCAGCAGCTTGTCTGCCACTGCTGCAGTGGAATTGAACAAACATCCGCTCGGTCTGCAGCTCTGACCCCGTTTGCACAGGTTTCCACAGGAAACGAGGTCAGCGTGGTTAGTGTGCGCATCAAATTTATTTATAGCGACCTGCTGTGGCAACAAGACCAAGCACTGAGCCAGGTCAGGCAACAGGACCAAACCAGATCATCTTAAAGAAGAGGCAGAGCCGTCGGCATTTTGAAGCGGTGTCACTGACAGCTCGGGGTATATATGTATAAAAAAAATCTGATCACTTTGGGTGACAATTAGGCGACAACACGCCCTAATTCTGCTCCTCGAATCAGCTGAGGACCGGACGAGGGAGCTACAGTACGAATCAGCAAATCAGCAAAAGTAGTTTCTGCTTGTCCTTTAATACTTGAATATCATTTTTTTGCGCTGAATGACTGATGATGACGGATGTTTCATTCTTGAAACTACACAACGAATTCTGCTGTTGCCTGTGACTGTCACCGTGTGATTAGTGAGTAAAAGCATTAGATCATTACAGATCCTGAACCCCCCACCGACCCGAACTCGTACTGACACTGTTTTTGTTGCACTTTAAGTAGGAACAAAGTTTGACTGTGGCAGTAATTATTATTTTATTTTATGTTGTTATTAATTATGAGTTATGACCATTTCATGGGAAAAACACAGTATGTAACTATAATTCCATTTGATCACGTCGACATATGCTGTTCAGTGAGTTTAGTAGAATGGAAAAATGAATGACATCTTTTTAGCAACATAAAGCAGTGATGACAGTAATCTTATATTTATCATATTACATTAATAACCATGTAGTTATTTGTATTTGAGTAGAAATGTCAGTGTGGAAGTTTGTGTCTTTGTACCTTTACTTCATCAGTGCGGCTTTGCATCCAAAAACCAGCTCAGTTTTGATGTGATAGAAACATTTCACTTCCTTAACTTTGAAAGATATATATATTTTTTATTTTAGTTTACCGTAAATTCTGGACTATAGAGCGCACCTAAATTTAAGCCGCACCCGCTAAAATTTAAAAGAAATATATATTTTGTCACATATAAACCGCATCGGACTATAAGCCACCAATATCCAGGCTGAGAAATAAGATATTTACATAGAAAGATTTTGTACCATAAGTGTTTATTCATACACCTGAACCTGAATGGTGCCTGTAACACGGCAGTAAAAGTGCTGATGTTTGCTGTTGTGCGTCTTGGGTTGCATGCGCTAAGAATAAAAACTGGCGCTTTCTTGTTTGCACTGACTTCCATCTACAGTGCCCATCTGAGGGCTGCAGAAAAATTCATAGAAAAGCCGCATCTCTGTAAAAGCTGCATGGTTCAAAACGTCGGAAAAAAGTAGCGGCTTATAGTTCGGAAAATACGGTAGTTGTTATTGTTGTAGTTGTTCTGGATGCACAGTGCAAATGTAAGTCCAGTGAGAGAAAGGCCGTAACATAGACATAAAGGCCCATTTTCAATTCCTCATCAAGATAAAGTAAAGAATTTAAAAAAATAAAATAATTTTAACAGTTTTCAGTATCTGTTCCGTGATGGGTCAGTGTGTAAATGCAGTGGGTGTATTCAGATTGGACAAGAGAGTTCCTGGGTCTTGGACCTGGAAGTGATACAGACATGAAGAACAGTTATTGTCACAATAGATTCGTAGACCCCCAACTATCAACCAGACCCTCCACCTCTGGACAAATGTCATGACACTGATGGAATCAGACAAACACTAACACAGCCTACCTCTCTTATCGGCTGACTTTGTGAAGGTGACATCAGCATATGTGACATCATCCGTGGGAGATGATTGCGTCCTTCCTAAATAGAGAAAAGAATTGGAATAAAAACGAAACTAAAAACCCTCCAACAGATGTAATCACATGAAAAATGTTGGAAGATCTGTAAGACCGGAACCTCAGTGAAGAGTTGGTTACACTGACCAATAAGTAACTAGAGTTTGACCACTGGCGCAGGAGTGTTGTTACGGAAACGCCAATCGAACAGGGCCGTCTCACGATTCATGGGGAATCTACACGGAACACACACCGTGTTTGTGCTGCTCACCAAACTACGAGTTGGTACTGGGGTTTCTGTGTAGTTCACTTCACCACTGTGCTGAGTCAGCTGAACAGCAGTTAATCTTACTGACATTACTACAACAAGGAAAAGACTTGCAGATGTGCAAGGAGACGCTCCGCATAAACCACGGAACTGATTCAGGCTAAAGGGGCCAAGTGGATCATTCGCAGTTACCTATAGTGTAGATATGATGCATGAGTGTAAATTAAGTTTAATTCTGCAAAGATTAGGGTTAAACCTTAACGATTCATGCAACCTAAGCCTAAACCGTTAATTCAACAGAGAATAGAATTGGTCAGACCGCTCATACGAACAGCTTTTGTACCTTTCTGTTTCCTCCACAGCCACAAAACTAAGACCAGAACCAGAAAAACCAGAGAGCCCACAACTGCTACGACTGCAACAAGAATTGAGGAGGAGAGAGGAGTAGGAGTCGGCTGGTTTGGGACCAAGAGGAGAAGAGGAAATGTAGAGAGCTGTGGGACGTGGGTCAAAGGTTGTAGGAGGATCTGTAGGGACAATAGAGGATCTGGTTTATTCATCAGTTTATTATCAGGCCAGCAGGTTAGCTCGTATCTTTAAACAGGAAGTGATGTCAGCGTCCCTGACCTCTGACCCTCAGCCAGCTGTGAGGAGATTCAAACTCATCAGTAGAACACGAGTAGAGGCCTTCATCGGACTGTTGGACTTTACTGATGACGAACTGCAGTTTACGCTCTGGTCTAACAAGGACATTGTTCTTAAAAAAATAAAATCCGTTTTTGGAATCTCGTCTGCTTCTGCAGCGCAGAGTGACATCACTTCCTGTCATCGCAGGATGAACAGGGATTTCCAGGATCAGAGGACCGTCTGATAAATAGAGACACAGAGACAAGGAGTTAGTCCGTCGGACCAGAGTAATAGAGTCCAGAACCAATGATCTGTATTATTTTTACCTGACAGGAGAATTAAAGGCACTGAAACTTTCCTCTGTTACTTTATGTACCTGATGTAGTGATGTTGACCTTGTCACTTGTCTCTCCAGTTCTGTCTTCACACCAGTAGACTCCAGTGTCTGATGGGTAGAGGTCAAGAAAACAGCAGGAACCATGACACCCCCCATGTTTTGGCTCAGCTGCTCCACACTGCTCAGTCTGTCCTCCTGTGTTCCTCTTCACAGACCATCCACCAGAAACCACCTGTCCCACACATCTCAGAGAGACAGACTCTTCTATGAAGAACTGCTGAAGGTTTGGACTGACATTCAGAGACACTGAGGACAGAAGGACAGACATGTGTTTTTACTATTATTGTATACAAACAGATTTTTGGTTTTCTGGATGATTGTTCACCTGCAGAAACAGTCAGTCCAGCCAGCAGCAGCACAGACACACCTGGGACAGGAGGACACAGTTCAGCAAAAGTCAGGCATCACTTAAAGACAGAGGTCACCAAAGGTCAGACCCTTGAATGAGTGAGAAAAACAAACGACTAAAACCGATCTTAGTTTCCTAGACTTTTCCCTGGGTTCCTTGTGACCTTCTGGACTATTCATTGCTCTGCAGGGAAGGTCTGTTATGGCTCTGGCTGTTTGTCATGTAAGGTGTTGTTGAGTGACAGTGAGTGCACTTGAGTTGTAGGTGGCCTGTCTGATTGGCTGAATCAGGAACAGTGTCAGGAGGTGATTGATTAATCTCACCTTACAGTCAGCGGAGTCCAAGCTCTTCTGTGACCCTTTGTCACAGTCGTATGTTGGCCACAAAAAAATAAGAATCACTAAATTCCCATAGTAGATAGATGAACAATTGGGTCAGTTCTGAGATGTGTGAAAGAATGAACAGGTTTTACTCTCTGAGTGATGGTTTTACAAATTCAAAAGGTTCCACACAATCAAACATTTGCCCTCACCAGAGAAAGTGAATTTCAAACGGCGGAAATCTGATAAGATTCGAACAGGCCTGTGTCGTTTGTCGGCAGCAGTTGAGGTTTCCTGTTTGAAACGACATTTCACATCAGATCTCTCTAGTTGTGGTTAGTGCCTCGCAGCTACTGTAGAAAGGTCCCTGGTTCACCTCTGCCTGCCGGCTCTGGCCTTTGTGTGTGGACTTTGCATGTGTTTCCTTCCATAGTCCAAAGACATGCATGTTAGGTTCATCAGGGACTCTAATTGTTTGTCTGTGTTGGCCTTGAGATAGACTGGAGACCTGTCCAGGGTGGACACTGAGTCTCACCCAGTGACAGCTGCAATCGACTCCAGTCCCCCACGACCTCGAATAGTATAAGCAGCTGGAGGAACTGGACGGATGGATCTCAGTACAAAGCTCGTGCAGGTGTAAACGGTGGCAAACTTAATATTTCACATGTAGTCAAGGTTTATTAGTCTTTTGTGTCAGTCCAGGTTCCTCTGTGGACTTATTTGTGTGGCAGACTTAACATGTTTGAGCTATGAACGAACCACAGGCCTGGACTCATCCCTGTCTTCTGTCCACTGGCACCTTTAGCAGCCAGCGGGATGAATGGCATTTTGATGACAGGACCAGGTCAGACACAGAGACTGACAAACGATATTTGATAGAAAAACTGTTGATCTACGTGTCAGAATAAACGCCGACCTCGGTTCGTAGACGTTTGTTTTGCGTCCTCATAGACGCACAACATGACCACAGCGTCACCCTCTTTGTGCCATTTTCTTGAAGTTATGTCATAAGCTCCACTTCTGATATTCTACTCGTTTCCTGTTTGTCTTTGCTGCCAACAATCCAAAGTTTAAAAAAACTAACAAAGCGAACGCAACTCTTCCTTTCACAAAAACAATACAGTAACAAGGTCACAAGAACATTAGTTTCATGCCATGACTCCTTCCGTTTTGGCCCCAGTTTAATGTGTGTTTGTCCTGTAATGAGTGAATGTAGAACGTGTGTGTTTGACTCACCGAGGAGCAGAGAGACAGGCGGCGTCCTCATGTTGTCTGGATGACGACTGAACGTCTGAAGAGCAGAGGGAGACCACTTCACACTCAGCACTTCCTTGTTTACCTGTGCAGCGTACCATCCCTCGAGTCTGGCCACAGTTCACATTTCATTTTCCGTAGAACACTAAAGTGATGAAACATCTGCAGCCAGCAGGTCCAGCTGCTTAGAACTGAGTTGCAGTCACTCTTTTCTTTGCATTGACAGTTAATGAAGTTCTTATATGAAGATGCAGATTGAAAACAGGTTCACCAATGTGCTGGTTAGGACTGGTTATTTCAACTCTGACCTGACATGCATTTATTAATTATTTCCCCAGGTTTACTGTGGTTACTATGCAAACATGTCCATACATTTGTTTAAAGAGCAGCTGGGACGGGATAAAATCCAGCTCAGCTTTTAAAAACATCACCTTATTTGTCCAGGTTTGCCCACTAAAGCAACTTCTGGAGTCTTCAGGTCCCTGACTGAAATGAAAAAACACATTTTTGGTGCTAAAGCTTCGATGATGCTTTTCTTCTCCTCCTCTCGGATACTTTTGCATATCAACATCCTCCATTCAAAGTAATATAGACCTTTAGAAAGTTCTTCTCCTGGTCCCCCCACAATCTGGAGGTTTCACCCGAGTCACCCCAACCTCTGATCGTCAATGTATTTGTGAACGGGCCGACAAGAAACACAAAATACATCCAGTCATGAGCATCAAATAACCAGAAAATAGAAAAACACCCAAAATGATCCATAACAAATGTAACGTAAATGTTCCACACACAGACTCAAAGACACGAGGTTGTGGGTCAGTTCCGTCTCGGTCCAGGGGCCCATTTTCTTATAATCTGTCCATGGCTCTGATTGACATTTAATTATAATGGGAACCTTTACTTTCTGGTTTTAGATGTAATTTCAATATTAAATAGAGTTTGTACGTCCTGATCCCTCAGTTATTATTTGAGTTGTACTTTCACCTTCAAGGCTTGTGTTTCTTTCTACTTCATCGGTGTGTTAATCTTCCTGTGGGACATTGCACCTTTACAGTTTTAGAAAGGCTTTTATTGTAGAGGTTATGACAGGAAGCTCTTCAGGTGTTTTTTTTTTCAGGTAAACTTCCTGGTGCAGACGTTCAAAGGGAAAGTAAAACTTTCATGCATCTGTCCAGTTGTGTGAAGAGCAAAGCAGTGAATAGCTATGAGTTGAAGGCATTTTTTAAACTATCTGTTCCTCAGTGAAGAGACAGATGTCTTGGGACTTTGTGATTGTTTTATTTTTTCGAGAAGATGAGAATATTTGTGCTGTTGGCCATTGCTGTGGACGGTAAGAGAATCTTTTTCCAGTCTGAAAATCATACCTCCATTCGCAAAACATGTCACCAAACCTGTTTATGTGCACGCCAGTGTGAGCACAACACCGACACATTCTTCACTGGGATTTGTTTCTGACATCAAGTGTGGTTACGCCTGAACTGGTTTGACTGACAGTGGCGTGTTTGTACATGCGTAGAGGAAGAAAGGAGTCTGGTTCACATTGGACCAACCGAAATGGGATCGAACTGTGCGGGAAAACTGCTGATTAACAGACAGGAAACACACACGTGTGTGTGCACAATTAATAGATACAATGTCACAAACCGGAAATAAGCCAGAAAACTGAGATGTTTCAACGTCAGCCATCAGTCTGATCAGCTGATTGATGCTGAGCAGCCCGGTTTGAGGCTGCCTTCTCAGTGATAGTTGAATGATCTTTCAGGTAAACACTTCTGATGATCTTTTATTGTCGGTACTATCAGACTAAAACCTAAAAAGCACCATGTCCGTTTTGAGTCTCGGGGTGTTTTTACCACTACCTTGTTTGGTCCGGACCTTTGGACTTTTAGTTTGGTCCCAGTTAAAAGTGTTTAACATTGACAGCCACCACAGTAGCCCAGTATTCAGGATAAATGAATCTTTGACCAATCACAGGCAGGCGTCGGTTTTATTAATCTACTAACTGACACAGTCGACAGTATAGAAACCACAGTCCTCTGGCCCTCGCCCTGCTGAACCTGGAGCTCGGTGTCTGAGGATCACCTACTGATACGGTCGCTGTGATGAAGCATGATGGTGGCAGCTTCATGCTACTGGTGGGTGAGGGGCAGGGACAGGGACACAGGTCAGAGCTAAACACAGATAGTACGCTGACAAAAACCTGGTTCACGTTTTAGCATGAAAAAAACCTAATGCCAAGACACTGCTGGAGTTTTCCACCTCTCTGACTATGATACTTACGTTACATTTCAGAAAGTCAAAAATGTTAACAGCTTTAAATATATTTTTTTTCTCCAATCAACTGTCCAAACCCCAACGAGATTAAATTTTCCATATTTCCATGAAATAACTGGAAGGTCTTGAGGGGGTCATTTAGGAGAATGAGGATAGAACTTTGACAGTTGGCACATCTTCGTGTCAAGGCAGATGGCCGCCCACCCTGTGCCCTGTTTGACTGGAGATTTCCTAAAGGGGGATTTGTCGGGTTTTTTCTACATATCTGTACAATTTTGACTTTATTTGAGATGAATTTTGTTATGTTAGTGTTATGTTATGTTGTTGTGCTATATAAATAAAGTTGAATTGAATTTTGAATTTTTGTCCTCACAGTTTCCCAGCATGCCTCGGCTGTGGAGTCACACGAGGGCGACCAGTTTGTCCTGCTGCCCTGTGAATTTCCCACTTTCGACGTGGACTTCCCCACAGTGGTGTGGAGCCGCTACGATCTCAATCCCACCACAGTTCATCTTCGTCAGAAGGAAGGTGATGACCTTCAGAACCAAAACCACGTCTACAGCGGTCGAACATCGATGAAGTCTGACGCTCTGGAAACTGGAGACCTCAGCCTGAATATCAGAAAACCCAGTCTTTTTGACAATGGCATCTACACCTGCACCGTTCGCAGGTATGGACAACAGCTGAGCCGGACTGAGGTAAAGCTCCAGGTCCACAGGACAGGAGGTTAGTAAATACACGTGAACGCATAACTTACTGTGTGGTTAAACGATCACAAATCATGTTGTGTCATTAGCTGTGGAACTGTCATTGTCTTTTAACATTATGTTATTTATGTTTGTGTTGTCAGTTCCAGCGGGGGTTGTCATTCTCCTAGTTCTCCTGGTCCTCCTTCTTCTTGCTGGTGGTGCCATCGTGGGTCTCGCTGTCCATTTTAGAACTTATTTTTCAAAGGGTATGTTGTACTCATGACAGTTTTGGCCTCTAACTGTCAGCTCAAGCTGATCCAGTCATGTGTTGAGTTTCAGTCCCGCAGGACTGTCAATCGGTGGCTGGAGTCTGGAATGAAAACCTGGCGAAAGTTGACTCTCCACAGTTAGACATCACTGGTCTGGAATCTCAGTCATGTGTATATGAAATTCTTCTTTCATAAAACTATATTCATGCCACTGTTCTCCTAGCCAGATTTGATCTCTTCATGTTGACAGTTCATGTTTGTCACAGACCTGTATGGAGATTTGATGTGAACATTGTTGAGGTCCGAAACTGGCACTCAAGCATAATCTCACTGAAATGTGAGCATCATGGGAACAACAATAAAGTTGGTTGTGCAATTTCCAAAAATGTTTTAGTTATTAAATGTTCCTCAAACTAGTGTCCTAAAAATGTGAAATTGACTCTCCATGGACCCCTTCTCTGTTTTTTCTCTCCTCCAAGTGTGATGAATAGGGACAGCACAAAGAAGAACAACATGTTGTTTACCTCATGGAAACAGTGATGGGGAGAAAAACTAAAGCGACTTGTAACATCAGTCTTTCAGGGAAAAATGACAAATACTAAAGTTACAGTTAAATCTGAGTCAAAGAGTTTAACCCTCATCTTGTCAGTGACCCCTGACTCGAGCACAATAATCCTTTGTAATAATGTTTGGGTTTCTGCTTTGTTGTCCTCTTACCTAGTTTACCACGTGGAGGTGGATTCAGGGGCAGAGTCTGTCCAGCTACCCTGCAAAGCCCTAGTTCCTGTGCCAAATAATGTGAAAGTGGAGTGGACAAACGGTAACAACTGGAAGGTTTACGTGTATCAGGACGGATCTGAGCAGACGGCCAAACAGCACACATTCTACAGAGAGCGAACTGAGATGAGGAGAAACCTGCCGAAGGTTGTAGACTTCAGTCTAACCCTGAAATACCCCACAGAAGGAGACGAAAACATCTACACCTGCACCGTCTCCAACGGGCAGGGAAACGTACTGGTGAAGAAACAAGTTCATCTCAAGGTCAAAGGTCAGTACTACACAGCTGTGTGAGCAGTCTTAACAAGAATCGGTAGATTATTTTAATTCTCTTTAGGTCAAACCACGTGACATTGGTTATTTAAACCGTTATTTGCAAGTGATGGTTTCAATGACAAAAAGAATTAGGAGTTGGACAGACAACAAAGGTGAGACTTTCTCTTGTAGACAGAGACATGAGAGACATTTCAGATGGGCACCACTCAAAGACAAATTTTCAAATGTTTCACTTCATACTGTTAAACGAATGGCTTTTAGCCCAGTCCTGTAATTAGGGTCTGTAGCAGACCTGAACTTAAAGACACGACAGTTGGTGATAAAAGTTGGCATTCCCTTATTTTGAAATCTCATAAAGACTAAACACATTTATTTGGGGAGTTAAAATTTGTCAGTTGTCAGTTGGTACAAATGAATTAACAAAAATTATATTGGTGACAAAAAGTTGCACTCACCCCTTTGTAAATAACAATCATTAATAAATAAATTTCTGATGAAGGAACATCTGTACTAGCTGAATGTGCAACGTATACTGTGTTCCACACTTCCTCCCTTACCTCAGACTCGTCATTACCTGACCCTCTGAACAAAGAGCTGTGACTTACTAATAGCAGGGTCTCTCCACACGGACACTGTCCAACCAGCCAAACCCCAAAAAAAATTAGAAAACTGATTATATGCCAACTGAGCGAACTCTATAATGCTGCTAGTGACGAACAATACAAACAAAGAGCGTGTGTCAGAGCTGCTGTCGCTGCCGTTCCACCTGAAACCACTTGTGGTTTGTTGTCTTCTCAGTCCAACGCATAGACTTGGATTCAGATGAAAAGTCTGTCCAGCTCCCTTGCACAACCACACTTCACCTACCTGAAGACATCAGGGTGGAGTGGAGCTGCAGCAACAACAGGAAGGTCCACGTGCATCACAACGGATCTGACCACCCCGATGACCAGGACGACTTTTACAGAGGCCGAACGCAGATGAGGGGAAACCTGAAAAACACTGGAGACCTCAGTCTGACCCTGAAATACCCCACAGATGTAGACAGAAACATCTACACCTGCACCGTCTACAACAGAGAGGGAAACATCCTGATGAGGAAACAAGTAAAACTCCGTGTCAAAGGTCAGTATGGTGGACACAGGACATGAAACGGGATCAACTTTGGTATAAAGATGTATCTGACCAAGGAAAACAGGATGTGTCACCAGGATTATGAGGGTTTTCTCATATTTTTCATCATTAACATGTAACATTTTCTTGCTTTTTATATAATACCACATCTTTAAAGAAACACATCACACCGTAGAATGAATACTGTCGAGCTCTCCAAAATATACAGTATGCAACAACCTGAGATAAAGAGAAATACTGAACATTTGAGTAAATACTCAGTGTTCTCACATCACCTCGAATCTCCTTGTCCTTGACTTTTGATCAAAGATGAAGTAAAAGAACAAGTTCGGTCCTAAAATAAAAATGACTCTGGTCCAAGTCATTTTTATTTAAGTTACACACACATTCCATTGTCTCTAAACGTGTCACTTTCCCGTGGAAACGTAGTCATGGCTGCAGCTTTGGAGGTATTGACTCACTTCCCAGACACGTAATGCAGTAGCTGCCATGTTGGATTGCAGCAGATGATACATATGGTTTTTATTTTTATTTTGGTACATTTTTGTCAGAAAAAATGTGTGTGGACAAAACACAAGCAAATTAAAACATTAACCTCATCAACTTAACACCAAGGTGCAGCTTTAAGAAACGTGCTGCAAAAAGGCTCAACTTGTTTTCCTCTCAGTCTGTCAGGTGGAGGTGGACCAGGGAGTGGAGTCTGTCCAGCTGCCCTTCAGGACCCTTGGTGACCTGCCTGAGGACACTACGGTGGAGTGGACTGATAATAAAGACCGGAAAGTTCACGTGTATCAGAACGGCTCTGAGCAGCCTGAACAAAAGAACCAGGTCTACAGAGAACGAACAGAGATGACGAAAGACCTGCTCAAAACCGGAGACTTTAGTCTGACCCTGAAAAACCCCAAACACAAAGATGAAGGCAGATACGTCTGCAGAGTTGAAAGCACGATTAGAAGAAAGAAAATAGCGCTGCTCAAAGTCAGAATTCCCAATGAAGACAGAGGTAAGAGGCTTTTGTGTTTGTCTATGGTTATTTTTATAAAGAAGCTCCCAAACTGCCCAAGACTTGACAGGAGAAACATGGGAAGATGAAAGTGATCAAGGTGAGAGCATGGGAGTATTTCCAATGCTGCCTATTTGAAAAGAAAAAACCCAACAAACCTCAATGTTCACGCACAAAGAGTAACCAAAGATGTCGAACACGGTGAGTCCTGGATCAGGCTGGGATGCCCGGCAATCAAATTCTGAGTATCACATACGAGAAGATGCCCTGGTAAATATTTCCATTGACAATAGCTTATGTGAATCAGCTGCCTTTGAACACAGCCCCCTCAGGTCCTGTCCACCCTTGACACAGACACAGACATTGACAGCTTCTGTACCACACACCAACCTGCCAAAAGGAAGTGGTGCAAGTCCAAGACCCCATCTGCACTAGCTGTCGAAACACGTTTGCAAGGTGTTTTAAGGCGAGCCAGTTGACCATGACATGGTGGTGGATTCAATGGAAGTTAGGGACTCTGGATGAATTAATTTATATTAAACGTGTGTGTTCATAGCACGGTCCATCACAGTAAAGCAGATCTTCTGTACAGCAGTAACGTGTCAGGTCATCACTGGAATGTCCTTCTAGATACATTTAAGACAAAAAACACAGTGAGAAACTGGACGATTCCAGAGAACTGCAAAGTCAGTTAAATATTGCTTTTCTGAAAAATGTAGGGGAGAGTGGAGTCAAGTCTAACACTTTATGCTCTTTTTTAAGTTTAGTCTTTAATACCAAAAGACCCACTTTAGTCAGAGTTTGGCATGTTATATACCGGTTGTGTAAAGATCCATAATATCAACATATTTTTAATAAAAAGCCAGAAATCAAACGTTACGTTTGACTCTGCAGGTTGGATGATTTGGTCACAGAATTGAGTCAAACCAATAATAAATACTAAATCTTTAGAATCATTCAAACACAGTGAAATTATTATAAAAATACGACAAACACAGGATACATAATCAAAAAGCTTAATATCATTAGTGCAAACAAAATTCACCTGAAACTAACTCTGGTTATAATTTGTTTCTCCAAAATCAACAGAAATGCAACTTTTAGTGACTACGACAGTCTCAGAATTACATTGTGTTCAGTACTTAAGTAGATCTTAGCACTTGTGACCTCCTACAAATGTTATACTGAGCCAGACACCAGCTTCTGTCACCGTTACTAAAGAGTCTCACCTCGTTCCTCCAGTTCACTAATACTCTTCGGTTTTTAAATCCCACCTGAGATTTTCCATCCATGCCTCTAGAATTTTCCAGGAATTCTTTTGTAACCACAGCTCGGTGGACTTTGAGGTCCTGTTGAAGGGTTTACGGATGGTCCAATGTTTCCCAAGATTCAAACTCCATGTCATTTCTTGGTTGTAAAAGATACTGATTTGATGATGTAACTTTTGTGAATAAAACATGTAACCAAACATGAATGTCATAGACACACAGGTGGGGGTGGAGGTGGAGGAGGGAGTGGAGTCTGTCTTGCTGCCCTTCAGGACCACAGAGGACCTGCCTGAGGACACCACAGTGGAGTGGGAGCGATATCAACCTAAACCATTTATGTTGGTTCATAAATATCAGGACGGCTCTGACCAGCCTGGACAACAAGACCAGGTTTACAGAGACCGATCAGAGATGAAAGAAGACCCGCTGAAGACTGGAGACTTCAGCCTGACCCTGAAATACCCCACAGTCCGAGACACAGGAAACTAC
The DNA here is from genome assembly GCA_033026295.1 of Channa striata. Lineage (NCBI taxonomy): Eukaryota > Metazoa > Chordata > Actinopteri > Anabantiformes > Channidae > Channa > Channa striata. The sequence continues at coordinate 48,842,962 of CM065168.1, forward strand.
TTTTGCAGTGTCTACAGCAGGAACATCTGGAGAAACCAAACAGTGATTCTCAAAGTCAAAGGTCAGTGTGAAACTACAGGTTAGAGGCGGTTGATTGTCTCTGGTTGTCTCTCTCTGACTGTCTTCTGTCTTCCATCCAGACAGACTTCATGACAAAGTTGAGACAGTGGACATCAGGAACGGAAACAGCTCCACTGATCCAACTCCTCTAATGGCTGATCACTCAGGCTGATCAGTCTTTGATTAGTGGTCTGATCTGACTGGATCAGAGATGAAATAGAAGTGAAGGAGCTGATGGACGATGGATGAAGACAGGAGGAAGATTTGTCTTCTTCAGTCTGGCTCCTCTTGACTCAGTCTCCACACTCAGTATGGATCAGTGATGTCACATGTTGATGTAGTTTGAAGCTGACAGGGGCCACACGGGGGACGGAACACTCAGACCCAGCGTCATGTGACAGTTTTTCAGGTCATTCAACACGATTTCTCAAACATTTACTTTTTGCAGAAGGACGTCACAGCATCTGAACAATGACCTCAGCTGTCAACAGGAAGTTTGATCTGGCCTTTGTTCTGTTCCCGAAAATGTTAATTTTGTCTTTTTGATCCATTTGGAAACATTTCATGGAATAAATCAAACAAAACATGAGACAAGTAGAACAATGTTATTAACTTATTCTGGGTTGAGTGTAAAACCTGAAATGCTCATTATTCATTTTAAGGGGTGATTAAGGTAAAGCAGCTCGCTGTGTTGTTTGGTTTGTCCTTCACTATTTCAGACTGATGAGATTCTCTCCTTATGACATACATTAAATCATATTTATAATGGTTCTGTTTCCAAAACAAGAAAGTGACGGATTAATTTATACTAAAAGCAAGATATAAAGAAAGTAAAGCCTTAAAAAATGTCATTGCAGTTTCCCCCAGACAGAAGGATGAAAGAGTTCTAAGAGTTTTAAAACCTAAGCAGGATTCAGCACTGAGCGCAAGTCTCCTCCTCCACGTACATAAATGCAATGAGCCGAAACTTAAAATGCCAAACTCAATTTGTTGAAAATTGCAAATACATTCAGTGTTATACCATTTATATTTGAAATTCCATGTGGCCTAAATCTCAGACTAGTGCTTTTAGCAGTTTCCTCCCGAATCGGCCACAGGAGCTTTTTTAGGGTTCGGACGTTTTCCTAGTTGTGGATCAAGTAGTTCCCTAGTTCGAATGGGGAATCGATTTCTCCCAGTGTCTGTGTGGGTTTCCTACAGGTACCCTGGGCCTGCCTCCCACCCCATGACAGCTGGGACAGCCTCCAGCCCCCCGTGATCCTAAACACAATCAACATAATAATACAGTTTTTAGCAAAGACATGTCTCCTAATGAGATCTGTCCAATTAGTTTCAATAGTTTTCTGATTGACATGAATAGAAGGTTTTGAATGGGATGGTGGTGGCACATCTGAAAAAACATGTAAAAAGTGAGTTATGTCTCAGAACTAAATGCTTTTAGTTTGCATAAACACATTTTAATGCACGGATACAGTCTCCAACAAGACAGAACATGAACTTTAACTAGTTGCAGAATTGAAAAGTGAGTTAAAGGTCGGGTAGATAAGATAAGATACATCAATTTCCAGTGTTACAGGAGCAAGAAATAAATCAGTAACAGAAATTCAAAGAGCGATCAAAGTACAACGTACAAAGACACTTAGGACTAATCAGTCTGTCTCTGTGCCATCAGTGTGTTGTGCGTAGGGTGGGATTAGTTCTCCTGCAGGGTTCATAAGCTTATATCCTCCTGGACTGGTTTACTGGGCTCCTGTGATGGCCTTCTGAATCCGTTTGTCTATTTCTTTTCGTTGTAGAGACGCTCCTGCTCCTCCAGTACCTAAATGTCTGTGCCCTGGATGTTCACCGGTGATAGGGGACGGTGTGTGTGTGTGAGCCACGAGGTCGTTGGTTTTCACCGTGTTAATATGGAAATAGTTTCACTGGCACCAATCAACAAAGTCCAAGAAAGTCTTGTCATTGCAGAGTAGAAAGTGACACACCATGTTGAAATCACAGTTAGGAGTTCTCACAAACCGTGGTTGGTTGGTGACGCGGTCCAGTATCCAGAAGGTGGTGCCAGTGCTCCAGCTTGTCCCTCACAAACGAGAAGAGGTGGGGAGACCGGAGGGTAAATGCTACTACATTCAGCACTTGTGTCGTGTGCTGAGTGTGTTAATGTGATCATCTTATAAGCTCGATGAGATGAGATGAGATGTCATCGAGCTCACAGCACCGGTTCCAGGCCACGCGATTGTGACGCACCCACCACGGAACCAGCTGGTAACATCTGTGATGAGCTTGACATGCTGCTGTCCCTCTTCTCTGAAGATGCTTTCATCACCTGAGGCGATGTGACCAGTGGGTCATGTGAGCACCTCGCGATGATGGCGACGCCATCGGCAGCGCGTGAGTGTGTGTCTGTGAATGACAGGCGACACTGAACAGTCAGTGTCAGCTGAGCCGTCTGCCGCTACAGAAGAACAAAAGGTAAATGGTAATGAGTAGAAAACACCATTCTCACAGTTCTCTGTGTTAAAATGTAAATAGTCATCAAGAAATAAATAATTCTATTGAACTACAGGGACACAGTGTTAGGACTTTGTTACTTCCCACATCTGCTTGTGTGAGTTTCCTCCCACAAACACACACTCTCTCTCTTCCCTACTTCCTCATGAGTTGCTGACAGACTCAGCTTTGATTGGACAACCCACTTCCTGTCCTCACTGAGTCCATCAAAAGTCCCATCTCCCCTTGTTTTTGCACATGATGACATGAAGCAGCAGCTGATGATTCACACAGGATCATGATGAACACCAGTGTAGGATTATCGACTGACTGCAAAGTGTCATTCATGACAACATACACACTTGATGCTTTTATCATCATCACATTCATCCATAATTGTTTCCTAATATCTGGATAATATCTTGTGGATAAATGATTGATCGTTATAAATGGCATTTAGCACTAAGAAGTGAAACCATGATGATAATAATTTGCTCCTTAACAACAACAAGAACAATGGGCTGCAAGATGGCGGCGCGTGCACATCGCGAGGCCCGGTGTCTCTCCAGTTTCTGCATTTTTGCAGTATTTTTCCTGCTCATCTCGGGTCTGTTTGTTCAGAACAGTAGTGCATTTACATCGTACACCCGACAGGAGCTTTTGGATATTGGTTTGTACATTTCCGACAGTTTTACCAACATTCTTCGACTCAACCCTGAGATCGCCAGAACACCGAGGCCGCGCACCCTACCCGCCGGGCGGAAGTGCTCGGAGACGGCGTCACGACCGTAAACAAAGACGGGGAAACGCTGAGGGCTAAGAGCTAAGCTAAGGCTAACACCACATCGGCTATCTTTGCCCAGCATTTTCCTCGCTAATGTACGGTCGCTGAACAAAATGGACGAGATTTGACTCAACATCAACCACAGCAAGAGACTCTGGAACTGTAACATCACAATCTTCACCGAAACTTGGTTAAACAGCGCGCATCGACAATGCTATCACGCTAGCTGACCACCACGTGTTCCGGCAGACAGAACAGCAGATGACTCGTAAGACCAGAGGAGGAGACCTGTGCATTTATGTTAACAAAGCTTGGTGCACAAACTCTGTCACTCTTGGGAGACACTGCTCAGCTGACCTAGAGTTTCTCATGGTTAAGTGTAGACCATTCTATCTGCCACGGGAGTTCACCTCCACCATTATAACTGCTGTTTACGTCCCTCCCGACGCTGATGCCAAGCTCGCTATGAAGGAACTTCATACGGCCATCAGCAAACAACAGACTGCTCACCTGGAGGCTGCATTTATTGTTGCTGGAGATTTCAATCACTCCAACCTAAAGGCAGTGCTCCCCAAATTCCACCAAAATGTTTTTTGTCACACCAGAGGAAACAAGACGCTGGACCATGTATACACAAACATGGCTGAAGCCTACGCTGTGACCCCCCTCCCCCACCTGGGACAATCGGATCACCTTTCTTTGTTCCTCACCCCCAAGTATTCACCCCTCATCAACCGTGTGAAGCCATCAGTGAGGAACATCAAAGTGTGGCCAGCAGGGGCTGACTTCACACTCCAGGACAGGTTTCAACACACAGACTGGACTGTACGTTTGCTTCCCAGGCCACCAGTGGCTCTCAAACGGACATAAACAGCTACACTTCCTCTGTTCTGGATTACATTAATGCCACCATAGACAGTGTTACATCCCAGAAGCAGATCACCACATACCCAAATCAGAAGCCATGGATGAACAAGGAGGTGCGCCTCCTGCTGAAGGCACGTAATGCTGCCTACAGATCCCGTGACGCAGAAGCCTACAGCACTTCCAGGGCAAATCTGAAGAGGGGCATCAAAAAGGCCAAGCACTGCTACAAACTAAAGCTAGAGGAGCACTTTTCCAACTCTGACCCTCGACGCATGTGGCAGGGCATCCAGGCTATTACGGACTACAAACACAGCCACTCTACCCTCCCGGACACAAATGTCTCCTTCCTGAACCAGCTTAATGACTTTTATGCTCGCTTTGAAGGAGACAACAAAGAACCTGCCACCAGAATCACTCCTTCAACCAACCTCTCACCCATCACACTCACCTCCACAGACGTCTACACCGCACTGAGCCAGGTCAACGTGCACAAGGCTGCTGTACCAGACGGCATCACGCGTTCTTAGAGCATGTGCAGAGCAGCTTCCTGGGGTATTCACACACATTTTTAACATATCCCTTGCCCAAGCAGCTGTGCCAACATGCTTTAAATCCGCCGCCATTGTGCCAGTGCCGAAACACTCCAGCCCAACATGCCTGAACGACTACCGCCCTGTAGCACTCACGCCCATCATTATGAAGTGCTTTGAGCGGCTGGTCCTGGCAAACCTGAAGGACTGTCTCCCACCCACACTAGACCCACACCAGTTTGCCTACCGTGGCAACAGGAGCACAGAGGATGCAGTCTCCATTGCACTGCACTCTGTGCTAACACACCTGGACAATAAGAACACTTATCCACGAATGCTGTTTGTTGACTTCAGCTCAACATTCAACACTGTAATACCCTCTAAGTTAATTACCAAACTTAGAGACCTGGACATTAACACATTACTCTGCAATTGGATCATGGACTTTCTGACCAACAGACCTCGGCATGTTAGGTCAGACCACATCTGTTCCACCACCATCACGCTCAACACTGGGGTACCACAGGGCTGTGTGCTGAGCCCTTTCCTCTACTCCCTCTTCACCCACGACTGCAAGCCCATGCATGGATCTAACACCATCATTAAGTTTGCAGATGATACAACAGTGATCGGTCTCATCAACAACAACGATGAGACTGCCTACAGGGAGGAGGTCCAGCATCTGGTCACTTGGTGCAGGGATAATAATCTGCTCCTTAACACCAACAAGACCAAGGAGCTCATTGTGGACTTCAGGAAGGAGAAAAGAGGCTCACACGATCCCATCCATGTTAACGGGATGGCCGTTGAGCCTGTTTCATCCTTCAAGTTCCTGGGTACCCACATCTCGGAGGACCTGTCCTGGACCACCAACACCTCCAGCCTAATCAAGAAGGCTCACCAGCGCCTCTTCTTCTTGAGAACACTCAAGAAAAACCATCTTCCCTTGGCTATCCTGGTGAACTTCTACCGCTGCACAATAGAGAGCATCCTAACCAACTGTGTCACAGTCTGGTATGGGAGCTGCTCTGCTGCGGAGCGTAAGGCACTGCAGCGGGTAGTGAAAACTGCCCAACGACACGGGACTCCACTTCCAGCCATTGAGGACATTCAAAAGAAACACTGTCTGCGTCGAGCACGCAGTATTCTTAAGGACTCCTCTCACTCCGCCCACAGACTCTTTTCTCTCCTGCCTTCAGGCAGGCGCTTCAGATTTCCCCGGACACGAACCACCAGACTAAGGAACAGCTTTTTTCCTAGAGCTGTCTCCTTATTGAACTCTGCCCCCCACTGACTTGACTGACCTCTCTGCCACAATCATACACCCCGACGTTCTCCCCAAACCATTGCACTATTCAATATTGCACATACTCATTGACTGGTGTGTAATTCTCCACAAGGGAGGGATCAAGAGCAGGCTTCTTCAACAGGGGAGTAATCTGGGCCTGTCTGAATGAGATGGGAAAGGTTCCTGTTGTGAAAGAAGTGTTGATGATCTGTGTAATGATTGGTTTACTGTGGGTGCAACAGCTTGAAGAAGATTGGAGGAAATCGGATCGAGAGAGCAGGTGGTCAGGCAATTCGAGAGGAGGAGGGTGGACACATCGTCCTCTGACAAAGCTGAAAATGAGCAGGTATTTGAGAGTGGAGAACAGCTTTCTGGTGTCCGTGGTATTGTGGACCATGTCCTGGATACACTGTGGGGGACTATAACACTCTTGCTATAACCCTAATGTAAATGGTTTTCTTGTCTTCTCTAACCAGACACAAGTAGTGGATTCAGTCGTAGGTCTGTGGTTTGAATGTTAGCAGACAGAGTTGCTCTGGGGGTTACCTTTCTATCCTTTCCACTGGAACAGCAGGGCCATTCATAGGTCTTTGATGTACACTGAGGACATTTGGGTTTAACATTAATTGAGATGACGGTTCAGGTCTTCAAGTGTTTTTACCCTGGTATTTACTCTACGTCTATATCTGAAAACTTCAAGCTACTTTATATTCACAGATGTGGTTGCCAGTCTGTCTTAGGGCCAAAACAGAGAGACTTACACAGACAGACAATCATTCATGCTCATAATCACACCTACAGGAAATTTAGGCACCAATTAACCTCATATTCATGTCTTTGGACTGTGGGAGGAAACAGGTTACCTGGGGGAAACTGCAGGAAACCAACACAAGCACCGTAAGAACGTTCAAACTCGAGATTGACGTGGGAATTCAATTCAAGTTTACTTATAAAGCAAATTAAAAACAGCACAGTTGGTAAAAGTGCTGTACACAAACACGAAGACAAAACATATACTGTAAAGCTGCAGCCTTACACCATCTATGATGAAACTTTACAGATCCTGCAGAGCACCTCACGTATCTGTAGCAAAGCGCAAAGAAGCACAATGGAAAGCTAGCTCTTGTGTCACCATGGTGAGGGCCTCAGTAGTTAACTCACGGAACAGAATGAGTAGGGGTCTACTAAAATATTACTTCTAACTAAAATGTCTGAGAGAGCGCCTAATCTGCCCCCACTGGGGTCAAACAAGCAGCCCTGTTGACCCCCTTCACATCCCCTAGCGGGCTGGAGGTGACTTTTCTCTCTTTCCTGCCCACCTTAGCGTGACTGACACCTGCTTAAAGTCAGAAGAAAGGAAATGATGTTGATGCGTTCAGTGAGTCTTCTCAACATAGGAGAAAAGAACCCAATATTAATTCCCAAATCAAAGTGAAACAGGTGTAAAAGTATATGTCAGAGCATTCCTTATCCACACTATGAACTTTCTTAAACATTTTGGGATGTCAGATACTCCAACAAACGTAAACATTTAGGAGGCCACTACATAAGTTCTTCACAGTGTGTGGCATCAGTAATGCATTCTGTTCGGTCCAAGTGCCTCTGCTTTGCATTCACTTATACAATGAAAAGATAGACGCACACAAGAATTCCACAAGGTTACTGTGAGTAGCCAACGATATTCTCACAAAAGATGTTGGCTAACTTGGCATAAAGAAAGACTATTCTATTGTACGTACATGAACTTTTGTCTCCTACTGAAGAAGACTGTATTGACACCTTGGCCAAGGTCAGTACAAATAAACTGCAACTATGGAAAACCACAGTAAAGTACCTAGGATAGAATTTATATCAAGAAGGTAAACAAGTAGATGAAGGAGGAAAAACAGCCATTATTACAGGCGCCAAAACCAAGAACCAAAAAACAGATGATGTCCTTCTAGGAATGATCACTTTCTGCAGTAGCTTAAGCACTAACAGCATGATCATACTCTATGTACGTCTGTGGCAAATCAAACAGTTATTAGTCAGGATTAGCAGACTATTTCAAACAAACAGTCGACTGTAGATGCCTACATGACATCGATGCTAACTCAGAATCAGAAGGCTTCAGCTAAATTAGATGCTGTGGCTAGAGCTTTACCTCCTTGTCTCCAAGGCTACAGTTGTACCATTTCACCCACTGACGTTAAAAGTTCTTCTTGTTGTTGCAGTAATTCTACTACAAAACAAAATTCTTTACCTGTTCCCATCTAGGTGTTGTTATCTCAACCACACCTCACTATAAAAATGTGCACATTCATTTCAACCTCTACAAACGACCAGGAAAACTCATCCTCCCAAAGCCTTTTTAAATATGCTGCATTATAGATCCACGGACCTTGTCATGTCTCAAGAGGAGGGATGGTAGAAACCATAAATAAGGGGTTCGCACCATCAACTAAATTCAACATATAAAATGAAGTTATTATAATATCTTTTGACTTTTACACTTCATGATTATATTTAACTTGTTTAGAATTTATAGGTAGAAACACATAAACTGGGCTACATACGTATCCATGGACTGAGTATGAATATGAATAAAACTGTTCAGATGTTCTTTCTGCCCCTGATCTTGGTGACACACACACAGAGTGAAGCTCTTACTCTGCTTTCCCTCTCTCCTCACTGGCTGAATGTCTTTGGTTGTGTGGTTGGTCTATATGTGTGAAGCTACTTAACATGAGCCCATGTCGTGCTGTCGATTACTAGCTCAGACTTATATTGAATAGACCCTGTCAAACTGGACCCTTGCCTCACCTCTGCATCTGGCACGTGAAATGTGACCAGATCATTTAGGAAATTGTGATTTGAACTTTGATGAATACACTAATGGATCCTTAAATGACATATGTGTGTTTGTCGTGCTTTTCTCCTAAATTTAAATAACTAGAGTAATATTAATACGATTTATTCCTTTGTGCACATTTGTTTAGAGATGCTGGTCGTCCCACTGGATTTGGACAGTGAAGGGATTGTTCGGGTGCTGAAAGAAAATACGCCCGACCTGCCTGAGAGCTTTGATGTGTGACACAGGAGAAATGTTTTGTATATGTGTCCAAAGTTACATGTCATAAAAATGTAGTAAAGTAGAGCCCACACACCCTGCACCCTCACAGAGCTGCAAATACAGAACATCAGGTCCTCCTGTCATGACACACTGTGGATGAATCTACCAGATAATGGACTGAACTGAGCGACTGGACTTTTCATTTCAGGACACCAAGGCTCTAGTAGACGTTTGACTGACTTTAGAAATGTGACCCTGGTGTTGTTTCCTCATCAGTGAGACAAGGCTCGCATCAGTTTTCTTTAGCACTTCCTCTATTTTTCTTTCGATACTTTATGGATTCCCACAGGTGAGAAATTCCTGTTTGGACACATGTTCGATGACCTTACGTTTCAGACGTCTTGTCCAAGGCCAGGAGGAACCAGGAACAAAACTACCAATCTTGGGGTTGGGGAAAACTACACTAGCAACTGAGACGCAATCACAAACACAGTTTCACATTACTGCAGAGTGAACAATCATTGAGTCACAGCACTGAAAAACATTTTATTTTATTTTTTCAGACTGAAAATGTTTGAGTAGCTTTGACCCCCGTGACCCCTGATGCACTGAGACACACGTTCCTCCTCTCAGCCCACATTTATATGTCACCACTGTAGGACATTAACGTCCCCGTAGTTGTCCTTTCTCCATCTCTGTTTGTCCCTGTCTGTCCCTGTCTTCAGGCGTCCCCGGCTTTGGAGCTACTGGTCCTACCAACCTGCCCAATGTTTTCCACTCAGCCCAACGGGTCAAGGCAGATGTCCGCCCACCCTGAGCCTGGCTGTGCTGGAGGTTTCTTCCGGTAAAGGGAGTTTTTACTCTCCACTGTTGCCTATGGCTGCTCAAGGAGGATTTGTTGGGTTTTCTCTAAATGTTTTTATAGTCTGGACATTATTAAAGCGCCGTGAGATGAAAACATGGTGAATTGGTGCTTTATAAATAAAGTTCAACTGAACTACAGCTGGATCTCAATTTTTGTTAAAGTCCTCTGCCTCAGGCGTTGGCATATACAGTAACACAAAGGGACTGGACAAAGCAACACTTTTTGATGCCATTATGACATATAGAATCTTAGGTATCCAATGTTATTATTAATTCGGACCATACAGATAAATTATCCATGGAAATTTTGTCTCACCGTACAGCAGTAGAAGAGGGGAAAAAAAAACCTCATGAGACGTTGGGTTAAATCTCGTCACTTGTTTTACAGCTTAGATTGTTGTTATTTATGTTCCTGGTTTTATTCACATTTATCAACATTTAAATTTTAAAATATAAAATCTGACAAGAAACCACCGCTGCATTATTAATCACACAACCTGTGAATAAGTGGTTTTGTCGTGCTCTCCTTGTGTGTATCTAACACAATTCAGCAGTAAGCCTAACTCCTTTCGGAAACATGTGCAGAGTCAGGATGTAGCGTCCATAGCTCCAATTTATTGCTCCAATAATGTCTCCTACTTCTTCTCTTTGGGCTTTTCCCATCAGGCGTCGCCACAGCGAATCATCCATTTCCACTTCACTCTATCCTGGGCATCTTCCTCTCTGACACCAGCTAACCTCATGTCCTCTGTTAGAACATCCATATATCTCCTCCTTGGTCGTCCTCTCGCCCTCTTGCCTGGCAGCTCCATCTCCAACATCCTTCTACCAATATAATCACTATCCCTCCTCTGCACATGTCCAAACCATCCCAGTCTGGCCTCTCTGACTTTGTTGCTAACACAGACAACGTGTGCTGTCCCTCTGATGAGCTCGTTCCTTATTCTGTCCAACCTTGTGACTCCTAAGGAGAACCTCAACATCTTCATCTCTGCTGCTTCCATCTCTGCCTCTTGTCTCTTTCTCACTGCTACTGTCTCTAACCCATAGAGCAGAGCTGGTCTCACCACTGTCCTGTTCACCTTTCCTTTGAGTCTTGCTGACACTCTTCTGTCACACAACACTCCTGACACTTTCCTCCACCCATTCCAACCCGCCTGCACTCGCCTCTTCACCTCTTTTCCACACTCCCCATCACACTGAATTGTTGACCCCAAGTACTTAAACTCCTGCACCTTCTTCACCTCAGCCCCCTGTAACCTCATGCTTCTACCTTGCTCCCTCTCGTTTACACACATGTATTCTGTCTTACTACGACTGACTTTCATGCCTCTTCTTTCCAGAGCAAACCTCCACCTCTCCAGCTGTTCCTCCACCTGCTCTCTACTCTCACTGCAAATCACAATGTCATCTGCAAACATCATTGTCCAGGGAGATTCCTGTCTGACCTCATCTGTCAACCTGTCCATCAGCATAGCAAACAAGAAGGGACTCAAAGCCGATCCTTGGTGTAGTCCCACCTCCACCTTGAACTCCTCTGTCTGACCTACGGCACATCTCACCACCGTCATGCTCCTCTCATACATGTCCTGAACTACTCTGACGTACTTCTCTCTGTTTTCTCTCCTGCCTTCAGGCAGGCGCATCAGATTTCCCCGGACACGAACCACCAGACTAAGGAACAGCTTTTTTCCTAGAGCTGTCTCCTTATTGAACTCTGCCCCCCACTGACTCCACTGACCTCTTTGCCACAACCATACACCCCGACATTCTCCCCAAACCATTGCACTATTCAATATTGCACATACAATATTGCACTACTCAGCCTGCCTGTATATACTCACCTGTAAATACACGTCTGTAAAATGTCTGTAAATAGCAAACTGCATATTATATTCATATCTACTTGCATATTCAATCTGTAAATTTCTGCTCTAGTTAACAACAACCTGTATAGTATGTTCATAGCATCTGTAAATATGATCCATAATTTCTTGTGTACATATTTTCTCGAGGTAATTTATAACCTATATCCTGCACTTGCTGCTTATTGCACTTCTGGTTAGACATAAACTGCATTTCGTTGCCTTGTACTTGTACATGTGTAATGACAATAAAGTTAAATCTAATCTAATCTAATCTAATCTAATTGTGGACTTCAGGAAGGAGAAAAGAGGCTCACACCATCCCATCCATGTTAACGGGATGGCCGTTGAGCCTGTTTCATCCTGGGTACCCACATTTCGGAGGACCTGTCCTGGACCACCAACACCTCCAGCCTAATCAAGAAGGCTCACCAGCGCCTCTTCTTCTTGAGAACACTCAAGAAAAACCATCTTCCCTCGGCTATCCTGGTGAACTTCTACCGCTGCACAATAGAGAGCATCCTAACCAACTGTGTCACAGTCTGGTATGGGAGCTGCTCTGCTGCGGAGCGTAAGGCACTGCAGCGGGTAGTGAAAACTGCCCAACGCATTACAGGGACTCCACTTCCAGCCATTGAGGACATACAAAAGAAACACTGTCTGCGTCGAGCACGCAGTATTCTTAAGGACTCCTCTCACGCCGCCCACAGACTCTTTTCTCTCCTGCCTTCAGGCAGGCGCTTCAGATTTTCCCGGACACGAATCACCAGACTAAGGAACAGCTTTTTTCCTAGAGCTGTCTCCTTATTGAACTCTGCCCCCCACTGACTTCACTGACCTCTTTGCCACAATCATACACCCCGACATTCTCCCCAAACCATTGCACTACTCAATATTGCACATACTCATTGACTGGTGTGTAATTCTCCACAAGGGAGGGATCAAGAGCAGGCTTCTTCAACAGGGGAGTAATCTGGGCCTGTCTGAATGAGATGGGAAAGGTTCCTGTTGTGAAAGAAGTGTTGATGATCAGGAATCACGTAGAGACTGTTGGGAAAATGCAGCCAATAAGAGATGTGTACATCATTCATTTATGTTCTTTATTAAAAACTGGATATGATTGTAGGTCAACAACATGTTTACGCTTCTTCAATTCAACTTGCACCACATTCTTTCTGATGAGTCCACTGCAGATCATGTGACACCTTTACTTTTCTAAATCCATCGTTTCCATCACCTGTTTCTGTTACAACTTTCCACTCTCAGGTTTGTATTTCTTGCGGCCCAGAATCCATCCTGAGAGACGAGACAAGACAAGAAGAGTTACACCTTAAAACTGCTCTGAAACGTATGTCCAACCTGTCATTCAGTAACACTAGTGTGGGTGGATATATTCATATTTCAGACACTAGGCAGGTTAACACGCTTCACATTGGTAGAAAAACACCAACACTAAACCTGAAACTAAAACCAAGAGTCGGCTATTTATTGTTGGAAACACCTGGACTACCTGTCAGTCCAGTGTACCAGTATTTTTGTGTACCTGATCTGAACTGGTGGATCTGGTTCTTAATCATCTTTGTGGGGCTCTGACATTGGGTCTTCCTCCAACAGTAAATCAATAATCCAGCCAGAAATAAGACCAGACCCAAGATGATTTCTGAAGTTATAATGGTGATAACAATTCTCTCTGACTCAGGCTGGGACGGATCTGAGGACAGACAGGTAGAGACAAACAGGACATTAACAGGTGTAGAGACAGACAGCTACTTACCCCAGTTAACAACCAGAGGTTCTGTCAGGCTGACGTGCTCCACCACACAGGAGATGTTCTCTCCAGACCTGCTTCAACACAAACCAACACATCACCGGTTCTGTCACTGTACCGGTCGAACTGGACCTGAGAATCAACTGCTAAAAAGGTCTCATCTACACATGCTAGCACCTGACTGGTAATCAATCCAGGATGGCTGCCTCATGTATCAATGAGTGAATGCCAAACTTTATATGTATATTTTTTACCTCGAAACGCTCCTGCATACCATGTGACTTTTATCAGTGCACGTGTTCCTGCAGCATTTGTACATGACAAATACCTCGTAATATATTTGATGTGGTATTTGTCACAAGAGATTTCTGTCGGGATGAATAAAGTATCTTATGAAAGGGGGCTGGTCACTTAATGGTAGAGCATTGGGTTGGGATGCAGAAGGCCGCCGGGTTTGATTCCCACCCCACCTTTGGTTCCACTGTAGTGACCCCTGAAAGGACAGGCCAAAATCTGTTGCTCCATCAATCTTGTGAAAAACTGGTGTTTCTAACTCTGCTAATATTCTTAGTGTCCTGTTGTTTTACTTGGTTTTCTAACTGAAATGAGCCTAGATCCAAAATTGATAGCAAAGATAACATGGATACCCCTGAGACACTGAGACTGCACCCGGACCCACCTGGGTGTGTACTCCAGGTGAGAGTGGACCTGGTAGTACCAGTCACCATCTGCCAGCTCTTCAGTGGACGTGACACCAGAGGGGACTTCCTGTCCATCTTTGATCCAGCTCACTCTGATCTGTTTGGGGTAGAAGTCATAGGCACTGCAGACCAACATGGCAGGATCTTCACCAACAGGGGGCACCACTGACTGGAGTCTGACGTAGGGCTTAACTGGCGCAAACACACACACACACGGAGACACACACACACACACACACATGGAGACACACACACACACACACACACACAATGTTCTTCTCAGCAGCAGTAATCATGTTTCTGAGGCTCAGTTTTAGCATTAGCGAGTGTTCATGCTAAATCCTGTCCTCACATACAGATAAAACTAATCACATGATCACTTTTCAGATTAAAGCAGCAGCATTAACACATGTATTGGAGAGCTTGGTCATGTCAAAAATAAACAGGTTTTCTGTCCGTCATATCTGTCACAGTCTTTGTAATTAAATCAGTGAGGTTAAATAACAGAACCACCTGTGAATCCACTCCTCTCTGAAATGGTCTGAACATGAAGCGGGACTTACTGCAGGACTGTTGGATTAGACCGACTTAGTTCAGCTTTATGCGCCTGTTAAACTGACACACTATTTTCAAATCAGAGAGTTGTGCAATATGTTTATGAAAAATAAATATTTACCCACAAGAACAAATAATGAGTTTACTATGTATGTTAAATGTTTCCATAGAGGGCTGTGATTCATGCTGAAGAAAAGCAGAGTCAGAACAAATCAGAAAAACAAACAGGTTCCTCCTAAATGTGTAGAACGATCTGCAGGATGAATTGAAAAGATGTAAAACCATGACTGGGTTTAATTTCGAACATTTAGAAACTGAAGAACATGATATAATCTGATTTGTGTCATATTTCACATGGGTTTACACAGATTTATATACATCTATACATCTATATATCTATATGTATATATTATATTTATATGTATTGATTATAAAGATGTGCTGAGAATCAATCTTTGGTTTGGTTGTTTTCCTCCTGTTAGCTTTTGCTGAGTGTGTTACAGAGATTCAAACTCACCAGACTTGTTCAGAGCAGACTGGGATTCAATTTGTATGTTGTATTTGCAGTACGTCTCCTTCTGAGCTCTCATCGCAGCCAGATATGAAGCGTCTTTGTTCCAGTTCTCGGCCTGTTTAACTCCAAACTCTGTGTATCCGACAAATTCTCCCACTTCACTGTCAAACCTGACAAACTCCAACCTGTTGTAGTATTCAGAGCGAATAAACTCGATGTCGCTCAGCTCAGTGGAGTTAAACACACAGCGATCGAGCGAATAAAACATCCATCCACCTGAGGAACCAAACACCAGTGATCAGTGTGTTTACATTCAGTCATTTGGCAGAAGCTTTTATCCAAAGCGACTTACAGAGACGGTGGTTTTAATCAGTGTATTAATCAGTGTGTTAATCAGTGTATTAATGTGTATTAATCAGTGTATTAATCAGTGTATTAATCAGTGTATTAATCAGTGTATTAATGTGTATAAATCAGTGTATTAATCAGGGATCAGTGTATTAATCAGTGTATTAATCAGTGTATTAATCAGGGATCAGTGTATTAATCAGAGTATTAATCAGTGTATTAATCAGTATTAATCAGTGTATTAATCAGTGTATTAATGTGTATTAATCAGTGATCAGTGCATTAATCCATGACCCGTGTGTTGATCCTACCTGCTGTGTTGAAGGTGATGAAGACGAGGGGGAAGCTGAGAAAAGATGAAGCCATGTTCCTCTGTTCACTTCACATGCACCAACACATTCTGACTGAGAGACGATCTAACAACTGGACGACCTGGTCACCTGACCGACAGTACAGCATCACCTGTTACCAGGCAGAAAACTGTCATCTCGTGTTTGTCAGTTATACATTTATCATCATGTTTCCTGTGTGATAGAGAAGCTTGTGTTTAACTCTTTAACAAACTGGAGCAAAAAGCAGCTGCTCTGGTCAGTAGTTATGTTATGTTGTAATTATTAATTAACACAATAAATCTTTAGCAATAATTTTCTTTTCCACTGTAATTTAAATATTTTAGCTGTCGCACAGTTACATATATGAAAATCACACACCTGAGTAGCATTTAAAACATGCTGTGAAAAATGATGAGGGTAAATCATTGAGGGCAGTGAAGTTTCTTCTTGTAGGATGATCTGTGGCGGTTTCATTGGGGGAAGCTCCTGTGCTGTTACTGGATAATGGCGCAGCCTGTGTTTTCCACAGAGCGAGATCATATAAACTCCAAATGTCACCAGCTGAAGATTTTCATGCTCTGTTTCACTGACAGGTCCTGGTGTCTTTAGTTGGTGCTGGTTATAAGTTTGTTCTTTCTCGTTTCCACCCACAACTGCAGTAATGTACAACTTTAACTTTAGACATTTACAACAATCAGCAGAAAAAGGAAGGAAAAAAAGGAAGAACGAAGCAACAACTGAACCTGTGGCAGGACATAAACTGTGTGACACTGGTTGTAACTGTCAGACCCAGTAGGACTGAAAGTGGCTTAGAGACAGGAAGTGTTTAACGTTTAAGAGGAAGAAAGTGGGATTTTGTTTGTCACAGTTCTATAATCGGGGAACCCCACTCCACAGATGTAGTTAAACCCATTCAAACTGTTAGGAAATCACTTCGAGCTGATCCATTTTTATTTAAAACATGATCTCCAGCAGTTGGGGGTTAAATCAGTTCAAGCATGTTAACACTTCGGTTTCTTTATTTCATATTGCAGAACTGACCATATACTGTACATAGATGCATTTTTCAATTCACACATTTTCTTGAAAGCATTAAATTCAAATGGATCAAAAAAATTTTCTTGTTTGATGAACGAACAAACATTTTTATTTAACGAAGAAAGTGTGTCTTTAACAGAAATGTCCTAACTTGCAAATAAAAAAGCATATTAGACACTGACATGAGACACTGACAAGCTCTGCTGCCTGGGTCCACTAAGAAGTTTCTTCATTTCATTGTACAAGAGCACAATGTTCTGAGCCTTAACTGGCTCTCTGGTCACAGGTTTCACCGACTGGACAGTGAGACTGATTTTTAGAAAAACTGAGACTGGACTAAGAACCTGAGCAGACTAAATGCATCACCTTCATCGCCACTGATTCAACCGAGCAGACAGATCTGCAGGTCGGTCACTAATGGCCACATTTTTCTGAAGCAGTCAGTTGCATGATGAGGAACAGACTCCCAGTGAGGACACTGAGCAGGCCAGCGCTCAGATAGAGTCCCCAAAAGACTGCTTGTCCAGTACTGGGCCACTTCATGTCCACATCTGGAGCCAGAAAACACACAGATACATTAACATCAGCTTCACATCTGTACACAGAAGAGATCTCTTTCATTTGTCTTTTAAGCAAAGTTTCCTCACCCCAAAACCTGGTCAGTGGTTGGTTCAGGGCCGGATGTTCCACTGTGCAGCTGTAGATGTCTCCCCGATGTGGAATCAACTCCAGTCTGGAGATCTGGTTGAAGGACCCATCTTTGTTGGGGTGGGGGACACTGACATTGGTTCCGTCAGTCACGTTCTCTCCGTTCTTGTTCCAGTAGATCTTCACAGGAGCAGGATAGAAACCAGTCACGTAACAGATGAGGGTGTTGTTGACTCCATGGTTCAGGTCGTCTCTTGTGTAGACGATCACTTTACTTGGTGGATCTTCAGAGAAACAGAACATGTGACTAATTCAGCATCTCGTTTTCCAAAGTGACCAAATTTGGTTTTTTGTTATACTGCAATAACAATAATTAACAAAATTATAATTTCCTCTGATAGTTTGACAGTTATTTATACAGTACCACTCTTATCAGGTCTTAAGCCTGAAGATCTAGTCTGATACACACAAAATGCAGAATTCAGGAGAGGGTTTCACTGTACAGAGAGAAGTATGGGACGTTATAGATTCTCACCCAGCTCTGGTGGCATGCTCTTGCTGACCTTCTGCAGTATTTGTAAGTTTGTTCTGCAAATTTGCTGACCAGCCACAGCTGATTCATAAGCTCCTGGATGGCTGATATGATCTACAAAACTGGGCAGCGGCTCGACGCCTTTGTTGTTGATAAAATCTGCGTACCAAGACTCGTCATTATCCAGGGAGTACATCATTTCTCCTTTAGTGTCCGAGCAGCCAGTGATGGCAATGTCCTCATGGACAACTGAAGAGAAATGAGAAGGACAACTGACTGTTGAACTCTGTTTAAGGTCAACAGAGATTTTTAGTGCACACTGCAAAGCCATCAAGTAAAAACAGAGCTAGACCTTCAACCCAACATCAGCATCAACACTGGATCTGCAGTGATTGTGCCGCTAAGTCGGTCAGAAATCTGGGGGTCGTCATCGATGACGCTGCGCTCGGCCAGCGGATGACGTCTGGTCCCACCACACAGAAGACACCAAGAAAAACTTCAGCTCACTGATCCTATGATGGTGGAATGAGCTGCCAAACTGTGCGCTCAGCGACTTCATTCACTCATTTTAAAAAATGCTAAAAACTGAATTATTGAACATCTTCCTTTGCACTTAAAAAACCTTTCTGCTCTTTCTTCTACTTGCATCTCATGAAACAGAGACACTTCTTTGATGCACTTTGTTTTGATGTTTTCTCCTTGACTTAGATTCTTGCTGCCTTGTCCTTCACTTGTAAGTCGCTTTGGATAAAAGCTTATAACAAATGAACTAACGCAAACATAATTAATAATAATTTACTAATAATAACCGGACAGTAATCACAGGTGCAAATGGACTGATATGATGAAAATGTGAGCTTCTGTACATTATCATCACCAGAGAAGAATGTCAGGGTTCACGAGTTTTATTGTCCTGAATAAACCATCAAACAAACCATCTGAAGTGCTCTTAATATTAATGGGATGTGACAAGTAGAAACAGGAAATGTGATGTTTCATGTTTGTCTGGAAATGTCTGACCTTGAAAACAAGTGTCAAAACCTATGGGAGCTGTAGTATAAAAACTGAGAAGATACAACATACGTCAAATAGTCACTGCTGTGACTCCAGGTGAGAACATGATGTAAACACTGCGATCAAATTAAATGTGACAGGTTAAAAGACAAACGTCTACACTTTTATGATGTGATAGATGAGAACATAACAGCCAAAAAACATCTAAAAGCATAAAATGCATAAAGCAAATGGGACACACTGAAAAATATCATTATTCTTCACATGACAAAAACAATTTCCAACTGAGGCTAGACAAACATTTACTTGTTCAGCTCTAGTTACTCAAACTCCTCATGTCATGACAGAAGATTGTTCCAGAACATCATGGCTTTAAATCAGACCGTTACCATCGGCAGGGATACAGAGGACACAGGAGAGGATTAGGACCAGCTCTAACACCTTCGCCGTCATCAGGATCATTGTTAAAAATGAACCTGAAGACACTGGAACAAAGTCCTGCAGCAGCTGAGCTCTCGTTCACAAAGCAGCCAGCCACAGACCAGAGATCACATGATGTCATCAGTAACTAGAAGGATATGGCAGCAGCAGAGCCGAGCTGAAGAGAAGCCAGCCCCTCCTGCTGGAGATGGACTAACCGCTAAAATATGTTGTTGGGTTTGAGCCGAAAAACATATTAAACACGTTTGAAACATTGATAACAACAGGCACATTCATCATATATAAAGACACACTCACACAACTAATATGTGGACACCAAACAGTGAGAAATACAGAAACAATATGTTATAAAAGTTTATTCTGCAAAATCTTAGACATTTAAAAATCAAAATACAAAGAAAGTGTGTGACAGTTTGTCTGAAACACAGAACTCGGGAAGAAGGTTAAGAATGTTCATCGACAAAGAACTGAATGATGAACGGCGACCTGAGGGTTGTGGACGCGCTTTAGGATGGCAGTATTCCAACCGGTCGAGGAGAGACTGGACGTGGACGATAGAAGAAAATGCTGAGTTCTTTCGAGGAAACAGGTGAGTGGCCAGGAGCCAGACAAAAGGTGAGGACAGGAGGGCGGGAAGATGGTGAGTGCTGTGATGTCACTGTAGGAGAGCTCAGGGTTCAGGTGAGTAGAATGTTGAAGGAAAACACAGGGAAGTATTCTGGAGTAGTTCTTCACAGTTCCCAGGTCCAACGTAAACAATCAAAGGTCCACACAAACCGTTCTAAATCCGAGGTCCAATACACATAATCCATGATCCAAATGACTTTCCTAAGCCAAAGTCCCAGGATAGTCAGTCCTTCCAAGATCCAGTTAAGCAATGCAACAAAAAACAAGTAACAGGGAACTTACGACACAGTAGGGAGAGGACAGGAATCTGAGTCATCTGGTGGTAGTGGGTTACAGACAGGCAGGCAAACCATGAGCCAGCAAGCAGGTTAACAGCAGTGATTAGTCGTACCGTTCCGAGGCTTCGAAGCGTGTATCGCCTACTCTAGGAGACATTTTCTGAAACATGTATCAAGGCTAGTCCTGATGACGTTCGTGATGAAGTTCGCGATTTGGCACCTCCATTCAAAACATTGACTATAGACTGGCTGCACCTAAGCCCTGCAACTCTTGAAGATGTGTCATTTCTAGACAAAAATTAATACCCAAGCTACAAAAGCACATTTATGGCCCTCACCCCGTTTTATTATTTACACTTTATCTTGCAGCCATTGTAATTGTTAAAGTTAGTTAAGGTTTAAATCTTTGAAGAATACACACCAATATTAACGTAGGTGTAATATAGGTAAGTAGATTTATTCAATTCAGTTAAAAAACGTTACACAAACCATATTAAATTGAATATAAATGTCACTTAGTAGAGAAAATGAAGCCTCACGATGCTTCGTCATACCAATGTAATGAAAAGCTTCATCTCGCCATCACTAGTTAACAGACAGGTGGTGAGTGAGAAGTAAACACATTACAAAGATCCACAATGCAGAAAATGGCTGAAAAGGTGCATTGAGGACATAAAGAGAACTGTGGTGAGAGATGAGTTCAATAGTGAGGTTACGGGGAGCAGAGGTACAGAAGGTGCAGGACTTTAAGGACTTTAAGTGCTGTGGGTGGAGAAAAGTGTCAGGTGTGTTGTGTAATGAGGAAATATCAGCAAGAATGAAAGAAAAGGTGTTGAAGGCGATGGTGAGAACAGCTGTTGTACGACTTGGAGACAGTGGCACTGAAGAAAAGACAGGAGGCAAAGCTTCAGATGTAGAGGTTCTTCTTTGGGAGTGACGAGGACGGACAGGATCAGGGGACAGCCCATGTTAGATGTTTTGGAGATAAAGTCCGTGAGGCCAAATTGAGGTGGCAGGAGGACTAGAGGAAGACCAAAGAGGACATTTATGGATGTCAGAGACGACATGAAGGTTTTCACAGATTTGGGAGGTGTGCATGTTACCTTAAATTTAAACTAATGTTTAAGGCCTGTAGCATCCAGAGAAAGAGTTGGGAATTAAACCTCCATGTTGGAAACAAGGGGGAGGTGGACAGACCAGCAATAAACTTTCTTTATAAAGTATCCACCACTAATCCTCCCCAGGACCAGATAACCCCAAGAGAAACAAGTAAAGCAAACAAACCACATCTGGCTTAAAGCCACGAATTGACACTCATGCCATTAGCATAAATTTTGCCATGAGTCTTTTCATCTACCAGACCCAAGACTGTCTCCTAACTCACTTGCAAATTACGTTCTTATCCAGATGGTACCAGCTCTCTGGAAAGGAATTTGCAAGACAACCATAAAACTTGAGATGCGAAACCACTTGAGACAGAAAGACTTTGTTTGAACTCAAACCCCAAAACTGGGACAAATCATCTATCAAGCTTCATAAAACTCACACCAATGTGTTCAGAAGCAAATGTGGAACAATCTGACATGACACCGTCCTTTCTACGACGAGAAATGACGGAGTTATAAAATAAAAGTTTTAATTCAGAATGACGTGAAAGAGTAACACGGCACAACATTGCCACCCTTGGGTGGAAATTATAAATGCCTCCTGAAGATACTCGTCTATGGAAAGAAACAAAACTGCATTAATTTGTTGTCTGAAAGTTAAAACACAATGTCATATTCTTCTGTTAATTCTGTATATTACACATACATGTTACATATTCATGCACACCTTAGTTATGTAAACATGATCATGTCATGTTATATTAATTCGCTACGATGTCCAGATAATGCGTGAATGAATTTCTAATTGTTGTTGTGTGTTCTGACTGTGTATTAATAGGTATTAGACAAAGCTAACTTTCCATGTAATAATCATTGGATTCCATCTATTTGTCTAATCAGAACTCTCACATGTATGTTGAAATGAGACATCGATTATTACATGCAGTAATCATGTTGTTTTAAACTAACCCTAACCTCCAGCGGAGTTTGCACAGTATAACAATTATAATACGTTGCTTTGTTTTATAATATGAGATTTTGGGCTTGATGAAAAGAGAAATATATACTCGACTTTGTGTGATTAAACCGAACAAAGAACTTAATTTGATCCAGAGGAGGGACTCGCTCTGCCCTCTGCGGTAAATTTGAATTCAGCAGTGACACCTCATAGTCTTGGCAACGCCCCAACGATATAAGATAAACTTTAAAATTCCTTTGTTACAGTTCCAGCTCACTTCCACTTCTAGCTTTTGAACAACTTCAGAATTCCATCCTCAAGAAGAAATGTGCCTCAGTTAAAAAAACTTAGCTGAAGTTGTTAAAATTACTTTTTGTCGTCAATTCTCTCGTTTGTAACTTTTCGAACTATTTTTAAAGCGCGCACGTCTTTGCTGCCTATTTTTGTATTAGTTATTGTGACGATTGGAACTCCAAACCAAACTTCCATTTTTGTTTGTAACTAGAAAATCCGTCAAAGTTAGTCCAGACTGAGCCCGAGATTTTTATTGAATAGCCATATTTTTATCAACCAGTTTTGTTGAATTATTTCAATTCAACATTTCGGCTCCATTCCGGACCGGACAACCAGCGCCTCTGCAAGTCGGTTCAGCCACCAGCAGAACCAGACCATGTTACTGGAGCCTGCCATCTGACCAGGTGAACGCTCCTGTGGGCCGGAGAAATCTTTGCAGCCACAGCGGATCCTCGCTCTGATAGCTCGCCTGTTAACAGACCCGAGACGGTCCGTCCTGCTCTACAAAAGAACCGGTACCGATTGACGGCTAACCTGGCAGAACAACCTCCAGCGGCTCCCAGGCCAAGTACAAATATCTCTCCCTGCTTCATGAAAGTCTGGTGTCTGTACAGCCGATAAACCATTGGAGCCTTTATGAAGTTTCTTTGTAGAGTTTGTAAAATATAATTTCCGTTACTTAGAGGTAAATAAGGACTCGAATCCTTTCCTCTAGCCCAAATTCATCACACGCATACCTGCACAATTTATCTGTTTACTTAGAATTGGTTGTTTCGTGTTTTGTTTTCTATTCGTTTATTCCATTTATTCCATAGATCCACATACGTACCCATACTTCAATATTCTCAGTAGTTGTAGGTTAATAAATAATTAAAAGAACTGGTTCGGCGTTTGTCCTTCTTCAGAGCAACAGACAGAAGTCACTGAAACAAAAATAACTCATAACAAGAGACTGATCTTTGGGTTAAATTGTTGTTACTTCGTTCTATTGTTATTTTGGACCATCAGCGGTTCAGATAATATAATAATTTGGGCGTGGTTCCGCTTAAATCGAACCTGGTGCCCCAAATTCGAGGAAATTAATGCTTTTGTATTAATATCAAATTACCCGAATATAACGAGTTTGCTACAGGCCCCACACAGCAACAAAAGGCAGGTCCACCCACAACACAAAAACTATCTCGGAGTTTTAGGCTGTAGACAAATGGGGAATCAGCTGGTTGATGACTGACCATGGAGTAACAGTTCATTTCTTTTGCCTGCTTGCCACCTGTCTTTTTTATACCTTATTTTACAACTTTAGCTGTTGCTTTCACATAAAATCTGATATATTGATGCATACCGTGCTCTGGAGTGCTGAGAGGAAGTGGTGCAAATCCACGACTCCATCTTGCTAAGTTTTAGGGTCTTGTTTATGTCTTGGACACCAGAACGCTGTTCTCCACTTTCAAATTACTGCTCTACCCACCTCCACCTCCTTCATCCACCTGTCTCACTGCCGACGACTTTGCCTCCTTCTTCACTCACAAGGTGGCGGCCAACAGCTCCCTGTTCTCTGCTCCAGATGGAGAAATCCTGCAAATTTGTCTCGTAACTGGCACTTTTCCCACCTCATTTAAACAGGCCCAGATTATCCCACTATCCAAGAAGCCGTCACTCGACCCTCGGTTGTTGAGAATTACAGACGTATCTCTCTTCTTCCATTTCTGACCAAGACCTTTTAACGGACAGTCTTCAATCAACTCATAGATTTCCTTACACAGAACAACCTCCTCGATGTCAACCAGTCTGTGGATCATTTCTGTATTATTTACATATTCATCAAAGGCCTTTAAACAGAGTGGGAACCACTGATCATGTGATTAAAGTGAATGACGCTCAGAAATGACAGTCAGGATCCAACTTTGACACAGAAGAACAACTTTTATTTTAGGGACAGAGGAACGAAGAGGAACCAGCAGACACTGGCCAAACACTCCAGCTACTATAATCTCTGGGTTTATCACTCGTCAACAACAGACTTGAACTTTGTAAAGAGGCTCAGGTTTCTGTGTACAGTAGGTGCTGGCATCAGTTTAGTCTCTGTGACATGTGAGGAGTGAGGTGTGACCTCTGGATAATAAAGTTTACAGGAGAAAGGCAGAAGGTCTATTTAAACATCCATCAGTACTAACAAATCGATCAGGCTGAATCACAGGAAACTAAATCACACACAGATCTGCTCTCACCAGACCACAGAAGCTTCTTCCAGCTGACCTCAGTCTCTTCAATCCTCCTTTCTTGATAAAGTTCAGTGAAGTGTTTTCTGTAGTACATGTTGCCAGCGGCACAGGCAGGATCAGTCCACACGAGAATTAACTGAATAGTTACACTGACACCTTGAGGACACACGAACAAACTGCATGTTATTAGTTTTCTGAAGTAAAGGAAACTGGTCCTTCATCTTTTCAGTTTACTCAACAACCTATTCTCAGTCTGCTGCTCGTTTCCATGTCCTGCCATCTGTCTTTGGACTATTACTGACCAACATTAAATGTCACTGTTACCATCTACATTCAGCTTTTTATATCTTCAATATGTTTCACATGTGAGGGTCTGTTGGAGTGATTGAGCACGTTTGAGGACGAGACAGGATGTAAAATGTAACTTTCAAATTCATCATCTTTGTCATTTAACAAAGTTTACTTGTTGGAAAAACAGTTTGTAACCAGGAGCTGAATGAGAAACAGGACAGACTCAGACTGTGGTTAGATATCTGGGGGAAAAACTGGTTAGTGATAATAATGAAGCATCACTTCAATCAGGAGGACATACGACAGATTATGTGACAGTAACAAGTTTAAGATCTTTTCACTGATCTGTGAATTCACTCAGTGAAGAACATGTACAAATAAATTTCTCTGTCCATAGAGCAGATCACATTTCAGTCCCTGCACAGTGTCAGTTTACAGCATGTTGGTCTCACGGGAGCCAGGCTGCAGGATCTGAAGGGACAAAATGAGCCTGATAGATTTTCTAAACCAGGGGTAGAACAAGGCATAAATCACAGGGTTCAGACAGGGACTGATACACACCAGAAAGATACCAGAGGCTGTGGGTAAATATGCAGCTGGTAGAAAAGAGAGAACAATATATGGGCAGTAACACATTAAATACACAACTACAACAACACCCAGAGTCCTGGCTGCTTTCAGCTCAGATTTCTTTGTCTTTACAGTCCCTGAATGTTGGAGTGTGACGGCTGCAACATGAGAGCGCATGGCACGAGCCTGAGACACAG
Organism: Channa striata; assembly: GCA_033026295.1. Taxonomy (NCBI): domain Eukaryota; kingdom Metazoa; phylum Chordata; class Actinopteri; order Anabantiformes; family Channidae; genus Channa; species Channa striata. The sequence goes on from CM065168.1 coordinate 48,869,193, forward strand.
CCACAACAAACACTCTGAGATACAGAATTATGACCACAATGATTGGAGAAATATATGAGAAAACAACATCAAAATATGATTGAATGTATCCAATACGCACCACACACTGTCCAAAGCAGGTATTATACAAACCTGGTTGAGCCAAATTCTTGTATGAAATTAGACCAAGGTAGACGACACAAATGATCCAACACATACAAATACACGTTTTAACCCTTGTCACAGTGACTCTGGTGGAGTAATGCAGAGGGTCACAAATAGCCACATAACGGTCGACTGATATCAGAATCATGACTCCTACTGAGGCTGAGAGAGCGATCGAGATCATATAAACATGTAGAGGACACAGGACTTTACCAAGAAACCAACAGCCTGTTTGTCGATGAGTTTCTACCACTGACTCAAGTCCAAAAAGGAAATCTGACACAGCCAGAGAGAGGAGGAGGAGGTTGGTGGGTGTGTGCAGCTGCCTGCAGGGAGACAAAGACGTGTTATGGAATATGAGACATTCATGTAAAGTGATATGTCTCACATGTGGCTCATCTGGACATTCAAGAACATTGTCAGCAAAGCAGAAAATACGTCTGGTGTCAAGATGTGAAGTTATACATTGTCTTGTAAATCAGACTGACAGAAAAAATAATCTGTTATAAGTTTTGGTGAGTTTATCTCTGCCTGAAGTGGGAGACTGAGATGATGACGAGCAGGTTGAGAATCACAGTTAAAACACAGATGAAGAACAGTAAATACATGAGGACAACATCAGACTGAATGATCTGTGGTTTCCTGCAGGAGACATTGAGGAGTTGTGGAAAGCAGAGCTCTGCTCCATCCTGGTCCTCCATCCTCAGAGAGAGGAGGAGGAGAAGCTGCAGCTTCTGACTCAAACTCTGTCAGACAAATGATTTATCAGTTTCTGTCGTAACATTTATCCCTCCTCTTCTCTCTGTCTCTTTTTTCCAGTTGCATCATCATCATCATTTTCTCTCCTCCCATTGTTTCCTGTTGTGTGTATATTTTCTGTTAACACACACACTTTTTTTTTCTGGGCAACTCTGTCTTAAAGTTACGTTCTTATAAACTACAGAAAATGCAGTGATGTTTTCCAGAGTAAACTAATTACAACAAAATAAGTTTGTCTGTAAATATAATGAGATATGTTGATATGTAAGATAAGTTTTATTTGTCACATGCACAGTTCTACATCGTACAATGTACAGTGAAATATGTTGGTGAACCTGCATCCAATTACAAGGACGTTATCCCACCGTATACAGAATAAAAGTAAAATATGAGTTGAGTGTTGAGAGTTGAGCAGGCCGATGGCTTGGGGGAAGAAACTGTTCTTCATCTTCTCAGTCCTGGTCCTCAGGCAGAGGAAACGCTGCACTGATGGGAGGAGGGAGAAGAGAAAGTGACCACGTTAGGTGGGTTGATTAAGGATCTTCTTAGCCTGCAGCGTTTGGTGTAGATGTTCTGCAGGTTAGGGAGGATGGTTCTGATGGTCCGCTCTGCTGAACGGACCACCCTTTTAAGGGCTAAGAGGTCTTGCTTAGTGCAGTTTCCCACACAAGACGCTCTCAATGATGCATGTGTAAAAGTTCTTGAGCACCTTGAGGGGGAGCTTAAAATCTCATAATGCTCTGGCCTTTTTTACCATTATGATTATCACCAGGAAAGGTGAAATAGTCACTCCCGGGTATTTGAAAGAGTTTTCTCTTTCCACTTCAGAGCCACTGATGAGAAGTGGGTGGAAGACCCTGATCCTGCTGAAGTCCACTATCAGTTCCCTTGTTTTACTAATGTTCAGCAGGAGGTGATTCCCCCAAACACCAGTCCTCCAGGTGGGAGGCCTCCTTCCATTAGGCTGCCTCGTTGTTGTGAGGAATCAGTCCCAAAACCACAGTGTTATCAGCAAACCTTATAATCATACTGGAGTCTGAGGTGGCTTCCCAGTCATAGGTGTACAATGAGTAAAGCAGAGGGCTGAGCACACAGCCCTGGGGGGATCCAGTGTTGAGAATGAGGGGGGATGAGGTGAGGTTGCCTGACCGAAAAAGTTATGATCTGTTGATCAGGAAGCTACGAACCCACCTGCACAAGGAGGGGTTCAAGCCCAGCTCACACAGTTTGGAGACCAGTCTGGAGGCGACTATGGTGTTAAATGCTGAGCTATAATCAATAATCAATATATATAATCAATCTCACATAATCTTGCCAGTATCTACATAGGAGAGGATCTTTTGGAGGAGGAGGGCTACAGCATCGTCTGTGGATGGTCTGTAAGCAAATTGCAACAAGTCCAGAGTGGTGGGCAGAGCAGTAGTGATGAACGTTTTGATCAGCTTCACAAAACATTTCATCACCACCGATATGAGGGTTATGGGCCTGAAGTCATTAGGACTGATGGGGTGTGGTATCTTCAGGGTAGGGAGAATAACAGACTTCCCGACGGAACCAGGAATAACACACTGTTGTAGGGAGAAGTTGAATATCTCAGTGAACAGTGGCACCAGGTGATCAGTACAGGCTTTAAGGACACGTCCCTAATGTCCCAGCAGCCTTCCTGGTGTCTACACTTTTAACCACCCTCCTTACATCACGCTCCGTCACATTGAGTGTCTCCCCCACCTCCAGCTGGGACTATGTGGTTGGTCTCCCAACTCACAGCGTGCAAAGAAGTTGTTCAGTTCGTTAGCTAGGTAGCTATCGACACTTGCCGAGTGTGTTTTCTATTGCTCTATAGGTATTTGTTGCTCCAGTCTCTGGCTGTAGTGGAGTTTAGTCACTTTAATTGCTCCACGCACCATGTGAGAGGCAGAGTTGTATTCCTCCATCTTCCCAGTGGCGAGCCTGGAGTTATAGACAACGGTGCAGGAACGCAGAGCATCACAGACAGATTTATTCATCCACAACTTCTGGTTAGGGAAAACTTGGAGGGACTTTCTAGGTATAGTGTCCGCCACGATTTTTCCAAAAAATCCTAGAAATCTGAACTCTGTGAACTCCTTTATGTGTTACGGTTTGCCAAATAGCGACCCAAGAGAAGAGACGACACATACAGGCAGAGGTGTTGGGGAAGGTAAATATGGTTTACTGTACCTTGAAACACACAGGGAACAATAAACAGAACACCACACAGCACAAGATATAACAAAAAACAACTCCTCAGATGGGTTAGGGAGTGAACAAACTAGTTATGGCAGACCTACTATTCTACAGGAGCAGGACATGCATAATGCAACAAAAGGACAGAGCAAAAATAGGACAGAAGAACCAGAGTGAACAGTCCACAATACTTGCTACACTGTAAACGGAAGACAGACGGGAACAGGCTCGGCCCAACTAACAGCCTAGACAGCATACAAGAGTTGGCTGGGCGTAGCCTTTGTTTATATTTTGGCATGAGAAGAACAGTGGTGTGATCGAACTTCGCGAAGAGAGAGTAGCAGTGATCTAGGGTCCGCTAGGGTCCACCTTAGAGGGAAAGTCCCCAGCCACAATGACAGCTGTTTCATGCTGGCTAGCCTGGAGGATGGAAACAGCTTCATGGAGCTCAGATAGTACCTGGGGTGGCCAGGTCGGGTCAGGAGTAAAAAGTGTGACATTGCAGTTCTGGTATTGTAATTCAATGTTTTTGAGTGTCTGTCTGTCATATGTATGTGATAAGTTAAGAACATAAGCAAGAACTACTATGTACAAGGAAAGCGTCGGAGCAGGTACGACGGCCACCGACCTCACCGGCGCCATCTTCTCTCCAGCTGAAGTCGATATGTAATGGAAATGTAGAGTTAAAATAGACTTTAATAGTGAACGTATCAATAAAATGTTCCCACCATATTTTCTCCACCTAAATACCCAATCTGAAATATCCGCTGATGACCCACCAGATGCAGTAAGCTGTCCCCATCACCTCTGCTGTTCATTATTCGTTGGGCTCCATTACTTTATATGCATTAGTACCAATAAGTAGGTCAACTGCTGTACCAATATATTTTTAAAATTATATATTTTAGTTTTTAACTTGAAAGGTCTCGCTCCACCTTATTTATCCAACTCTTAAATCCATACAGGCAATCTAGATCCAAACTGTGCTGCACTGTAACATCCTTTGGCCCATCATACTGACAACTGACAACTAATTGTCCATAGGCGGCAGGACAGTGATGAATCTGATTGGAAATGCATGTTGTCGAGTGACAAATCAAATGTTACTAGTTTTCCACTAGTCAAGTTTTCAAATTTATGGTTTATGTTTTTAATAAACCTTTGTCGAGCTACTTGGAAAGTGTTCACGAGCTACTCTTAGCTCGCAAGCGAAGTGTTGGAGACCCCTGGTCTATAGTAATGCCACGTGCGCTTTAGCGTCAGTATTGGGCGCTCCAGGAGTGTCAGCTTTTGATGCCATGGGAGCAAATCTATATGCACAACAAAACCACATGAGGGTTCAGGAAAACGATTAGGGTTAGGCACAAAAACCTCAGGGTTTTCTCAGAAATCAGATTTCCACCGAGAGGGGCAAATTAGCAGGGCTTAAGAAGGGGAGGCAACAGATGGAGTGAGTTAGTCTTATTGGGAGACCAGTGGGGTGAGAGAGTGTGGAATGAGGAGGAAAATAGCCCAGGAGACACATCAGGTTTAATACAAGAGACATGAAAAGTGGGACAAATCCTAAGAATTCAGGGCAGTCACAAGGGTGACAACCTTAGAAATGAACGGATGAACTGGGGAGCCAGCTTTCTGCTCCCAACATGGAGGGGAATGCCCCTCGCAGAGAGGAATAGTTGCTGACGTACCCGATACTAAGAGCGTTTGTCAGCGGATCTCTTTTAGGAGTCTGAGGTCAGTGAGTGTTGCATGCCCTTCTCCAGGACAGAACACACGAGAGGATTCACACCAATCTATCACCGTGGATCTGAGGTGATCACAAACTGAAGTCCCTGATGAGGATACCTCCTTTACAATTTAAAACCTGGTGAGAGCTAGTCAGACAGAGGGAGGAAGAATGAAATCTGTTTTGTCAAGAGAGTGCAGACAAGAGGATCTGATGGTTCACAGCGTCAAAGCTGCAGATAGGTCTAGTAGAATTAGAACTAGAAGAATGACCTGTGGCTTCTCCAGCCCGTAGGGATTCCCCAATGTGCCGTCAGATGCCCTCTCTCTGTGGAGTGACCACTCTTGAAGAAAGACGGATTTACATCGAGGAGGTTGTTCTGGAAAGAAAGTCTGAGAGTTGATTGAAGACTGCTCGTTCCAGGGTCTTGGTCAGAAATGGAAGAACAGAGACTGGTCTGTAATTCTCCACAAGGGAGGGGTCAAGAGCAGGCTTCTTCAACAGGGGAGTAATCTGGGCCTGTCTGAATGAGATGGGAAAGGTTCCTGTTGTAAAAGAAGTGTTGATGATCTGTGTAATGATTGGTTTACTGTGGGTGCAACAGCTTGAAGAAGATTGGAGGGGATCGGATTGAGAGAGCAGGTGGTCAGGCAATTCGAGAGGAGGGTGGGCACATCGTCCTCTGACAAAGCTGAAAATGAGCAGGTATTTGAGAGTGGAGAACAGCTTTCTGGTGTCCGTGGTGTTGTGGACCATGTCCTGGATACACTGTGGGGGACTATAACACTCTTGCTATAACCCTAATGTAAATGGTTTTCTTGTCTTCTCTAACCAGACACAAGTAGTGGATTCAGTCGTAGGTCTGTGGTTTGAATGTTAGGAGACAGAGTTGCTCTGGGAGTTACCTTTCTATCCTTTCCACTGGAACAGCAGGGCCATTCATAGGTCTTTGATGTACACTGAGGACATTTGGGTGTAACATTAATTGAGATGACGGTTCAGGTCTTCAAGTGTTTTTACCCTGGTATTTACTCTATGTCTATATCTGAAAACTTCAAGCTACTTTATATTCACTTTGCCAGTCTGTCTTAGGGCCAAAACAGAGAGACTTACACAGACAGACAATCATTCATGCTCATAATCACACCTACAGGAAATTTAGGCACCAATTAACCTCATATTCATGTCTTTGGACTGTGGGAGGAAACAGGTTACCTGGGGGAAACTGCAGGAAACCAACACAAGCACCGTAAGAACATGCAAACTCGAGATAGACGTGGGAATTCAATTCAAGTTTACTTATAAAGTAAATTAAAAACAGCACAGTTGGTCAAAGTGCTGTACACAAACACGAAGACAAAACATATACTGTAAAGCTGCAGCCTTACACCATCTATGATGAAACTTTACAGATCCTGCAGAGCACCTCACGTATCTGTAGCAAAGCGCAAAGAAGCACAGTGGAAAGTCAAATGTCCTGATTGAATGTCCTTTGTTTCCAGTTGAAAAGACGCTCCCTTCTGTAGGGTGGAAAATGGTTTAGGACTTACAGGCTTTACAAGCTTTCTTAAATGAGCTTAGACTGGACAATAAGTGTAGCCCCCCGTCACAAAACACTGTAAGTGTAACCATGTGCACGGGAACAGAATGAGTAGGGGTCTACTAAAATATTACTTCTAACTAAAATGTCTGACTTTGACCAGCGTGCACAGAGGCCTGGTTAGCTATCATGTAGCTTCCCTGCTCTGTGACCTCCTCTAGCCGCGCATGTCCTGAGTATTCCACCGCAGCGTGTGTCCACGTCCAAAGCCAACCACTCCAAAGCTGGCGCAACATGTCCCCGACATGTGGTCCCTTCCTTCACATCCCCTAGCGGGCTGGAGCTAAGCTAGCTCTCGTGTCACCATGGTGAGGGCCTCAGTAGTTAACTCGTAGAGCGCCTAATCTGCCCCCACTGGGGTCAAACAAGCAGCCCCGTTGACCCCACGGTGACTTTTCTCTCTTTTCTTGCCCACCTCAGCGTGACTGACACCTGCTTAAAGTCAGAAGAAAGCAAATGATGTTGATGCGTTCAGTGAGTCTTCTCAACATAGGAGAAAAGAACCCAATATTAATTCCCAAATCAAAGTGAAACAGGTGTAAAAGTATATGTCAGAGCATTCCCTATCCACACTATGAACTTTCTTAAACATTTTGGGATGTCAGATACTCCAACAAACGTAAACATTTAGGAGGCCACTACATAAGTTCTTCACAGTGTGTGGCATCAGTAATGCATTCTGTTCGGTCCAAGTGCCTCCTGACAGACAGTTCGGCTTTGCATTCACTTATAAATGAAAAGATAGACGCACACAAGAATTCCACAAGGTTATTGTGAGTAGCCAACGATATTCTCACAAAAGATGTTGGCTAACTTGGCATAAAGAAAGACAAATTCTATTGTATGTGCATGAACTTTTGTCTACTACTGAAGAAGACTGTATTGACACCTTGGCCAAGGTCAGTACAAATAAACTGCAACTATGGAAAACCACAGTAAAGTACCTAGGATAGAATTAATATCAAGAAGGTAAACAAGTAGATGAAGGAGGAAAAACAGCCATTATTAAAGGCGCCAAAACCAAGAACCAAAAGACAGATGATGTCCTTTCTAGGAATGATCACTTTCTGCAGTAGCTTAAGCACTAACAGCATGATCATACTCTATGTACGTCTGTGGCAAATCAAACAGTTATTAGTCAGGATTAGCAGACTATTTCAAACAAACAGTCGACTGTAGATGCCTACATGACATCGATGCTAACTCAGAATCAGAAGGCTTCAGCTAAATTAGATGCTGTGGCTAGAGCTTTACCTCCTTGTCTCCAAGGCTACAGTTGTACCATTTCACCCACTGACGTTAAAAGTTCTTCTTGTTGTTGCAGTAATTCTACTACAAAACAAAATTCTTTACCTGTTCCCATCTAGGTGTTGTTATCTCAACCACACCTCACTATAAAAATGTGCACATTCATTTCAACCTCTACAAACGACCAGGAAAACTCATCCTCCCAAAGCCTTTTTAAATATGCTGCATTATAGATCCACGGACCTTGTCATGTCTCAAGAGGAGGGATGGTAGAAACCATAAATAAGGGGTTCGCACCATCAACTAAATTCAACATATAAAATGAAGTTATTATAATATCTTTTTGACTTTTACACTTCATGATTATATTTAACTTGTTTAGAATTTATAGGTAGAAACACATAAACTGGGCTACATACGTATCCATGGACTGAGTATGAATATGAATAAAACTGTTCAGATGTTCTTTCTGCCCCCTGATCTTGGTGACACACACACAGAGTGAAGCTCTTACTCTGCTTTCCCTCTCTCCTCACTGGCTGAATGTCTTTGGTTGTGTGGTTGGTCTATATGTGTGAAGCTACTTAACATGAGCCCATGTCGTGCTGTCGATTACTAGCTCAGACTTATATTGAATAGACCCTGTCAAACTGGACCCTTGCCTCACCTCTGCATCTGGCACGTGAAATGTGACCAGATCATTTAGGAAATTGTGATTTGAACTTTGATGAATACACTAATGGATCCTTAAATGACATATGTGTGTTTGTCGTGCTTTTCTCCTAAATTTAAATAACTAGAGTAATATTAATACGATTTATTCCTTTGTGCACATTTGTTTAGAGATGCTGGTCGTCCCACTGGATTTGGACAGTGAAGGGATTGTACGGGTGCTGAAAGAAAATACGCCCGACCTGCCTGAGAGCTTTGATGTGTGACACAGGAGAAATGTTTTGTATATGTGTCCAAAGTTACATGTCATAAAAATGTAGTAAAGTAGAGCCCACACACCCTGCACCCTCACAGAGCTGCAAATACAGAACATCAGGTCCTCCTGTCATGACACACTGTGGATGAATCTACCAGATAATGGACTGAACTGAGCGACTGGACTTTTCATTTCAGGACACCAAGGCTCTAGTAGACGTTTGACTGACTTTAGAAATGTGACCCTGGTGTTGTTTCCTCATCAGTGAGACAAGGCTCGCATCAGTTTTCTTTAGCACTTCCTCTATTTTTCTTTCGATACTTTATGGATTCCCACAGGTGAGAAATTCCTGTTTGGACACATGTTCGATGACCTTACGTTTCAGACGTCTTGTCCAAGGCCAGGAGGAACCAGGAACAAAACTACCAATCTTGGGGTTGGGGAAAACTACACTAGCAACTGAGACGCAATCACAAACACAGTTTCACATTACTGCAGAGTGAACAATCATTGAGTCACAGCACTGAAAAACATTTTATTTTATTTTTTCAGACTGAAAATGTTTGAGTAGCTTTGACCCCCCACGTGACCCCTGATGCACTGAGACACACGTTCCTCCTCTCAGCCCACATTTATATGTCACCACTGTAGGACATTAACGTCCCGTAGTTGTCCTTTCTCCATCTCTGTTTGTCCCTGTCTGTCCCTGTCTTCAGGCGTCCCCGGCTTTGGAGCTACTGGTCCTACCAACCTGCCCAATGTTTTCCACTCAGCCCAACGGGTCAAGGCAGATGTCCGCCCACCCTGAGCCTGGCTGTGCTGGAGGTTTCTTCCGGTAAAGGGAGTTTTTACTCTCCACTGTTGCCTATGGCTGCTCAAGGAGGATTTGTTGGGTTTTCTCTAAATGTTTTTATAGTCTGGACATTATTAAAGCGCCGTGAGATGAAAACATGGTGAATTGGTGCTTTATAAATAAAGTTCAACTGAACTACAGCTGGATCTCAATTTTTGTTAAAGTCCTCTGCCTCAGGCGTTGGCATATAACACAAAGGGACTGGACAAAGCACAAAACACTTTTTGATGCCATTATGACATATAGAATCTTAGGTATCCAATGTTATTATTAATTAGGACCATACAGATAAATTATCCATGGAAATTTTGTCTCACCGTACAGCAGTAGAAGAGGGGAAAAAAAAACCTCATGAGACGTTGGGTTCAATCTCGTCACTCGTTTTACAGCTTAGATTTTTGTTATTTATGTTCCTGGTTTTATTCACATTTATCAACATTTAAATTTTAAAATATAAAATCTGACAAGAAACCACCGCTGCATTATTAATCACACAACCCGTGAATAAGTGGTTTGTTTTCATTTCAAATGTCATTCAGGCTAAAATCAGCTGTTTGAAATCTCATCTGAAGATTATTGATTATGTTTAAATTAAGCTCTTGTCTTGGTCTAAATTAAAATGATGGGATAGTAACTTTTTGTCAGCTAATCTTCCTATAAGTGAAAAAGTAAGTCAAGTGGCTCAAACCTAAAAACAAACTGAAAGTAAAATAACGGGGTAAATTATACACGACTAACAACAAAAGCAACAGTGACATGAAGGATTTGGTGTTTGTGCTCCTGTAGAACAGTTTAATCGATCTTGTCCTGCCGAGTTAAGGAGCAACTTTGATGTTTGGCTGTTTTTAAACATCACATCCATTGTTGCAAGCTTATTTAAAAATTACACCTTATTTTTACTCTTATAACATTCAGAGAAAAATATTGTTCTCACTTCTCATCAATATGTTTTTCCTACACATTTTTGTGACGTTATTTATGTTCAGGGTAAAGAAACAATTAACCTGTTTTGTTTAGAGTGAAACTAACTTCAAACAGTCAAACAACAAAGGAAACGATGACAGTCCCACATCAGTCAGAGGCAGCAACAGTTTAAAGAAACATCTGGATTATAACACACACAGTATTTACTTGATCTGTCTGAAATTAATCACTTATCTACTGTGATCACAGTTCAACGTTGTAATCTTTATTATTATTCTTCGGTAGGTTTTTGGCGCCTAACTAGTTGAGCATATTTTTAGCTAGAAACTCTTATTAAGGACTTGCATTATCATAGTCACCTTTTTAATATTGTTTATACTTTTTGAAATATTCCGCTTCAGCAATTTTTTCTCATTCAAATGCATTGAGAAATACTTCAGCTGCTCTTCAGCTATGTCTCCTTTCAGCTTTAATTACTCAGGCAAACATCAGCCATCCGAGCTTTCAGCAAGTCACATGACCTTCAGCTACTTGTCATCCATTCAGCTCTTTTTTAATATCTTTTATGCCTTTTGAAGAATCGCTGTTTTAGTTTCTTTTTGGTGATTTTTTTTTTCATCTTCTCCATTAGTGTGTATTGTCTGTTTGAGTGGGTGACATCTTTTCTGCTTCAGGTCCAGGCCTGACCCTCAAAAAGCCTTTTGAAGTTGTTTGGACCATCTAAAATTTCCTCACAACAATGGTATTGATGCAACATTTGTCCACAGAAGACTATAAAGACATGCCCACACTCACAAACAGGAAATACACTTTGAAAATAATAAATAACTGTCTTCTCCAATTTTTTGTATTTAAATGCTAAAATTACTTTGTGGTTTGTTTATCTGCAGTAAGTCAACGCTTGCTAATTCGACAATTGTTAAAATTCTGTTAAACTTTTTCCACATTGAGATTTAAATATTTCTGCATACTTTTTAATTAGTTAAGCCTCAATTTAGCCAATCAAGTTTCAGCCATTTCAGCAAAAACAGTTCAGCATTTTTCAGCATTGCTTAAAAAATCTTTCAGGAATTAAGCTTTTTTTTTTTAAATGCTTTTTCCAGTTCCAAAATGTATTTATTTTTACTAAGCCAAGCAAAGTGGAGAACAGCTTTCTGGTGTCCGTGGTGTTGATGAGCTTGTTTTAGTAGTATTCAGTCTTTGCCCAGTGACACTGAGAGAAAGACACAAGCAAATCCTGATAATCAGCAAGAGCAGGTGGCGTGTTGGATTTGCACCACTTCCTCTCAGTGCTCCTGAGCACAGTGCGTTGTTTGAGGATCTGTTCCATGAGCTATGAGTTGGAAGTTAAATTCTGATCTATTCACAGCAGACTGACAGTTCCACAGGGCAAGAGGAAAAAAGGGGCGGCGGCAAAGTCATTTAAGTGAGTTTTGAGTGGGAGATGCATCGTCCTCTGGGAGAACGCCATGTCCTGCATCTGCGGAGGAGAACAGGGATCTGCTGAAAACTCATAATGAAAAATAAAACGGGCTCCAAAGAGGAAGAGGGTTAAAATGAAGAAAGTGCAAGGCAGCTAGATACAGGGGGCTTACAGTGTCCTTGCTCTGTGGACTCGAGCAGGTTTACACAAGTTAGTCTTCATACAAGGAGGGCTGAACACAAGGGCTGACGCTCCTTTAAATATGGTCTTTGAATGAGCCAATGAACTTTCTCAAATGTTTGTTCCATGCTTATATACTTTTCTGCAGTTATGCTGTGTCAGTAGATAGACAACTAGTAGCTAATGTACATACAACATCAGATAGTGCCTTCTAAGCCTGCAAGTAATCGTTAAGGAAACCAATGTTTGTATTGCATTTCTGGTTGGTAGAAACGGACTGGAGCAGCAATTTATTGTGGAAGTCCAGTGTTTTGGCTGTGGAAGGCACACAGTTTTCTTACCGTGTTCAGTGGAGTTTAGGTATTATATTAACGTGATTCTAGAACTGTTGTTATTAACTGTACTGAAGAACACAGAAGTTCAATAAATCTGCAAGTTTTTTATAATACATTGATCTCTGAAGTGGATCTTTTTTGGACCATTGGACACGCGTAAGACGGCTTCTACATTTAGTAAGAAAACTGTGTGCCTTCCACAGCCAAACACTGGACTTCCCCTTCTTGGAGATTTGCACCGCCATCTTCCAATAGGCCGTAGACAGGAAAAGGTCTTAAATTGGCCAACAATTAGAGCTGATGATAGTGAAGCTCTCCGGTCGTTTGCACTTTTCCTAACTAGTTGTGGAAGTGCAGTAGCAGAGTTAGATTATCTAGCAGAGTTAGATAGCATACACAATATTAGATCAATCATTCTAAAGCTTCCATATAAGCTGAGAGAGAATTGGAGGAGTGTGGCTCTTAAAGTTGAGATGAAGGACAGCCACAGGGCTAAATTTAAAGACTTGGTGGCATTCGTAAACAGAATGGTAAAGGAGGCGTCGCATCCTTTGTACGGAAACATTGGAGATAAATCCAAAGGGCAAGTAAAAAACCCTGTTGATAATTAGTCAGGAAGACAGGTGGGTGTAAAAAAGAGTTTTACCACCCATGTAACACCAAGCACTGTTCAAAAGGACATGACTTCAAAGCCAAGTCCTAATATGAAAGGCGTCACTAAGAACATCAAGGCCGTGCATGAGTCTTGTCTTTTCTGCCGTGGTCAGCATATCTTTAATGAACGTGTTAAACTTCTCAATTCACCCCACAAAGAGAAGGTTGACTTTCTCAAAAGTCATGGACTATGCTGCAGTTGTCTGAAACTGGGTCACATGAGTAAATTGTGTCAGGAGAGATTAAACTGTCAGGTATGCTCAAAGGCACAACCCAGATTGCTGCACATAAAACACCAAGAAAATAGTGCAGTTAAGGAAGTAGGGACAGATGAAAGTGACAAACAGAAAGTTTCCAGTGGTTTCGTCAGTACTAGTTTTAGTCAGGATTCGGATACGGTGCCCGGGGACGCAGATGAAATTTTTGCCATAGTTCCTGTTCAGGTAAAGGCAAAGAAAGGTGACAAAGTAATTCAGTCATATGCATTCTTAGATCCAGGCAGTAATGCTACATTTTGCACAGACAAACTTCTTAATGAACTAAATCTACTCAACTCAACTCAACTCAACTTTATTTATAAAGCCCTTTAAAACAGTTTTGGCTGACCAAAGTGAAAAAAACAAGACAATACGTCAGTAAATAAAATGACAATAAGACAAGGGAATAAAACAAAGGAACAAACACAGAGTCCTCATGCTGAATTAAAAGCCAGAGAATAGAAATGGGTCTTCAAATGAGTTTTAAAAATGGACAATGAAGGTGCCTGCCTAATGTGCAGTGGTAGGGCATTCCACAGTTTGGGTGCTGCTACGGCGAAAGCTCTATCCCCTCTAGGCTTGCACCGTGACTTTGGTACTGTCAGGAGAAGCTGGTCAGCTGACATGAGAGACCGGGAAGGAGCATAGGGGATAAGTAGCTCGGCAAAATAAGTGGGGGCAAGGCCGTGTAAAGATTTAAAAACGAATAAAAGAATGTTAAAATGAACTCTAAAATGCACAGGCAACCAGTGGAGGGTCGCCAGGATGGGAGTTATGTGTTCCCTCTTACGTGCCCCCCCCCCACTACGTGGGAAAAAGGTCAATCTTTTCATTACAACTGTGAGAGACAGTGGTGTTGTCACTAGCAACGTGGTGACAGAGTTGGAAGTGAGTCCTCTGGATGTGGATGACTTCATAGAGCTAAAGGAAGTTTTTTCACGAAGCAATATCCCAGTGAACAAGAACAACATCCCACGTCAAGAGCACATAGACAAATGGCCACATCTTAGCGGATTGAAAATACCTTAAATCGAGGCTGACATAGGTCTTCTAATTGGAACTAAAGTTGCAAAGGCATTAGAACCAGAGGCAGTCATCCCTAGCTTAAATAAGGGGCCTTATGCCGTCAGAACCAGGCTGGGATGGACAGTCAATGGGCCGCTGAGAGAGGGTGGTTGTAGTAAAACTAAAAAGGGAATAAGAACAGTTCTGTCAAATCGCATATCCGTAGCAAAGCTAGAGAATCTGTGGAAGGAACAATTCAAATATGACTTTCCTGAAGGAGCTCAAGATGAGGATCGGGGGATGTCTAAGGCAGATCACCTATTTATGGAAAGTGTCACAATCTGCAAAAATAATAAACGGCCACTACTGCATTAACTTACCACTAAAGGACTTGAACGTCAAAATGCCTAACAATCGTGCTGTGGCAGAGCAACGTGCAGTGAATCTCAAGAGGAAGTTTCTTAAGAATCCCTCATTTAGAATGGAGTACATCACTTTCATGACGGATATGATCACTAAAGGATATGCAGCTAAAGTTCCGGATAAGGATCTTGGCCGCAGCGATGGAAAAGTTTGGTATATTCCTCATCACGGAGTGTATCATCCCAAGAAGCACAAGCTTCGTGTAGTGTTTGACTGTGGGGCATCATATCAGGGCACCTCATTAAACGAACAACTTCTCCAGGGCCCAAACCTTACTAGCACTATAATTGGCGTTCTAACTAGGTTTCGTCAAGAACCTGTGGCGATAGTAGCTGACGTGGAAATCATGTTCCACCAGGTAAAGGTACCGCAAGAAGATGCTGACTTGCTTAGATTCTTGTGGTGGCCAGACGGTGACACCAGTCAGCCAATGGTTGAATTCAGAATCGAAGTGCATCTGTTCGGGGCTACTTCTTCGCCTAGTTGTGCAAGCTATGGTCTCCGGCGATGTGCCGAAGATAACGTACATCTGTTCGAAGCTTGTGGAATAAATACAGTGTTACAGAATTTTTATGTCGACGACTGCTTGAAATCAGCCGAGTCTGTTGACAAAGCCAAAGACCTCTGAAGTCTGTATGTCAGAAGGGTGGCTTCAGACTAAATAAATGGATCTCTAACAATAGAGTGGTGTTGGCGGCAATACCAGAGGAGGAGAAGGCAAAGGAAGTAAAGGACCTGGATTTGGATCAAAACACGCTTCCAGTGGAGAGAGTGTTGGGCGTGCAATGGTGCATACAGTCAGATCAGTTCAAGTTCATAATTTCCATCCAAAGTAAACCTCCCACTAAAATGTTGAGCTCAGTGTATGATCCTTTGGGAATACTAGCACCTGTGATTTTAGCAGGTAGGAGTGTTGTGTGGGAGCTTTGCAGGGTGAAATTAGGATGGGATGAGACCGTACCAGAACATCTCGCCCAAAAATGGCTCAAATGGGTACAGGGTCTAGAACAGTTACGCGACTTTGGAAAAGAGCGATGCTTCAAGCCAGAGAAATTTGGTCAGCAAATTTCCCCTCAGCTGCAGAACAGTAACCTACCTGATTCAACAAAACAGAAGAAATGATGTTCAGTGTGCCTTTGTGTTTGGAAAGGCAAGAGTTGGCCCCCTAAAGCCCATGATCATTCCTCATTTGGTGCCTACTGCGGTGACAGAAGAATCCAAACATCTTATTATTCAGCCCAAGACTCGACTTGGGCTGTTCGCAGCTCATGGTGGGGAAGATCCGAAGGATAATTACACCTTCCAGATACATGGCGGATCTCTTTTGGAAACGATGGATAAAAGAGTATCTCCCTAACCTTCAAAAACGGCAAAAATGGATACATGCTAAGAGAAATTTAATTTCTGGGGACATTGTGTTGATCGTTGATGAGTCAGCGCCTCGAAACTCGTGGATCACAGGAAAGATTGTCGAGGCAATAAAGGATAACCGTGGTTTTAGTTCACCAGGTTCGCATCAAGGCCAAAGCCAATGAGCTGGATAGACTTGTAACCAAGGTCTGTCTTCTTCACGTAGCAGAATGAGACAGTGGTAAAGACTGTTCTCCTACGGTTCGTCAAGTCCTAGAGACCTCTGACGCCGAAGAAAGAAGAAGGAAGACCTTCAAGTTGGTGGTGATGCCCTATTTAGGCGCTTTATTGTTTATTATTACAATGTATTCTCGTAACTGTTAGATGTTCAAGCTAAGTTCTACAAATTAGTTCTAATGTTCATTGTTAGACTTCAGATATTTACTATTACTTGTTACACATTTGCTACACCTAATGTGGGTTCTACTTTTCATTGTTCACTATGATTTGGTAATTGTTTCCAACATTAAGTCAACTATTCCTTAATATTGGTGCACAATTGGGGCCCGGGTGTGAATGAGCCAATGTCAAATGTTTGTTCTATGCTTATATACTTTTCTGCAGTTATGCTGTGTCAGTAGATAGACAACTAGTAGCTAATGTACGTGCAACATCAGATAGTGCCTTCTAAGCCTGCAAGTAATCGTCAAGGAAATAAATGTTTGTATTGCTTGTCGGGTTGTTAGAAAAGGACTGGAGCAGCAAGATATAGTGGAAGTCCAGTGTTTGGCTGTGGAAGGCACACAGTTTTCTTACCGTGCTCAGTGCAGTTTAGGTATTATATTAACATGATTTTAGAACTGTTGTTATTAGCTGTACTGAAGAACACAGAAGTTCAATAAATCTGCAACGTTTTTTATAATCGATCTCTGAAGTGGATCTTTTTTGGACCATTGGACACGCGTAAGACGGCCTTTACATTCTTAGCTGAATCCCCCGAAACCAAACTAATTTGTGTGCCATTGTTAGGTCAAAGGTGTGAAAGTTCAGTGATTACTAAGCTGAAACAACTACCACCAACAGACCAAATATCCACCAGTAGCTGGTGTTTTGCTCCTCTAGTGTTACTACCAATTCCTTTCTGGGCCTAAATGGTAAATAGTTGCTTACGTAGTGCTTTTATCCAAAGCGCTTTACAATGTAGCTTCTCATTCACCCATTTACACACCAATGGTAATGGCTGCCATGCAGGGTGCTGACCTGACCCACCAGGAACCCATCGGGTTTCAGTGTCTTTCCCAAGGACACTTCGAAAGGTAGCAAGGAGGGACGGGGGATCGAACCAATGACCCTGTGGACAACTACCTGCTTATGTATTGATCCATGTGCTGCAGTTTAGCATTGCCAAAGCTTCCATGTTGTGCAGAGGCATGTTATTTGGGGGTAGTTTGTTTGTGCCACCAGGCACTAATGGAGGATGTTTGCTTCTTTAACCAGTAGGCATGGATTATGTCAGGGCCTGGTGCTGTCCGGTTCTACATACCTGAGACCCTTTCTTGGATCTCTGCCATTGTGATGGTTAGTGGATCAGGAAGGCTGCTGTTGCTGCTCTCAAGTCTACCAGCTGCTGGGCATTGCTGTTATGCGATGCCTTCTTTTACCATATGACTTTCCGTTATTCTTCTGTTTCTTGCCTTGGTGGATCTCCTCTCATGTTATTACCCTGCCACTGGGAGTACACCTTGGATGGCTCAGTGGGGAACATCCTGCTTAATCTCCTGTTTTCAACAAGCACCTCAAGAATCACAGTTGCTGTGGTATATACTTACAATTGGTAACCAGCCACGTGGGTGCCAGGTGTCCATCTTAGCCATGATCTTCAATCTCAGGTTAACTGGTCTTGCATTAAGCTCTGCTATTACTGGTGCTATTATCGAAAGCGACGTACAGAGTAATTTGGTACAAACACAATGGCTGCCATGCAAGGTGCTTATCTGACCCATCAGGAGCACCTTGCCTCACAGCAAGTGGACTGGGGAATCGAACCACTAACCCTGTGCCTTACCAATTGAGCTACAGCCACCCTGTAATGATGATGATGATTGTGATGGATGATCTCACCGCTGACCTGTCGTCCTGGCTCCCCCTTGCCGTATCATTTGTGTTGTACCTCGTCAATCTCTAGATGTGATATCATGTGTTTCTTGTGGATATTAGAGCATTGTGCTATTAGTTGTTTTGGCAACAGTCTAAATGTTGGGTCAATATAACCATAGATCCCACATCCTAGGGTTACTTGTGTAGTAGCATTCCAATAGTTCCTTGCTCTCATCTCTTGTCCATGAATGTCTTGTTCTTGTTCCAGTAGCCCACTTCATCTGGTTGCCCTGGTTCCCCAACACCTGACGCAGACCTTGTTGACCCGGGCAAAATATGAGCTGGTGTGACTCTTGTTTCCAACTCTCATTAACGTAATGAGGTAGACGGGTAGCATTAAGTGCCTTGTCTAAGGGCCCATACATATATTATATGTCACGGTTCACATGTCATCACATGCATTGAGCTTAGGCACCACTGATCTAGGGGCAGAGATATTATCAAAGAACGAGGGCTACCTGGCACAAACCTGTAGTCGGCATGATATAGCAACAAAACAGGTGAATATTTAGCGAACCAACTCGAACAGAATAGTTACACTGACACCTTGTGGACACACAAACAAACTGCATGTTATTAGTTTTCTGAAGTAAAGGAAACTGGTCCTTCGTCTTTTCAGTTTACTCAACAACCTATTCTCAGTCTGCTGCTCATTTCCATGTCCTGCCATCTGTCTTTTGACTTCCTCTTCCTCTCCCCATACGAGAATTAACAGCTACATTTCTTTACATTTCCCTTTTGTATAGTTCCTGTGTTTGGGCTTTTGTTTGTTTGCTTGTTTGTTTACTTCCCTCTTGTTAAGTTGGTTTTCTGGTTCACCTGTTTGTCTTTGTTTGTTTAGTTCTTTTCTTTTTTTTTCCTTTCCGTTCTTCGTTTGTTTTTACTGTTTAGTCTAGTTTGTGTCGTAGTTGAGTTTTGGTTTGGTTTTGGTTAATATTCTGTGTTTCAAAAGGTAAATTAAGCAAAAAGGTAGAGAAACACAGGAAAAAGCAGTTACTCTGAGTGGGCCAGGTTGCATCTGACAAGGCTTCTTCAGCTTGTTTGGCCTTTTAACTTCTCGACAAAGCATACATACATGTGAATACACATTGGCCAAAAGAATCCTAATTAGCAGGTCTCTGCGTGTTTCCTGCTGGGACAGCTACCTGGGGAAGCTAGGATTAAAGAATGTGTTGACAGAAGGTCTGCTAAGGTGTGAAAGAATATTCAATGCAACAATCATTGGAAGTGTTTCTCACACGTTACTTCCAATGTCCTTTAAAGTCTGTGGGATTTAATATTCTTGCTAGTTCCTGTGGGCTTCCTATTGGGTAGCGTGCTAATCATGTTGGGGGGTTAGTTAGTTTAGCTTTGTATTTGCATGTCCCATCCTCCATTTGGTGTGAGTTTTTGTTGTTTAAGTAAATCTTTATTAGTTTACACACCACTGTCGCCAACACCCTGGGTCCATTATGTCACAATTTGGGACTTTTGTTGGTGTTGTGTTTGTTCATTTCCTGTCTTGGCCTTTTATTTTGTAGTATTGCTTTTTCCTTCCTGTTAGTTTCTTTAGGTTGTTTTACTTTCCTTTACCCGTTTATTTAAACCCTGTTCGCCCTTCACAGTTTGTCTCTCTTTCTTTCACCCACACATGGTCTGTGCTTTTCTACCTGTTGGTACTCAAAGCACTTTACACTGCTTTTTATCTGGTTGCCCTGGTTCCCATTCACACTCTGAAGCACACACACATTCATGGGGGAACTGCTATGCAGCTGGCCGACGCTCACCGAGTAGTAGGGTAAGTAGGGTTCACTGTCAAGGACACTTTGACATGTGACCAGAGGCACATTGCAGCCAGGGATCGAACCAACAACTGTGGGATTGGTGGACGACCGCGCCACAATTCATCTGGTTCTTGTTTGGTGTTTTGTTTGTTTGTTGGTTTAAGTCCCGTCTTTTGGTTTTAGTTCCCTGGTTTGCTTGTTTCTCCATCAGTTTGATCTTCAGTTCTTGCTTATTATTTCCTTGGTTTTTATTCAGTTAATATTATTATTCAGAGTTATTATTCACTATAGTGTGTCTAGTTCGTTTAGGGTTTGTTTGTTTGTTTGTTTCTTGCCCTCCCTTTAGAGAGAGTTTTAGTTTTTGTTATTTAATTAAATTGTTATTTTACACACCCCGCCGTCATCACCACCCTGGGTCCTTATTCATTACATTACCACAAATCTGACACTTTATGCACTACAATTACTTCCATTTTGAGAGTACGAACTAGCCAAACTAGGACCCAGTGACGACAAACTAGCTAGCCGCCATGGACACCACAACTAGCAAACCACCATGTACACCACTGGGCCCCTTAGACATGGGTTAGGCTGTAGGCCAGGGCTCGTTACTCAGCCTTTGAGTAGTGAGATTTGTTTTGGCACGCGGGTTAGCTATTTGTCGTCATGGGTCCACGACCAAACCTAAGATCAACCCTCAATTTGTTCTTGAGACCAAGACCCCTACCACTTGGTCCATGGCCAACTTTGCACCAGCCCCAGGACAGACTCCAGTGCTGGTTCCCTGGTGCGTCGGTGGGGGAACAGTCTGCAGAGGTCTGTCTGTGCTGGTTCCTCGATGCTGCCTGTGTGTGCGAGAGGTTCCTCCATGTCGATGCCACTTGCGGGTCAAGGGGGCCCGCCCACGTCGACACTAAAAATGTTCCTGTTCGTTTGGCTGGGGTGGTCACATTTTATGATTCTCCTGTTAGGAAACGAAGGTTGGCCGATGCCCAGCTAGTTCCTGGTTGTTCTGTCTGTCCAGTTCCTGTCTGTCCAGTTCTTGTTTGTCCCTCACAATGGTTCAGCTGACTTCGCTGGTCTCTAGTTTGTCATTGGGAGGGGTTTTGCAGTCTTCATCGGCCTCCAACCATGGTCTCGACCGAGACACCTGCTGGATCCTCCCACCAACCTTCCATCATCAAAGTCTACAAAACAGGTCAGAAAGAAATGAGTGAAGTGGAGAATGTGTTACTGTGCAGCTTTATTGAGGCTGTGCTGATTATTAGCAAAACAAAGGAAATGATAGTGGACTTTAGCAGATAAAAGCAGAGGGTCTTCCACCCATTTCTCATCAGTGGCTCTGAAGTGGAATAAGTAAACTCATTCAAATACCCGGGAGTGAATGTTTCACGAGACCTTTCCTGGACTCATCACTTGAACATGGTGAAGAAGGCCAGACAGTGTCTGTACCTCATCAGACGATTATAAGCTCCCCCTCAAGGTGCTCAAGAACCTTCACACCTGCACCATTGAGAGCGTCTTGTGTGGGAAACTGCACTAAAAAAGACCTCTCAGCCCTTAAAAGGGTGGTCCGCTCAGCAGAGCGGACCATCAGAACCACCCTCCCTAACCTGCAGAACATCTACACCAAACGCTGCAGGCTAATGCCTAAGAAGATCCTTAATCAACCCACCCCCCTGGTCACTCTGTCTTCTCCCTCCTCCCATCAGTGCAGCATTTCCTCTGCCTGAGGACCAGGACTGAGAAGATGAAGAACAGTTTCTTCCCCCAAGCCATCGGCCTGCTCAACTCTCAACACTCGACTCATATTTTACTTTTATTCTGTATACGGTGGGATAACGTCCTTGTAATTGGATGCAGGTTCACCAACATATTTCACTGTACATTGTACAATGTAGAACTGTGCATGTGACAAATAAAACTTATCTTACATATCAGCATATCTCATTATATTTACAGACAAACTTATTTTGTTGTAATTAGGTTCCTCTGGAAAACATCACTGCGTTTCTGTAGTTTTATAGGAACGTAACTTTAAGACAGAGTTGGACAGAAAAAAAAGTGTGTGTGTTAACAGAAAATAGACTCACAACAGGAAACAATGGGAGGAGAGAAAATGATGATGGTGATGCAACTGGAAAAAGAGACAGAGAGAAGAGGAGGGATGAATGTTACGACAGAAACTGATAAATCGTTTGTCTGACAGAGTTTGAGTCAGAAGCTGCAGCTTCTCCTCCTCCTCTCTCTGAGGATGGAGGACCAGGATGGAGCAGAGCTCTGCTTTCCACAACTCCTCAATGCCTCCTGCAGGAAACCAAAGACCAATCAGTCTGATGTTGTCCTCATGTATTTACTGTTCTTCATCTGTGGTTTAACTGTGATTCTTAACCTGCTCGTCATCATCTCAGTCTCCCACTTCAGGCAGAGATAAACTCAGCAAAACTTACAATTGATTATTTTTTTTACAATTATTAATATTACATGACATGTCTTTGTCTCCCTGCAGGCAGCTGCACACACCCACCAACCTCCTCCTCCTCTCTCTGGCTGTGTCAGATTTCCTGTTTGGACTTGAGTCAGTGGTGGAAGCTCATCGACAAACAGCCTGTTGGTTTCTTGGTGACCTCCTGTGTTCTCTACATATGTATGTGATCTCGATCGCTCTGTCAGCCTCAATTGGAATCATGATTCTCATATCAGTCGACCGTTATGTGGCTATTTGTGACCCTCTGCATTATCCCACCAGAGTCACTGTGACCAGGGTTAAAATGTGTGTTTGTATGTGTTGGATCATTTGTGTCGTCTACCTTGGTCTAATTTCATACAAGAATTTGGCTCAACCAGGTTTGTATAATACCTGCTATGGACAGTGTGTGGTGCGTATTGGATACATTGAAGCATATTTTGATGTTGTTTTTTCATTTATTTCTCCTATTATTGTGGTCATAATTCTGTATCTGAAAGTGTTTGTGACGGCTGTGTCTCAGGCTCGTGCCATGCGCTCTCATGTTGCAGCCGTCACACTCCAACATTCAGGGACTGTAAAGACCAAGAAATCTGAGCTGAAAGCCGCCAGGACTCTGGGTGTTGTTGTACTTGTGTATTTAATCTGTTACTGCCCATATTTTCTTCTCTTTTTTGTAACAGATGGATATTCTTTACCTGCCGGCTCTGGTGCCTTTATGGTGTGTATCAGTCCCTGCCTGAACCCTGTGATTTATGCCTTGTTCTACCCCTGGTTTAGAAAATCTATCAGACTCATTGTGTCTCTTCAGATCCTGCAGCCTGGCTCCCGTGAGACCAACATGCTGTAAACAGACACTGTGCAGGGACTGAAATGTGATCTGCTCTATGGACAGAGAAATTAATTTGTACATGTTCTTCACTGAGTGAATTCACACATCAGTGAAAAGATCTTAAACTTGTTACTGTCACATAATCTGTCGTATTTTCTCCTGATTGACGTGATGCTTCATTATTATCACTAACCAGTCATACACACTCCCTGCTGCAGATATCTAACCTGTGTGATTCCAGTCTGAGTCTGTCCTGTTTCTCATTCAGCTCCTGGTTACAAACAGTTTTTCCCCGTGTCACCACACAGTGACGTCTGTTACAATGAACGAAAGAAGAAGTAAACTTTGAAAATGACAAATATGATGAATGTGTTACATTTTACATTCTGTCTCGTCCTCAAACCTGCACAATCACTCCAACAGACCCTCACATGTGAAACATATTGAAGATATAAAGTGAGTTGACCTGAATGTAGATGGTAACAGACTGTGACATTTAATGTTGCTCAGTAATAGTCCAAAGACAGATGGCAGGACATGGAAACGAGCAGCAGACTGAGAATATTTTGTTGAGTAAACTGAAAAGATGAAGGACCAGTTTCCTTTACTTCAGAAAACTAATAACATGCAGTTTGTTCGTGTGTCCTCAAGGTGTCAGTGTAACTATTCTGTTAATTCTCGTGTGGACTGATCCTGCCTGTGCCGCTGGCAACATGTACTACAGAAAACACCTCACTGAACTTTATCAAGAAAGGAGGATTGAAGAGACTGAGGTCAGCTGGAAGAAGCTTCTGTGGTCTGGTGAGAGCAGATCTGTGTGTGATTTAGTTTCCTGTGATTCAGCCTGATCGATTTGTTAGTACTGATGGATGTTTAAATAGACCTTCTGCCTTTCTCCTGTAAACTTTATTATCCAGAGGTCACACCTCACTCCTCACATGTCACAGAGACTAAACTGATGCCAGCACCTACTGTACACAGAAACCTGAGCCTCTTTACAAAGTTCAAGTCTGTTGTTGACGAGTGATAAACCCACAGATTATAGTAGCTGGACTTTTTGGCCAGTGTCTGCTGGTTCCTCTTATTTCCTCTGGCTCTAAAATAAAAGCTGTTCTTCTGTGTCAAAGTCGGATCCTGAGCGTCATTCACTTTAATCACATGATCAGTGGTTCCCACTTTGTTTAAAGTCCTTTGATGAATATGTAAATAATACAGAACTCATCCACTTTCAGACTTCGTAGCATCCACATCCGGGGGGGTTAACCTCTCCTGTCCACATTCTTGCTCTTTAACCTTTCTTTCTTCCCCCAAAATATGATAAGACAGAGACTCTTTTTCACCCACAAAGCATAAATCTGATAATGGCTCCAATTCCTAATCTTCCCCCAGATCCAAAGACGTGTTTTTTCACGTTGGTTCATGACTGAATGTCCTAATTGTTACTTGTGCATCCTCACTGTGTGTTACTAGGTATTAGACAGAGCCAAAGTTCCATGTTAATAATCATTGGAGTTTTCTAGGTTCATCTAAATCTACACAGGCCTGTTAATGTGAGACATTAGTGATCGCTTGCACTCGATTTTTGTAGTTTTAGGCATTTTAACCTCTATGGTAATTTGAATAGTAGAAAAGTTGTAATATGTAATATGTCAAAAGTCTTTGTTTTCTGCACAAGATTTGGCATTGTCTCTGTCCATAATCTTCATTTTTCATCAGTGGACTTTAGTTTTAGACTATAAAATATCTAAGGTCCAAAGCAACAGCTTCTTCACGTGACACACATCTAGACTAAGAGTGAATCGGGGCACAATGTACAGTAGACTGAAGTCTGAAGCACTTTACGATGCTCCTCATTCACCCATTCACACTCACACACCGATGGGGCAGACCTGCACTCAGAGGAGCAGCTAACGTGGGGTTCAGTGTCTTCCTAAAAGACACCTGGACATGTGACAGGAGGACGCTGGAATCAAACCAACAACCCTGAGATGGTGGACGACTTGCTGAGTTTAGCCCTAATGCATTTCAGCCATACAGCCTTCAGTTGTTATAGTAAAAGGAGGCTTTAATAGGGACCACTGATTGCCCGGTGTCAAATTCACCATCAATCTCAAGTGTTCCACGCATTTCCTGAGCATGTAAATTGCTTTGCCTACCTCTTCTCTCTGTGCCATGTGTCCAGGCAGAAGGAGAGTAAGTGTTACAGTCTAAGGACAATTTCATTTTAACTCGATTGAAATTTCAGTTAATTTAAAACATAATGAAAAATTATTTGGCCTATAGTTTTGTCTTATCAACTCTATATATGTGCTATAATATTAATATAATAAAAGCGATCACATCCACTAGCCACATCAACGGATCACAGTCTTTATGCAAAGTGAAAGTCTGGTCTCTCGAAAATAAACTTGACCACATGTAAAACCCACCTGCACTGGAAGATCACGTGGTGCAGAATTTATCGACACATATGTCCCTAAAATGTTTGCAGATGTGCTCTTGACTCCAACTCAACTCATGTTATTGGACTAAGTTGTTTCTCTTCTTACCACAGCGATGACCCAAACAATGTGCCTGACGTACTGGGTCAACAGTATCTCTATTCATCAAACCCCAATGAAATAATTCAGACATTAAAGCATATCATCAAACATCCCAACTACAATGACAGTGAAGACGTTAAAAATGACATCTGCCTCCCGAAACTCTGCAAACCAGTGAATTTCACCATCTACATTCTGCCCGCCTGCCTGGTGGCCTCAAACAGCAACTTCTACAATGGCACAAATGTCTGGATTACTGGCTGGGGCATAACTAAGGATGGGGGTTGGTCACGAAGCTACCGGGCTAATAAATAATGTGGCATCAACTGCTGGAAAGGACTAGTGGTGAGGGCATGGTTTTTAGAGGCCACAAGAAAACTGCTCAGGTTTGAGAGACCTGAGGCTGCCACAGAAAGGTACATGTGTGGTGGGAAGGGAAGGTGTACTGTATCCCCCTCCAGAGGTCGTTGTATGTCTGTGCACATACACAGACACTTATTGAATTCCACAACTGAGTTGATGACAAACAATTCCACAGAACGCGTAGAGATGTTAACCAAAAAATCCCACAAAGGACATTAAGAAACTGTGTGCCTCCAAACCAGTGCAGTAATCCTGATGTCGTAATATTCAAATGATGTGAGACAGTTTGTAAATGGAACATTTCCTTCACGTATTGTAGCAGGTTGAAGGAACAGATTTGACATTACTCAGGGTTCGGAGACTCGGTTAAATCTGATTTGTCATGGATAAAACCAGCTCTACAAAGGAAAAATGGTAGTGTGATAACTTTTATAGTCCAGTGTTGCTTTTGAAGAACTCGTCAGTGTTTTCAGAACTGTCACAACCCTGTTATGTATCTGTTCCCAGGCCTATAGCTTTAACGAACATGACTTACAGTTAGAATAGTTAAGTTACAGTTGATAAATATTGAAACAATGAAAACTAGCTTACTGGCAGCTAACTACGAGCGGCTAGCTTTTGGGCTAGCAGGCTAACCCGTTAACAAACTTCCCAAAATGATAAGCGGAAGTGAGATTAGCGTATCTCGAGCTGGAAAACAATAGGTCACAGACAACAGCTCTTGTCTTTCTACAGCTATTTCCCTATAGTGGTAGCCGACTTTATTTCAGTCCCAAACACAACACCCAACATCCTGGTCCTTTCATCCACAGTCAGGTCATCATTAAACACCAGTGGCCTGGTTCCATAGGCAGCCATACTTGCCCATGCCATGGCACCGCCTCCGCCATCTTTGACAGGTGGAGATGGTGATGCTTCTTCCTATCACTCTGGTATAAGCTTATTTTGGTTTCATCAGTGCAGAGAATCTAATTACAGAACTGGACAGGCTTTTTTAAATCTAAAATAGACTTTTTCTTCTTGAGCTTTACCAGTGGTTTGCATCTTTTTGCGAAGCCTTCTTTTGACTGCAGACTTTGACAATGACATGTCTACCTCCTCAAAAGTGTTTTTTGCTAGACTGGATTTCTAAGAATATTTCAAACTGTTGAAATGGTCCCTCCTATATTTTTACCATCTCTCTGGTGCCTAGTGACAGCATCCTTTATTTGCACAGGCACCTCATGTTGAGTATTCCATTGAACAGCTACTACTACTCTTTCGGCTTTTCCCATCAGGTGTCGCCACAGCGAATCATCCTTTTCCACTTTACTCTATCCTGAGCATCTTCCTCTCTGACACCAGCTAACCTCATGTCCTCTGTTAGGACATCCATATATCTCCTCCTCGGTCGTCCTCTCGCCCTCTTGCCTGGCAGCTCCATCTCCAACATCCTTCTACCAATATAATCACTATCCCTCCTCTGCACATGTCCAAACCATCTCAATCTAGCCTCTCTGACTTTGTTGCTAACACAGGCAACGTGCGCTGTCCCTCTGATGAACTCGTTCCTAATTCTGTCCAACCTTGTCACTCCTAAGGAGAACCTCAACATCTTCATCTCTGCTGCTTCCATCTCTGCCTCTTGTCTCTTTCTCACTGCTACTGTCTCTAACCCATAGAGCAGAGCTGGTCTCACCACTGTCCTGTACACCTTTCCTTTGAGTCTTGCTGACACTCTTCTGTCACACAACACTCCTGACACTTTCCTCCACCCATTCCAACCTGCCTGCACTCGCCTCTTCACCTCTTTTCCACACTCCCCATCACACTGTTGACCCCAAATACTTAAACTCCTGCACCTTCTTCACCTCAGCCCCCTGTAACCTCACACTTCTACCTGGGTCCCTCTCGTTTACACACATGTATTCTGTCTTACTACGACTGACTTTCATACCTCTTCTTTCCAGAGCAAACCTCCACCTCTCCAGCTGTTCCTCCACCTGCTCTCTACTCTCACTGCAAATCACAATGTCATCTGCAAACATCATTGTCCAGGGAGATTCCTGTCTGACCTCATCTGTCAACCTGTCCATCAGCATAGCAAACAAGAAGGGACTCAAAGCCGATCCTTGATGTAGTCCCACCTCCACCTTGAACTCCTCTGTCTGACCTACGGCACATCTCACCACCGTCATGCTCCTCTCATACATGTCCTGAACTACTCTGACGTACTTCTCTGCCACTCCCGACATCCTCATACAGTACCACAGCTCCTCCCTCGGCACCCTGTCATACGCCTTCTCTAAATCCACAAAGACACAATGCAGCTCCTTCTGACCATCTCTGTACTTTTCCGTCAACAACCTCAAAGCGAAAATGGCATCAGTGGTGCTCTTACGCGGCATGAAACCATACTGCTGCTCACAAATCTCCACCTCCTTCCTAAGCCTGGCTTCCACTACTCTTTCCCACAGCTTCATTGTGTGGCTCATCAGCTTTATCCCTCTGTAGTTGCTACAGTTCTGCGTGTCACCCTTGTTCTTAAAGATCGGCACCAGAACGCTTCTCCTCCATTCCTCAGGCATCTTCTCACTCTCTAAAATCCTGTTAAACAGACCTGTCAGAAACTTCACTGCTGTCTCTCCTAGACACTTCCACACCTCCACAGGTATGTCATCAGGACCAACAGCCTTTCCGCTCTTCATCCTTTTCAGAGCCTTCCTCACCTCATCCTTTCTAATCTCTCCTATTTCCTGCTCCACAACATCCACATCTTCCTCCCTTCCTTCCCTGTCATTTTCCTCATTCATCAGCTGCTCAAAATACTCCTTCCATCTTCTCTGCACACTCTCCTGGCTTGTTAGCACCTTTCCATCTCTGTCTTTAATCACCCTTATCTGTTGCACATCTTTCCCATCCCTATCTTTCTGTCTGGCTATCCTGTACAAGTCCTTCTCTCCTTCCTTCGTGTCTAACCTGTCATAAAGCTCATCGTAAGCTTTCTGTTTGGCCTTTGCCACCTCCCTCTTCACTCTGTGCTGCACTTCCTTGTACTCCTGTCTACTTTTCTCAGTCCTTTCTACATCCCACTTCCTTTTAGCTAACCTCTTCCTCTGGATGCAGTCCTGTATTTCCTCATTCCACCACCAAGTGTCTTTATCATCTTTCCTCTTACCAGATGACACACCAAGCACCTTCCTACCTGTTTCCCTGATTACCTCTGCTGTAGTTTCCCAATCATCTGGAAGCTCTTCCTGACCACCCAAAGCCTGTCTCAACTTCTGCCTGAATTCCTCACAAGTTTCTTCATTCTTTAGCTTCCACCACTTGGTCTTCTTTTCTGACTTTCCTCTCTTCTTCTTCCTGACCACCAGAGTCATCTTACACACCACCATGCGGTGCTGTCTGGCTACACTCTCTCCTACCACCACTTTACAGTCATTAACCTCTCTCAAATGACCTCGTCTACATAGGATGTAGTCCACCTGTGTACTCCTACCTCCACTCTTGTATGTCACTCTATGTTCCCTCTCTTCTGGAAGTAAGTGTTAACTACAGCCATTTCCATCCTCTTAGCAAAGTCCACTACCATCTGTCCTTCTGGATTCCTGTCCTTTACACCAAACCTGCCCATCACCTCCTCATCACCTCTGTTCCCCTCACCAACATGCCCATTGAAGTCTGCTCCAACAACTACTCTCTCTCCTCTGGGGATAATCTCTATGACCTCATCAAACTCACTCCAGAATCTCTCTTTCTCTTCTAACTCACAGCCAACTTGTGGAGCATACCCACTAACTATGTTCACCATCACACCTTCGATTTCTAGCTTTAGGCTCATCACCCTGTCTGAGACTCTTTTCACCTCTAGAACATTGTTCACAAACTCCCCCTTCAGGATCACTCCTACTCCGTTTCTCTTCCTATCCACACCATGGTAGAACAGTTTGTATCCTCCTCCAATACTACGTGCTTTGCTACCCTTCCATCTCATCTCCTGCACACACAGTACATCTACCTTCCTTCTCTCCATCATGTCTGCCAGCTCTCTACCTTTCCCTGTCATTGTGCCAACGTTAAGAGTCCCTACTCTCAAATCTAAGCTCCTGCCTTTCCCCTTCTCTCTGACCACGCACCCTTCTGCCTCCTCTCCTTCTTCGACCAACAGTAGTCCAATTTCCACCGCACCCTGTAGGTTAACAGCACCGTGGCGGTCGTTGTTAACCCGGCCTCGACCGATCCGGTATGAAAGTGGTATGGATGACTCGCATGATTGTACTTGGCAAAATTTTACGCCGGATGCCCTTCCTGACGCAACCCTCTCTATTTATCCGGGCTTGGGACCGGCACAGAAGTTACTGGCTTGCAACCCCTGTGGCTAGATTATTCCATTGAACAGCTACTAAATCCAAATGTAACACTCACAACCAGCTCTGGACCTTTAACCCCCTAAACCCTTTAAAAAAAAAGAAGGCAGAAAAATCAAACCAATTCCAAACAAGCGAGTGAGGAAAACATTCAACAAAGTTGTCAATCTTTCCAGGATTGCACATTTACCCCAAGTCGTTGTTAAATGTTAATGTTAAAGTCCACGACAGCACAATTAGAAGAAGACTGAGCACAAATACATTTTGTTAGGAAAGGTTATCGGGAGCAAGCCTCTTCTGTCAGCCAACTGCATAGCAGCTTCATCAGTGTGTGAATGGGTGGATAAGAAGCAGTGTACAGCACTTTACTAATACAATAGGTAGAAAAGCGCTATAGAAGTACAGAACATTTAGAAGAGTCAAGGTCCAGACCGCACCCCACTGTGGTGGGACCTTAGGAGAGCTGTGCATAAGCCAATGCAATGTGAGACACTGAGAAACTTATACAGAAAACAAGTACTGCTGAAATCCAAATTATTGCTGCTAAAGGTAAAAATTACTGGGGGATCTAGTATTGCCCACACGTTTTTTCTGTTTCGCTTTATTTTCGTATGTTTTTCTTCTTCAGAGATTGTGTTTGCCTAATAATAAGACAAGCTATCAGATGCTTGTTATTATGGTTTTGTGGTTTTTACCACCCAAAAAAATGTAAGGCCTTCAATTCAGTGAAAGTCATACTAAGAAATGTGATGATCGGGAAATCCTCAATGTCACCTGCCCAGGCCTGCCACCAGCTCCAACCACCGTCCAACAACTACAGCCAAAGGTGAGTTACTGTTATAAACAACCTTTATTAACATAAACAAGCTTTATTTGTCAATGAGCACATATACATTTGCACATACAAGTTCCAATGAAATTTGTCCTCTGCATTTGACCCATCCCTCTGGGGGGAGCAGTGAGCTGCCATCGTGCTGGCGCCTGGGGAGCTGGCATTGGGTGTCTTGCTCGGGAACGTGCCTGCTGGGGAGGTTGGGAATTGCTGGGATCCCACACCAGGATTTGATCCCGCATTGTCTGTTTTGCCCTCCAGTGTCTCTACGTCTCGTAGTTGAACTAACAGACTGGGTCTGATGTAACACTACTGCATCCATGTCCAACTGGATCCAACCCATTTTTTGGACAACAGACGAATATTCAGTGTGGGCTCGACATGCTGGGCTGCACGCCGGAGCTCCGTGGCACGAGTGGGTGAGTCCCTGACACTAGTGTGACACATTAACTACTCTGGTTCTGATCCCACCTCGAATCACATTATATGTTTTTATTCTCGCAACGTGTTGATAAGTGTTTGTATCTCACCTAGGTGTTGGTCCATAAAGTGGGGCTTTTAAGGGCCTTAAAGGAATTAAAGTCCATCCATCATCCAAGTTGCTTGGCCATGTTTACGGTCACAGGCCAATCCCAGCTGCCATTTGTTGAGCAGTGATGTTAGAATCAGCACAAGGTTAATACAGAATGGACAACGGACAAACCTGAACAGTTCCATCTTTCCTGAGAATTCAAGGGCTTTCTGGAGATCCACCGATGCGTCGGCAGGACAGCTCTTTGTTCCAGGTGGCGGTGGACTCCACCACTGATGGACAAGCAGATGTGATGATTTTCACCAGAGTGAAACAGTTTCAGATCTTCCTGCTTCAGACTATGGGGACATTTTTGTCTCCAGCCTCCACCAACACCACCACCCCAGAGTCCCTGCTCAGACGTCTTCAGTCTCCATCTTCTCCATGTGCCTCTACTTCCTATAGAAAACTGCAGTTTTGCTGATGGCGATTTACCTAATATGAATGAAATGAGACTGAAACAGTTCATTTATACAATGAAATTGCAACAAAGTTACAGAAAAAAAAGAAACTTTTTTAAAAACTGAAATGAATTTAATTTGTTTCAAACACACAGAAATTCTAAATAAAACCACAAAACAAGAAAAACATTGGAATTATTTAGTGTAAGTTTACCTACAAGTTTTACCACAGAACAAATAAATAATTTAACTCTGCAAAGTTAATGATGATAAAAAATGTTTCCTAGTATTTAAGTCCAGCAAATTCATCTCAGAAATGACAAAAACATGGTACGTGTCTAAACATGGCTAAAGCAGGCTGTCCTTAAAAGAGTGACACAGGAAGGAGACTAGTGAGGAAGGCCACAAAGAGACAAGACAACAAGACCGTAAATACAGCAGCTGTAGAACCTTCATCCAGTTGAATTTTAGAGTCTCCTACATCCCTTAAAATTAAAATATTATCTAGAGTTTGCCTTGACTTTTTCCCCTCCATGGAACAGTAAGAAAAGGACACGTGCAAACAAACCTCTGCAGGCTCTGGAATAAAAACAGACAGAAGACTCACAAATTGCACTTCAGGCTCTAAGCACATTTAATAATCAAGCAACCATTTGTTCAAACAGACACAGATAATATTTTCTTCTTTTGACACTCTCTTATACAGCTTCCACTGACTTTGATCAAAACTTAACTCTGGGACAGAGACAATAAGCTCCTTATTCAAGTTTGTATCAGTTCCAGAATCAATAACTGGGAAAAGTTCTGGATGCTTTACATGAAATCATGCTGAAATTAATTGTAATGTGACCAGAAGCAAAACTCAGAAACCAAAAGTTCCAGGTGATGCCAATGAGATTAAGTTGACTTCCAAGCAATTGTTTGTGACCCATTAGTTTCTCCTAACGGCAGTGAGCTGAGCCTCTCTGGACAGAAAGTCTGTTCCCACCTGGATGTCTTAGTGTCACATGACGACATCTGAATCTCTGAGGCATTACTGCATTCAGAGGTGTGAAGAAAAACAAGCCTCAGCATCAACATGATGTAGCCAACACATATGAATGTGAAACAGTCACTGATGTGTGTGTGTGCACTTGTTCAATTCTCTTGTGATCTTTAACATTTGTGTTTGTTTAGAATCCAAAGGGATTTGAAGAGAACATAACACACAGGTTCATTGTGTCTTGTAAAAGGCCCAGACTGTAAGATTACACTTATTTGATGGTGGATTGATTAAATTTCACAGAATAAAACAGTTCCATGTGGAAATTTGTTTCAGTGGAATGATGGGGAAGATTTAGGATGGATAAGTAGGCAGACCTGTACATCTGTCTCATCACTAGTGATGGTAAATGCTCTCTGAGACTCCACTTAAATCTCTGACACGACAAGCCAACTGTTAGCCGCTAGTCAATGTCGAGCTGTCAGTCAGCGTCAGTTAGGGGAGTTTTTGAGGTGTGTCTCACACTGTTGGACCTACAGTCGGAACGTTTACAGTTTTTGATAAATAAGTACTTGATCTTGAAGTAATTTACATGAAGGCTGAAAAACAAACATGTCGTCCACAGAGAAAATGAGAAAAAAGGCCAAGATTTCAATTAATCTTGGCGGCTGTAGCTCAGTTGTTAAGGCAGTTGTCCACGGGCCACAGGGTCAGTGATTTGATCCCTGGTCCATCCCTGCTGCGAGTCAAAAAAGACACTGAACCGTAAGTTGCCCCCGGTGGGTCAGATGAGCACCCTGCATGGCAGCCATTACCATCAGAATGGGGGACTGAGAAGCTAAAATGTAAAGAACTTTGGGAATAACCAAGGATTTGCCATCTACAATTAAACTGAATAGCATGACCAATAACAGAGACAATAAGCTCCTTATTCAAGTTTGTATCAGTTCCAGAATCAACAACTGGTATAAAATGATGCTGCTCTGAGACTTACCTGGGGTTGCTAAACTTATTGGTACATGGTGAGGAGAGGGTAGGGGAGGATACAGGCCTAAACAATGTCTTGAGAGCTTAGGGCCAGTCGACCCTGGCATGAAAGCTGCAGTCATGGACCTTAGACTACTGCAACACCCTTTTTGTTGGGTGCAACTGTGGCACAGTAGGTAGAGGGGTCGTCTCCCAAAATCTACAGTTGTTGGTTTGATCCCGAGCTTCAATTTCAATTCAATTCAATTCAACTTTATTTATATAGCGCCAATTTACAACAAAGTCATCTCAAGGCACTTTACATAATAAAGTCAAGACTATACAAACATGTAGAGAAAACCCAACAAATCCTGCTTGAGTAAGCCATAGGCAACAGTGCAGAGGAAAACTCCCTTTAACGGAAGAAACCTCCAGCAGAACCAGGCTCAGGGTGGACGGCCATCTGCCTTGACCGGTTGGGCAGAGTGGAAAGTGGAGAGAGAAAAGAACAGAGCAACAAAAGCAGCAACAAAACATTGAGCAGGTTAATAGGACCAGTAGCTGCGCACTGGAGGACACACAGCGCCAAATCCGGGGACACCTGAAGACAGGGACAGAGAGAGGGAGACAGAGAGGGAGGAAGACGACTACGGGACAAAGAAGACACAGAGTTAATGTCATACAGTGGTGACATTATAGATGTGGGGTGAGAGGAGAGAATGAAGAGAAGAGGAAGTGGCTCAGTGCAGAGTCCCCCAGCAGTCTAAGCCTAAAGCAGCATGACTATAACCTGTTGTGGAAAAATCTGGGAGAGCAAGTTAAGAGACAGGAGGCAGCTCTCACATTATCATCAAGCAATTTAATGACAATAACATAGGTAAAATAAGCAAAAGGTAGAGGAGCAGGCAGTGGAACAGAGCAAAAAAGCAGTTTACACCCGGGTGGATCAGACAAGTGATCTGATGATTCTGTCAGGAGTCTGTGCGTTTTTAACTGCTCCACTATGCAAATCACGCACAACTAACATGTCTGTGTTACTGTCTCTCGTCTCTGCCAGGACAGCCACCTGGGAAGCTAGGGTTAAACAAAAGGTCAGGGAAAACAAAGAAGACAGTAGGGTCTGTTTTAGGTGTCAAGGAATATTCTGGGATGCAAAGTTCATTCTAGTTCCCGTAGGCTTCCCACTGAGACCCGGGGTCTGGCCTCTGCCAGAAGTGTGAACAAATGGTCATTGATCATAATTTCCCTCACATAACCAACTATAAGCTTTATCAAAGAGGAAGGTTTTGAGCCTAGTCTTAAAAGTAGAGAGGGTGTCTGCTTCCCGAATCTGGACTGGGAGATGGTTCCACAGGAGAGGAGCTTGATAGCTAAAGGCTCTGCCTCCCTTTCTGTTTTTGGAAATTCTGGGAACCACAAGTAGGCCTGCATTTTGGGAACAAAGTGGTCTAGTAGGATGATATGGTACTAGGAGATCTTTTAGATATGATGGAGCTTGACCGTTTAAAGCTTTATAGGTAAGAAGAAGGGTTTTAAATTATATTCTGCATTTAATTGGAAGCCAATGGAGAGAAGCTAATGAAGGTGAAATATGATCTCTCTTACCAATCCCAGTCAGTATGCATGAGTTTGTAACATTTTTGTATTGTGTACACAATTGACAGAAGAATATGACCACTTTCAGACAACAAAATTAACACGGTTAACTTAGAGATGGATGAGTCCCATCTGGAGTGAACTTGACTGACTTCCACCAAACAGTCTTAGTATTGCACCACGTTACTCTCTCTTCATCATTATGAATTAACTATGCAGCTTTTAACTCAGTGATTCTTTGGCGCACATTAGAAGCTGTCGTGTCCAGATACTCCAAATTGTCTTCTGAACACAGTGGTGTTCATTTTATGAAAGTTGATGGTTCCGGTATATCTGTTTTGGAGTTTAAGTCCAAATGAAACATCCCTAAGTTTTATGGCTATCTTATTTTTTCTTTCCTTTGACCTGGCTGAAAGAGCCTTGATAAGAGGGCATTTGCAAGTGTGATTTAAGAGACAGTTTTGAGTCTGGTGAGCAATAAAGAATGGGGGACATCCTTAGCAGATTTGTGGTAATGGCATGAGTGTCAACCAAAGATGTGTATCCTGCCAGTGATGTGGGTTTGAAATCCTGAAAGCAGATGTGGTATGCTTGCTTTACTCACACCTCCTTTGTAAGGGAGCAAAGTCTTCTTGTCTTATCTTTGTCCTGGGGAGGGTAATATTGGATTGTCTCAGAGAGAGAGAAAGTTACAATCCTGTTACAATGTCCACACACATCGCACACTTGCCTGAACATACTGTAATATTTGAGCTTTAGGTTGTTTATTTGTTACTGCATATTTTATTCATTCCACTTTTTTAAGTACTTCACTGCATGTCATACTGTGTATGTCTATGTATGTGACAAAGAAATGTTGAATTTTAATTTATATTAAGTCTTGTAATCTCTTTGTGAAACAGTATGTCTGATGTGTTTATTTTTGATCAACATTATTGTTGCTGTCTGCAGCACAGACAAATAATTTAATTGAGGTTGTGAACTGACGGACTTTATGGATCCTTCCATAGAAAATCAAGAATCCCAGTAGTATCTGTGTAGTCCCAGCTCCACACAGAAGACACCAAGGAAAACTCTTCAGCTCAGTGATCCCACGGTGGTGGAACGAGCTGCCAAACTCTGTGCGCTCAGCGACCTCACTCACTACATTTAAAACACTGCTGAAAACTTGCATCTCATGAAACCGTAACACTTCTTTGACAGCACCTTACTAAACTTGATGTTTTTCTCCTTAACCTAGATTTTATTGCTTGCTTGTTCCTCATTTGTAAGTCGCTTTGATAAAAGCATCTGCCAAATGCCTATATGTAAATGTAAAATGTAAATGTAAACGTAAATAGAAAATGTTCATAGAAAATTTATTTTCATACAAAATTTTAATACCAAAAAATAATCTGGACTTCATTGTGGAAATGCATCACAGGACAAACTTTATTTTTTATTGTTTCATGACAACAACTAATTTTTTTAGAATATTTTTAAATTTATACTCTCGTTAAATCTGTATAGAAACAAATTTTAGATTTGTGACAAAAAAAACTAATTTAATTTGTGTATTTCTGTTGAAACAGACACTGACAAAGCTGCAGAATAATCAGAATTCTAAAGTAAACAAAACCAGTTCTGTCTCTTTTCAGTTGACTGCAAATTCCTCTCCCTGTTGGGAATATTATTGGCCAACATTAAAACACCCAGTCTGTTACTATCTATTATATCTTCATTATAGTTCACATGTAAGGGTCTGTTGGAGTGTTTCAGCACATTTAAGGAAGAGAAACAGAATATAAAATGTATTCGTCATTGTCACTTTCAAAGTTGACTTCTTACTTACTTCTGTTTTACAGAAGTCACTGTGCTGTTTGTGCCAACAAACAGAGGACAAAACTCTTTGTGACCAGAATCTGAACGAGAAACAAGAAAGACTCAGACTGGAAATACACAGATTTCTGATATCTGCAGCAGGGAGTGTGAATGACTAGTATCTGAATTTCTTTGTCAACTGAGCAGATCATAATGTGCAGTCTCTGTTTACAGCATGTTGGTCTCACGGGAGCCAGGCTGCAGTATCTGAAGAGAAAAAATCATTCTGATAGATTTTCTAAACCAGGAGTATAACAAGACATAGATCAGAGGGTTCAGACAGGGGTTAATGCAAACCAGAAAAATGCCAGTGGCTGGAGGTAAAGTGGCATTGTTAATCAGTAAGAAACAATAACATGGACAGAAGCACATGATGAACACAAGTACAACTACACCCAGAGTCCTGGCTGCTTTCAGCTCTGATTTTTTAGTTGTCACTGTCCCTGAATGCTGGAGTGTGACGACTGCGATATGAGAGCGCATGGCACGAGCCTGAGACACAGCTGTCACAAACACTCTCAAATACAGCAGTACGATTACAATAATTGGAGCAATAAATGACAAAACAACATCAACATATCCTTCAATAAAGCCAATGCCCATTACACACTGTCCCTTGCAGGAACTGAACCTACCAGGTTTTTCCAGATTAAACCGATAACAAACCCCGTTGTAGACAACAGAACAGATCCAACACATCCAAACACAAATTTGAACTCTTTTCGGAGTGACTCTGGTGGAGTAATGCAGAGGTTCACAAATAGCCACATAGCGATCAACAGATATAAGAACCATTTCTCCTACTGAGGTAGAGAGAGAAATTGCATACACATAACCATACAGAGAACACGTGAATTCACCAAATAACCAACAGCCTGTGTGTCGGTGAGCTTCTAATGTTGAATCAAGCCCAATGATGAAATCTGACACAGCCAAAGAGAGAAGGAGGATGTTGGTGGGTGTGTGCAGCTGCCTGCAAAGAGACAAAGACATGTTATGTAATATGAGACATTAATGTAAAGTGACATGTGGAGTAACATTTTGTTCTAAATCAGACTCTTCAGACTTATAAAAATAATCAATTGTAAGTCTTGCTGAGTTTTTTCTGCCTGAAGTGGGAGACTGAGATGATGACGAGCAGGTTGAGAACCATAGCGAAAACACAGATGAAGAACATCAAATACATGAGGACAACATCAGACTGTTGCATCTTTGGTTTCCTGCAGGAGGCATTGAGGAGTTGTGGAAAGCAGAGCTCTGCTTTGTCCTTGTCCTCCATCCTCAGAGAGAGGAGGAGGAGAAGAAGCTGCTACCCTGGCAGCTTCTGACTCAAACTCTGTCAGGCAAATAATTTATCAGTTTTTACCTTAAGATCCATCGCTTTTTTCTCTTTCTCTCTCCATGTCAGGAGAAAAAAAATATCTTACTTGGATATTAAGTCGCTTAGATTAAATCATTTTGAATAAAAGTGTCTGCCAAATTACTAAATTTAAATGTAAATGTATTTATGTTTCTTAAATTAAAAGTCATCTGAAACTAGAAAAAGCATTTTCAAAAAGAAAATGCACTGTGAATGCTTCAGAGCTGAAAGATTTTCCAAGCAATGCTGGATTTTATACAATATGAACATCCATGGATCAAGGCCAAAACAATATCGTTCAGTGTTTAAACCAATATGGATTCTTGATTTCTTACATTGCCTTTGAGCCCTTGGATCACTGCAGGTTTTTACAAATCAGGACAGTATTGTTAATATCTGACTTAGGTTACTGATTTTTTATAACATGTAACTAATGACATATTTGACCTTGTTACACTGTAAATACAAATTCCTTATTTAATGCATGTGAAAAACAGGCATCATCAGACACCTACATATCTGGATCAGGTTCTTGACAGAGGGTGAAGAGAATAGCCACTGATGTACACCAAGGTCTTTGTTTCAATCCGTTTGCTTGAATTCCACATTGTGCATTATTAAAACAGTGGTTTCATTACTGGTTATCACAAACACTTAATTCACATTATACCACTTCAAGTAATCATACATTCTGACAAAAACACTGAAACAGATCATAAACAGACTAACAAATAACTTGCAGACTTTGGCCTCTGATAAAGTATGTATGAAGATAGACTTTTAAAAACAAGGCAAATTCATGTTTTTTGCAATACATTTAAGACATTTGGGTTTAAGATCAATATATAGATACAGGATGAAAGTTCAGAATTTTATATTACATTGTTTTTCTTCCTTGGCAAAATACAAATCATTCAGCCTCCTTACAAACTACATTACATACATATATACACTGAAATATATAAACATTATTATTTCAAATGTAGGTTTTACACTCTTGAAATGGTTTGAAATGAAATCATATACTGGATCGATGTTCTGTATATTGTATGTATACTGAAATTTCCTAAAATGGACAATTTCCATATTTTATGAAAGTAACTTTTTCTGTATATATTACTGGTATTAAAATAACATTCATGAATTCATTTGTCAATATTTACGAATTTATTTATGAAATAAACAGTAAATTTATTTGTGCTCCTGATGCTGCATCATAATACAGCCAGTATTTAAACAATAAGAGCTCATGGTTTGTCTTTTATGGTAACATATTTGTGAACCGTCCATAGGTAATTATGTTGCTTTTAAAGATTTATGGTTTGGTATGCACATTATGATGAACTTCTACAGAATTTAGTTATTAAATTAGTATATAACATCTAAATACATTAATGACTGATTATTAAGAAACAGTTTTATGAATTCAAATGTATATATTCAAGAATTTAATAGGCAGGAGAATTATTTGTGCTTCTGATGTTGATGCAATTCAATTCAATTCAACTTTATTTATATAGCACCAGTTTACAACAGGGTCATCTCAAGGCACTTTACATAATAAAGTCCAGACTATACAAACATGTAGAGAAAACCCAACAAATCCCCCTTGAGCAGCTATAGGCAACAGTGGAGAGGAAAAACTTCCTTTAACGGAAGAAACCTCCAGCAGAACCAGGCTCAGGGTGGACGGCCATCTGCCTTGACCGGTTGGAGTGAGTGGAAAGTGGAGAGAGAAAGAACAGAGCAACAAAAGCAACAACAAAACATTGGGCAGGTTAGTGGGACCAGTAGCTACAAACTGGAGGACACACAGCGCCAAATCCGGGGACACCTGAAGACAGGGACAGAGAGAGAGAGAGGGAGAGAGACGACTACGGGACAAAGAAGATACAGAGTTAATGTCATACAGTGGTGACATTATAGATGTGGGGTGAGAAGAGAGAATGAAGAGAAGAGGAAAGTGGCACAATGCAGAGTCCCCCA
Source organism: Channa striata (assembly GCA_033026295.1). Classification (NCBI taxonomy): domain Eukaryota; kingdom Metazoa; phylum Chordata; class Actinopteri; order Anabantiformes; family Channidae; genus Channa; species Channa striata. The sequence goes on from CM065168.1 coordinate 48,910,235, forward strand.
GCAGTCTGAGCCTATAGCAGCATGACTATAACCAACTATAAGCTTTATCGAAGAGGAAGGTTTTGAGCCTAGTCTTAAAAATAGAGAGAGTGTCTGCTTCCCGAATCTGGACTGGGAGCTGGTTCCACAGGAGAGGAGCTTGATAGCTAAAGGCTCTGCCTCCCATTCTATTTTTGGAAATTCTGGGAACCACAAGTAGGCCTGCATTTTGGGACCGAAGTGGTCTAGTAGGATGATATGGTACTAAGAGATCTTTTAGATATAATGGAGCTTGACCGTTTAGAGCTTTATAGGTAAGAACAAGGGTTTTAAATTCTATTCTACATTTAACTGGAAGCCAATGGAGAGAAGCTAATGAAGGTGAAATATGATCTCTCTTACCAATCCCAGTCAGTAATCTAGCTGCAGCATTTTGGATTAATTGGAGGCTTTTTAGAGAGTTACTGGGGCAGCCTGAAAGTAGAGAATTACAGTAGTCCAATCTAGAAGTAACAAATGCATGAACCAGTTTTTCAGCATCGCTTTGAGACAGGATCCTCCTAATTTTGTCAATGTTTCTTAGGTGGAAGAAGGCTGTTCTAGAGATTTGTTTTATGTGTGAGGTAAATGACAAATCCTGGTCAAAAATGACTCAGAGAATCCTTGCAGTACTACTGGGGGCTAGAGTTATGTCATCTAAAGTAGCAATATGGTTAGAAAACATGTTTCTTAGACTTTTAGGTCCAAATACATAAATTTACAGAGTGTTTTCTAATAATGTTGCCAAGGGGAGACATATATAGAGTAAAGAGTATTGGTCCTAACACAGAGCCTTGTGGAACTCCATAACTAACTTTTGTGTGTGTCGAAGATTCATCATTAACATGAACAAATTGGAATCTATCTGATAGATACGATTTAAACCAATTTAGTGCAGTTCCTTTAATTCCAATAACATGTTCTAGTCTCTGTAATAATATTCTGTGATCAATGGTGTCAAATGCAGCACTAAGATCTAGCAGAACTAGTATAGAGACAAGTCCGTTATCTGAGGCCAGAAGAAGATCGTTGGTGACTTTAATCAGTGCGGTTTCTGTCCTTTGATTAACTCTAAATCCTGACTGAAATTCTTCAAACAAGTCGTTTCTGCGCAGGTGGTCACATAATTGCTTTACAACTACTTTTTCAAGTATTTTAGAAATAAAGGGGAGATTGGATATTGGTCTGTAATTGGCTAAGACACCTGGATCCAGACAAGGTTTTTTAAGTAGAGGTTTGATTAGATTAGATTCAACTTTATTGTCATTACACATGTACAAGTACAAGGCAACGAAATGCAGTTTATGTCTAACCAGAGGTGCAATAAGCAGCAAGTGCAGGATATAGGTTATAAATTACCTCGAGAAAATATGTACACAAGACATTATGGATCATATTTACAGATGCTATGAACATACTATACAGGGTGTTGTTAACTAGAGCAGAAATTTACAGATTGAATATGCAAGTAGATATGAATATAATATGCAGTTTGCTATTTACAGACATTTTACAGACATGTATTTACAGGTGAGTATATACAGGCTAGTGCAATGAGTATGTGCAATATTGAATAGTGCAATGGTTATGGGGAGAATGTCGGGGTGTATGATTGTGGCAAAGAGGTCAGTGAAGTCAGCGGGGGGCAGAGTTCAATAAGGAGACAGCTCTAGGAAAAAAGCTGTTCCTCAGTCTGGTGGTTCGTGTCCGGGGAAATCTAAAACGCCTGCCTGAAGGCAGGAGAGAAAACAGTCTGTGGGCGGGGTGAGAGGAGTCCTTAAGAATACTGCGTGCTCGACGCAGACAGTGTTTCTTTTGAATGTCCTCAATGGCTGGAAGTGGAGTCCCCGTAATGTGTTGGGCAGTTTTCACTACCCGCTGCAGTGCCTTACGCTCCGCAGCAGAGCAGCTCCCATACCAGACTGTGACACAGTTGGTTAGGATGCTCTCTATTGTGCAGCGGTAGAAGTTCACCAGGATAGCCGAGGGAAGATGGTTTTTCTTGAGTGTTCTCAAGAAGAAGAGGCGCTGGTGAGCCTTCTTGATTAGGCTGGAGGTGTTGGTGGTCCAGGACAGGTCCTCCGAGATGTGGGTACCCAGGAACTTGAAGGATGAAACAGGCTCAACAGCCATCCCGTTAACATGGATGGGATGGTGTGAGCCTCTTTTCTGCTTCCTGAAGTCCACAATGAGCTCCTTGGTCTTGTTGGTGTTAAGGAGCAGATTATTATCCCTGCACCAAGTGACCAGATGCTGGACCTCCTCCCTGTAGGCAGTCTCATCGTTGTTGTTGATGAGACCGATCACTGTTGTATCATCTGCAAACTTAATGATGGTGTTAGATCCATGCATGGGCTTGCAGTCGTGGGTGAAGAGGGAGTAGAGGAAAGGGCTCAGCACACAGCCCTGTGGTACCCCAGTGTTGAGCGTGATGGTGGTGGAACAGATGTGGTCTGACCTAACATGCTGAGGTCTGTTGGTCAGAAAGTCCATTACAGCTACCTTATAGGCCTTTGGTACATATCCTGTTTGTAAAGATAGATTAATGATATCTAATACGAACGTGTCTAATAAGGGTAGAGCATCTTTGAGCAGTCTAACTGGAATAGGGTCTAGCAGACATGTTGTTGGTTTAGATGCCATAATAGTTGAAGTTAACTCAGCAAGGTCTATGGGCACAAAGCAGTCTAAAAGGGACTGAGGACTTACTGATGATTCTAATTCTGTTGTATTTGTGGGGAGGGTCTGGTGAGTTTTGTTTCTAATAGCTATGATTTTGTTTGTGAAGAAGGTCATGAAGTCATTGCTGCATAGCGTTGAGGGAATACTAGTCTCAACTGAACTATGGCTCTTAGTCAGCCTGGCTACAGTGCTGAAAAGAAACCGGGGGTTGTTCTTGTTTTCCTCTATTAGTGATGAATAATATGCTGTTCTGGCTTTACGGAGGCTAATTTGTATAAGTATAAACTCTTTTTCCAGGCTAAGCGTGATTCTTGTGAATGAGTGGAACGCCACTTCCTGTCTAGTTTTCGTGACGCCTGCTTTAAATTGCGGGTTTGCGAGCTATACCATGGAGATCGCCTGTTCAGAATTACTGCCTTCTTTTTTAGAGGGGCAACACTATCAAGTATGGAACGTAAAGATGCTGCATAATTATCAGTCAGGTAATCAACTTGTGCAGGAGTACAGTTAATGAGGCTACTCTCAGTTATATCAGTACATGTTGAAGTAAATGATGAAGGGATCATTTCCTTAAATTTGTTCACAGTGTTTTCAGATAAACACCTACTGAAGCAAAACTTCACTGTCAGCATCTACGTGAATGTTAAAATCGCTCACTATGATGACTTTATCTGCACTAAGCACTAAGTCTGTCATGATTCAGCCCCTCACTTCCACTTCCTGATCTGGACTTTTATTTTGTTGCCTTTTTCCCCACGTCTTGTTTCCACGCCATAGCTAACTTTACCAATGTCACAACTAATCACTCACCTTGATTGTTTTCACCTGTTACCCCCTTGCTATTTATACCTACCCTTCACCACAGCTCCTCGCCAGATTCTTGTCATTACTCCCACGTCATTGGTCCCATTGATACTCGTTGTTATTTGGATTACCGGACTCCCACATTTGCATCACTCTCAAGCTTTTGGACTGTTTGCCCGTTTCCCCGTGGTCTGAGGTTTGGTCTCTGGTTTTGGTTTCTGGGTTTTGGTTTTTGGTCCTTGTGTGTTTTGTTTGGTTTTCCTGTGTGTTCAGTTCTTAGTGTTTCCCCGTCATTTTCAGCCTGCTCTGTTTCCCTTTGTCTCTCGGGTTTTCTTCGTGTTCCCCTCGGGCTGAAAGTGTTAGTTTAATTTAGTTATGTTTACATGGTGTTGTTTTTGTTCCTATTTGTTTAATTATAATAAAGTTTCACATTCTTTTGTACTCCCTCTCGTTGTTTTCCTTTTGGGTCTTCAAATTCACCCACACTCCTGACAAAGTCGGCTAGAAAATCAGAGAATTCAGTCTAAAATTCAGAATAAGGGACTGGAGGACGGTACACAATAACAAATAGAAGTGGATTTTGAGTTTTCCAGGCTCAGAGTAAGACTCTCAAATGAGTTATAACTATGTTTAGGTCTAGGGTTTATTGGTAAGCTTGAGTGATAGATTGCTGCTACTCCTCCACCTCGGCCTGAGCTTCTAGGAACATGATAGTTAATATGACTTGGGGGGGTCGACTCATTTAAACTAACATATTCTTCCTTCTGCAACCAGGTTTCAGTGAGACAAAATAAATCGAATTGATGATCACTTATCAAGTCATTTACTAACAGAGATTTAGATGAGAGAGATCTGATATTTAATAATCCAAATTTAAGTGTTTTAGTTTTTGTTCAGTAAGAGGAGCAGTCCTGATTTTTATTAAGTTATTATGATTAACTCCTCTTGTGATCATTTTTAGTTTGTACAATTTAGTTAATTGGGGAACAGACACAGTTTGTATAGGAATGTGGGAGTTGTGGGGGTGACGGCGGTGAGGATACTGCAGAGGGCGTGTAGGACTGGATCTCTGCGTCCCCAGGCTCAACTCTGGATTGTCAATCTTTTGGTTGTCTAATAAAATCAGCCATATTTTTTAATAAGACAGAGGCACCATCAAAAGTAGGATGGATGCCATCTCTCCTAATCATCCTAGGTTTTCCCCAAAAACTTTTCCAATTGTCTATGTAGCCCACATCGTTTGCTGGACACCACCTAGACAGCCAGCGGATGAGTAACGACATGCGGCTATACATGTCGTCACTGATCAGATTTGTGGCTATGCTAGGTTGGTCCGCACCAGCTACAGGGGCCAGACTAGGTGGATTGTTTGTCATGGTGCGGAGCCGAGCTTCCAATTCAGAGAGCCTCGCCTCCAAAGCTGCAATAATCTTACACTTATTACAAGTACCGTTATCACTAAAGGAGGCCGAGGAAAAACTAAACATGTGGCAGACAGAGCAAGTCAGAGGAGAGACAGAAGGAGACGGAGAAGCCATTGCTAGGTGCTAGGCTAACGAAGCTAGATCAATTAAGTTTAGTTAGCGTTAGCTAGTTTGTTTAATTATTTCAGGAGAGCAGGTGTTTGCGTAAACAAATCTTATGCCCCAAGTGATAGTTTATATAAAGACAAATCACTAATTTAGAAAACAAGAGCTACGATTAACCAGTGAACAATCCTTCGGCAGAGACCCGAAACAGTGTGAAGAAACAGGAAGTGACACAATATGCTTACCGCAGGAGGAGTCAGCCATTGACATATCAGTGTCCTTGAACAAGACACTGAACCCTCAATGGATCCATCCTGCTCTCTTTGGTCACTTTTAGTCGTCCCCAAAACAAAAAGGAAGCTTCGAGGTTACAGCACTTTTTCATTTGCTGCCCCAAATTCTGGAATAAGCTTTGCACATCTCAGTTTAATTAACTCAGTTTGACATATTGGCTTTTACTGTTTTTAGTTGTACTCACCTTTGTTTTATATTTTTTTGTGTCGGTTCCTTTAAATGTCTTCTATCTATAATTATTTCATGTGTTTTATTTACACCATTTTAAAAATCTAGCCACAGGGGTTGCAAGCCAGTGACTTCTGTGCGGTCCCAAGCCGGATAAATAGAGAGGGTTGCGTCAGGAAGGGAATCCGGCGTAAAACATGCCGAGTACAACCATGCGAGTCATCCATAGCACTTTCATACCGGATTGGTCGAGGCCCGTGTTATCAACGATCGCCACCGGTGCTGTTAACCTACAGGGTGCCGGTGGAAATTGGACTACTGTTGGTCGAAGAAGGAGAGGAGGCAGAAGGGTTCGTGGTCAGAGAGAGAAGGGGAAAGGCAGGAGCTTAGATCTGAGAGTAGGGACTCTTAACGTTGGCACAATGACAGGGAAAGGGAGAGAGCTGGCAGACATGATGGAGAGAAGGAAGGTAGATGTACTGTGTGTGCAAGAGACGAGGTGGAAGGGCAGCAAAGCACGTAGTATTGGAGGAGGATACAAACTGTTCTACCATGGTGTGGATAGGAAGAGAAACGGAGTAGGAGTGATCCTGAAGGGGGAGTTTGTGAACAATGTTCTAGAGGTGAAAAGAGTCTCAGACAGGGTGATGAGCCTAAAGCTAGAAATCGAAGGTGTGATGGTGAACATAGTCAGTGGGTATGCTCCACAAGTTGGCTGTGAGTTACAAGAGAAAGAGAGATTCTGGAGTGAGTTTGATGAGGTTGTAGAGAGTATCCCCAGAGGAGAGAGAGTAGTTGTTGGAGCAGACTTCAATGGGCATGTTGGTGAGGGGAACAGAGGTGATGAGGAGGTGATGGGCAGGTTTGGTGTTAAGGAAAGGAATCCAGAAGGACAGATGGTAATGGACTTTGCTAAGAGGATGGAAATGGCTGCAGTCAACACTTACTTACAGAAGAGAGAGGAACACAGAGTGACATACAAGAGTGGAGGTAGGAGGACACAGGTGGACTACATCCTATGTAGACGAGGTCATTTGAGAGGTTAGTGACTGTAAAGTGGTGGTAGGAGAGAGTGTAGCCAGACAGCACCGCATGGTGGTGTGTAAGATGACTCTGGTGGTCAGGAAGAAGAAGAGAGGAAAGACAGAAAAGAAGACCAAGTGGTGGAAGCTAAAGAATGAAGAAACTTGTGAGGAATTCAGGCAGAAGTTGAGACAGGCTTTGGGTGGTCAGGAGGAGCTTCCAGATGATTGGGAAACTACAGCAGAGGTAATCAGGGAAACAGGTAGGAAGGTGCTTGGTGTGTCATCTGGAAAGAGGAAAGATGATAAAGACACTTGGTGGTGGAATGAGGATGTACAGGACTGCATCCAGAGGAAGAGGTTAGCTAAAAGGAAGTGGGATGTAGAAAGGACTGAGGAAAGTAGACAGGAGTACAAGGAAGTGCAGCACAGAGTGAAGAGGGAGGTGGCAAAGGCCAAACAGAAAGCTTACGATGAGCTGTATGACAGGTTAGACAGGAATGAAGGAGAGAAGGACTTGTACAGGATAGACAGACAGAGAGATAGAGATGGGAATGATGTGCAACAGATGAGGGTGATTAAAGACAGAGATGGAAAGGTGCTAACAAGCCAGGAGAGTGTGCAGAGAAGATGGAAGGAGTATTTTGAGGAGCTGATGAATGTGGAAAATGACAGGGAAAGAAGGGAGGAAGATGTGGATGTTGTGGAGCAGGAAATAGGAGAGATTAGAAAGGATGAGGTGAGGAAGGCTCTGAAAAGGATGAAGAGCGGAAAGGCTGTAGGTCCTGATGACGTACCTGTGGAGGTGTGGAAGTGTCTAGGAGAGACAGCAGTGAAGTTTCTGACAGGTCTGTTTAACAGGATTTTAGAGAGTGAGAAGATGCCTGAGGAATGGAGGAGAAGCGTTCTGGTGCCGATCTTTAAGAACAAGGGTGACACGCAGAACTGTAGCAACTATAGAGGGATAAAGCTGATGAGCCACACAATGAAGCTGTGGGAAAGAGTAGTGGAAGCCAGGCTTAGGAAGAAGGTGGAGATTTGTGATCAGCAGTATGGTTTCATGCCCCGTAAGAGCACCACTGACGCCATTTTCGCTTTGAGGTTGTTGATGGAAAAGTACAGAGATGGTCAGAAGGAGCTGCATTGTGTCTTTGTGGATTTAAAGAAGGCGTATGACAGGGTGCCGAGGGAGGAGCTGTGGTACTGTATGAGGATGTCGGGAGTGGCAGAGAAGTACGTCAGAGTAGTTCAGGACATGTATGAGAGAAGCATGACGGTGGTGAGATGTGCCGTAGGTCAGACAGAGGAGTTCAAAGTGGAGGTGGGACTACACCAAGGATCGGCTTTGAGTCCCTTCTTGTTTGCTGATGGACAGGTTGACAGATGAGGTCAGACAGAAATCTCCCTGGACAATGATGTTTGCAGATGACATTGTGATTTGCAGTGAGAGTAGAGAGCAGGTGGAGGAACAGCTGGAGAGGTGGAGGTTTGCTCTGGAAAGAAGAGGCATGAAAGTCAGTCATAGCAAGACAGAATACATGTGTGTAAACGAGAGGGTGCAAGGTAGAAGCGTGAGGTTACAGGGGGCTGAGGTGAAGAAGGTGCAGGAGTTTAAGTACTTGGGGTCAACAGTTCAGTGTGATGGGGAGTGTGGAAAAGAGGTGAAGAGGCGAGTGCAGGCTGGTTGGAATGGGTGGAGGAAAGTGTCAGGAGTGTTGTGTGACAGAAGAGTGTCAGCAAGACTCAAAGGAAAGGTGTACAGGACAGTGGTGAGACCAGCTCTGCTCTATGGGTTAGAGACAGTAGCAGTGAGAAAGAGACAAGAGGCAGAGATGGAAGCAGCAGAGATGAAGATGTTGAGGTTCTCCTTAGGAGTCACGAGGTTGGACAGAATAAGGAACGAGTTCATCAGAGGGACAGCGCACGTTGCCTGTTTAAGTAACAAAGTCAGAGAGGCCAGACTGAGATGGTTTGGACATGTGCAGAGGAGGGATAGTGAATATATTGGTAGAAGGATGTTGGAGATGGAGCTGCCAGGCAAGAGGGCGATAGGACGACCAAGGAGGAGATATATGGATGTTCTAACAGAGGACATGAGGTTAGCTGGTGTCAGAGAGGAAGATGCCCAGGATAGAGTAAAGTGGAAAAAGATAATTCGCTGTGGCGACCCCTGATAGGAAAAGCCGAAAGAGAATGAGATCTACACCATTTTAAAAATAGACTTGAATTAAATTTAAATTTCACAAAACCTTTCTTCATGGTGAAGAAGGCCAGACAGCGTCTGTACCTCCTCAGACAATTAAGAGATTATAAGATCCCCCTCAAGGTGCTTTGACACATGCACCATTGAGAACGTCTTGTGTGGGACACTGCACTAAGAAAAAATCTCTTAGTCCTTAAAAGGGTGGTCAGCTCAGCAGAGCGGACCATCAGAACCACCCTCCCTAACCTGCAGAACATCTACACCAAACGCTGCAGGCTAATGGCTAAGAAGATCCTTAATCAACCCACCCACCCTGGTCACTCTGTCTTCTCCCTCCTCCCATCAGTGCAGCGTTTCCTCTTCCTGAGGACCAGGACTGAGAAGATGAAGAACAGTTTCTTCCCCCAAGCCATCGGCCTGCTCAACTCTCAACACTCAACTCATATTTTACTTTTATTCTGTATACGGTGGGATAACGTCCTTGTAATTGGATGCAGGTTCACCAACGTATTTCACTGTACATTGTACGATGTAGAACTGTGCATGTGAGAAATAAAACTTATCTTACATATCAACATATCTCATTATATTTACAGACAAACTTGATTTTGTTGTAATTAGGTTCCTCTGGAAAACATCACTGCATTTTCTGTAGTTTTATAGGAACGTAACTTTAAGGAGACAGAGTTGCCCAGATAAAAAAGTGTGTGTGTTAACAGAAAATAGGCAGAACACAACAGGAAACAATGGGAGGAGAGAAAATGATGATGATGATGCAACTGGAAAAAAGAGACAGAGAGAAGAGGAGGGATGAATGTTACGACAGAAACTGATAAATCATTTGTCTGACAGAGTTTGAGTCAGAAGCTGCAGCTTCTCCTCCTCCTCTCTCTGAGGATGGAGGACCAGGATGGAGCAGAGCTCTGCTTTCCACAACTCCTCAATGCCTCCTGCAGGAAACCAAAGCCCATTCAGTCTGATGCTGTCCTCATGTATTTACTGTTCTTCATCTGTGGTTTAACTGTGATTCTCAACCTGCTCGTCATCCTCTCAGTCTCCCACTTCAGGCAGAGATAAACTCACCAAAACATACAACTGATTATTTTCATGAGTGTGAACAGTCTGATTTACATGAAAATGTTAGTGTGTAAATATCTTTTCATCCTGACACCAGACGTATTTTCTGCTTTGCTGATAATCTTTTTGAATGTCCAGATGTGCCACATGTGAGACATATCACTGTACCTGAATGTCTCATATTACATTACATGTCTTTTACTACCTGCAGGCAGCTGCACACACCCACCAACTTCCTCCTCCTCTCTCTGGCTGTGTCAGATTTCCTTACTGGACTTGAGTCAGTGGTAGAAGCTCATCGACAAACAGGCTGTTGGTTTCTTGGTGATCGCCTGTGTTTCTTACATATTTATGTGTTCTCGATCGCTCTGTCTGCCTCAGTAGGAATCATGGTTCTTATATCAGTCGACCGCTATGTGGCTATTTGTGACCCTCTGCATTATCCCACCAGAGTCACTGTGACCAGGGTTAAAACGTGTGTTTGTATGTGCTGGATCATCTGTGCTGTCTACAATAGTCTATTATTTTCAGAAAGTTTGGCTCATCCAGGTTATGATAACACCTGCTATGGAGAGTGTGTGGTGCTCGTGCCATACAGTCTAGCATATTTTGACATTGTTTTATCATCTATTTCTCCAATCATTGTCGTCATCCTTCTGTATCTCAGAGTGTTTGTGACGGCTGTGTCTCAGGCTCGTGCCATGCGCTCTCATGTTGCAGCCGTCACACTCCAACATTCAGGGACTGTAAAGACGAAGAAATCTGAGCTGAAAGCAGCCAGGACTCTGGGTGTTGTTGTACTTGTGTATTTAATGTGTTACTGCCCATCAACTGTCCTCTTTTTTGTAACAGTTGGACCTACTTTACCTCCAGCCTCTGGTGTCTTTCTGGTGTGTATCAGTCCCCTGTCTGAACCCTCTGATTTATGCCTTGTTCTACCCCTGGTTTAGAAAATCTAACAGACTCATTCTGTCTCTTCAGATCCTGCAGCCTGGATCCCGTGAGACCAACATGCTGTAAACTGACACTGTGCAGGGACTGAAATGTGATCTGCTCTATGGACAGAGAAATTAATTTGTACATGTTCTTCACTGAGTGAATTCACAGATCAGTGAAAAGATCTTAAACTTGTTACTGTCACATAATCTGTCGTATTTCCTCCTGATTGAAGTGATGCTTCATTATTATCACTAACTAGTCATACACACTCCCTGCTGCAGATATCTAACCTGTGTGTTTCCAGTCTGAGTCTGTCCTGTTTCTCATTCAGCTCCTGGTTACAAACAGTTTTTCCCTCTGTGTCCATTTTCACAAGCACCACACAGTGACGTCTAGAATTATATCTAATAATAATAACAATAATAATGATTTGTGCTTGATAACAGGCAATTTGTTCATGTGTCCTCAAGGTGTCAGTGTAACTCTTTTGTTAAACTTCCACAAACCAGAGGACAGTTTTGAGTAAACAAATTCAGAATTTAAGTTAAAGTTTTCATACTTACGAGAAAAATGAGTCTAAAGCAATTACAATAATTTTTTTATTCCTTAACTCAACTGTAACATGTTTTTTCATAACAAAAACTCCACAAATATACTGCACAAAGAAAGTGAGGCATCAATCAAAGGGAGTCGATTGGATCATTAAAGTCCCATTATGTGCATTGTTGTAATGTAACTAACCTTCAATAGATGCTGTGAGTGCAGAAGGTTTATTAACACATGAACTACTGATACTATCAGCACAGACACTAGAGGAGATATTTCTTCATTATATGAGGTCACATTCCTTCCAAACAACCATGAAAAAAACTCAATCCAGAAGGGAGGACGAGAAACGCACAAAGTGTGAACGAACAAGATGAACAATGGGGAAAAAAAACAGCACACAAGAACTATGGGAATAACAGCACACAAGAACAAAAGACCAAATAGTAAAAATAAAGTGTGAGTCAACACATACAAACCAGACAAGTGACTGCAAAAAACAAACCGATAAATAACTATAAAAGTGGTCGGAAAAAAAACGAACACAAACACTATACAAACCACAATATACAATAATAAGCCAAACACAGTATCTCTACAACAACAGACCTGACTGGGTCAATACCAAGTAGTGTCTTAATTTGAGCCATGGACTCCATCAGTCAACAATCAGGTCTAATGATTAGCAAATCTGGTGGTACGTCTATCACCGATATCACAACGTTTCAAGTTATCATCAAACTTACAGGACAAGGACCGAACGATGACAGAAGATCTAGTGAACAAGAAAGTGCTGTTTGAAATTAGTTTGTTGCTTCTCCTGATATTTTTAATAGTGTTAGGAAGTGTAGTTAGAAAGTCTGGTTCTTCTGGTAAACAGGGTATTTGGTCTGTTGTTGGTGTTAGCCAGTGGCCCAGAAAATGTGACAATGACAATGTGGCAAGTCAAAGTCTTTACTTCTGGTAGCTCAGATCTAGTTCAGCCGGTTTCTTCCCCCTTGACTCTTTTTCATTAAAAAGACAAAATGCATCCAACACAACTTTGAGAAACGCACAAAACTGGCGAGTGTGGTGCAGGAGGTAGCGTGGTCATCCACCAGTCCTACAGTTGTTGGTTCAATTCTCACCACCTATTGGTCTGGAGTGTTAGGGAAACATCAGCTTTTCCATTCAGCCCTCCTTGTATGAAGACCAGCGAGTCAACCTGTGCTAGTCCACTGTTAGACTTTCTATGTGTTTCCAGCAGATTCCTGTTCTCTTACGCAGACACAGGATATGGAGCTGTGTCCCTTGCAGTCTTGTTCACAACGCTGACTTCATTTAAGCTTTTGACACACAGTCAGCTGTTCAGCTGCTCGCACTTACAGAGACCTGGATCAGCCCAGCTGAACTCTCCATCAATTCTGTCTTCTCTTGCACTCCTTGCCCACTAGAACAGGACACCTGGAGGTTTTCCCCAACAGCACCCCTTAACAATCTGTCATCCTGGGAATATCATGCTACTAGGATTATGGCACCGATACAGCCTGGGGAACGTCCGCGATGAGCTCGACATGCTGCTGTCTTACTTCCCTGAAGACAGCACTCCTCTGATCATCTTGGGAGACCTCAACATCGACCTGGACAAACAAAAGATGGCTGACATGTTTGCTGTCTTGAAGACGTTTGACCTGAGACTGGTCTCCACTTTGGTCTCCAAAGTTGGGGCACCAACCCACAAAGCTGGCAACACTTGGACCTCATTCTTTTCTGGAACTACACCACAGACACAACTCTGTCACTTGTCTGCACTTATCTGATCCCTTCTTCATTCAGCTCACCGTCCTTATCCCCAGACCTTTGCATTCTCCTAGCAAACTTCTAACATTGTGCCACAACATCAGGTCTCTCAGTTCACAGCAGTTTATTGGTCTGGGGCACCCCTGCCCCACCCCAAGACCTCTCCACCTTCGATAGAGATACAGGCACTGACAACCTCTGCAATACACTTTTATTGTCTTTTCCTCACAGCGTTACCGGAGGTAAAGACTGAATACTACCAGGACAAGCTCAGCAGAGCAGCATCATTTCATACCTGTTATTGATTCTGGAGATGACTCTGATTGAATTGATATTAATTTGATTAAGGAGCTTGTTTAGTGGACAGTACTGGCAACTGGACAGTTCACCATCAACCTGAGAATCAAGTTTAAGTTTATGGTCTCTGTTATTGGTCATGCTATTCAGATTAATTGTAAATGGCAATTGCTTGGTGATTCCCAAAGCGCTTTACAGTTTAACTTCTCATTCCCCCATAAGACAACTGCTTTACCAACTGAGCTACAGGCGCCAAGATTAATTGAAATCTTGGCCCTTTTTCTCATTTTCTCTGTGGACGACATGATTGTTTTTCAGCCTTCATGTAAATGCCTGCAAGATCAAGTACTTATTTATCAAAACCTGTAAACGTTCCCACCCTAGGTCCAGCAATGTGAGACACACCTCAAAAACTCTCCTAACTGACGCTGACTGACAGCTCGACATTACTAGCGGCTAACAGTTGGCTTGTCATGTCAGAGATTTAAATGGAGTCTCAGAGACATGTAGAAAACTGCAGAGCATTTACCATCACTAGTGATGAGACAGATCTACAGGTCTGCCTGAGCCAATTTCCATGTGGAACTGTTTTATTTTATGAAATTTAATCAATCCACCATCAAATAAATGTAATCTTACAGTCTGGGCCTTTTACAAGACATAATGAACCTGTGTGTTATGTTCTCTTCAAATCCCTTTGAATCCTTTGGATTCTAAACAACTTAAATGAACAAGCACACACACATCAGTGACTGTTTCACATTCATATGTGTTGGCTACATCATGTTGATGCTGCGGCTTGTTTTTCTTCACACCTCTGAATGCAGTAATGCCTCAGAGGTTCAGATGTCGTCATGTGACACTAAGACATCCAGGTGGGAACAGACTTTCTGTCCAGAGAGAAAAAATGGGTCACACACAATTGCTTGGAAGTCAACTTAATCTCATTGGCATCACTGGGACTTTTCCCAGGTGCGGGACAGATTTGCATTTCTATGTGTTTAATTTTAAAACAAATTACAGTTTTTTAAAATAGTTCAATTTTTTGGGGAACTTTGTTGTAAATTCATTTTATAAATGAATTGTTTCAGTCTAGAAAAGGAAGATAAGATAAGATAAAACTTCATTAATCCCACAGTGGGGAAATTCTTGTGTTTTTAGCAGCCAAAGACAAGGAAAAAACTGAAAAATATATACATATTTACATTGGAGAAAATATAACAGATGAATAAATAAGAAATATACAAGTGAAAAAAATTGCACATTGTGTGTCACTGCAGTGACACATTGTACAGTCTGATGTCTGTGGGGAGGAATGATCGACGGTCGCGCTCCTTCCTGCACTGTGGGTGTAACAGTCTAGTGCTGAAGGAGCTGCTCAGAGCCTCCACAGTGTGGTGCAGGGGGTGGGAGGGGTTATCCATGATGGATGTTAGTTTGGCCAACATCCTTCTGTTCATTGATACCAAGATGGCGCCGCGTGAGTGGCAGCGAGTTTCAGCAGCTCTGTCCTTTTCTGTATTTTTCCTACCGTCTTATGTTTATTTCTACGCCGTATGTTTGCTGTGTTTCTTCTTTAAACCCCTGTGGAGTTGTGCAACCAGGGGTAAAAATTTTATCACTTTTGCACTTTGTTTAACCATCTTTTTTAAACTTTTTGAGTCGGCCTCCGGAGACCCTTTGAACTGCGACCCCATTGTTTACACGCGGGACCAGCTGCTAGCTCTTAGCCGCGTCGAGCTTCTCCACCGACCAGCCGAGATTCGGAGGAAAAGACGAGGCTGTAGAGCTGGCGTCAAGCGCCGGGAGAGACGACGCAGATATAAGCCCGTATTACCATCCGTTATTTTGGGAAACGTCCGCTCTCTTTCCAACAAGATGGACGAGCTAGCGGCGCTAATAAGGCTACAACGCGTGTACAGGGAGAGCAGTTTACTGTGCTTCACCGAGACGCGGCTCAACCAGGACACACCGGACTCTGTGATGTCAGTTAACGGCTTCACACTGGTGCAGGCGGACCGGAGTGCGGCAGAGCGCGGCAAGAAGAAAGGAGGCGGGCTGGCGGTGTTCGTGAACAACAGATGGTGTAACCCCGGGCACATCACTGTTAAACAACAGCTCTGTAGTAGGGACATCGAACTGGTGGCAGTCAGCGTCCGGCCGTACTACCTCCCGCAGGAGTTCTCTCACGTGTTGGCAGTGACTATTTACGTTCCTCCGTCGGCCGACGCCGCTGCCGCATGTGAGCGCTTGCACAGCACCGTGTCTCAGCTGCAGACCCAGCACCCACAGGCCCTGATCCTCATCTCTGGGGACTTTAATCATGCCTGCCTCCCCCTCTCCGCCACCCTCCCCAACTTCACCCAGTACGTAAACTGCCACACAAGAAACAATAAAACTCTGGACCTGCTATATGCTAACGCAAAGAATGCATATACATCCACCCCCCTCCCCCCTCTGGGCCGCTCCGACCACAATCTCGTGTCTCTGTCTCCTGCTTACACTCCGGTGGTGAAAAAACAGTCACCACAGGTGAAAACAGTGAAGATCTGGACAGAGGAGGCGAGTGAACAGCTGAGGGACTGTTTTAACATCACAGACTGGGACATTCTCCTGAGCTGAAGGCCCTGCTGAATGAGAAGAAGAGGGCCTTTCTCTCTGGGGACAAGGAGGAGCTGGGCAGAGTACAAAATACAAAATCAGGAGGTGCAAGGACAGCTACAGGAAGAAACTGGAGCATCGTCTGGAGCAGAACAACGTCCGTGAGGTGTGGAGAGGACTGAAACACATCTCAGGGCACGGTGAGGGTGGGGATAGTCGACAGGCCACGGGTGACCAGACCTGGGCAAATCTTTAACAGATTTGATTCTGCCCAGTCCCAAGCCCCCACTCACATGGCCCCCTCTTCACACCTCAGCTCCAGTCCAGTCGTCTCCTCCCAGCTGCAGCTCTTCACACCTCAGCTCCATGCAGACCACTCTGCCTCTCCTCCCACTGTCACAGAGAGCTCCCAACAACCCACAGCTCCAGACCAGTCACCGCCCACCCCCCTCTGCCTCACTGTGGACCAGGTCAGGAGAGAGTTAAGGAAGACTAAGGCCAGGAAGGCCACAGGCCTTGACAACATCAGCTCCAGGCTCCTCAGGGAGTGTGCAGACCATCTCTGTGAGGTTGTTCTGTCACTATTCAACCTGAGCCTTAGACTGGAGAAAGTACCCGTGCTGTGGCGGACTTCCTGTCTGGTTCCGGTTCCAAAAGTATCACATCCCAAGGACCCGAACCACTAACAGACCTGTCGCCTTAACCTCCCACCTGATGAAGGCTATGGAGAGGATCATCCTCGGCTACCTCCGCACTCAGGTGAGCTCAGCACTGGACCCGCTGCAGTTTGCCTATCGACCTGGCATCGGGGTGGATGACGCCATCATCTACCTGCAGCACCGGGCCTTGTCTCACCTGGAGTCCCCTGGGAGTACTGTAAGGGTCATGACCTTTGACTTCTCCAGTGCTTTCAACACCATCCAGCCATCACTGCTGAGGGGGAAGCTGGAGGAGGTAGGCGTGGACCAACATCTAGCTGCCTGGACCATCAACTACCTCATGGACAGGCCACAGTTCGTGAGGCTGCGGGACTGTGTGTCGGATGTGGTCGTCTGCAGCACGGGGGCACCTCAAGGGACTTTCTTTTCACACTCTACACGTCAGACTTCAGGTACAACTCCCACCTCTGTCACCTGCAGAAATTCTCGGACAACACAGCCATTGTTGGCTGTGTACTGGATGAGAATGAGCAGGAATACAGGGGGGTCATCGCGGACTTTGTGGACTGGTGTTAGAACAATCATTTGTTCCTGAACACCAGTAAGACAAAGGAGTTAGTGCTTGACTTCAGACGAAACCCTCCACCACACACACCGGTGAGCATCCGGGGCTCACACATTGAAATTGTGGACACCTTTAAATACCTGGGTGTCCACCTAAACAAAAAACTGGACTGGACAAACAACACAGACTCTCTGTACAGAAAGGGCCAGAGTCGCCTCCACCTGCTGAGGAGACTGAGGTCCTTTGGTGTGTGCAGGGAGCTGTTACGGACTTTTTACGACACTGTGGTGGCCTCAGCAGTCCTCTATGGTGTTGTGTGCTGGGCTGGGAGCAGCATGGACAGAGACAGGAAGAGACTTTACACGCTGGTTAAGAGAGCTGGCTCTGTCCTGGGCTGCACTTTGGACTCCAAGCTGAATCAGTCAGCTAGTGCAGCTTTAGACTAAGCAACGTCTCATTTCATTCATATTAGACAGAAATGTCCCCAGAGTCTGAAGCAGGAAGATCTGAAAGTGTTTCACTCTGGTGAAAATCATCATGTCTGCTTGTCCATGAGTGATGGAGTCCACTGTCAACACCACCACCTGGAACCAAGAGCCGTCCTGCCGACACATCAGTGGATCTCCAGAAAGCCCCTGAATTCGCAGGAAAGATGGAAATGTTCAGGTTTGTCCATTGTCCATTCTGTATTAACCTTGTGCTTATTCTAACATCACTGCTCAACAAATGGCAGCTGGGATTGGCCTGTGACCGTAAACATGGCCAAGCGATTTGGATGATGGATGGACTTTAATTCCTAATCCTAGACCCACTTTACAGACCAGCACCTAGATAAAATACAAACACTTATCAACACGCTGCGAGAATAAAAACTATAATGTGATTATTCATCTGCTCCAGTGTGAAAGCTTCTGTACAAACGCTGTCCCTCAATGTGTTCCCACAGTCCACCACCGAGGTCTGGATCTCCTGCAGATCTTGTTCCACTAAAGTTGAGAAAATTTGAAAAAATTTAAGAGGTGGGATCAGAACCAGAGTGTCTCAGACTAGTGTTCTAAAGTCAACAACAAGCCAGTTGCACTTAAGGACAACTGATTTTATTATCATAGCACCGGTCTTAAAGGAAGTAAACTGCTCTAAACAGCGGTGAGTTTGTTCCACTAGGAGCGATTCTGGTTGTAAACTCTGATAACAGCAGACTTAGGACACTTAGGACCAATCAGTCTGTCTCTGTGCCATCAGTGTGTTGTGCGTAGGGTGGGATTAGTTCTCCTACAAGGTTCATAAGCTTATATCCTCCTGGACTGGTTTACTGGGCTCCTGTGATAACCTTCTGAATCAATTTGTTGATGGATTCAGGAAGCTGTTGATGGGGTTACCGGCATGCACGACCAAACCCCTGCAGATGATCCAAAATGCAGCAGCACGCCTTATCTTCAACCAGCCAAAAAGGACTCACGTTACTCCGCTCTTCAGATCTCTGCACTGGTTTCCTGTAGCTGCGAGGATTAAGTTCAAAGTTCTGTCTCTTGCCCACCGAGTGGTCAACTCAACAGCTCTGACTTACTTAAAGTCATTCATTCATCCGGTGAAGTGGATTTTTGGTCCGTTGTTGTTGTTGGTAGTTCCAGCTTAGTAATCCATTCCTGTCTTCAAGGACATTCTCTTACATGGTTGAATATCATGCCATCGATCTCACAGCACCAGTTTCAGGCCACGCGATTGTAACGTATCCACCACGGAACCAGCTGGTAACGTCTGTGATGAGCTGGACATGCTGCTGTCCCTCTTCCCTGAAGATGCTCTCATCACCAGTGGGTCATGTGAGCACCTCGCATGGCGACGCCATCGGCAGCGCGTGAGTGTGTGTCTGTGAATGACAGGCGTCACTGGACAGTCAATGTCAGCTGAGCCGTCTGCCGCTACAGAAGAACAAAACCAGTATTTGGACTGACACAGT
Organism: Channa striata; assembly: GCA_033026295.1. Taxonomy (NCBI): domain Eukaryota; kingdom Metazoa; phylum Chordata; class Actinopteri; order Anabantiformes; family Channidae; genus Channa; species Channa striata. Next base: position 48,929,378 of record CM065168.1, read on the forward strand.
GAGAACAGGAATGTGACTGATGCTTCTTTGGACACAGGAGTTTAGTGGTTCAAATGGACGGATGTCCTCTCACAGGACAAAATATTAATTAAGTGAGTATGAGTCCGTTTACATTTATGTACAAACATAAAATCTTTGCGAGGACGTAGAGGAGGGTTGACAATCACAGGCTGTGGGTATGATTGACACGTATGTGTGTTTTAGTCAGTGTGTTTCATAATTAGATTTTGTGTTTTTTATATGTTAGATATTATAAATAATAATATTGGAAAGTCAATAATTATCATGACTCAGGTAGGAGATGAGATTAAATAAGTTCATGTTATGTCTCACTCAAATGTGTTGAGAAAGGATTTTGCTTCATGTCTGTTTTAAGTTTTGTAGTTTCTTTTTTTTTGGACCATCAGCTTCTATGATTTATTTTTTACTTTACACGTTCTACATAAATACAATCAATTGCAAACTTCAAACTGATCAGCCATGCGAGGAGCTGGATTAGTGCAGCTGCTTCTGTTCCTGATGTCCACTGTCTCGTCTTTGCACTGTTCTTACTGCAGAGGAGACAGAAGACAAAAAGAAAGAGACAATTGGAGACAGACAGAAATGAGACACAATCAGAGACAAGTGTAGAAACCCACCTTTTACTTTAAGCTTTAACATTTTCCTTCTCCAAAACATCCTGCCGTGGACATCACAGACATATGTCCATGTTTCTCTGACTGTGGGACATTTCAGGGTCAGACTGAGGTCTCCAGTTTCAGCAGATCTCTCTTCATCTCTGTAACGTCTGTCCTGTTCTTCAGGCTGGTCAGAGACGTTCTCATACACATGGACCTTCTTGTCATTACTGTCCGTCCACTCCACTCTGACGTCTTCAGGCAGGTGAACTGCGGTTTTGTATTGAAGGATGACGGACTCCATCCCTGAATCAGCAGCCACCTGTGGGACTGAGAGGACAAGCAGCTCTGACACGTTTTCTTCGAGTGTATGAAGTGAAATATTAATCAAACTGAAAGAGAAACACTGGTATCTAGTTCCAACAGCGTTCCAAGTGGAATATTAGCATCATTCAACTATCATATGTCTGATTAACATGTCATTTGGCACAGAGAGAGTGAGACCAGAGAACAGAAACCAAGAATTAGATGTTTTGTGTTTTTAGCACATGAAAACATTAATGAGCATGTTTTTCATCTTTGTCTTCTAGTAAGAGATTTTTATAATAAGTGTCATTTCCAACTCTGCAAACACATTGGCCTCCCCAGATACATTTCACCTGCTGCTGGGTGAGTTTCTGACGGCTGAGTTTCTACAGACTGTGTCTCGTCTCCTGTTTCTGTCGTTTGACCTAAACCAACAGAAGAAGGTCGACTCCGACTGCAGCCTGTGAATGACCACGACCCCCAATCACATGCGAGACGTGAAAGAAGGACGGGGGACAGATGCGTCCTAATGTTGTTTGATTCATTTGCTGTGGTTCTGTGTTCAGCTGTTCATTCAAATGTAAAAAAATAGTAACTGTATTTTTTGGAAGCAAAAAACGCATAAAAAATAAGGCTTTTATGAAAATACTGAATAAAAATGGCTTAGCAACACACATACCAGCCGTGGCTAAACAAATAGGCTAAAATATCAAATGAAATAAATAAAAGAATCTTAAAATGGGTCTCAGGGTGATAGTTCTTGAAGGGCCATTTGGGAGCCGTAAGAGCAACAGCTACGAAAAGACACGACTTTCCATCACTATTAGTACCATCATGTAACAAACTTCCTGTCTTAAAAAAACTAGTTCCTGAAGACGTACTTCAAATTAAAAGCCTCATAGTAAAGTACTAATACCTGACTCCACCCAGTCTCATCCAGCTCAGTATTTCATGCAATATCAAAAGAACTTCATGAAGATTAAAAAGCACCAGGCTACAGTAATTATTCAGTAAAGCCAATGATTCTTTGAATAAAAATGAAGTCTACTCAAAATACATCCATAAAGACGCGGAACAATCAAAATGTATTTTGTTTTAAATCTGCTGGGATTTCTAACCTAAAACACAGAGTGGACGTCTTTCTCTCAAATGTTTTATTGAAGTGAAGAATCTCATATTTACTCTGTTTATAATGTGTATAAGAGTGGAATTATAATAAGATCCATGAAGGTGAAATGATTCAGTCAGTCGCTGCATTTACAAACTGCTGCTCTTAGAATATGGGAATGTACTTTTTCTTTGTTGTTGCTGCTCACATTTATGGTTATAGAAAGTTTTATGTCACGGTTTGTTTGTCTGTATCATCAAGTTTTTCATGAAATTATCTCACTTTATTGTTGCTTGTACTTGGAAATACTTTCATAAATGTGTATCTTTGACATTATCAGTGGATCAAATGTGTGTGTGTGTGTGTGTGTGCGTCATCATTTAGACTATGATTACCTTTGTTCTTTAATCTCCACCAAGACCCACAATGACGACCAGAGTTACAACAGAAGACTCAGAATCCAGGCCTCCACTGGGAAAACATACGGTTCTGGAACAGCAGTTAAATTACATTTATATGATTTATATGATCAAACATATTCATTATGTTCATTATGTTTGAGTTGAGACATTCATGCCATAAAGTCTGGAATGACAGGCCTGTGTCTGTAAGTGCTGACCTTTGACCTGCAGCTCCACATCTTCCAGCCTTCGCTCGTTTCCAAACGCTGTGACGATGCAGCTGTAGTTGCCGCTGTCAGAGCGAACTGGTTTTCTCAGAGTGAGGCTGAAGTCTCCAGTTGTCAGAGAGTCAGTCTCCATCGATGTTCGTCACCAGTCGTCGTGACAAATTCTGACTGAGAAAACACAAAAGATTTTCAAAGTAGATTCATTCAGATTTTGTACTCCTGTTGCAGGCCGGGCACAGAAAATCTTATTTAGTATTTTATTTATTTGTGTATTTGTTTTTTTTAAGACAGATTATAAGATGATGGATTTGTTTTGTAGGAATAAAAGTCAACTGTCCCGTTAACTAGTTTGCTGTGGGCTTTTTGTTAACAGGAACTTTTAGATCAAATCCTTACGTTCACTGGTTCACAGGGTTTTTCCTTTTCCCCTTAGTTGGTTCCTATAAATGTGTGTGTATGTTATTTTCTTTCTTCTGGTTTATATGGTTATTGTTTGGGTGAATGTGTGTTTGCTCAGAGAAATGCAGGAAATCTTACTGTTGTTAAGCCGATTTTCAGCATCTGTCTCTTTAGTTCCTCTCACTGCTCCAGTAGTCGAGCCGTAGCAGCTGGTCCAAGCCCCATTTAGACAGTGCTAGTTTTTAAATCAGATCAATCTGTCATGATCTTTTTTTTATTCCACAAACTAATAATTTTAGACATCTTTTTCCACACATTTCCACATATAAACATCATGAGAAAAAAGTAAGTTTGAATCCAATTCACAAATAATAGTTTAGAACATCATAGTCTGAACAGAAACTGATATCTTAGAATGATGGAATTTATAATATTGGAAACTAGATACACCTTATTATTTCAGATGGTTGACTTTTCGACATAGCGTTATTGCTTTTCATAATAATATATATGGTTGCACTATCGCTCAGTGTTACTAGTTACATTTTGTAGTAGTGTCTTTTACATTCCATTCTTTATTATTCCATTGGTATAATCATGATTATGATTTAACAACACACTGCTATGTGATGAGTAACACAATAATATTGATTTCTTTCATAATAACAAACTAGTTTAGCTGATAGAAGTTATAAATCCCTTTTGACATAAAGACCATGTCTATAGCATTATTTAAAATTTGTTTTACAAATGTAAAAAGTTTGATTGACATTTTATTCTTTTTTTTTCAGTTCCATATTCCAAACAAGGACAGAGACTTTCCCACATCCTCATCTACAGATGAAAACGAAAACACTGGAAAATTCTTCATACACAAATTGACGGACAAACCTAAATATTTTTTCATTCCAGATGATGAATGGAAAAAGCTTAGAAGAAACAGTTCAAGAATCGTTTTAAAACACTTAACTGGACAAATGTAACAGCTACAGGGATTCACAGTGTACATCCATTCTGCAGTTTTGCTTTTAAGCAGCACAGTGTGAAAGCTCTTGGTTCTAATAGAAAGGGTTCACTCTCTTCTTGTTCTGGCTACTGTCTTTTTGAGGATTGTCCAGTTGAAGTACAAGTAACGGTCCTTGATGAGTCCTCTTTAAAGGCTAATGTGATTTTCAAAGGAGAATCGGTGAGACATAATTGTGAGGACCTGAAAAGACGAGCTGACCAAAAAGAGGTGATGGCAGATTCACTAACAACTAAACTCCCTCGAAGTGTCTATTTAGAACCTAGACAAGTTGGAGCAGAGTGTTATTGATTCTGGCTGTGGAGACCAGGTGCTGAAAACACAGACAGAACGAAACACTGGAGACACAAGGATGACATGCTGAGCTTGCAGGCAATGTTTGAGGAAGAGCATGGATCTTATTATATTATATTATTATTCAACAAATAATAATGCAGCCAAAAGGCCTAATGCTGTGGTGTGAAAAACGATCAAGATCTTTTATGAACGTTGCAAAGAGGACATTGTGTACTTAGAAGCCACAGGAAAGGAAAGGGCCAAAGTGCACCATTCTATGTATACAAACTAGTTGTAAGGAATCCATGGAAAGGATCGTCTCCTGTCCCTGTGGCCACATATTTGACAACTGAACACACCACAGCATCGGTGTCATATTTCTTGGGTTCCTTTGTCACGGACTTGATAAGAATGCACGGCCAAAGAATTTGCAAAAAGCCAGTAATGCTAATTTGTGACGGCTCAATTGTACTTTTACAGTCTATTTCATACAATTTGTGTGGAGTGAGCCTTCAGGATTTGCTCTCTGCAATTGTGACTGGTAAAGGTCAAGAGGAGTTTCTTTTGTCAATAGTCATGTACAATGTCTAAATACTTGACATTTAAGCTTCGGTAATACTCTGGTTAATCTGGCAAATTACACATGTATTGTGTAGCTAATTCATCAGGACAGGCTGCAGTGTTTGTATTTGTAGCTTTTTTGCTGTCCAAGAATAATATGTCCAAATATGTTCCTGGTTTTCACAAGAATGATGTGGAACCTTTCCAGCATCACTTTGAGAAGCTGATTCAGAGTGAAGAGCTGGACAAAATGGGTGAAACTGATGTCTACTTCAGCCCGACCTTCATCTCTGCATTGATGAAGGACTTTCTACCTCAGGCTGCTTTGTGGACTGGCCTGCTCCTGGGTTAGTCCTCGTCGATTGTGTTTCTAATAGTTAATACCCTACCTGACACTAAAAGGCAGGTGTCATCTTTTGTCAGGTGACCTTGGACGTCATGGAACAGGTCCAGTGTATGAAAGACTTGCAAAAAAGTACCAACGAGCAGCAACACAGGTTCAGTAAACAAAAAAAAAATATTGTTTTAAGGATTTATTTTGAATAATGCAGATTTCCATTACAACCCATGCAATAGTTCATTTATCTATTTATATAAAAAAACTATATAATCCAGAACTACACACAAGAAAACCAAACTCTCTAATCCTAAAGAGGATCCGTTTCCAAAAGCGACGACTTACAAGACTAGATGACTTTGTGCAAACGTATAAGAGGACCCTCAGTGGCCTTTTAAGGGAATTCCAAGATTCCACAAAGAAGAAACACAAGGTTAAGTTTTGTAACTTAATTTAGATTGTATTACTGATTTTTATGTAATGTCATAAAAAGATACACAGAGTAGTACTTCTGTAACTAAATGCTAAACATTTATTGTGATGATGAATATCTTATATTTTGCATTTTTATCTAAAATTATGTCTCATTTAAATGGATAACCTTGAAGAGTATAATTCAAATTGACCTTTCAATATATAAATGACTGTTACTGCTTTCCTGCGTAGCTGTCAGCAATTATACTTAAAAGTTAAAAGTACTTTATTACACAATAAACTGTCTATTGACTATAAAGGCAAAATTAATATTAGGGTTTGAAATAGATACTGTTTTGTTGAACAATAGACACATCGAGTGGATGAGGAGCGATGGAAGCAGAGAAAGCAGAGGAGGACAGGAGTCTATGTGTCACCCATCACCAAAGGTAAGGAGTAACTTTTTGGAGCACTAACGAGTTTCATTCTGCATTTCAGCATTATGCAAATGTTATTCCGTAATTGAAATTTTAACTTTTTGTCAGAGCCCTTGGAAAAAACTGAAACGCCAACCTCCATCAACAAAACAAAAGACTGATTATCAAACTGACAACGTCGGACAGGTGATTCTTTAAGGCTTAAAATGACCTGAAACTACATAAAGACAGTAATGGAAACCACATGGACATATGATACTGCATTTTTGTGATTTCCTGTCTTTGTGAAAACATGTTAATAATGTTTAACACCCCACATCCACATGTGACAAGAAAAACAATCACGAAAAGGTTTCAGAGGGAGGAAGGTAAAACTGACAACAACAAAAATCTCCTTCAGTATTTTTTAATCCACTTTAGTCAACTTATATTTTCTCCAAAGCAAACAAACTTTACCTGTTTTCCAGGTGAAAACAGAAACTAAAATAAAGTAAGAATTTTTAGTATTAGTTTGGAGAATGAAAATACGTAACAGAAAAATAAATACGTTGTAATAAAAGGTCAGGAAGATGGCTCAAATGAATATCTCCTGAAAAATGATAACAGATATTTTATTGTATTTTATAATCTGCAGCTGTCTTTGTTGTGGAAGGGAGAGGACAGAGAGGTGGTTGTTTCTGTGGTCCCCTCTCAGATCAGCTGCCGTCACTCAGGCCTCGCCAGCAGCTGACAGGCAAATTACAGTATGTGTAAGACGAAATTAAAACACAGGCTCTGCTACATAAAGAACTTTGGTTAATTGCAAATCTTCTTGTAAATTTTGAAAGATTTTTAAATTATTTTATAAAACAATTCACTACCAGGTAATAATGAGTTTGTAGCTTTCAACACTGAGATTAAACAGCATTTTATAAAATGTATATTTTACTTTGTTTGGATTTCTACATGTGCACAGTCTCTGAAGGTCATTGAATGCCTCCTCCATCACACGGCCAATCAACTTCAACTTGGAAATAATTTACGTTCTAAATTACGACACGGCCAGTGTGATGCTGTTTGGAGAGAGATGCAGGTAGGAGGAACAGTCTGTCAAAGTAAATACTCTTGATGGCTGCTTGCATGCGTGCTCATAAAACTTGTTTCTGGGCCTGTATAGTTTCTGAAGGCAATCAAAAGAAAATTGAATGAGAGAAATATTAAACAGTTGATATCATTTTTAAAAAGAAGTACTAATGTCACTATATAAATTTGCTTGTTTTGGATGTTTTGCAGGTGAACTTTGACAGCTACATTGACAATACACACTGGAAGCTACTGGTTGGTAGATTCAGTGTATATGTATCATGATGGTCTTTACTGTACTTTTGGATGTTGTGATTTAATATTGAATTTGACTTTGATCTGTGATTACAGTACATTATAACCATACAAGTCTGGTTAAATGATGAATATCAGTGGTGGTCCCTTGGTGTTCAGGGACAGGTTCTGTTTCAGACAGTTGTTCATCATTTAACTGAAGTCATTGTTGTATTTATAAAAAGGTACAGAATTCATAATCCTTTTAGATGCTTAGGTTGCAACTATAGAGACTGAACAATGGGAATATTGACTCTCTCTTCTCTCTACACACAGTGAATACTTCAAAATGAGGAGGGCCTGTCACAGTAAGACTGACTGGGTTGACGTACAGTGGAAAGGAGCTATCATGCAACACCCAGTTCAGCAAGATAACTGCAGCTGTGGAGTAATATTCATAATGGTGAGACATAAACATTTTAAATGACACTCTTTTCCTGTACAAAAGCTCCTATTCAAATGCCTTTACAAATGGATATAGGGTTTTAGGAGGACAGTTTTGGAAAGCTTCATTATTATGCACAGATCTCCTCAAAACTATGTGATCTAGTGTTTAATAATAATATTATATAATTATATAATAATAATAACAATGATAATAACATTTTCTTATTATGTAGATGGCAAAGTTAGTGATGGAAGCATTTCCACAAATACCAACAATGGTTTTTGGTACTACAAAAAAAGACATGGCACGTGAACGAAAAAACATGGCTCTGGAAATACAGTGTTTTATTTTCTCTTTTTTATTTCCTTTTTTTTTACTTGGATACAAACATATGAAGCTGAGGAAGCAGGTCATCAGTCTGTCACTGAAATCCTGCCTTTAAAAATCATTGTGATTCATATGATTTTAATCTTTGTCATGGTCTTGAGTGATGAATGAGTAATGATAAATAAACATGTCAATTTTGTTTTTTCTATTTCCATATTAACAGAATACTGTAGTACAGAAGATCTAGACACGTTCTGAATGAATTATGTATTTTTTAGACATGTCAGATCCAGGATCCTCGTCAATCAGCCTGTCAGGGAGGACGTAGAAAGAGCTTTTAAAACAGCAGATGAAGTTCAAGGAGAATCAGTAGAAGCAGCAGCACAGATGAGGAAGAGGAAGACGAGAGGAGCTCACAGTATAAGGGACAGAGGGACACAGTGGACACTGAGCCGCATGTCCACAGCTGTGGACAGTTCTATGGCTAAACTGCAGACACAGATTTGAATGTTTGGTGCAGAATGGCTGAGGTAAAGGGCCCAACTTCAAATTTTTTGATAGGGCCCAAAACTGCTAGCGGCGCCCCTGATCTACAGTGACCAACTCACAGAACAGCTAAACCGCTGTTGTTCGGACTAGTATCTGGCTTTTCCAGTGATGTCTCCTCAGCAAGGACCCCACCACAACTGTTCTCAAGTTTGAGGGAAAGCAGTAGATGGTCACTGTGCTCTCACGTGTGTCTTGCTGCCACTGAAGCAAAAATCATATTCTTTTAAAGTCAGCACGTTCTTCTCTGTTGGAGTTTATCATCACAGATGACCCCAGCAAATGTCAACAACAATGTCGTTGGCTTTAGACTTGATATGTAACGGTCACGGATCACATGATGCTGCCAAATATTATCAACCAACTACAGTAAAACTAGCCTGTGCTGCCCAAAACCAGGGGATGTTTCTGCATCTTCCTCTGTGCAAAAACATGTTACTAAATCTATGGCAGGTTATTATCCATCAGAAAGATGTGGACCATCAGAACCTACCAGGATGTGTGATGTTGTGGAGCTCTCCAAGTCGAGCTGTTTCTTTCCAGCTTATTTATGCCATGTTACAACAACAGAAAGGATTGAAAACTTTATCTATGAACTTATTACAGCTAAGAGAACGCAGTCAGTCGGGACTTTTTGACCCGAGCACATTGGACTCTTAGTCAGAGCTAACATGCTATATTAACACGATGCTAGGCCAACCTGCAGCAGTGAGGCCTCCTGACGACAACAGGCCACAGAGACTGTGAGTGACCACATCAGCCGGTGCACGTTTATATGCAGCCCACCCAGAACTGTGCGTGATTTCCCCAACCAAAAACTCTGGTTTAACATGGACGTAAAGAAAATATCAGGAAGAGGCAGAAAGCTCTCAGATCAGGGCACCAAGTGCCGATCAACTAGCTGGTGTGTACGGAGACATATTCAACCGGTCTTTCACTCAGGCATTATTTCCCTATATTTTCAAGTCCAGTCACCATGAAGTGCTTAGAGAAACTGGGAAAATCATTATATTCCTAATGATTATATTCCTACCTTCCTGCTGCCCTGTGTGTCCCTGAGGACACCACAGTGATGTGGAGCCGCTCTGACCTCATCCTCAACCGTCCACCAGCTTCAGCAGGAAGGTGATGAACTTAAAAACCAGAACCAGCTTTACAGCGGCCGAACATGGATGAAGCCTGACGCTCTGGACACTGGAGACCTCAGTCTGAACCTGACAGGACTGACACTGTCTGACAGTGGAACCTACGCCTGCAGCGTCTACAGCAGGGAGGGAAACGACCCTGAAATGTGTTTCTCCAGGTCAAAGGTCAGTTGACAATAATAGAAAACATGTTTGTCAGGATCTTTCATCATCAAAAACCTTGCAGACTAAAGCCTGAACATATAGTGCTGCCTTTTTTATAAAACTATCTAACGTCTGATCTGAATCCACAGTATGTGTTGGGGTTTGTTGCTGACCTTTGACCTCCAGCTGTTCTTCCACCAGTGTCCGTTCTTGTCCGTACATTCTGGCTGTGCAGGTGTAGTTTCCACTGTCAGACAGTCTTGGTTTTCTCAGGGTCAGGCTGTCTCCTGTTTTCAGAGCATTAGGCTTCATTGACGTTCTGCCGCTGTAAAGCTGGTTTTGGTCTTTAAGATCATCACCGTCCTCCAGGCGCTTGTGGACAGTTGAGGGATTAAGATCCTTGCGGCTCCACGTCACCGCGGTTCCCTGAGGTACAAACGAGGTCTGACAGGGCAGCAGGACCGACTCGTCTCCTGCATAAACCTCCACAGTGACGACATGCTGGGAAACTGTGAGGACACACAGAGAAACATGAGTCAGTTACATCACACACAGTTTTACTGTTTCTACCTTTGTACCTTTTTGTTTTAGTCTTATTCAAGCTGCAGAAAGAAAAGAAAAGAGACACATGGGTCAAAAGAAACAAGTTGCCAAGCAGCTGTTGGTGAAAATGAATAATGTAACATGAGGGTTTGATGTGCGACGGTTGGATGAGTCGTACTGAGAATACCCATTGTGATGGATTGAGGTGATCAGTTCTTCACTGTTCTCTACACTCCATCAACTTCCAGTCACACCAACCAATCTGAAACCAGGAGCATTTAGACTGAGGTAAATACAAAGGACACCACAGAGGACAGGCTTTTTTAGGTGTTTTCTGTTCCTGCATTTTCTTGTGAATTTATTTTTTATATATTTCTATATATTTTAGGTATTTATGAACCTACAGTGACTGTAAATAAGAAAATACACATTTATTTGATGCCGTTATTCACCACCCTGTTTCTTACCTTGGCTTATGAGCTCAAACAGAAGTCAGTTACAATTAGACATAATTGTTGTCCTCCGTGGTCTGGTGGAGGTCGGGAGGAGGTGTGTTCCTCAGGCCTGTAGTTAGGAAGAAAAGAGGCAGAAAACTGGAGCTGCGGGATTTATTCTGCAGCACAGGCCTCTAAGGGGTTTGAAGGTTCCTCCCTTCCGTCCATTTAGTGACGTGACGGCGTGCTCACAGTAGATCATTAAACATAAAGGAATTTCATGAGAGTAATGACATAGTTATTAACCAGTGAGACTCGTTGGTTTGTCGATTCTTGTTTTTATCATTCAGAGCAGCTTTGTCTCCTGCTCACAGTCCAGGACACGTGGGCTCATTTAACCAGAACATTATTTCAATTTTTTAATTCTAAAAACAGAGATTTCAAAGGTTAAGAAAACAGTGAAACGTCTGGGAAAGGAGTTTTTCATGCTTAGTTTATCACTGACTGCAACAATTTTAACTCTTACAAAGGGTTGGTCAGTTTATTTTCTGCTGATATTACATAACTTTTCTTGCTCTGCCAGTAACGATAAGAGGACTGTCTGGTTGCTGGAAATGTACTTCACGTATCTTCTAAATTGTTCTTTTGGAAGAAAATGCATTAATGTGTTTGGAGGCTCATCAGTGAAAGAAGTTCAGTACTTCTGCTGGTGAACCTGGTCAGAAACTAAACATGCTCCTGTTCAAAGGTTTGTATGTTAATCATCATTGGCTAGAACCAAAGAATGTTTCTTTGTACTCTTAGTTTTTTATACCTTATTTGGCATTGACCTATGACCCCCCTCCCATGGTTAGGAAGAAACTGAAGATAATCACTTAATATTGTAGTACTTGGTTTACTTCATGTTTTAGAATATGTTATACAATGAAGGAGCACCAGGGGGATTGAAAAATTAGTTAAAATAGGTAATTTTAATTTTAATTGAACGTTTAATAAAAGGCATCGCCCTGTATTGTTACACTGTAAAGACGAAGATCAGCAGCAGCTGTGAGCTGATAACTGCTGTTCCAACTCAACAAGGAAGTGTCCTCTGGCAAAGTCTCACATCTGGCTGGGTAATCTGCTGTGTTGACCCTGAGCTTTCACATTTAGACAAAAGGGGAACAACAGTTAATGGACACACATTGATCATTGATCATCTTGATCTCCAAGAAAAGTGTTGTCAGCAGCACACAGAGGTTCTGTCTATCCTCTGTCAACCAGAAACTTCGAAGAACTCCTCCTACTGTGGACATTGACATGTCCACTATTATATACCACCTGGTGCTACAGTGTTAACGGTGTCACAGGCCTCATCACAGTTTCATCTGACAGTTCTTCTCTCCACCGGTTGGTGCTGGTGCCAAATGTTTCCTGGCTTGGGCCAGAACGTCTAACACGTTGCCCACACTGTGTTAAATTCTACAAATTCTTGTCTTTGAGCAAGACACTGAACCCCTACTTAGTGACTCAGCTGTGAGTGTGTGATTATGAGTGTGAGTGGGTGAATATGAAGCAGTGTAAATTGCTTTGAGCACAATCAGGTAGGACATTTATTATTGACAACAGCCGGTGACAACAGGAAACAGAATCAGGACGTTTGACTCAGTGTCCAAACGAGAAGTTGTAGGACAAAAGCAGCTGTTCTGGGGACAGACACATGCTGCTTTAATCTTTGTCTTGTCCACTGTCAGAGTCCAGATGTGGTTCCTGCTCCAACATGTGTCAGCAGCTGCAGTTTGTTTGTGTGGCCTCCACAGCCAGACGGGTGGTGCTCAGTCACTGATTTACTGATGGACTTTAGTCAGTGGACATTATGTCTCCTCCTCTTACTGAGACTGTCCACTGTCACTTCATCTTCGTCCGCTTCTTCCTCACACAGACAGGATGACATGTGACATCTGTGTGAGAGTCAGTGGGAAGAACATGACAACATCCTCGTGTCTTCATTGTCCATCAGCTCCTTCATGTCCATTTTGTCTCTGATCCAAAGTCAGATCAGATCAATAATCCAAGTTTGATCAACAGATGATCAAACTGATTGTTTAGCCATTAGAGGAGTTGGATCAGTGGAGCTGCTTCTGTTCCTGATGTCCTGAGTTCTTACTGCAGAGAGACAGGAGACAATAAGAGACACACAAGCAAAGGAGAGCTGAATGATAATAACTTGTCCTTTGATATGTTTTTATTTCTTTTCCAAAGTTCCTCTTCTTCTTTAAAGTAAATAAATAAATGATAATAGCTATAATTGAAATAAAATAATATAATAAATCATAAAAGACACAAGGACAGAACATCACATAAAACAATCTTTGATGTTGTCTGTGTATAAACAAGCAGACAGTTGAAAACATCACCTACACAATATTAATTTAATCACTCAATGTTCTTAACTCGGTCTCATTTTACACAATTGTCTGTCCAACTCTGTCCATTTCTCTTCTGTCCTCCTGCTTCCTGATGAACTGATGTAAAAAAAAAAAAAAACCAACAACAACAGGCAAACATGTTGTTGAGGTTCCAGCTGAATATGTCTCTGTCTTTGTCTCTGTCTCTCATGTCCAAAGTAAAGTTGTCCAGGACACAGACAGTGAACTTTGACAATAAACTACATGAGGTGATGCTCTCACACACTGATCTCTGTCATCTGATATTTAGAGGCTGAAGTAACGGACATGTTTTAATCATTAACTTTATTGTAACTTTTTTTATGTTGGATTTGTGGTTTTATCTTGTTGGTCACATCAGCACAAACACGTGATCCTGTCAAACATCTTCTTAATAAAAATATAAAAATGTTCAAACGACTAATGTGACTTTACTGATTCACTTTGTTTGTTTGTCGACATCTGGGTTTGTTTCTGCTGATTTAAAAATGATTCAGACCTAAACCAGAGAGATTCTGTTGAATCTGTTGATTTCAGTGGCTGATCACAGCAACACTGTCAGTGTCAGTGAGGACAGATCAATGTCTGTGGAGACATTAGAGGACAGGTCCATGTTTTCTGTGTCCACAGCTTTTGAAACTAATCACAGCTTCTTGTTTCCTGCTCTCATGTGCTGATGGACATTTTCATTGTCACTGAAATAAGGTGAGAGACAGAAAATGTCCCAGAGATCCAGCCAGAGACAAACTCCCCTTTTCCACCTTTGTCTCCAATGAGACCAACAATCTAATTGATCAAGTTGTGTCTGCAGCTTCACCTGTTGTTACCTGGACCTGATCTACTTGTGGTGGAGCTCAGTTCAAAGTTTGTCTGTGTCCCAAATATTCACAGAGTCATTAAATAAAGTGAAACACATTCATAGAAACATAGTCACAGTAAAACTGCAGTTTATCTTCGTATGAAGATGAACAACAGTTAGTTTAGACAAAGACTTTCAACTGACCTCTGACCCACAGCTCCACTTGTTTCCTCATCAGGACGTTTCCCTCCCTGCTGTAGACACTGCAGGTGTAGGTGTCTCTGTCTCTGTCTGTGGGGTATTTCAGGGTCAGACTGAGGTCTCCAGGTTTCAGCAGGTCTCTCTTCATCTCTGTTCGACCTCTGTAATCTTCATTCTGTTCTTCAGGCTGGTCAGAGCTGTTCTGATACACATGGACCTTCCAGTACCAACTGTCCGTCCACTCCACTCTGGTGTCTTCAGGCAGGTGACCTGTGGTTTTACAGGGCAGCTGGACAGACTCCACCCCTGAATACACGTCCACCTGTGGGACTGAGAGGACAACAAAGACCAACATGATGTGGACAGACAGCAGCAGCAGCTCTGACACGTTTTCGTTGAGTGTATGAAGTGAAATATTTGTAGTGAAACATGTTTGATTGGTTCCAGTCTGAAATGTCTCCATGTCTCCATTGAACAGAGACACTGTTTGTCTTTGTTGTCTGTCCAATCTTTCTTCAGTCCCACTTTATTTCCTGTCTCTGACAGAGAATCTCTGTCCCATCATCTTACGTCACTAACACTCACTAAATGAGATGAAGTCTAACAGTGAAAGTTAGAAACTAAATGTTGACAGGATCAGATTTGATGGAGGATCTTGGAGCAGATTGACAGATATGAAATGAAACAAAGCTTTGAGACATTTCTAGGAGAATCTGGATCAGTTTGATCCCTTGAATCATTTCTAAATCAGCCTGTCATGGCTTCCACCCTGACCACTGTTGCCCTGGTTACCATTTTGGTTTCACCTCCACCTTCCTCCCTGTTCTTACTAATTAGTGTAACTCATTCCACCTGTTGTCTCCAGGTCTTAGGCCTCACTCACCTGACTCTGTGTTTGTTCCTGTACAAGTTCTTCTACAGCAGCTTTCATTAAACTCATGGGATTCTAACTGTATAAACATCATCACTAAGTTGGACGTGAACAGTTTGACTTTGTCCATGTGTCTGTAGCATCCCGACCTTCAGTAACTCTGACAGATCAAACCCCTCTAGTAACAAAAGTCAAAGGTTAGTTCGAGTTAGTTACTGTCACTTTAGTCCAACTCGTTCATACAGTGACGATAACTAGCTGTGAAGTTACTAACACGAGATGAACTGAACTGGTGAAACTACGTTCGACTCACTTTAGACTCAGAACAAACGACTTTCATTGAACAGGTCTCAGTTTTCTGACACTTTGCTCCGTGACACCAGACCCTGCAGTGTTTACAGCCTGTTACATGAACCATGGAGGAACGTTTGTTTTAGGTTCCTTGTAGCACGAGTGGGCGGTGAATTACTCATCTGTGTTCACAGAACACGTGGCTCTGAAGCAGGAATGAAATGGGAGAAAAACAAGCTCCTACAATCTGCTGCTGGTCTCAGGTTTTGTGCTTCTTGTTCTGCATGTGTGAGCTGGATTTCTGTTTAAGACATTTTAAGACTTTTCAAGGACGTGTGGACACATTAGTATAAAGACTTTAAACTGACCTTTGACCTGGAGATTCACAACTTTCTTCATCAGGATGTTTCCCTCCCTGCTGTAGACGGTGCAGCTGCAGGCTCCTCTTTCTTCTTCTGTGGGGTATTTCAGGGTCAGACTGAGGTCTCCAGTTTTCAGCAGGTTTCTCTTCATCTCTGTTCGACCTTTGTAAAGCTCGTCCTGTTCTCCAGGCTGGTCAGAGCCGTTCTCATACACATGTATCTTTCAGTCTTCGCTGTTCGTCCACTCCACTTTGGCGTCTACAGGCAGACGAACTGTGGTTTTGCAGGGCAGCTGGACAGACTCCACCCCTGAATCCACGTCCACCTGGTAGACTGAGAGGACAACAAAGCACAACGTGATGTGGACAGACAGCAGCAGCAGCTCTGATGGTAACAGGACGTCACTGTCCCATGAAAACACTCAGGAACTACTTATTGGGACTGATTCTCAGTTTGGTGTCAACAGTCACGGAGCAACAAGAGTAAAGCTGTGAACCATCAGCATTATGGGTAATGTAGTAGTAGAGACATACCTGACATGAAGTAGTGACGGAAATGGACTAAAAGACCCACAGCAACAAGGAGAAGAACCAGAAGAACCAGGAGAACCAGAAGAGCTTTGGCCCAGGATGGAAATCGTTCTGTGGAGAACATGAACAACAACATGACCTCTGACCTCTGACCTGTATCTACAGCACTGACCTCTGACATGTCACTGACCTTTGACCTGCAGTTGTACGTCTGTTACTGTCTGTTGTCGTCCAAATCCATCTCTGACGGAGCAGGTGTAGGTTCCACTGTCAGACAGTGTCAGTCCTGTCAGATTCAGACTGAGGTCTCCAGTGTCCAGAGCGTCAGGTTTCATCGATGTTCGGCCGCTGTAAAGCTGGTTCTGGTTTTTAAGTTCATCACCTTCCTGCTGAAGCTGGTGGATGGTTGAAGGACTGAGGTCAGAGCGACTCCACATCACTGAGGGGAAGTCCAAGTCATCAGTGGGAAACTGGCAGTTCAGCAGGACAAACTGGTCCCCCTCATACATGTCCACAGCTGAGACATGCTGGACTACTGTGAGGACACACAGACAGGGTCCATCTAAAGATCAACGGCTTTCTGCATTCATTTGTGTGTAACAAGAAGACTAAGACCACTTCACACATCCACCAAGACGGCTACACCCAACGACCCCCATCTTAGGGGTTTAGGGGGTCGGGGTCGTTCCATTTTGATGACTCATCCCTGTTTCCACCGATCTTAACAAGCCTGTTCAGGTCAGGGTGGAACAAAGTCCCACTCTGGAGGACAGAACTGGTTTCTGTAGACACTTTTATTCAGACTGAAGAAGCTGCTGCACAAATCACAAAGTCTCCTTCAACCTGCTTCTTCCTAAACTAACTGCAGCTTCAGGACGTCAGTCCACAGCCAGTTGTCTCTGTCTCCTCCCGATAATCTACTGACACTTTCACTTTCACCTGTTTCCAGAGAAGCAGCTGTTGGAATGTGAAGAAACAGGCCGAGCAGTTTCCCACTGAATCACTGATTGTTAGAGACTTTGTTAAAGCTCGTCTCTGGAATCAACCCTTCAAAAGTCACTGCTGAGGAAAGATATTTTTCTATATATTTTTTAAAATGTGCGCAGTAAAAGACACAAATAAATCCTGTGAAGATTGTCCTCAGCTACAGGGACACAGTGTTAGGACTTTGTTACTTCCCACATCTGCCTCTGTGGGTTTTCCTCCGGTTTCCTCCCACAGTCCAAACACATGCATGTTTGGTGAATGATTGTGTGTTTTAGTCATTTTGGGACTTGGATTCTGGAACCTGATCAACGTTGCTCACATTGGTTCTTCCATAGAGCCACAGATCGACTGTCACTGTTTTCCTTCCAAAACTGCTGCATGTCACAGATCAGATACACGGATGTTTACAATATTTCCCTGTTATGAAGATTCATCAGCACCGACAAACTCTGTGCTACGATTCCACACGACTGCAGACGGTCGACTGGAACCTGCTCAGTTACACTCGGTTCTGTGGGATAAAGTTTCTCTTACCGTGTGTGAGAATCACAAACGCCACAAACATCTTCATCTTCCTGTTCAAACTCCAACAAATCCTCCTTCAACCTGCTTCTTCATAAACTAACTGCACGTTCACAATTTCTTTATAATCTACTGACACTTTAGTTTCACTTTTAGTACGAGGGAGCAGCTTAATGACACAACACACACACACCCACACACACACACTTCCCTTCTTCCTCACGAGTCACTGACAGATTCAGCTCTGATTGGACAAACCACTTCCTGTTCTCACTGAGTCCAGGTGTTTGTAGAGCTCCATCAAATGTCACATTTCACCTTGTTTTTCCACATGATGAAATGAAGCAGCAGCTGAATCAGTTGATGATTCATACAGGAACATGATACAAAAACAAGCCACTGTCAAAGGAAAATTGTCAGAAAGGTTAGTGTTCACCTGGTGTAAAACAATGCAAATACCGTATTTTCCTCACTATGAGGCGCACCGAATTATAAGGCGCACCTTCAATGAATGGCCTATTTTAAAACCTTTTTCATATATAAGGCGCACTGCATTATAAGGCGCATAGAATGAACCTTGTTCAGCTGTAAACACACAAAAGAAACATGTAAATCTCACTTTATCAGTTCATTCCTCATCCATGAATCCCTCAAATTCTTCTTCTTCAGTGTCCGAATTGAACCGTTGGATGCGAATACGGCATCCAACACGCCCGGCTCCGTCTTGTCAAAGTCGTCATTATTCGAGTTAGTGTCGCTGCTGTTGTCTGGCAGTTCAGTGACAATTCCTGCTTCCTGAGAGCTCGGACCACAGTTGAGACTGATATATCAGCCCAGGCATTTAGGATCCACTGTGAAAATGCACGCTTCGCACAGTCATATATCCCAGCATGCACCGTGCGCTACTTCTTCTACGGGAGAAAATGGAGTCGGCGGCTGCTTCCCGTAGTTGCGAGACTCAATATTGATCCATATATAAGGCGCACCGGATTATAAGGCGCACTGTCGGCTTTTGAGAAAATTGAAGGCTTTTAGGTGCCCCTTATAGTGCGGAAAATACGGTACTTGGTTTGCCAGAAGTGTGAGAACAGAACAAGCAAAGGTGAACAGTGTCGCTTTGGTTTAATTGAAAATTTCTCTCAGACATCCCCCTAAAGATTGTCAGGATTAATCAAGGCTGAGCAATAGTTGGAACAATTCATCAAACGTGTCATCACAAGGATTTTCAAACATTTCATTCCTTATATTCACAAAGTTGGGATCAATTTAATTCAATTAATTTTTACAAAAGATTTACATAATAAAATAAAGACAATAAGACATTTAGAGAAATCCCAAATCCCCCTTGAGCAAGTCATAGGCAACAGTGGAGAGGAAAAACTCCCTTTACCGGAAGAAACCTCCAGCAGAACCAGGCTCAGGGTGGACGGCATCTGCCTTGACCGGTTGGGCTGAGTGGTAAGTGGAGAGAGAAAAGAACAGAGCAACAAAAGCAACAATCAAGAGCTAGTTACTGATGTTGTCATGTTCGTGATATGGAGGTTCCCAGTTAGGGATGTCAAGGGATTCAGCAAAAACAGTGTCCTTAAGCATATTATTAGTCCATGGGCACAGGAATTAAGGCAGAACCCGCACAAGGTCAGTGCAGTATTAGAACACCTGTGAAGAGGGATAAGATGGCAGATTTCCACTTTCCAAACACAACGTCAAACCAGCCCCAGGTGCTGGTGTCATCAAAGCCGGAATGTCTTTTCAGTTCGTCTCACAGTGACATTAGTCCCTCTAGCGCTTTTGTTACAGACCCATCTGGGGCTGTGTTGTTTGGGATGAAGGTGCAGCATGAGTCTCCAAACATGGTGCAGACTCCTCCCTTGTCTGCGAGCAGTATGTCAGTTGCCATTCTGTTCTCCCGTGTCATCTGCTGCCAGCTGCTCAGCTGTACCTCCAATGGCACCGTGTGTGTAGTTGATGAATCTCTGTCGGTTGTAATACAGGTAGTTGATCCAGTCAACATTCTTGTTGGTCGTGCACCACCAGCAGAGGGAGAACTAAGATCCTGCTGCAATTTGGGTGCGAGCCTTGTATTCATTTGGGACCGCCGTGGAAGTCTGATGTCCTCAATGTACACTTTGAGGTTTCTGGAGTTCTCGTCGCATGCGATGGCGTGGTGTAGTGGACCGGTGCAATGTCTGAGACTCCTGGGACTACATATATTTCTTGGCCCAGCATGACTAGGGCACACATGCCTGTTCCCTTTGCTGGGAGAGTTCTAGTTGGCTTGCCACACATCCACTACACATCTGCCAGCATCAAAAGCATCTCTTTTGTAGCATCTGCCATAAACTCCATCTTTAATAGTCTCTTTTGCAACTTCAGAGCTCTTTGAATGTCCAGGTTTGAGTGGTGGATAGAGGATATGTGTTTTGGTGCAGTTCAGTGGGGGGATGCCTACTGACGCAGTCCCATAGGTCCATTTAAAGCAGACAAACTTTGCATCCTGTTTGGAAGAATGAAACCATGGTCAAGCAGTATCTCTTATTCTGGTATAGTGACAGTTCAGTGAAGTCAATCCTCCAATGTTCAAAGGGCCCATCAGGTGGAGGTGTTATAAGTTAGGTGCTTTTTGTCCCTGTTTAGTTGTTCACTGCTTTTAACTTGTATATAGGCATTAATTTTTTCTGTTTTGTGTGTGTCCCTGCAGCATTCCTCTGTTCCTCTGCTGGTTACCAGTGCACTCACAGTTTGCCTTTCATCATCATCATCATCATCACTAACCCTGCATGTTTGTATTTAAGGCCTTGCATTTAGTTTTGGGGTTGCTAGTGTGTCCTGGTTCGTTCTGGCACATCTCCCTGATCTCGTTCAGCCTTTCCTGATCTCCAGCCCTTAATACTGTTCGTGAGTCTGTAGATAGTTTTGGCAGTTCAGGTTTTGTTATAGCCTAAGAGTCTTTGCTTTTGCGTTTATGCTGTTTGTGAGTTAACATTGTTAAAGCTTTTGAGAGTTTTGTTAGAGCACAGGTCTGTGCCTTTAGGTTCATACTGTTGTGAGTTAGTATTGTTAAACCTCTGAGAGAGTTTTGTTTGAGCACAGATCTGTGTGTTAAGCGTCATAGGATCTGTAGTTCATGTGATAATTTATAACTGTATTTCATGTGCAAATAAACCTGTTGCACACTCTGCGTGTCTCAGCTTCTGCTTTTGGGTCCAGTAGTTACAGTTTCTTTGGTTACAGTATCTAGTTACGGTAACCATTACAGTACACACTAGCCAAACATGGACCCAGCAGAATTGTTACAGGCTCACGGGACCCTCTTGGGTGTCAATCACCAACGTACTGAGGAGAATGCACGTAGACTAGAAGAGGTATCTTCCCGTTGTGACCAGGCACTTAGACTAGCTAGCTCCTCTGCTTCCTCAGAATTAAGAATGGAGCCACCAGAACGTTTTTCTGGCGAGGCCACCAAGTGTGCCCCCTTTATTTCAGCGCTCAAGATATTTTTTGATCTCCAACCAAACAATTATGCTTCGGAGCAGCGCAAGGTTGCATACACCATTTTGTTACTCAGGGGAAAGGCGCTGGAGTGGGGAGCGGCTGAGTGGTAGAAGGGGTCTGCATGCTGTCAAACTTTTGAGGCTTTTTCCGAAGAGTTGAAGTTCGTGTTTAACGCATTAGCCCCACGCAGAGTTGCGGCATCCCGGCTGTTTAAGTTAACTCAGCCAATCGCTCAGTTACGGAATACGCCATTGAGTTCCGTACGCTAGCTGCCTCAACAAGATGGACTGAGGACACACTTTTTGACAAGTTTTATGAAGGATTAGCAGATCGCGTAAAAGATGAAATGGCGGCAAGTGAGCTGCCCTCTTCCCCTCACAAGCTAATGGAATTGGCGACCGCTATTGACCAGCGAATTCTGGAACGACAGGCGGACCGGCGGTCACAAGGAAGGACAGCTGGCCGAGACTACACTCACTCCTATCCCCCTGCCCTTCAACCGACTGCAGATCAGAAGAGCCTCAGTGAGGAGCCCATGCAGGTGGGGCGGTCCAGGCTGTCCGCTAGGGAGCACCAACGTCGCCTTGCTGGGGGCCTTTGTCTCTACTGTGGGGAGCCAGGACATCTGGCACGCACGTGTCTGTTAAACGACAAGGCTCGTCAGCTGGGCGGGAGGCGCTGATGTGCCGTTCGGTCCACATAAGCTCCCAATCCAAACCCACCATCCCTGCCTTCCTCGTTGGTCCTGCCTCCTCCCAGAACTGTTCGGCTTTTGTGGACTCTGGTCCGGAGGCAAATTTTATGGATATGACGCTGGTTCGAGCTCTGGGACTGGGAATAGAGAGACTTCCCAAGGAGTTAAGGGTAAAGACACTAGACAATCGGATCTCACATTATATTACCTTTTGCACTGCACTGGTTAAAATGACTCTCAGTAGCAACCATCATGAACAGTGTGTGTTTTACATTTATGTGTGGATACTCCTCTCTTGCTGGGTTACCCCTGGCTGTCCAAACACAATCCTCACATTAACTGGTCCTCATGCAAGGTAATAGGGTGGAGCACTTACTGCCTAGCTAATTGTTTACGTGATGCCTGTGTTCGCTCCCCTAACACGAGTGAAAAGTCTAAGGATCCTATTGACGTGGTAAATGTGCCCAGCTGTTATCATGATTTAGCAGAGGTGTTCAGCAAGGCAAGGGCGACTTCGTTGCCTCCTCACAGGCAGTATGATTGTGCCATCGACCTACTACCAGGTACCACGCCCCCCCGGGGTCGTCTGTACTCCCTGTCAGAGCCAGAGAAGAAGGCCATGCAGGCATACATTGATGACTCTCTGAGAGCAGGTATTATCCGACCATCGTCATCCCCAGCAGTGGCAGGATTTTTCTTTGTTGGCAAGAAAGATGGGGGGCTGAGACCTTGCATTGACTATAGGGGTATTAATGCCATCACAGTTAAGAATAGATATCCCCTCCCTCTTTTGTCCCCAGCTTTCGAATTATTGCAGGAGGCCACAATTTTTACCAAGCTGGATCTCCGCAATGCCTACCATTTGGTTCGAATAAGGGAGGGGGATGAATGGAAGACAGCTTTCAATACCCCCAATGGCCACTATGAGTACTTGGTAATGCCATTTGGCCTCACCCAATGCTCCTGCTGTTTTCCAGGCACTGGTTAATGATGTTCTGAGAGATATGATAAATAAATTTGTGTTTGTGTATCTAGACGACATTCTAATATATTCCAGGAACTTGGAGGAGCACAGGCAGCATGTTAGGGCAGTGTTAGTACGTTTGCTAGAAAACCAGCTCTTTGCCAAAGCTGAGAAATGTGAGTTCCACACAACCCGAACCACACCTGGGAAAATTTCCATGGATAGCTGTAAAGTTAGAGCAGTTCTAGAATGGCCTGTCCCCCAGGAACGTAAGCAGCTGCAGCGATTTCTGGGGTTTGCTAACTTCTATCGTAGATTCATACAGAATTATAGCAAGGTAGCCGCCCCATTGCACGCTCTCACCTCTTCCAACAGACCTTTCCTGTGGACAGAGGAGGCAGGAATGGCCTTCACTCGTCTCAAGATGCTTTTCACTACTGCCCCCATCCTGACTTTACCTGACACCAAGAGACAGTTTATTCTGGACGTTGACGCTTCCAACACTGGAGTGGGGGCGGTGCTTTCACAACTCACTGAAAAGGATGGCAAGGTGCATCCCTGTGCGTTCTTCTCACGACGCCTGACTGAGGCGGAGAGGAATTATGATGTGGGGAACCGGGAACTCCTAGCCCTCAAACTGGCACTAGAAGAGTGGCGACATTGGTTGGAGGGGGCTGAGCAGCCGTTCTTGGTCTGGACTGACCACAGAAATTTGGAGTATATTCGCTCGGCTAAGCAATCTAGCCACAGGGGTTGCAAGCCAGTAACTTCTGTGCCGGTCCCAAGCCCAGATAAATAGAGAGGGTTGCGTCAGGAAGGGCATCCGGCGTAAAATTTTGCCAAGTACAACCATGCGAGTCATCCATACCACTTTAATACCGGATCGGTCGAGGCCCGGGTCAACAACGACCACCACCGGTGCTGTTAACCTACAGGGTGCCGGTGGAAATTGGACTACTGTTGGTCAAAGAAGGAGACAGAAGGGTTCGTGGTCAGAGAGAGAAGGGGAAAGGCAGGAGCTTAGATCTGAGAGTAGGGACTCTTAACGTTGGCACAATGACAGGGAAAGGTAGAGAGCTGGCAGACATGATGGAGAGAAGGAAGGTAGATGTAATGTGTGTGCAGGAGACGAGGTGGAAGGGCAGCAAAGCACGTAGTATTGGAGGAGGATACAAACTGTTCTACCATGGTGTGGATAGGAAGAGAAACGGAGTAGGAGTGATCCTGAAGGGGAGTTTGTGAACAATGTTCTAGAGGTAAAAGAGTCTCAGACAGGGTGATGAGCCTAAAGCAAGAAATCGAAGGTGTGATGGTGAACATAGTCAGTGGGTATGCTCCACAAGTTGGCTGTGAGTTAGAAGAGAAAGAGAGATTCTGGAGTGAGTTTGATGAGGTTGTAGAGAGTATCCCCAGAGGAGAGAGAGTAGTTGTTGGAGCAGACTTCAATGGGCATGTTGGTGAGGGGAACAGAGGTGATGAGGAGGTGATGGGCATGTTTGGTGTAAAGGAAAGGAATCCAGAAGGACAGATGGTAGTGGACTTTGCTAAGAGGATGGAAATGGCTGTAGTTAACACTTACTTCCAGAAGAGAGAGGAACACAGAGTGACTTACAAGAGTGGAGGTAGGAGTACACAGGTGGACTACATCCTATGTAGACGAGGTCATTTGAGAGAGGTTAGTGACTGTAAAGTGGTGGTAGGAGAGTGTGTAGCCAGACAGCACCGCATGGTGGTGTGTAAGATGACTCTGGTGGTCAGGAAGAAGAAGAGAGGAAAGACAGAAAAGAAGACCAAGTGGTGGAAGCTAAAGAATGAAGAAACTTGTGAGGAATTCAGGCAGAAGTTGAGACAGGCTTTGGGTGGTCAGGAGGAGCTTCCAGATGACTGGGAAACTACAGCAGAGGTAATCAGGGAAACAGGTAGGAAGGTGCTTGGTGTGTCATCTGGAAGGAGGAAAGATGATAAAGACACTTGGTGGTGGAATAATGAAGTACAGGACTGCATCCAGAGGAAGAGGTTAGCTAAAAGGAAGTGGGATGTAGAAAGGACTGAGGAAAGTAGACAGGAGTACAAGGAAGTGCAGCGCAGAGTGAAGAGGGAGGTGGCCAAACAGAAAGCTTACGATGAGCTGTATGACAGGTTAGACACAAAGGAAGGAGAGAAGGACTTGTACAGGATAGCCAGACAGAGAGATAGAGATGGGAAAGATGTGCAACAGATAAGGGTGATTAAAGACAGAGATGGAAAGGTGCTAACAAGCCAGGAGAGTGTGCAGAGAAGATGGAAGGAGTATTTTGAGGAGCTGATGAATGAGGAAAATGTCAGAGAAAGAAGGGAGGAAGATGTGGATGTTGTGGAGCAGGAAATATTAGAGATTAGAAAGGATGAGGTGAGGAAGGCTCTGAAAAGGATGAAGAGCGGAAAGGCTGTTGGAGTTGATGACGTACCTGTGGAGGTGTGGAAGTGTCTAGGAGAGACAGCAGTGAAGTTTCTGACAGGTCTGTTTAACAGGATTCTAGAGAGTGAGAAGATGCCTGAGGAATGGAGGAGAAGCGTTCTGGTGCCGATCTTTAAGAACAAGGGTGACACGCAGAACTGCAGCAACTACAGAGGGATAAAGCTGATGAGCCACACAATGAAGCTGTGGGAAAGAGTAGTGGAAGCCAGGCTTAGGAAGGAGGTGGAGATTTGTGAGCAGCAGTATGGTTTCATGCCCCGTAAGAGCACCACTGATGCCATTTTCGCTTTGAGATTGTTGATGGAAAAATACAGAGATGGTCAGAAGGAGCTGCATTGTGTCTTTGTGGATTTAGAGAAGGCGTATGACAGGGTGCCGAGGGAGGAGCTGTGGTACTGTATGAGGATGTCGGGAGTGGCAGAGAAGTACGTCAGAGTAGTTCAGGACATGTATGAGAGAAGCATGACGGTGGTGAGATGTGCCGTGGGTCAGACAGAGGAGTTCAAGGTGGAGGTGGGACTACACCAAGGATCGGCTTTGAGTCCCTTCTTGTTTGCTATGCTGATGGACAGGTTGACAGATGAGGTCAGACAGGAATCTCCCTGGACAATGATGTTTGCAGATGACATTGTGATTTGCAGTGAGAGTAGAGAGCAGGTGGAGGAACAGCTGGAGAGGTGGAGGTTTGCTCTGGAAAGAAGAGGTATGAAAGTAAGTCATAGTAAGACAGAATACATGTGTGTAAACGAGAGGGAGCCAGGTAGAAGTGTGAGGTTACAGGGGGCTGAGGTGAAGACGGTGCAGGAGTTTAAGTACTTGGGGTCAACAGTTCAGTGTGATGGGGAGTGTGGAAAAGAGGTGAAGAGGCGAGTGCAGGCAGGTTGGAATGGGTGGAGGAAAGTGTCAGGAGTGTTGTGTGACAGAAGAGTGTCAGCAAGACTCAAAGGAAAGGTGTACAGGACAGTGGTGAGACCAGCTCTGCTCTATGGGTTAGAGACAGTAGCAGTGAGAAAGAGACAAGAGGCAGAGATGGAAGCAGCAGAGATGAAGATGTTGAGGTTCTCCTTAGGAGTGACAAGGTTGGACAGAATAAGGAACGAGCACATCTGAGGGACAGAGCACGTTGTCTGTGTTAGCAACAAAGTCAGAGAGGCCAGATTGAGATGGTTTGGACATGTGCAGAGGAGGGATAGTGAATATATTGGTAGAAGGATGTTGAAGATGGAGCTGCCAGGCAAGAGGCCGAGAGGACAACCAAGGAGGAGATATATGGACGTTCTAACAGAGGACATGAGGTTAGCTGGTGTCAGAGAGGAAGATGCCCAGGATAGAGTAAAGTGGAAAAGGATGATTCGCTGTGGCGACCCCTGATGGGAAAAGCCCAAAGAGAAGTAGTAGTAGATGAACACAACAAGCTCCTGGCTTGTCTCTGTCTCTCTGTCCAATCCTGAAGCCTGTCCCCATTCTCAGCAAATACTGGATCTTTGCTCTGAGACTAACTGGGTTTAGTACAACACTGCTGAAAGCAGCATGGACTGACTCCAACCCTCTACTGACCTCAGAGTTTCCAGTCGACAGTGTGGACTCTCCACAAGACCAGAGAGACGCTTCACTGCTGAATCCTGCAGCTTGTTTCCTCTCAGGTCCAGTTCTGTCAGATGGGAGGGATTGGACACCAGAGCTGAGACCAGAGAATCACAGCTGATGTCTGTCAGACTGAGACTCAATCTGAAAAAATACATACATTTTTAAAAAAAAACATACTTTAGAAAAGGATTTATAGCTCAGCATGAGTCTTACCTTTGTGAATTTGACACATGTGGACATGGTTTGTTTATCGATAACCAAATAAATAAACTATATTTTTATTAACTTTCGTTTTATATCTATATTTTAGATAAGGTGATGAAAGTTTGAGAGATCTCAGCTTCAACTCTTTATATTAAACAGTAATCAGGTATTAAGTTTATCTCAGTTACAATATATTCAAATATTCCATGCATTCAAAAGTTTTCAGACCCCTTCACTTTTGCAGTTTTATTGATCAACTATTCGAATTAATTTTTTTCCTCATTAATCTTGTGATGGTCCCTGCCGGGAAGTGGGGGTTCTCTCCTGGTGGGTGGACTGCTGACTGACTTCAACATGTCACTCTCTCCTGGCTGGTCACTGTTGCGTGGTTTGTCTTTTGGTGTCACAATTGTGTTCTCTTATGTGGACCCAGATAAGAGGCAGAGTCAGAAGGTAGTGAGAGAGCAGAGAATTCATTTGAAGTGGATGTCATGGAAAATGGTCGGAGCTGTGCGGGGTGGCGGACACTCTGTTCAGGAAGCCGGACGGGTCTGAGGCCTAGGGGTAAACAAAGGGTGAGTAATAAAAACATAAATCAGCACAGAAGACTAATGATGACGGGCTTACGGGAATAGACGAGTGGAGGGAGTGGTGTAGAAATCTCGGACAGGTTGAGGGTGATGATGGAATGCCGGCCAGCCGGTGATGGCGAAACTCGGGGGTTGTCCGAATATGATTAACAAAGTAGCAACTTAAGAAACAATGAACAAAGTAACAACTGAAAACGGTCGAGGCAAAACTTCACTCGAGGGAAAAAGATTTACTAATGATCTCTGAAAATGAAAAACACACCGGTGGGGAAAAAACAAATGGCAACTTACTAACAGCGGGTTCCCCAGGGAACAGACCAGGCGAAAGAGAACGTGGCCAGAAAGTAGCAAAGTAATTCTCAGGAGACGGGAGGCTGGAGGTCCGAATAAGACAGGCACAAATACTAGCGACAGGAGGATTAGATCAGGCGGGTAAGACTAGAGAAAGAGTTACTGAGTCTAACGTTGTTGGAAGATGTTCTGGCAGAGAGAGACAGGTAACTGGGGCTTAAGAAGGACAAGACAGGTGTGCAGGATTACACTAACCAAAGAGCAGCAGGGGAGGAGAACCAGGGAGGGAGGAACCGTATCCAGGGCAACACAGCTCAGGATGGCAACCATGACATTTGGTTTTACATTTCAGTACTCCCAGTTACACACAGATAGTTGGCAACAGTTTTTCCATGCATCCACCTGTACGATACTGACATGGCTGACTAACACATCCACATTTCACCACCGCCACCGGTGCTGTTGACCTACCGGTGGAGATTGGGCTACTGTTGGTTAAAGAGGATGAGGAGGAGGGTGTTTCCGTGGGCAGAGAGAGGAGAGGAAAGGCAAGAGTGCAGGACTAGGACTGTGGATTTGGATGTTGGGACTATGGAAGGTTAGAGAGTCGGTTGACATGATGTTTTTTAAGCCTTACAATACAAATGACCCATGGTGCAATTACGTGTATGATTGTGTACATGTGTGATATATTTTCATTTTTTAAATTTGTACATACTGTAGTTTGATTGTTTTTTTTTTTGCTGCTGTAACATGGACATTTCCCCACTATGTGACAAATGAAGGTTTATCTTAAAACTGAAAGTGGCAGAGCATTAGATTTTACAGGTGTACCCGATAAAGTGGCCAGAGAGTGTAATTGTGATGGGAAAATCCAAAGGTGATTTAATTTTAATGATTATGTTTTGCTTAGTTGTGAGGTCAAATGATATTCAGTGTTCTTATGAAGAATGTTGAAACACAGCGTCCTTTGTTTCATGTGCATGTTTTCATCTTGGGAAGTGTCTGTGTAACCGTTCCAAGGTTGTCGGCTATCTTCAGTAAAGTGTAGCCACCTGGAGACATGTTAGAATGTTGGGAGTCTGATGGTGGGAATGTTCTGCCCAGCAGCAGAGGGGTATAAAACATGTGATGTATCAGTCTCTGTCTGTGAACTTCTCTCTTGAAGATAATAAAACCCTTAAAAGACATCCTGGATGTTCAAGCTTCTTTACTGACTACACTCGAGGTGTCTGGACCAGTAGTTGTCAAGATAGATTTTTTCCATGACAGTCTGTCTGTGTCTCATTCCTCGTCTCCATTTCTCCTGTCTTTCTCCAGGCTGTACGAAATCCTCTTTCCTGCAAGTCAACATGTGTCATTACGTCCTGCTTTTGCAGGCTCATTTATCACAACATGGGCTAACGAGACGCCGCTGTGTCCTGCCGTTACCACCAGTGGTTCCACAGTAAAGGCACAACGTAGAAGAATGTGAGTGGACAGTGGTGCCATGGCTGATGCGAGTACGTTAAAACTCATTTAGAAACATTTAAGTTTAAAAATGAATCTGGAATAAATGCTGGACGTGTATAAGTTTTAACTGTCATTTAGATGATGCAGCTACGTGAAAACTTGATGTTGTGTTACAGCTCCCCCTTGTGGTTGCCACGGGATCTAATGCGTTTAGGGTCACTACCACCTTCTTGGGAAACGACACGTTTGTCCTGTGTACGGTTTAGTCTGACTGGCATTTTCAGAGCCTGGCACAATTTTGACTTCAAGAGCGTTTACAAAGATTTTATATTTTAATGGTCAAACCGCCCACATCGCAAACATTTTGGCTTAATATAAAAACAAAGTATTTAGGGTTTTAGCATCACATCCAATGTTCTAAATCTGGCACATATGCTGTATATGGACAGCGATGTCTGGCATTGAGATAATATAATTACATAATAAGATCCCTGGGTCTGCAGTGAATTTTAAACAGAGTATAAAATGTTAAATATGTTAAATAAATATGGACAATGATAATGTTTTGACATTATATTCTGTAATCGTATTTTATTTTTTAAAAATCTACCAGCTAGTAAAAAAAGCACTATGTTGAAATACTGCTGCTTTGCACCCAAACAAAAACTCCACAACCAGGACTCTCCTGTTGCCTGGTCCTAATGTACCCAGGTGTTTTCATGTATTCATCATGATCTACCACTCTTCACACTTTCACCTTTTGCCACCTGATTACGCAGCCCCACCTGCAATAATGTTTGCCTGTCTGCCCCTCTGGGTTTAGATAGCTCTCATCTTTCACTCTCTGTTGGTTTGCCTCATTTGGTTTTCCTGTCTGTTGGTGTTCCTGTCCTGCTTCAGGTTGCTCTCTCTCTCACTCTCTCTTTTTAAGAGCTGTGTACGATCTCCTGAGTATACAATGGCCTCTGTGACACCAAGACCACACTGCTCCAGGTCCTCCCTCCAGATGTTCAAACGCCAAACCAGCATTGATTTAAGCTTATGTGGTTTCCCTTTGTTTCTAGGAAATGTCTAAGAAAAAAATTGTGCTGTCCTTCCTGATTTTATTTATATACCAGATAAATTCCACTGACGTTAGCAACTTATTTTTCTAGAGACCTTTCTTATCTGGTTCAAGGGTCAGACGGTGTCGCTGAGGAGGAGACGACCTTCCCCTTTGACAATATGGGATGCTGCTTGGACCATCAACTACCTCACAGACTGAGGTCCTTTGGTGTGTGCAGGGAGCTGTAATGGACATTCTACGACACTGTGGTGGCCTCAGCAGTCCTCTATGGTGTTGTGTCCTGGGCTGGGAGCAGCACGGACAGAGACAGGAAGAGACTTAACAAGCTGGTTAAGAGAGCCGGCTCTGTCCTGGGCTGCGCATTAGACTCCATCGAGGAGGTGGCGGACAGAAGGATGTTGGCCAAACTAACATCCATCATGGATAATAACCCCTCCCACCCCCTGCACCACACTGTGGAGGCTCTGAGCAGCTCCTTCAGCACTAGACTGTTACACCCACAGTGCAGGAAGGAGGCGACCGTCGCTCATTCCTCCCCACAGACATCAGACTGTACAATGTGTCACTGCAGTGACACACAGTGGAAATGTGTAATATTCACCTGTTCTATTTTTCCACTGTTACATATGTACATACAGATCACAAGATTCTTTATTCTTTACCTTTTAGTACCTTATTTGCACAGTTAATACTATTGTTTTTTTGTTCTCTGTTCCTGTTGCTGCTGAACTATTAGAATTTCCCCACTGTGGGATAAATAAAGTCAAACTCCATCCTATCCATACATTTATTCATTGAAATAGTTTGGCCAATACACTAGAACCACCTCTTCTTGTAACAAACTCCAGTACGACTTTGACCTCATTACTAGACAGAGACTGATATTATCACGTTTCTGACAGTTTCCACCTAAAAGCCAACAAATTATAACCTTGTAAATGTTAGAATTAGGCAACTATCTGTGCAGGTCCTGATGAGGAGACATCTGTGTGTGTGTCAGTGCACAGAAATAATAATAATATACAACAATAAAACAGCAATAGTATAAACAAAATACTATTAATATGAAAATTGAAAAAATAGTGAGAATGGACACTTTTAAAAGACATCCAAGATACACGTAACTGTGCGAAAGGTTACAAGTCTAAACTAAAACTATTGCTGCGTAAATGCACAGCAGTAAGAGTAACGATGGTGGTGTGTATTCAGTGTGTGTTCGCAGTCCGAAGCTGTTTGTGTCGTGGGAAAACGTTACTTTGTGTTAATAAATCAGTAAGAGACGTTCTTCTGCCGTTTTATCATTCTTTAATGTGGTTCACCCGGGGAGAGCAGTCAGTGGAAAACCAAAGATGTCCACATGAGGCTCTGGCCTAGGTTTGGACCACACAGTCAGTTGGTGCCAACATCTTCATAATGAACAGACCAGCTGTGAGGTCGTGTGGTCAACGGTGAAATCAACAATGAGTGGTCATCTCCATGGAGACAGACGGTTTGTTTCCTGTCCTCCTGCTGCGGCAGATGGACAACATCAGAGCAGAAGAGATGAAGAACAGACAGAAGATCAGGAGGATGAGGAAGAGTCTGACCACAGACACACAGGGAGGATGAGGAGGAGGAGTGTTGGAGGTTGGGAGAGGAGGGGAGGAAGGAGAAGTAAAAGGAGATTTTACATTAGTGGTTTTGGTGGGTGGATGAGAGGTTGTTGTGGGAGGAGGAGGAGGAGGATCTGTAGAGAGAGGACCAGAATGTGGTTCAGTTATCAGTTCATTATCAGGATCATAATGACAGGAAGTGATGTCAGTGTCCTGACCTGTGACCCTCAGCCAGCTCTGACGAGCATCTGTCCTATCAGTAGAACAGTGGTAGAAACCTTCATCAGACTGTTGTACATCCCTGACGGTGAACTCTGGTTTAGTTTTAGAATCAGTGACACTTGTACGATTCCTGAAGAAATTAGCTGCCACTGTGCCACCATTTTTCTTTCTACAGCGCAGAGTGACATCACTTCCTCTGACCACAGGAAGTGCAGGGATCTCCAGGATCAGATCTTTATCTGAACACAGAGACATAAAGAGACAGAGTTACACCAACAGACCAGAGTCACATACATGTGTCGTGTTGCAGCAGTTAGTTTCTGTACCAGTTACAGTGATGGTGACCGTATCGCTCTTCTGTCCTGAACTGGTTTCACACCAGTAAACCGCAGAGTCTGATGAAATGGGATGCTGAATGGTGCAGGAAGAACCATTCCATCTTCCAAAGCTTGAAGCAGATGTTTCACACTCCTCAGTCTGTCCTCCTCTGGTCCTCTTCACTGTCACACTACCTGTCTGTCCATCTTCAACACAACTCAGAGACACTGGGTTTCCTTCAAAGAACTGCTGAAGGTTTGGACTGACATTCATGGAGACTGGAGGACACACAGACAGACAGACAGAGTAAATGTGTGTTTATTACTGCTAGGCTGTCAGTTTTCACCTCTATCGTCTCACCTGCAGAAACAGTCAGTCCAGACAGCAGCAGCACAGACACACCTGGGACAGGAGGACAGAGGACACTAAAGGTCAGAGGTCACAAATGTGTAAATGTGCGTTTTCTGTGTATGAATGAACCCAGAAAGTGTGTGTTTGACTCACAGAGGAGCAGAGAGACAGACAGAGTCCTCATGTTGTCTGGACGAGGACTGAATGTCCTCACATGCACAACTTCCCCATTTATGCACTCGACACGTCGCTGCCGCCACCACGAAGTGACGTCTGTAATTTGAATAAAGCATCAACTCGTTGTAACAATCTGTCCTATAATATCAGTATAAAGAAACACACTCATAACAACAAACAGGATTTTTATTCCACAGTGGAACAAAGGAGATAAGGTCGACTGCCGACACACCGCTGCAAAAGTCAGCCAGAGAATGAGCAACTCCAGATTCATTCAAGAGTTATGGATCGTTAATAATCTCCTTGCCTTGTTACAGCTGCTGTCGACCCAACGGAAATGAAGGAGATCCAGACCACCCCAGTTTACAGTAGAGCTGCACACGTCACGGTTGTCACTCAGAGCTGTGTTGCCATGGCTACGGTTTGTCTCTCCTCCCATCGTAATTCTTCTCACCTGTCGCCTCGGTCACCTGCGTTTCTCTGCCAGAACGTCTTCCTGCATTCCGTGACCCACCCAGTCGCTCTTGGCTCTAGTTTTTACACCTGCCTGTTCTGGACGGACATATAATTAATTTATGAGTTTGTTACTTCCTGGTCATGCTCTCTCCTACCTGCTCCGTTCCCCGGGGAACCCGTTGATTTAAGTTTCCTCATTTGTTTGCTACTCCCGCCTCAGAGACTGTGAACTTTATTGAGGATCATTTAGTTTTCCCTCAGCTTCTCTCCTGAGATCTTCATCTCCCGTTTTTCCCATCATCATCCTCCCACCCGGCCCGAGTTTTCCTGGGCTTCAGCACCGTCCGGCTTCCTGAGCAGAGTGTTCGCCACCACCGCACTGCATCGTCCATAATTCCACCACATCTATATTAATAAATTCTCTGTCTCATTACCTGCTGCCTCTGCTTCTTACCTGGGTCCCAAAAAAGATTACCGTGATAGACCCGGTCCTGAATTATGGCAGCACACCCGAACAGCTGCTGAGAGGCTGAATGGTTTGAGGGGTTAATAACAAACTAATCCAGAGGTGCTTACTGGATGGATAAATTAAAGATTTAGCAGGTTACGCTCCATCTCCCTTGAAGAGACTGAGGAACAGCTTTTTTCCTAGAGCTGTCTCCTTATTGAACTCTGCCCCCCGCTGACTTCACTGACCTCTTTGCCACAATCATACACCCCGACATTCTCCCCAAACCATTGCACTACTCAATATTGCACTATTCAATATTGCACATACTCATTGCACTAGCCTGTATATACTCACCTGTAAATACACGTCTGTAAAATGTCTGTAAATAGCAAACTGCATATTATATTCATATCTACTTGCATATTCAATCTGTAAATTTCTGCTCTAGTTAACAACACCCTGTATAGTATGTTCATAGCATCTGTAAATATGATCCATAATTTCTTGTGTACATATTTTCTAGAGGTAACTTATAACCTATATCCTGCACTTGCTGCTTATTGCACTTCTGGTTAGACATAAACTGCATTTCGTTGCCTTGTACTTGTACATGTGTAATAACAATAAAGCTGAATCTAATCTAATCTAATCTAATCTAAAAGAGGCCAACAAAGATGTTCGAGACTTGAAAACTCCAGAACAAGTACCTCAGACTGTGTGAGACAGGGCTCTAACTCAGCTGTACAGCTGCAGCAGGACTGATCCAGGGTGATTCATCTTCACGCCAGCGACCCGTCGTGTCATTTTCAGACGTCAGCCTTCACGTTACTAAAACGACCAATTTAAGCACATACCTCCAGGATTTGACTCAAAGATCATGTGAAAAACATGGAGTGTTAAATGAATTAGAACCAGCTGTAATTTCATGAATCAGATGATTTACTGTAGATCAAAAAAATGAAATGATCAGACTTCTTAATAAAAACTCTCTGATCGGGCTAAAATAACTTGATCTGGACGTCCAGGGGAAGTGAATTACACTGATGTAATCGTACGCAGCAGCTCTGCCATAAATGTTCTGAGCTGCCCTCGTTCATCTAATAGGATGGCCAAAACATTAGAACCCTCTCCACCACCACAATAAAACCATACAAGTTATCACCTAAACAAAACCCAAATCTGACATCCAGTGCTGGTTATTGTTTGAAGTGTCATTGGACACACCTGGTCAAAACACCTGTCAGTCACATGTTCTAATACTTTTCCTCACACGAAAAAAGGCTGATTTCAAACTAAAGGTGCCGTCTTATAAGTTGTGCATCAGATCCAGATGGAAATACCTGCAAATAAAAGCTGAAATGTTCAACTTTATACACTTGTTCTGGGTTTTAAGGTTTAATGTCTTCACTACTGTAAGAAACAAACAGTTCGTCTGTTGTTTCGGGCGCCTGTTGTGTTGCCAGCGTATTAAGAATTAATCCCGTCCTGCTTTGTTGATTTGTGACTGTTGGCACAAACGTCATCCTGAATGTTCGTGTTTCATCACAGTTTTGTCAGAGTCTAGACAAGCGTGTGAAGATTGAAGATGGTGTTTAAGTAGATCCGGATCCGGATGCCTAAGTTACAGAGAGTTTTAAATGTAAATTCATCTGCTGCTTATGAACCTCCGGTGACACACACAGCACAGAGCCGATGTTATCGTCAGTCAGTCGTGTTTTATCGGTTCAACCGCAGCATCAGTGTGAAACTGGCAAAGACAGAACTTCTGCTTTTCATGTCTTCACTGTTCATCTTCTTTTTGGTTCATTTAATAAACACTTCCACATTCTCAGTCTCAGCGTCTTTAAAGACACAAAGACCCCTGTAACCGCCCCCCAGCTGGGTGTATTCTGTGCATCCCTGCTGTGACACCCATGATTCCAGTGACCCGTAATAACAGCCTCTTTGCACATTTCTGTCAGGATGAAGAACTCAGCACAATCCGATCTAATGTGCAGGAGGTACAAAGTACCAGGAAATGAAACCTCAGAGACCATGGATTTAGCAAGAGGAGGCTGTGAACACTGAACCTGCTGAAGGTCAAACAGCAGAAACCATCAGGAAGTGAAGGAGCTGCAGCTGACAGAGCTTCACTAGAATTAGGCGTTACTTTCTCCTGAGGTGTCAAGTTTCCATCACAAATGGTGTCACTGTGGCTAGTTTGTGTTTCAGAAATGTTCCGTCTTGCTTAGTCAAATGTTACTAGACCTTAGGAGACGACTGAAGACAAAGACTCAGCGTGATGAACCGTCTCAGTTTAATACATGCCGGCATGGAGAAGAGCCCACAGCTGTTAATGTTAATATCTGCTCCTAACTTGTGACTTTCATTGTCACTTGTCACTCACAACATTTGCATACAGGAGCTAAAGCCATTTGTTCTTTGAGTTTGAAAATCAATAAAAGCATTTTATGGTATCTTACTTGCAGACCTTATGACCAGCGAAACCCACTATCTCTTACATTCTTGAAGGTCATATAACAACGAAGTGACTGAGGTGATCTTAGTCCGTCCTCAGCTTCTTGTCCTCTTTGTGTCTGCTTTGACCAGTCCATCTGTTTTCTAGTTATCTAACCATGTGACTCTATTCTGTGACATTCCATGTGACATTTTCAAATGTTAATATGTATATATATATTTAGTTTACCCTTAATTTTTAACTGCCTTTTCAGTCAAACTATAATGCACATTGTTCTGTGCAGATTCTGTGTTCCTTGTCTATGGCTGCTAAAACACAAGCATTTCCCCACTGTGGGATTAATAAAGTTCTATCTTATCTTATCTTATCTTATCTTATCTTATTCTCCCACACCAGCCACCAAAATCTCACCAAACCATGCACAGAGATGCCCTGATGACCTTTGACCTCTGTCCTGTTGCAGCTCTGTCTGTCTAGGAGACAGTGATGTCCTGATTGTGGCTCAGAAACCTTCCTCACCACTGAAGCATCAGGCACTAGTTGGACTGTAAACACTACAATTCCCATGATCCTTAGCTGCTGACTCTGACCTTGGACTGATTCAAAGTGCAGAGACGATGAGCTGAAGATGACTAGGAACCACTGCTTCTTTAAACTTCTGTGATTGGCTGTGTCTAGGCTAAGCATCATGGGAGCTGTAGTTCTCTCCTTGGGCTATTATTTCCACGTGATTCTTATAGCTTTGACATTTTAGGACAGAACACAGGATATTGTTAATCCCACTGTCACCAACAGTGAACATGACAAACACAAACCCTGAAATACTTTCTGACTTTTCTCATGTATCACGTTTCTGTGATCAGACTCTCCTGCCCTCCGATGGTCTCCTGTTTGTACTGCAGCTCCACTCAGCAGACATCGGTCCATAATTATCAGGTCGGTTCTCTAATGAGGAGACCTTGAACACTGGATGTGGAACTGAGCCTCATTATGATCTTCCTCGCTCCTCATACTGACAGTCAACTCCTCCTCAGTCGAAATATGAAGGCAGTGAACTCAGGAACACTGAGACAACAGAGCTGCCAAAGAGATATTTAACAGTCAATGTCCAATTACTTTTGATCAGCTAAACGTTTGGTCTTAACAGAGTTTATCTGACACACAGTTGTTTTACTTTGAAAATGTCTCAGACTGATGGATTTTGTTCCTGGATCATTTATCACAGTCCTGACTGAGGAAACCTCTCCTGTTTCCACCAATAAGTGGGACAGTCCAAATACACACCCACCACCTCGAGATGGTTCTTTTCAGTCCACGTGCCAGTCCTGAAGACGTGTTATCACAGCAGTGACACAGCTCACAATGTCAGCGTCTCAACAAGCGAACAGAATTAAAAATAGTCTCACTGCAGGTCCTGTCATGAATAATATAGAGAACGTTCAGAACCTGGCAGCTCGTCTTTAACGTCACGTTCATTCACACAGTTCAGAGGCTCCACTTTGAACCAGGAGGATTCTTTATTCACAAAGCTGTTTGCCTTTTATTTTCTTTGTTCTGTGTCTAAATTCCAAAAGGTTCTGTGTTAGGACCAATACTCTTTACTCTATATTAATTTACTCCATAATTTGGTCCAGCTGGTGTAAACCAGTCAAAACGAGTCCAACATGGTCCAGACCATCATTTAGTATAATGTTGTTTCCACAGCAGATGTGGATCTGCTCTGTACCTTGACACTAACTGGTCTACAGAAAGTCCAAACTGTTCAGTGAACTCTGCTCCAACCAGTCAGACAATCGCAGTATTACAACGAAAAAACACACTCAAACACACGAAAAATGTTTATTCTTTCACTGTTAAGTTTTACTGTTGAAGCTAAATGAAACGTTTTCTTGTTTTTCTACATCAGTTATTATCTACAGTTGATGTGCCAAAATGGCAGATCAGCCACTTTCACACTCTTTTTTACCTCTAAACACGCTTAAACGTGGGATTTAAACTCAGCAAACACATCGGTTTGGTCAGGCACTAATTAAAGATGGCAGGGTTAGTTAAAAAGTCGCAGCAAGTCAAATCCAGCCTGACTCCTGGAGAGGAGGAAGGAGGAAGTCTGATGTTCACTACTGCCGCTAGATGTCAACAAACAGTAGCAGCAGGTACAAATCAATTACTCTGCTGTATTTCATGAGTCTGTATTCTACAGTAGATGAGTTCTTGTCTATGAAAGTTGTGATTTCTCATTCGTAGTATGGAATGGATCTTCTGTTTTAAAAGAGTTTCACACATTCAAAGTATGACACCAAAATATGACGAGATTGTTTCCTGTTACACACTTTACTGAGTCTTTACCAGGACAGTCTGATGGACACACGTCCCGCTCTGTCAGACAACGGGAAGATGATTTTTATTTTACTTTGTACAACACACAGAGTCTGTCGAAACGTCCACTCCGGCTTCTCTGCCTTTCTTCAACACTACCAATGTCGACATCGTCCTCTCGTCTTGGCGTCCTTCCTCTGATGAACTACAGAGACACAGCACAAAGGGTCTTTGTCACAAAATACCTGCATTAACCTGAAATAAATGTTTGGTGCAACATCTGGTTTGTTTCATATATCAAATTTACCTTCCCATTACCTCAACATATTTTAAAAAAAAACATAATATGTTAGATAATACAATAGTTTCTTCATCAGAAATTCCAGTTTATTTCTAATACTAATACTAAGTTTATTTCATTCGGGCCCCCCTCACATGCAGCTGTAGCATGAGTGTGTTTTTTTATATATCTTAACAACTGGATTTCAAACAATTAACAATCCAAAATCAGTCCGTTCCACAGAAATTATTTAAACAAAGAAAACAATAAATAAACATATTTCAACACTGAAATAAAGTGAAAATAAATGTTCCAAAATAAATAAACTAAAAATGGGAGTGTAACAGTCTACTGATAAAGTAACATTCAAAGGCAAAAACATCACAAAGTAAATATGTTTACTCACAGTAAATAGATTCATCATATCAGAAAGACAATGATTTTATTTTACTTTAAAAACAGATTTAATATAATCTTCAATATTAAATGGTTCAAAGGGTTTTGGAGAACCTGGATCTGAGAATGTGAAACTTGCCCATCAGAATAAATAAAGTGACCATCTGTTGTAAGTTATAATTGTGATTAATATAAGATTTGTATGTGTAAGCGTGTCTGCCTCTGAAGTTTCCCCCGCAGGTTGTTAAGGAAACAGCGTTTAATGTTTACATTGGTTGGGGCAGTTTGCAGACTGACAGACGAGGTTTCTTACTGTTTAGTTATTAATTATTACAGAATTTAAATCAAAGTTCAAATGTTTGGTGTACTGGGACATGTGGAGTGAAAACTGTTGGAACATTTACACGTACAAGATTCTTTGTTCTTTTTTTCTTTTTTTAATACTGTTGTTTTTTTGTTCTTACTGCTGTGGGATCAGTAAAGTCGTATCTTATCTATGTAGTAATCAGAAACTGTAAAATATTTTTTTCAAATGTGGAATCTCAGAACACATCCAGGTTTTTATTTGTTTATCTTCACATGTTCATTTTTATGTCTCTGTGTATGACTTAGTGTATGTCTCGGCACATATGTGAGTATGTTCAGGCCCCTCTGAAAGTCTTGGAATAGCCAGGGCAATGTATTTTGGTTTTGCTCATTACTAAAGACATTATAGTGATTTGGTTTAAGGTAAAAAAATGAATGAAAGTTCAGAATCTCAGTCCCCCAGTGGAGGTGGAGGAGGGGGCTGAGTCTGTCCAGCTCCCCTTTATAACCACACCGACCTGTCTAAGGTCTCTATTGTGGAATGGAACAAAATGCACCAAAAGATGGTCCATGTGTATCAGAACAGCCCAGACCAGTGTGAACAGCAGGACCAGGTTTACAGAGACCCAACAGAGATGAAGACGGACCTTCTGAAAACCGGAGACCTCAGTCTGACCCTGAAAAAAACCACAGTCAGAGATGGAGGAACATATGTCTGCAGAGTCCAGAAGGAGGGGATCAGATTCAAGAGAGAAAAGTTTGTGCTGCTCAAAGTCAAAGGTCAGTCTGAGGACAGAGGACGGGTCTTCGTGTCTGTCTCTGCTAGTGTTACTGTAGTTTTAAAATCTTTAGTTAGTTTTAGTTTTTACTGCTTCTTCCACTTTAAATCATTATTTTCAGTTTTTCTAGGAAATCTAGTTTCTATTTTATTTTGTGTATTTAAAATAATTTTGTCATTGACATGTTGATTTCTATATTTAAATGTGTTTATTCATTCTACACGTGGTTGATAAGTAGAAGCAAGTGATCAGTGATGTCGACCTGTCAGTGGTGATGAAATAAAGGACGAAGAGGATAAAGAGGCAGTGGACAGTCTCAGTAAGAGGAGGAGACAAAATGTCCACTGACTAAAGTCCATCAGTAAATCAGTGACTGATTCCGCCATCTTTGTCTGGAAGCAGCTTCTCCTGGAACCAAACACACAGTGACTGAGCACCACCCGTCTGGCTGTGGAGGCCACACAAACAAACTGCAGCTGCTGACACATGTTGGAGCAGGAACCACATCTGGACTCTGACAGTGGACAAGACAAAGATTAAAGCAGCATGTTTCTGTGAGGACAGTAAGGACTGAGGTCCCTGTTTGAGGTTCACTGATGGACTAAAGATCTGGATGCTGTTGAGTCTGACGCACGTCGACTGCAGATACACGACAGACACACACTTAATAAAGATGTTTACTGAATTATAACTTATCAGAACTGACTTGGAATAAGCAAATGTTGGAGACTAAACATCAGAGAAATGAAAGTTTTTAATCAAATATTTGCCAGTTTTTTTCACATCAGTGCCGTGAACTACAAATACACTTTGAAATAAGAAGTATTTTTGTATAATCCTGGGACGGAGATCCACTTTAATAACAGTATCAGAGCGAACACGGGCTAAGAGGGAGTGAAGGTCCAAGTGGAGAGAACTGTGCTATCAGGAACACACACACACTCCGCTCTGTTCTGACAATGTGCTGCAGCTACCAAATGAAAATATGATTTATGGGTCAGCACTGCTGAAAAACTCCCGTCTCAGGACTGTCTTTGAGCAATTTATTTCCAACCAACATGCTCCTTTAATGAGCAGATACACACACTGAAATACATTTAAATGTTTCTCTAAAACCTCAAAAATCCATTTACTGAATTTACATCTGATTTTAATAACTTGAGTACGACACATACAACAAAACACACAAACTCATTCCACCATCGTGGGATCACTGAGCTAAACAGTTTTCCTTAGTGTCTTTCTGTGTGGTGCTGGGAGCAGCAGACAATATTCATACTGTTGTGACATATTTAATATTTACCTGCTGTACATTTGTTCCATGGTGCTGATCATTTAAAGGACCATTAAAGAAAGTGTGAAAGTGCAAAGCTCAGATCTGAGTTTCGTCCACTGAAGCTCGGGTGGATTTGTCAGAGTCACATCGTGTCTGGACTGAGTGTTTCTGAGGGGGCAGAGCAGATGGGATCATATTTATCCGAAGCAGGATCAGGCTGTTGTACTTTTGTTAAACTCTGTGGTTTTGTGATTTCCCATATTTTGCTTTAATAAACACCAGTAAGTTTTCACATAAACAGAGACAATCAGAGACTGAACGTTGTTGCTCATTTTAATTTTAATTTCAAATACGGCCTCATGTCATACGAGGAAAGAACAGAAGAGACTGAGACAGGACAAGGTTTTAGCTGGACCTGCTCTCAGCTGAGTGCACACAGCTCATTACATAGTCTGCTGGCAGGTCCACGACTTCAGGGGGTTTGGTTCCTTTTAAAAGATGGCAGAGAAAATCCAAAGGCTGCATTATTTGAGAAGCTGTGCCGGGCTGTGATAGAAAAGAGAAATTAAGTTATAAATTCCTGCTGAGTGATGAGCAGATGTCTAAAGTTTGCTGTCAGATGACGTCACTGACATGAGTTTTTACAGGAGACGCA
Source organism: Channa striata (assembly GCA_033026295.1). NCBI lineage: Eukaryota > Metazoa > Chordata > Actinopteri > Anabantiformes > Channidae > Channa > Channa striata. Next base: position 48,972,191 of record CM065168.1, read on the forward strand.
GGTTTGGTGTAAGTTTGAATGAATAATCCAGTTTACACTGGTTGTGTGGCCAAATGTATATTTCATTTTTTAACTGGAAAAGCAAAAAATAATTTAGGCCATATTTTTATTCTGTGCACATTAGTCATGACAACACAAAGTCATGGGCTGTTCTTCTTTTCATAGCATCTATAATTCTACAATGTCCAACCTCATCACTGTCAAGATCTTCAAGAAGTCCAAGAATGTTAAAGTGAAAGTTTATAATCAACCAGCTTCTTAAAACCTGTAACTGTAAAGTTTAGGCCCTGAAGTTGAACCAGTCCGTCCTCTCGGCTCCTCTCTTGCCTCCTTCTTCCTGCTATTTCTGCTCTGCACAGCCCTCATGAAATTATAAAACAAAGAAATGTTTGAACCTTCTAATCAGAAATCACTTCCAGTCTCTGAATGATCAGTAGCGTGAGTCTCATCAGGAAACAATGTTGCTTCATATGTTTGGATTTGCATTGAATATTTATATTGAACCTCACATTACGTCTATTTTCTACGTTACTTGTTGGTAGATTAATCTGTTAGTTTGAACATGCACATGTTGAACCCTGAGGTGGAGTTTTGGATGAAGCAGCATCAACGATGGGGTCAGAGGGTCAGAGGCTCCTCCACCTGCTCCACCTCAGGGAAGCTGCAAAGCTTCATGCACATGTGAAGAAACATTCTAAGAGTGACATTAGTTTATTTCTTTAACAATTTTAATGTTTTAAAGTCAAAAATGAAGGAACATTCAAATGTTTCAATCTGATTCTAGTGACAAAATCAGTTGCAGGCCTGGACAGAATAACTGAAACCAGCCTGTGGTTAAAGTCTTTCCTGTGGGCGGGCCTGTGTGAATACATTCATATTTAATCATGATAAAGTTTATATGTGTAACATAAGACATCATCAGCACAAACGGGGGGAACTTTCTCCTGTAACACTCTCCTTCCTCTTCACCTACTCATCCTCATCTTCCTCTTGGTCTCACTCCGTGTGTGATATTGGCCTCAGTGTTTGTCCACATCTTTACCTCGTTTGGTGTCCACATTAATGTTACTCGGAGCACATTAAAATAGAGACGACGGGATATTAATTTGTTACATACCTGCTGTGTTTGTTTCTCTGTGTAATGCACGTGTGTAACCAGCTGTTCAGTTGTTTGGAAGGAGTTTCTAGTCTCCTCAGTTCTTGTGCTTTTCCTTGATTCGTTTGACCAGTTCTTCCTGGTTTTCTACTGTTTCCCCTTTTTCATCATCAAGCTAATTTTTTAGAACAGGATTTTTCTTCTCATTGAATTTTCCAAAAATACAGTCAGCGTCAGCTTTGCTCCGTCCTGCCATGATTGTAAAAATAAACATAAACTTGATGACAAAACCAAAATGATTTTCCTCCTCTGCTATGATCGTCTTATAGAAATCTGTCATTGTCCTGAAGGAAAACAGGAGAGAGAAAAGTTTCTAGAACAATAACTGAAGTAAGAATAATAAGTCACATCAGGATCCTCCTCACTGAATTCATTGTTTCATTAAAACCTTTACAAGTAATAATATCCTTTATGAAAGTTTGAATAAAAACTGATCATTGTCTCCGTTATGAAGGTGGATTTACTGCAGGACCATGAAGATTCAGTCTGTCTTCTACTTTCAACAAGATGTCATGACGTGAATTTGCAGTTTAACTCCACGTACCTGAAACACGTTCTTGTCTGTTCATTTCCAACATACATATCATAGTTCACCTTGGATGGTTTATTGCAAGTACAATTCTTTTCACTTGGGAATTCGATTATATCTGCGAGGGGAAGAAATGAGAAAGTAATTTTAACTTTACATTGAATTCAAAACAGCACAAACAGATGGATGGGTATTCTTTAAATATGTATTTACTAGACATGGTTACATGACTCTCCTCTCTGGACACATGTGCAGTCTGTCTCAGGGCCAACACACACACACATAGACAGACAGACAGACAACCAGCAGGAAGTAGTAAAATATTACATTGATAATGTAAACAGAACAGCAGAAACAGTCTGTAATTATTTACAAATCCCATTTCCAAAAAGTGCTAATGCTGGATCACATTTATAAAAAGAACTGTAGGATTCTTTTCCAAACTACAGGGTCAGTGACACATCACAGTGTCCTTGAGTAAGACACTGAGCCCAAGCTGCAACCAGTATGTGTTCGTATGTTTTAATGAGATGAAAGCATCTCCTACATTACTGATGTAAAAGTGAAATACAAACATATGAAAACAGATCTTTGTGCTGCATTTGACACCACTGATCACAACATGTTATTACAGAGACTGGAAGGATCTGATGGAGGACAGATGAACAAAGGAGGACTCTTCATCAGCTTCTTCACCCTCACTGTTCAGCGTTGATGTGCACAGACTGGTGGTCCAACAGATCCCCCCCAACCAGACCCTGGTTTATTGTTATGGTTTATTCCACATCCGTGAAACTCACCAGCTCCCCCCTGACTATTTGACAATCTGTGTTAAAGGCAGATACAAACTGAATAATAACATCAGATAACTTAAAAAAAATCCACTGAACTCATCTGAACCCATAAAGTGAGACAGACAACAAACTGATTATTTGTGTCAAGAATCTCAGTCTGGAACAACAGAGACGTTCTGGGTTCATCTTGGTTCCCTGCGAGTCAGTGATGTTAAATAGAAGCTCAAAGGTTTGTACTAAAGATGATTTATGATTCATTTTATAAAATCTTATTTATGAATTTATTGTTATAGGGTAACACAGAGACTGGAGCCTTATTTCATTCTTCTCATGTCTTTTTATTTGTGAATGACAAATAAATTTGAGTTGAATGATGGTTGAGGACAGTGGAGACATGGATGAAGAAATATTTGTAGAAATAATCATATTAATAAACATTAATAAAGTTTTCACAGCTGAGAAATAAAATTGAGATTTGGAGCTGTATGTCGAATATTTTTTCACTTTATGAACAAATTTATGTCACATTTATAACAGATTTTGGTGGCAGCAGCTGAGCTGCTTCTTCGAAGGTCAGAGATTTGATTTGATTATAATTATATTAATCCACATACTGTATATTTTGTGAAATGTTACTGTGTTGCTGCACACACAAATATGCAGAATAAAGAAGGGAAATAAACCAGTGAATAAAAGATCTTAATACTTTTGCCCATTTGATATTTAAATGTTTCATTTTTTATGACTTTACAGACATTTCTAAAATTCTGTTTCACTTCGTCATTGTGGAACACTGAGAAAAAAAAGAATTTAAACCATATTTCTCTTTACACCGTATGTGTCCAGTGATTTACTTTTGCATGTTTTTAACGATAACAGAATTGTAATGTTTAATTTTGTGATTATTAATTTTTAATTAAGTCTTTTCAGTACATGTCAATATGAACATATCACACAGCAGTGAAACCAGTGTAATAACTGGATAATAGTTTCCACGACTTATTTATTTTCCATCATAATAAAGATTTACAGAGTTATTAAAAATATACTATTTATGAAATATCATAAATCTTCCTTAACACCAGCGAGATTTTCACAGAATTGTCTGATGGTTTATTGTTAAAATTAAAACACCAGAAGAAACAAATTAAACTGAAACATGATTAAAACCAGTGATCACATGAAGCTGAAGCAGTTAATGAGTCAGAGGCTGTAAATTATTAATTTCACTCAGTAAACAAGACGAGTCCAGATCAAACCTGATCCAGTTATTCTCATAACTACTGGATCAGGTTTAGACCAGCCGAGTATCAGAGTAGAGACCATCAGAGAATCAAGTCCAGCTGGTCCAGACAGTCTCCAAACTGCTACAGGACCAGGATTTAGGACCAGGTCCAGTATCAGTTGGTGGGAACCAGAATACGTCCTGGAAAACAAGAGAAGAGGATTAACACCGAATACAGACAGGATATCATTAAAACTGGACTAAAGTGGTCTAAGACCAGACCAGGGTTCAGGATCCTGTCTCTCTTTAGAACAATAGATGAAGACACGGTCAACAAGTACTGGCACCAAATCACAAGAGTCTGGACTGACAGGGAACCGGTCTAACATTAGTTTAGAGAATAAAACCAGTTTTCAGAATGAAACTGGTCTAAACAGTGACTTGTGATTTGAAGAGAAACTTCCTGATTTGGTTTAAAAACTGTCATAAATCTTATTTATGTCCATGTGTCCTAGAGGACACTGAAGCCCAAGTTGCTCACGGTGGGTCAGGCCAGCACCTTGACATCTGCTGTCATCAGTGTGTGAATGTGTAGTTTGGAAAAACTGTGACGGTCTTTAAAACCCATTGACCATGTGTGAGTCTGACTCTGTGTCTCACAGACTGACTCTAACTAGTCTAAACTGGTTTCAAACTGGTTTCTGATTCCTCTAAACTGGTTCTGAATCAGGTGTGTGGTCTCTGACCTTTGGCCTTCCTCTTGTAGTAGATGAATCCAGCCAGTGATAAGATCAGACCCAGGATCAGTCCCGAGGCTCCGATGGCGATCTGGTTTCTCTCTGACTCAGGCATGGACGGATCTGAGGACAGACGGGTAGAGAGAGACAAAAGACAGAGAGTCAGGTACTGAGACATACACGTGATCAGCTGAAGACAGAAGGACTTAGTGTGATGACAGAAGGTATTTACCCCAGTCAGTGACCAGAGGCTGTTTCAGACTCGCGTGTTCCACCACACAGGAGATCTTCTCTCCAGACCTGATTCAAAGAAACCAACACATCACTGCTGCTGTTACTGGTCTAACTGGACCAAACTGGATATACTGGAACTGGATAGAACTAAATGTTAGTCTGGACTTTTTTATACTGGACCTGGACCTGGACCCACCTGGGTGTGTACTCCAGGTGAGAGTGGACCTGGTAGTACCAGTCACCATCTGCCAGCTCTTCAGTGGACGTGACGCCAGAGGAGACTTCCTGTCCATCTCTGGTCCACTTTACACTGATCGTTTTGGGGTAGAAGTCGTAGACGCTGCAGACCAACATGGCAGGATGTTTCCCACCAGAGGGAGTTGATGAGTAAACTCTGGCCGTGGGTGTAACTGAAAGATGCAAGAAATAATATTTGCACTCAAAGAGGAAAGTGGACATTTGTTCACATATAATTACACTGTAAAATAATAATATTTCCTCTCAGTAAAATCAGTGGATGTTGTGTCGGCATTTGACCAGCAGGTGGAGACAGAGACCTGAGTCTGAACCAACAACGTCAGATTCATTAAACTTTTATTCTCAAATATTGATCAGTTTGACTGTAAAAGATTACATCATGTTTATGATACAAACATACAATTTATGAAAAATTACATCAAACTGAATCGTATTTACAGTATATCTTAAATTATTGTCAAATCAAAGTAAAAGTGTCCTCTGTATCATATAAAATATAAATATAATTTGTAGTTAAAACAACAAAAAACTAATAACATGACTGTGAACAGTTGGATCAGTGATTATGTTGATGATGATTTAATTTCCTGATGAATGTGATGTTGAACATGAAGATCTGATGATTTACACAAACACAAACTCACCTGATTTAGACAGAACAGCTTCGTAGTCAATACCGATGTTATGTTGGCAGTATCTCTCCTTATCAGCTCTCTCTGAAGCCAGAAGTGAACTATCTTTGTTCCAGTACTCTGCGACCTTCACACCCCGGTCAGTGTATCCAACATACTCTCCCACATTACTGTCAAACCTGGTGTATTCTATCTTGTTGTAATAATAAGAGTCGATGTACTGAATGTCCTTCAGATCAGTGGAGTTAAACAGACAGCGAGCCACTCTGAATTCATAAAATCCATCTGAGGAATAAACAGACAGAATCAGTGATCAGTGTATTGATCATTGATTATTGTATTTATTGATTTATGGATCCTACCTGCTGTGTAGACGGTGATGAAGAGGAGCACGAAGCTGAGGAAGGATGAAGCCATGATCCTCTGATCACTTCACAAACTCTGACACAGTTTGACTGAGAGTCGATGTAAAAACCAGAGGACACGGTCACATGACGCAGCGTCAGCTGTTACCAGGCAGACAAGTCATGAAGGGACAGAGACACAGAGTCAGAGGAGGATTAATACAGGATGTGTCTCAATAAATACATAAACGTGATATAAAAAAACAGAGAATTATCCACAGCAACAACACACATTTATTTTTCTTCATTCGACATCTGGATTTTAACAAAACTACAACAAACTACACAAGCACTGAGTGTGAAGCATGTGTCTCTGCTGCAGCGGTTCTGTTTAAACGGACGTGTAAAGACTCTACAAAGGCTTAGAACCAAAATTCTATATGAGGAAGACCGGTACCTGCTGTGTACAGTTTTTATGAATTGATAAAAAAAAAATCCTGGACTCTCTGTTTCTCAGACACTAAAACAACAAACCCAAACTTGAAGCTACGTTCCATTAACATTTGACATGTTTGTCCAATCAAAACTACACAGAAAGCAGGACAAAAACTTTAGTGATATATTTAACATTTTTTTATTTAAAAACCTATGTATATGTATTATTCCTATGAACTCTACCTTTTTTCATGTGAATATTCAGTTCAGTGATTCTGCCTCAGCATCTCTGACCTGTGGATGGGTCACAGGTCGTGTACAACACTGAATTGATATGTTTCCTCTAATAATTTCTATACTGTTGCATTTGAAGAGACAGACACAGAGACAGAGACAGAGACAGACACATAGAGACAGAGACAGTAACATACTGCTGTAAACCTGTGGCTTGTGAAACATAATCTATGACTCGGTCCAACCCAGTAAGTAGCTGGTTACGGGCCTGGTACAGATGACGACAGTGTCTGTGTTCTGTCCTGTGTCTTACTAATGTCCATCAAAGTGTGAAGACCAGTGGGTTCTGTCAGTGACAGTGTGTTTAGAGTTTTGCTGAATATTGTGACCAAGAGAATAGGTTTGATGATTGATTCTGTGATTCTGAAGCTGTTTTTCTCACTCAGAACCTGCATCTTCACAAATATCCACAACAAAACCAAACTCTGTTCAAGACTATGTAATATTCAATCTGACATGGCAAAAGTAGTTCAGTTCTGCATTTATTGTGTGTCAAATTTCCATCTCTCCAGGTTTGAATCATTCTGCAGAGATGCAGGAGTCGATCCCTACGATCATCAGGCTGCAACCCAGCTCTTGTCCACTGAACACGTCTCCAGTCTGTTTCAGGATTCAAGTCCAGTTCACGTCTGGGGCAGAGACTGACTCAACTGTTGACTCAATGTCTTTGAGTGCATTACATACTTCTAATTTCCTTTTGTATATATATATATATATATATATATATATATATACACACACACACATATATATGTGTGTGTATATATATATATATATACACACACACACACATATATATGTGTGTGTATATATATATATATATATATATATATATACTGTGTGTATATATACATGTACACACAGTATAAGCAACAGAGACTATTTTAGCTAAATCTATTTAAGTACACCTAAAATAAATGTTTAAAAAAAGTACAAGTACCTAAAAATCTACTTTGTCACAGTGAGGACATGTACATGTAAAAACTTCCACCTGTTTGATCCCCAGTTACAGGAGCTGATAGTTTTTCCTCTCATCCACACACATGAAGTCTGTTATAATCCGTCTGGATCCTCCTTTTAAGAATTTCTACATAAGCAGCACTTTGAGTTGTAAACTGAACCCCTGGTTTACTGTTGGATCCTGATCCCAGTCTAAGGTCTTAGTGTCCTGACTGAACACATCTGTTATTTCATCAGTGACCCTCAATGATTTTATAAATTTATCCCGGAATGACATAAAAAATTTGGAAAAGCAAATGAAAAAAAAGTGTAGGTGATACAAAAGCTATGTTCTATGTTCACACAGAAAAATTCTTATACACAGCTGGTTTTAAGCCCAAATGTCGCAAAACTACTGTCACAGAATCAGACTTTATTCATGTTTGACAGTACAAAGAATTTCTCAATTTTTATTTAATTCATCATGTTTATAGCATTTGAACAAAAAAAATTCCTGAAAATTATGTTTCTATGCAGCTAAACTGCAAATAGTTATATTTTAGTAATTGTAACTGGATGGATTGTTTCTACCAGTTTTAAAGCATCAAACAGAGAAGAGAGTGGACATGCTGTAAGTAAATGATGTAATTAATCATCAGAATCATTCAGACACTTTATTTACATGAAGCTACAAAAACCAAGTGGCTCCTCGCGGCCTGACATCAGCTCCAGCCAATCATCTGCACTCGTTTCCCTTGATGAGGAAGAAGGTTCCAGCTGCCACACCGAGCAGACCGATAGTCAGACCCAGTCCACAGAAAACTGCAGGTCCAACACTGGGCTGCTGCACCTCCACAACTGGAGACAGAAAACACAGGGACGTTAAAGACGAGCGTCACACGTGGAGACGGAAAACACAGGAACGTTAGAGACGAGCGTCACACGTGGAGACGGAAAACACAGGAACGTTAAAGACGAGCGTCACACGTGGAGACGGAAAACACAGGGACGTTAAAGACGAGCGTCACACGTGGAGACAGAAAACACAGGGACGTTAAAGACGAGCGTCACACGTGGAGACGGAAAACACAGGAACGTTAAAGACGAGCGTCACACGTGGACACGGAAAAGTCGGACATGTCACTGAGCAGCAGCAGTTTTCTTACCCCACATTCTGGTCAGTGGTTCTTCCAGAGCTGGATGTTCCACAGCACAGCTGTAGATGTCCCCCTGCTGTGGGACAAAGTCCAGTCTGGACATCTGGCTGAAGACGCCTTCTGTGCTAAAATAAGGAACATTGATACTGGTTCCTTCAGTCACTTTCTCTCCGTTCTTGGTCCAGTGAACTTTGACTGGAGCAGGATAGAAACCAGTCACATGACAGATCAGGATGTTCTTCTCTCCGAGCTCCACGTCGTCTCTTGTGTAGATCATTGGACTGGATGGAGGATCTGGAAACAGAACACAGATCCTATCAGCTCCACCCATTTACTGGATATCGTTTCCCTGTTAGTTTTGTCATATTCCATAACTGTCTTTGTGAAACACTGTGAAACTAGAAAAGCCTTTAAAGTTTGACATGTGCTTATGGAAAAACAACATACTTTCTCTGAACACTGTGGATCAGACCAGGACCAAGTGGGATCTGCTAAATCCGTCATGATCAACATCTTGTTGTTGTGATTCAGTAATGAGCTTCTTAAACACCAGGAATCTGTAAAGATGCTTTTCATCTTCTAAATAATGTCAATGAATCTGCCTGTGTACAGTCGACGGCTGAAGTTAACAGACATTAGCTTCATAAAGTGGAAGTGAGGCTGTAAACCAAACTGCTTGATCAGTGTTTAGTATTAATTATCATGTCGTCTTCACTGCATCATCTTTATTCTCTGGTTCCACACACTGTAGGTCTGTGGCACCAAACACCGGGGACCCTTGTCCTTCACAGACCACCCTGTCAGTGCCCCCCTGCTGCTAAAGGTCCTCATCACTTCACCATGAGCACAGGTCAAGCTCAGAGATTCTTAACCTGGGAAAGAATTAAACTTTTTTGAAAAACACCAGGACCTGGGACATGGGCCATTGTCAGTGGAAGTGGAGGCTGGTGACGGAGACCGACTGACTGCAGAAAGTGACAGAGATACTAAAAATATTCAAGGATCCTGCAGCGGTTCAGCCAAATGTAAAATCTTTTCATATCTGGCCGTTTGATTTATTTTCTTTCAATTGCGGCTCTAAAAAAGTCGTATTTTTGTATGTTGTTGGGGCTTTTAAATAGTTTGTTCTCAGCTTTAATATTGTTAATAATAAACCCAGAATAAGGTCAGATGATTGTTTTAATTATTCCTTTTTGATAAGCAGTTTGTCATCTGTATCCCCCAAAAATCTTCTGTTCAACACTGTAATAACATTAGTCTGTCCTGAGGACAAATGTCTGTTGGTTGTGGTGTCTGTTTATTTCTACTACAGGATATTAAAAAACAGATATTTTACTCTTGTACATGTAAGATTTAGTTTTTACTATCATCCACTTACATGTAGTTACATTAACTATGTTTGAAATGCAAAATGTACCAAATTTAAACGTTTCTTTCAATAAAGCACTTTGTTTGAAAAAAACACTTTTTATAATAGTTTAAATTAAGTGTTTCATGTAATTATATTATGTATAAAGTAATATAGCTGTAACGTTTAAGTCAAGTCCTACCTTTAGTCTGTTACAGGAGTTTTAAATATCTGATTGACGGAAATATTGGTTTCTGAAATAAACCTGTAATTGTATCAGTGTAATAACGTCAGATTAATTATGAAAAATCAGTTATTCTCTGCTACAACCTCCCAGGTGATGGTCACATGACCTACATGAACTAATCTGGGAATATGTTAAATAAATAAAATAAATAACTATTTTTTCTCAGCACTGTGTGTATGATCCGGTATAAACCAGTTTAATGTTACTGACTTTCATAAACTACAGTCATGTCTGACCGGACACATTAATAATTACAGTCATTTATGACTTTTTCATTTAAAGATGTAAATTAAACATTTTAGTTTAATTTCTCTTACCGAGCTTCAGCGGAATGTCTTTAAAGGCCTTTACATCATTTTTCAGGTTTGATTTGCAGGTCTGTAGATTAGCCACAGCTGCTTCATAAGTTCCTTCCTGGTAATGTAAACCATCTATAAAACCGGGCAGAGGTTCTTCTCCTTTCTTGTTGATGAAGTCCGCGTACCACATCTCTTCACCGTCCAGTGCGAACATCTGCTCTCCATCAGTCTGTGAACAGCCACTGATAAAAAAGTCCTCATGTAGAACTGAAGAACAAACAGAACGAACCGGATCATTCAGCTGCTGAAACACGTTCATGGATCCTGAAACTAAAATCAGAGTTTAAAGTGAGACACACACTGACCGTCAGCAGAGACACAGAGGACACAGGAGAGGACGAGGAGCAGCTTCATCTTCATCTTCATCTTCAGCAGAACTTTACTGACTCTGAATCTGTGAGGGACAAACTGAGACCAAGTCCAGCAGCAGCCGGGAACAAACTCTGACAACGGCCAATCACAGAGCAGAGATTACATGACGTCACCGGTAACCGGGTAGACACACTTGGCCGTAAGGAAGTGGTGGATTCTAAACTGCAAAGGGAGGTTGTGTGCGAGGATCCAGATTCACACACAGATAAATTAAATCAAACTTCATTTATGTAGAGCCAAATAACAACAAATGCTGACCAGAGTTCTGAACAATAAAACCACAGTAGGATACAAATTAAAACATTGTCTCCGGTGTGCAAACCAGCAAAGGAACTAAAAACTCATTATCACTATAAGAATAAAAAATGCTAAATAAAAGCACACGTCATACATGCAGATTCAAATGCTATGTTAAAAAGGTGAGTTTTTAGCTTGGATTTAAAAGCAGCCAGATCAGATTTTGTCCTGATCTCCAAATGGAGGGAGTTCCATTACACTGTTGTGTAATGACCATCATGTAATGTGTGATTTTTAAGACAGACTGTGACGTCTTTACTACTTATTAGGAACGACTAACCTTTATTAAAATTATTTATTAGCCAAATGTAACCTTGGTGTTTTTATGCCTAACCCCAAACAAACTGCACAGTTTGATTCCTGTTTCTCGGAGTGTTTAGAGAAAAACATCAGTGTGAGACTGGCTGCCATTTTGGCTCCATCGTAAGTAACTTCATCACAGCATGAACACTCACAATGTCCTGAACAAAACCACGTTTAGAGCTACAGGTTCAAACACAGTGTAACAGAGTCAGTGGCTGATTCTCTAACTGCATCACATTAACTGAACCGTGAATCTGTGAACAACACGTTTGACTGTAGCAGCTTTGTCAAACTTGAACAAATCATTTATAATGTTCTTTTACGTTTGAAGAAAATGATATTCACACAAACTGAAGCTGCTCCACTTCAACATTTACACTGTGTTTTAAATTCTCGTCAGGATCTGAAAAGGCCCAACATGTAGTCAACTGATCTCCAACACATTCTGTTCGTTTTCCTACAATGTGTGTTACAGGAAACTAAACCCTGAGCCGGCTGAGGTTGAACCAGCATCTTTCCTGAAGCAGAAACAGTCTTTTAGTCTCTAAAGCACAACAGTCTTTTTTCATGACAAAATGTGTCTGTCCAGCTGAGGATGTGGTTTGTTGCAGGACTGGTAAGTAGGTGCCGGTCCACAGGGACTGACTCCTTTATTCTGCAGAACTGGACTGAAAACTCCACTTCAACTTGCAGTTTTGCTTTTTGTAGATTTTACTGACATTATTCTTTTTTCTAAGAGTAAATTTAGTATTTTTGTTTTTTTTATGTTGATCCAGCTTTAGTTTTAGTTAACTACAAAAAAACTTTGTCCCTCATCATCTGTTTCTGTCTCCTCTGCAGAGAGAACTCAGGACAGAGATGAGACAGTGGACACCAGGAACAGAAGACGCGATTTGGATTCCAACATTTCACCTGAACTTATTATTTATTTCATTTATTTATATTTTATTTTATGTTTTACTTTCTTCAAAAAAATTTGTTCATATTTTATTAATTGTTTATTTTATCTAAATGCAATTTGTTTTATTGTGTCATAGTATGTCAATGTTTATAATCTAGCCACAGGGGTTGCAAGCCAGTAACTTCTGTGCCGGTCCCAAGCCCGGATAAATAGAGAGGGTTGCGTCAGGAAGGGCATCCGGCGTAAAATTTTGCCAAGTACAATCATGTGAGTCATCCATACCACTTTCATACCGGATCGGTCGAGGCCCGGGTTAACAACGACCGCCACCGGTGCTGTTAACCTTCAGGGTGCCGGTGGAAATTGGACTACTGTTGGTCGAAGAAGGAGAGGAGGCAGAAGGGTGCGTGGTCAGAGAGAGAAGGGGAAAGGCAGGAGCTTAGATTTGAGAGTAGGGACTCTTAACGTTGGCACAAAGACAGGGAAAGGTAGAGAGCTGGCAGACATGATGGAGAGAAGGAAGGTAGATGTACTGTGTGTGCAGGAGACGAGGTGGAAGGGCAGCAAAGCACGTAGTATTGGAGGAGGATACAAACTGTTCTACCATGGTGTGGATAGGAAGAGAAACGGAGTAGGAGTGATCCTGAAGAGGGAGTTTGTGAACAATGTTCTAGAGGTGAAAAGAGTCTCAGACAGGGTGATGAGCCTAAAGCTAGAAATCGAAGGTGTGATGGTGAACATAGTCAGTGGGTATGATCCACAAGTTGGCTGTGAGTTAGAAGAGAAAGAGAGATTCTGGAGTGAGTTTGATGAGGTTGTAGAGAGTATCCCCAGAGGAGAGAGAGTAGTTGTTGGAGCAGACTTTAATGGACATGTTGGTGAGGGGAACAGAGGTGATGAGGAGGTGATGGGCAGGTTTGGTGTAAAGGACAGGAATCCAGAAGGACAGATGGTAGTGGACTTTGCTAAGAGGAGGGAAATGGCTGTAGTTAACACTTACTTCCAGAAGAGAGAGGAACACAGAGTGACATACAAGAGTGGAGGTAGGAGTACAAAGGTGGACTACATCCTATGTAGACGAGGTCATTTGAGAGAGGTTAGTGACTGTAAAGTGGTGGTAGGAGAGAGTGTAGCAAGACAGCACCACATGGTGGTGTGTAAGATGACTCTGGTGGTCAGGAAGAAGAAGACAGGAAAGACAGAAAAGAAGACCAAGTGGTGGAAGCTAAAGAATGAAGAAACTTGTGAGGAATTCAGGCAGAAGTTGAGACAGGCTTTGGGTGGTCAGGAAGAGCTTCCAGATGACTGGGAAACTACAGCAGAGGTAATTAGGGAAACAGGTAGGAAGGTGCTTGGTGTGTCATCTGGTAAGAGGAAAGATGATAAAGACACTTGGTGGTGGAATGAGGAAGTACAGGACTGCATCCAGAGGAAGAGGTTAGCTAAAAGGAAGTGGGATGTAGAAAGGACTGAGGAAAGTAGACAGGAGTACAAGGAAGTGCAGCACAGAGTGAAGAGGGAGGTGGCAAAGGCCAAACAGAAAGCTTACGATGAACTGTATGACAGGTTAGACATGAAGGAAGGAGAGAAGGACTTGTACAGGATAGACAGAGAGATAGAGATGGGAAAGATGTGCAACAGATAAGTGTGATTAAAGACAGAGATGGAAAGGTGCTAACAAGCCAGGAGAGTGTGCAGAGAAGATGGAAGGAGTATTTTGAGGAGCTGATGAATGTGGAAAATGACAGGGAAAGAAGGGAGGAAGATGTGGATGTTGTGGAGCAGGAAATAGCAGAGATTAGAAAGGATGAGGTGAGGAAGGCTCTGAAAAGGATGAAGAGCGGAAAGGCTGTTGGCCCTGATGACGTACCTGTGGAGGTGTGGAAGTGTCTAGGAGAGACAGCAGTGAAGTTTCTGACAAGTCTGTTTAACAGGATTTTAGAGAGTGAGAAGATGCCTGAGGAATGGAGGAGAAGCGTTCTGGTGCCGATCTTTAAGAACAAGGGTGACACGCAGAACTGCAGCAACTACAGAGGGATAAAGCTGATGAGCCACACAATGAAGCTGTGGGAAAGAGTAGTGGAAGCTAGGCTTAGGAAGGAGGTGGAGATTTGTGAGCAGCAGTATGGTTTCATGCCCCGTAAGAGCACCACTGACGCCATTTTCGCTTTGAGGTTGTTGATGGAAAAGTACAGAGATGGTCAGAAGGAGCTGCATTGTGTCTTTGTGGATTTAGAGAAGGCGTATGACAGGGTGCCGAGGGAGGAGCTGTGGTACTGTATGAGGTTGTCAGGAGTGGCAGAGAAGTACGTCAGAGTAGTTCAGGACATGTATGAGAGGAGCATGACTGTGGTGAGATGTGCCGTAGGTCAGACAGAGGAGTTCAAGGTGGAGGTGGGACTACACCAAGGATCGGCTTTGAGTCCCTTCTTGTTTGCTATGCTGATGGACAGGTTGACAGACGAGGTCAGACAGAAATCTCCCTGGACAATGATGTTTGCAGATGACATTGTGATTTGCAGTGAGAGTAGAGAGCAGGTGGAGGAACAGCTGGAGAGGTGGAGGTTTGCTCTGGAAAGAAGAGGTATGAAAGTCAGTCGTAGTAAGACAGAATACATGTGTGTAAACGAGAGGGATCCAGGTAGAAGCGTGAGGTTACAGGGGGCTGAGGTGAAGAAGGTGCAGGAGTTTAAGTACTTGGGGTCAACAGTTCAGTGTGATGGGGAGTGTGGAAAAGAGGTGAAGAGGCGAGTGCAGGCGGGTTGGAATGGGTGGAGGAAAGTGTCAGGAGTGTTGTGTGACAGAAGAGTGTCAGCCAGACTCAAAGGAAAGGTGAACAGGACAGTGGTGAGACCAGCTCTGCTCTATGGGTTAGAGACAGTAGCAGTGAGAAAGAGACAAGAGGCAGAGATGGAAGCAGCAGAGATGAAGATGTTGAGGTTCTCCTTAGGAGTGACGAGGTTGGACAGAATTAGGAACAAGTTCATCAGAGGGACAGCGCACGTTGCCTGTGTTAGCAACAAAGTCAGAGAGGCCAGATTGAGATGGTTTGGACATGTGCAGAGGAGGGATAGTGAATATATTGGTAGAAGGATGTTGGAGATGGAGCTGCCAGGCAAGAGGGCGAGAGGACGACCAAGGAGGAGATATATGGATGTTCTAACAGAGGACATGAGGTTAGCTGGTGTCAGAGAGGAAGATGCCCAGGATAGAGTGAAGTGGAAAAGGATGATTCGCTGTGGCGACCCCTGATGGGAAAAGCCCAAAGAGAAGGAGTAGTAGTAGTATGTCAATGTTTATAGCGTCCTTTTAAATCTTTAATCTCTTATTTGTCTCGAGCTCTTATGTCTTGCTGCCTTTGTTGGATGTGCCTTGTTCCCAACGTCTCTTTTCTCTTTTAATACTCGTGTTTTGTTTTCATTATTATCACTGTTTTCGCTGATTTGATCTTTTATTGTCTTTGTTTGATACATTTCATCAACTATGAACATTTATCATCTGTAAATAAATTGCATTTATCTGCATGAAGGCTTTGATTGATTTGACTCTTGCTCACTATCAGTCAGTGATGTCAGAGTGTGATGTCGGTTTAGGTTCAGCTGGTTCCACATATTTTCTGAACACTGAGCTGATGTTTAAACCCACACACACTAAGCTGGTGATCGTTGATCTCTGATGTCTGATGATGGACTCACAGTGTTGGTCACATACATTTCTTAATTTATTCACCAAAATTTGACCCACTTGGTTTTTCCTGGATGAAAACTTGAAGAACGGATTCAGTGACACTGTCCTCTGCTGGACACAGAAAACATTACAACGGATCAACACCTGCAGCTTCATCACATCCTGTGAAGAAATATAAGCTGTTTTTTTTTACAATTTTACATCAGCTGATTAATGTAAAACTAGAACTAATGATTTTAGTTATGACCAAGGTTCTGATAAATTTCTTGACGAATAATTGATAAACTTTGTAAGACATAAATACAGACTCATTAATATTATTATTAACCTTTTTATTTAACCAGATGAAAACCCATTGGGATCGAGGTCTCATTTCAGCCTATTGGTGTTTGTGGTGCTGGACACACAGTGGGGATGTAACTATTTCAAATACTTCATAATTCATCAGTAAATATATATTTCCTGTGCAGTTATTCACATACATGTAGGAGCAGACAAATGAACTTATTGAAGCAACATGGCTGAATAAATCCTAACATTACAATCAGTGTACGACAGGACAAACTCTGACCTACAGTAACACCAGCGTCTGGTCTGTGATTGGATGAAGTTCAGGCCTGTGATTGACATCAGAACAAAGTGGTTCAGTAGGAAACTGTTCAGCCTGTTTCTTCACATTCCAACAGCTGCTTCTCTGGAAACAGGTGAAAGTGAAAGTGTCAGTAGATTATCAGGAGGAGACAGAGACAACTGGCTGTGGACTGACGTCCTGAAGCTGCAGTTAGTTCAGGAAGAAGCAGGTTGAAGGAGACTTTTTCCAGGAAGATGAAGATGTTTGTGGTGTTTCTGATCCTCGTACACGGTAAGATCACCTTCCTCCCTCTGATCCAACTGTCATTCATCGTTTTAGCCTTTTCCAGATTCTAAGATTTTACAGGCGGCACTTTGTAAACACATGTTAAACTTATGGGTCACTGGAGCTGTTGGTATTAAAAAGTGGAGTTTTCACAAAGAACAAAAAATGCAACTATCCCCTGACCTGTTACTGTCTGTGCTGAGCACAATGGATCAAAAGCCTAAAGGAAAGTTGATAAAAACAGGAAGTAGAGCAGCAGAATGATTCGTGCTGGTTATTTATTGTTTTTTGTACAGAACATAAAGGTTGTTAAACTGGATCTCAAGTTGTTCAGTGGTAGTCTAGTCAGACCTAAAGACTGAGCAGATGTTCCGGCAGTGGACAAACCTTGATTTTCCTTGATTGTCTTCGACTGAGAAGTGTCTTTGCAGTGGACCTTTGTTTCTGTCTGTCTCCCAGTTTCCCAGCATGCCCTGTCTGTGGTGGTGGAGGTGTATGAGGGGACACAGTCTGTCTCGTTGGCCTGTCGGTTCTCTGACATCTTACCTAACGATCCAGTGGTGATGTGGAATCGCTATGATCTCAATCCCAAAACTGTCCACCTGCGAAAAGAAAACGAAGACGATCTTAAAGGCCAGAACCAGCTCTACAGTGGACGGACGTCCCTGACGTCTGATGCTCTGGACACCGGAGACTTTAGCCTCACTCTGAGAAAACCACAACAGCCTGACAGCGGCAACTACACCTGCAGCATCAGTGATGGCAGACAGAGCCTGAGGTTAACAGAGGTACAGCTGCAGGTCAAAGGTCAGCAACACACTGTAACACCCACTGTAGATACAGGTCAGAGGTCAGAGGTCCAGGGTTCAGGGTTCAGGGTTCTGCTGGAGCTGCAGCCTTGAGATGGTTCAGTTTGATCTATCTGGTTCAGTACCAAGAATGACTCAAAATTTGTGACCCGTTTACTGTAATCAGAGATGTGAACGTACCTATTGTCACTGAACAGAAGAAAGTTTTCATTTTTAGAGGGTTTAGATCATCAGAGACGTCATGTGATTCCTTACAATTCAGTTACAGTCAGTCTGCACCTTTTGTTGACTAAAATCCTCACACATTTGTCATTGTCAAATTTCATGGCAGGTTCTGTGGGTCCAGGTCAAACATCGTATGACCATCAATATTAGAGTTGACATTATGACTCACTGTCCTTTCAGACAAATATGTGAAGGTAAAGTCAGAGGAGGGAGCAGAGTCTGTTACGTTACCCTGCAAAACAACATCTGTTCTGCCCGAGGACGCCACAGTGGAGTGGACTCGCTCTGAGTCAGAAACCATGACGGTCTTTGTGTTTCGGAACAGCAGCGACCACCTTAAAAAACAGGACGACTCCTACTGTGGTCGCACAGAAATGAAGGAGGACCCGCTAAAAACTGGAGACCTCAGTCTGACCCTGAAATACCCCACAGTCGGAGAACAAAACACCTACACCTGCACCGTCTACAGCTAGGAGGGAGACGTCCTGATGAAGAAACAAGTAATGCAATAAACAATATGGATCAAGGAGAAAGATGCAAATGTCCTTAAATATGTTTAAAGGTCAATAACAAAATCCCAAAACAAATTAACAAACAATACATACGTCCATAAAGATGGAAAGAACTGACAAAACATAAACGAGTGAAGAACAGAGGCTTCCTCCGATTTCTTTGGGTAATAGTTTAAACTGGTTAGAGAATAGTTCCTAATGTTGTCATGGTAACAGATGATCTGTTTCAGGATAAATGATCAGTAGCTCTCGTCCTGTTGGAAACAGAAGAACTTGAATCCATCAAACTGTCCGTGAATCACCCGAAAACAATGTTTGATCAGCAGGAGCAGAAAAGAAACATATCTCGCTGCTCCTGGATCAGATCCACTGTTCTTTACTAATGATAGAACTCATGACGCTTTGTCGTCCTCTCAGTCCCCAATTTATTTAATATCTAAAAACAACACTGACCTCTGACCCTGAGCTCCACTTGTTTCTTCATCAGGATGTTTCCGTCCCTGCTGTAGACGGTGCAGGTGTAGATGTCTCTGTCTCTGTCTGTGGGGTATTTCAGGGTCAGACTGAAGTTTCCAGGTTTCTGCAGGTCTCTCTTCATCTCTGTTCGACCTTTGTAATCTTCATCCTGTTCTTCAGGCTGTTCACAGCCGTGCTCATACACGTGGACATTATCACTGTCTTTGTCCGTCCACTCCACTCTGACGTCTTCAGGCAGGTGATCTGTGGTTTTACAGGGCAGCTGCACAGACTCCACCCCTGAATCCACCTCCACCTGTGGGACTGAGAGGACAACAAAGACCAACATGATGTGGACAGACAGCAGCAGCAGCTCTGACACATTTTCTTTGAGTGTGGGAAGTGAAATATTTGTAGTGAAACATCAGATAACTTCAGGGAAAGTTTCCCAAACAGTTTTATTACTGCAGTGACATTGAGAGAAAAATATCCTGGCTGTGATTTATCAAGTCATGTTGTAATAAAGACCAGATGGTTGTGTTTTGCGGCAGTGAAGCTGAAGCTGAAAAGCCTACCTTCTGTACAACACAAATTTGCACGTTTCATCAAACCCATCAGCCCTTTGCAGAAATATTTGTGCATTATTGAGTGAGTTTACTGTCATTGCTGTATCTGATCAAAAATGCTTAAAATTCAACTGTTCATTTTTTGTGTTTTTTTGTGATCCAGACAGGCGTCTCCACCCACAGTTGACGACTGACCAATTCAAATTAAAATTGATAAATAAACCTAGAACTTATTTGTCTTTATACATAATTTGATTTGTATGTATATTCTAACAACCAGAAAGCAGCAGCTCATTAAATTATGGCCTTGTGAAGCTACTTGGCTTCCTCTCTCCCCAACTTTTGTGGTGGCTCACTGGGCTGATGATGAACTCTGCTGAACTATGAAATGTGCCACGGAAAAACAAATAGACGTGTAGCACAAAAAATGTGGGGGTTCTAGAGGTGATGCACATCTAACAAGCATACTGAAGAGTTAGTGTATATTAACACATTTAACAAATGTTAATTCTTTCTGCTTTGTGAGACACGTGAGTC
Source organism: Channa striata (assembly GCA_033026295.1). Classification (NCBI taxonomy): domain Eukaryota; kingdom Metazoa; phylum Chordata; class Actinopteri; order Anabantiformes; family Channidae; genus Channa; species Channa striata. Next base: position 48,992,400 of record CM065168.1, read on the forward strand.
ATGGAAGTGAATAACACGTCTAAAATGTTTTGGACGTCAAGTGGCATCAAAAGCCCCTTTGGCAGGATTAGAATTAACAGGATGGTTTTAGCCTGATGTCACCATCGTAGACTTTGGCGAAGCATGTGCTCTAATTTTAGACTAGATAGCTTGAAAGTAAGTACTACAAGCAATTAACTTGGCGTAGGATCAACATCAGAAACAGTTATTTGCAGAGACTAAAAAGTATTAGTTTTAGTTTAACTTAGCGTACATGTACAGACCCTGAACTGACCTTTGACCTGCAGCTTCACTTGCTTTTTCATCAGGATGTTTCCCTCCCTGCTGTAGACGGTGCAGGTGAAGGTGTTTGTGTCTTTGTGTGTGGGATTTTTCAGGGTCAGACTCAGGTCTCCAAGTTTCAGGAGGTCCCTCCTCATTTTTGTTCGGCCTCTATAAAGATGGTTCTGTTCTTCAGGTTGGTCAGAGACGTTCTGATAAACAAAAACGTTCTTATTTTCATTGTCTCTCCACACCACTTTGACGTCTTCTGGCAGGTGAACTGTGGTTTTGCAGGGCAACTGGACAGACTCCACCCCTGAATCCACGTCCACCTGTGGGACTGAGAGGACAACAAAGACCAACATCAGCTGAATGGACAAAAACTTTGAACAGTCTGTTTCTCAACCAGCACGTGAACACTCCTAAGGCGTGTCATACCAAACAGTACTCATTTATTAAAAGCAATTCAAACATTTCTTTCTTTGCTGGGTTCACAATTAAACAAATTTTAGTTGTTACAAATAGTCATAAAGCTGCTGACATAAAGCAACATTAAAGATGACCCAAACAAATGATTTACTTGTCAACTGATTCTTAGTTTGTTGCCAAATGGTTCATCAGTCCAGCCTAAAGACATTACCCATTAGCATTATGGCTAATGTTGCAGTAGAGACATACCTGACAGGAAGTAGTTCCGGAAATGTACTAAAAGACCCACAGCAACTATCAGAACAACAGCCAAGAGAACCAGGAGAACTATGGCCCAGGATGGAAATTGTTCTGTGGAGAACATGAAGAACAACATGACTTCTGAACCCTTAGTGTAATAGTTCTTGTGGCTTGTCGCTGACCTTTGACCTGCAGTTGAACTTCTGCCACTCTCCGTTCTCCTCTGGTCGATCTGACGGAGCAGGTGTAGGTTCCACTGTCAGACAGTTTCAGTCGTGTCAGATTCAGACTGAGGTCTCCAGTGTCCAGAGCGTCAGGCTTCATCGATGTTCGGCCGCTGTAAAGCTGGTTCTGGTTTTTAAGTTCATCACCTTCCTGCTGAAGCTGGTGGACGGTTGAAGGACTGAGGTCAGAGCGGCTCCACATCACTGTGGGGTTGACCAGTTCAAAAGTATGAAACTCACAGTGCAGCAGGACAAACTGGTCCCCTTCATACATGTCCACTGCTGAGACACGCTGGGAAACTGTGAGGACACACAGACAGACAGCGTCCATCTTGAGTGTGAGCAGGTGTGAGCCAAGCGATAGACTCGTTGGTTTTTGAAACCGTTACCATTTCACATCCTGGGTTTTTATCTATGTCATTATTGTCTTAATATCTAGGTTGTTATTATGTTCCTCTGTGTGGCCGGAGTGTGGCAGCACCTTGGAGCTTCAAATAAGCAGCAGGGTCACATGTTCTTCATGGCTGCAGAAGCCATGAGTTATAAACAGCAATAAGCTTGTTTTAATGTTGTGGTTTTTGACATGCTGTAGCTAAAGCACCAGGCTCACTGGTCACTGGTGGACATACTTTATGTAAATTCCTTCCTGGGGCAGCTGGTTCCATCTTGATAAAAACGAGTTGCTGACTGACTTAGAGAGTCTTGGGTGTGGTGGGTAATAGGAAGTGATACTATTGATAGTAAATGTATTTAGATGTAAATTTAGTACATTTCTTTTTAGTACATTGGTAGTGTCGTCCATCATTGTGATTAAGGAAAACACTGTCACTATGTTGTTGCGTCATGTCCTCCCCCCCATTCGAAGTGCCCAAGCTCCACCCTTTGCTTATTATTTGGCATATTTCTGTGTAGACATCTCCCCTGCACCATCTCTCGATGTTGGCTACATGTCTGAAAGCAAAACTCTGGGCTATAGACATAAAGTCGAGAGGATGTCAGGAGGATCAGGTCCAGACATTGTCTGCAGACACAGTGTCTTGAGTTTTTGTAAATATTACATATTTGTTTGTTTAAAGAGCAGATGAATAAATAACATATTGAATGTATGTTGAGTAAATTATTTGCTATATTAATAAAAAACTAGAACTTTATAGGAAAATAATCTATTGAATATTCAAAAAATAGGTAGTTGTCCATGAACCACAGGTCACTTTGTTCCAGTATTAATCACAGGACTTGAACGTTGTCCAATCAGAAGAGACAAAGAAAGAAAGAGGGAGAAAAAAAACTCCCCAAGAATCAAGTTTCAGTTTTCATGTGGATATAAAGTGGATCAGGCGTCACACACTTTCGAAGCTCCTCCTTTTTCCTCCGAATGAGGCGTGGAGTCCTGGGCTTCATTCCAGGGAGGAGCTTTCACAAACCTGCACGTTTCACAGTGACTGTTGCAGTCCTGCTCCCTATATCATTATTATATGATATTAATATTAATCCTGCTTTTGTCCAGGTCGTCACTCACTTTCTCTCTTCTGCATTTCTGTGGAATTATCCATGATGTGAACGTCAGGAGGCCTCATCAGTCCACGATCAAACCAGCCGTTTGAGACTGTGCACGTTTAAACTGTTCAGGTGGAGCTATCGAAGTGGTTCCAGGGTCTGTTTTCATTTTACAATACAACTTTTAACCTTCATAAAAAAAAACATGGCATTAATACATAATAGTCTGAGAAGCATCAATGATGTTTTATAACACGAGGAACTTTCGAACTGTTACAAATATCATCACTGCAGGTATCAGAGGATCACAGACAGGAGGTGATGTTACAGAGAGAAAGACTGAAGGACCAACACAAGTTATCCAAATGATGTAAAGAAAATTATTTCTAAAACATTGCATTTGCCTTTAAACGGAGGTATAATAATTATGATTTGTTATATTATAATAATTGATTTGCACTGACTGAGGTGGGAGCAGGAGTCTGAGATAGTGACCGTTGTTCTGCGTTCTCTGTTTGAGTCCGTTCAGAACGGCTGAATCCTTTGAACAGGTTTGGGGCTGCAGCGCCCCCCTCTGGTCGCTCACAGTTACTGAAGCACAGCAGACATGTTCACACATTGAAGAGTGTGTGTGACACACAGGAAGGAAGAACGTTCAGACTGTGAATGACACAAAGCAGAGCCTGAGTTGTTGTAAACAGGAAATGGGACATTGCGTTTCAAGCCTTTTCATGCAGGAATTACAGACACTTTTATTCACCGTTTTAGGGTTTTAAAGTGTTTGGACAGAGTAGCCAAGTTATTAATCATTAATTTACAGATATAACTTGTAAATCCTCTGCACTGGAACAGCAGATGTCACCAGATGCTGATGATGTTCTGACGCCTCGTTACTGCAGCTTCTTTGCGTCCTTGTGGTTTCTGGGAATTTTCGGTTTTACCTTCAGCAGGTAAAAGCTCACCACATCTGGGATAATCGCAACCCGAATGGCTGAAATTCTTCACAGACACGGAGTCCAAACGTTTCTATATAGTCATAAATATATTACAGACACTGAAGATTCAGGCTCTGCTGAGTCCATCACGTCCACTCTGCACTGGTTTCTGTGTGAATGTAAAGAACTGTCTTATTAATCGGGTTTTGCCGTGTGTCTCTGTCTCCAACCCGTCCCATCTTTAATCCTTGTTTTGGTCTGAAGACGTCTTCTTGAAGGCTCAATGTTCTAGTCACAGTCCACTTCATTTAACCGTTTATACTCTCATCGTTAGTAAGATGGTTTAGAGTTTTCACATCTACTGGTTCTAGTCTAGATTTCTCACACACATGCAGAACTTAGAGATGAACAGAGACAAGACTTAAGTCAGTGTAAACCCTAAATCTCTATCTATAATTCTCCAACCTCATCACCGTCAAGATCTTCAATAAGTCCAAGTACGTTAAAGCAAAAGTTAGAATCAACCAGCTTCTTTAAACCTGTATTTGTAAAGTTTAGGGCCCTGAAGTTGAACCAGTCCGTCCTCTCGGCTCCTCTCTTGCCTCCTTCTTCCTGCTATTTCTGCTCTGCACAGCCCTCATGAAATTAGAAAACAAAGAAATGTTTGAATCTTCTAATCAGAAATCTCTTCCAGTCTCTGAATGATCAGCAGCGTGAGTCTCATCAGGAAACAATGTTGCTTCATACGTTTGGATTTGCATTGAACATTTATATTGAACGTCACATTACGTCTATTTTCTACGTTACTTGTTGGTAGGTTGAGCTGTTAGTTTGAACATGCACATGTTGAACCCTGAGGTGAAGTTTTGGATGAAGCAGCATCAACGATGGGGTCTGCAGGCCTGAACAGAATAACAGCCTGTGGTTAAAGCCTGCATGTAAATACATTCATATCCAATCATGATAAAGTTTATATGTGTAACATAACACATCATCAGCACAAACGGGGGGAAAGTTTCTCCTGTAACACTCTCCTTCCTCTTCACCTACTCATCCTCATCTTCCTTCTCGTCTCACTCTGTGTGTGATATTGGTCTCAGTGTTTGTCCACATCTTTACCTCGAGACTATTAATCGTTTTGCATCCACATTAAAATGGAGACGATAGGATATTAATATGGAATCTGTTACATATCTGTAACGGACGTGTGTAACCAGGTGTTCAGTTGTTTGTAAGGAGTTTCTAGTCTCCTCAGTTCTTGTGCTTTTTCTTGATTCGTTTGACTATTTCTTCATGGTTTCCTACTGTTTCCTCTTTTTCATCATCAAGCTAATTTTTTACAGGAAAATTTTTTTATCTCATTGAATTTTCCAAAAATACAGTCAGCGTCAGCTTTGCTCCGTCCTGCCATGATGGTAAAAATAAACGTGAACTTGATGACAAAACCAAAATGAATTTCCTCTTTGTTTTGACCTTCTAATAGAAATTGTCACTGTCCTGAAGGAAAACAGGAGAGAGAAAAGTTTCTAGAACAATAACCCGAGTAAAAATAATAAGTCACATCAGGATCCTCCTCACTGAATTCATTGTTTCATTAAAACCTTTACAAGTGATCAAATCCTATATGAAAGTCAGAATAAAAACTGAATATTTTATAAGGTGGATTTACTGCAAGACCATGAAGATTCAGTCTGTCTTCTACTTTTTCAACAAGATGTCATGACGTGAATTTGCAGTTTAACTTCACGTACCTGAAACACGTTCTTGTCTGTTCATTTCCAACATACATATCATAGTTCACCTTGGATGGTTTATTGCAAGTACAATTCTTTTCACTTGGGAATTCGATTATATCTGCGAGTGGAAGAAATGAGAAAGTCATTTTAACTTTACACTGAATTCAAAACAGCACAAACAGATGGATGGGTATTCTTTAAATATGTATTTACTAGACATGGTTACATGACTCTCCTCCCTGTCTGTGTCTGTGTGTGTCCACCCTGGACACATCTGCAGTCCGTCTCAGGGCCAACACACAGACAGACAGACAGACAACCAGCAGGAAGTAGTAAAATATTACATTGATAATGTAAACAGAACAGCAGAAACAGTCTGTAATTATTTACAAATCCCACTTCCAAAAAGTGCTAATGCTGGATCACATTTATAAAAAGCAGCTGTAGGATTCTTTCCCAAACTGCAGGGTCAGTGACACATCACAGTGTCCTTGAGCAAGACACTGAGCCCAAGCTGCAACCAGTGTGTGTTCATATGTTTTAATAAGAGGAAAGTATCTCCCACATTACTGATTGTAGTCAAAGACATTTGAAAATAGATCTTAGTGCTGCATTTGACACCACTGATCACAACATGTTATTACAGAGACTGGAAGGATCTGATGGAGGACAGATGAACAAAGGAGGACTCTTCATCAGCTTCTTCACCCTCACTGTTCAGCGTTGATGTGCACAGACTGGTGGTCCAACAGATCCCCCCCAACCAGACCCTGGTTTATTGTTATGGTTTATTCCACATCCGTGAAACTCACCAGCTCCCCCCTGAATATTTGACAAACTGTGTTAAAGGCAGATACAAACTGAATAATGACGTCAGATAATTAAAAAAAGATCTACTGAACTCATCTGAACCCTAAAGTGTTAGTGTTAGTGTTAATAATCTCAGTCTGGACCAACAGAGACGTTCTGGGTCCATCTGGGTTCCCTGCTAATCAGTGATGTTAATTAGAGGCTCAAAGGTGTGTGTGTGTACTAAAATGATTAATGATTCATTTTATAAAATCTTATTTATTCATTTATTGTTATAGGGTAACACAGAGACTGGAGCCTTATTTCATTGTCCTCATGTCTTTTCATTTGTGAATGACAAATAAATTTGAGTTGAATGATGGTTGAGGACAGTGGAGACATGGATGAAGAAATATTTGTAGAAATAATCATATTAATAAACATTAATAAAGTTTTCACAGCTGAGAAATAAAATTGAGGTTTGGAGCTGTATGTCAAATATTTTTTCACTTTATGAACAAATTTCTTTCCCATTTATAACAGATTTTGGTGGCAGCAGCTGAGCTGCTTCTTCGAAGGTCAGAGATTTGATTTGATTATAACTATTTTAATCTAAATACTTTATAATATCATAATACTTCAAATGTTTGTATAGTCTTGACTTTATTATGTAAAGTGCCCTGAGATGACCTTGTTGTAAATTGGCGACATATAAATAAAGTTGAATTGAATTGAAAAATTGAACTTTGTCATTGTGGAACACTGAGAAAAAAAAAGAATTTAAATCATATTTCTCTTTACACCGTATGTGTCCAGTGATTTACTTTTGGATGTTTTTGACGATAATAGAATTGTAAAGATTAATTGTGTGATTATTAGTTTTTAAATTAAGTTCTTGTTCACTAAATGTTAAATATGAACATATCACACAGCAGTAAAATCGGTGCAATAACTGGATAATAGTTTCCACCACTTATTTATTTTCCATCAAGTTTTACAGAGTTATTAAAAATATATTATTTATAAAAAATCTCAAATCTTCCTCAACACCACAGAGATTTTCACAGAATTTTCTGATGGTTTATTGTTAAAATTAAAACTCCAGCAGAAACAAATTAAACTGAAACATGATTAAAACCAGTGATCACATGACGTTGAAGCAGTTAATGAGTCAGAGGCTGTAAATGATTAATTTCACACAGTAAACAAGCAGAGTCCAGATCAAACCTGATCCAGGACTGTCAGCGGAAACAACACAGTTATTCTCATAACTACTGGATCAGGTTTAGACCAGCCGAGTATCAGAGTAGAGACCATCAGAGAATCAGGTGTCCAGCAGGTCCAGACAGTCTCCAAACTGCTACAAGACCAGGATTTAGGACCTGGTCCAGGATCAGTTGGTTGGAACCAGAATACGTCCTGGAAAACAAGAGAAGAGGATTAACACAGAATACAGGTAGGAAACAATTAAAACTGGACTAAAGTGGTCTAAGACCAGACCAGGGTTCAGGATCCTGTCTCTCTTCAGAACAATAGATGAAGAAACGGTCAACAACAAATACTGGCACCAAATCACCAGAGTCTGGACTGACAGGGAACCGATCTAAGATTAGTTTAGAGAATAAGTGTTCAGACTGAAACTGGTCTGAAAAGTGAGTTGTGATTTGGAAAGTTTTGGTCTAAACTGGCCAAAAACTTAAATATGTCCATGTGTCCTAGAGGACACTGAAGCCCAAGTTGCTCACGGTGGGTCTGGCCAGCACCTTGACATCCGCTGTCATCAGTGTTTGAATGTGTAATTTGGAAAAACTGTGACGGTCTGTGAAACCTATTGACCATGTGTGAGTCTGACTGTGTCTCACAGACTGACTCTAACTAGTGTAAACTGGTTTCAAACTGGTTTCTGATTCCTCTAAACTGGTTCTGAATAAGGTGTGTGGTCTCTGACCTCGGGCCTTCCTCTTGTAGTAGATGAATCCAGCCAGAGATAAGATCAGACCCAGGATCAGTCCTGAGGCTCCGATGGCGATCTGGTTTCTCTCTGACTCAGGAATGGACGGATCTGAGGACAGACAGGTAGAGAGAGACAAAAGACAGGTGAGCAGAGAGTCAGGTACCGAGACACACAAGTGATCAGGAGAAGACAGAAGGACTTAGTGTGATGACAGAAGGTATTTACCCCAGTCAGTGACCAGAGGCTGTTTCAGACTCGCGTGTTCCACCACACAGGAAATCTTCTCTCCAGACCTGATTCAACACAAACCAACACATCACTGCTGCTGTTACTGATCTGACTGGACCAAACTGGATCGAACTGTACGTAAGACTTCCTTTTCAAATCTTTGGACCTGGACCCACCTGGGTGTGTACTCCAGGTGAGAGTGGACCTGGTAGTACCAGTCACCATCTGCCAGCTCTTCAGTGGACGTGACACCAGAGGAGACTTCCTGTCCGTCTCTGGTCCACTTTACACTGATTGTTTTGGGGTAGAAGTCGTAGACGCTGCAGACCAACATGGCAGGATGTTTCCCACCAGAGGGAGTTGATGAGTAAACTCTGGCCGTGGGTGTAACTGAAAGATGCAAGCATTAATATTCACAAATATCTGCACTCAAAGAGTAAAGTGGAAATTTGTTAACATCTTATTACACTGTAAAATAATAATTTTACACCCCAGCGCTCCCCCCCAGAGGGACGGGTTAAATGCAGAGTACAAACTTCACTGTAACATGTATGTGGAACTGAACATGTGATCGAAGTGACGAATAAACTTGATCTTTATCAGTAAATGTTGTATCAGTGTTTGACCAGCAGGTGGAGACAGAGACTCGAGTCTGAACCCACAACGTCAGATTCATTAAAGTTTAAATGTGAAAGATTCCATAATATCATGATAAAAACATACAATTTATGAAAATTACATCAAACTGAATCGTATTTACAGTATATCTTAAATTATTGTCAAATCAAAGTCAATGTTTCCTCTGGACCATATACATATAATATGTAGTTAAAACACTAAAAAAAATTTAATATGACTATGAACAGTTGGATCAGTGATTGTGATGATGATGATTTAATTTCCTGATTTGATGTTGAACATGAAGATCTGATGATTTACACAAACACAAACTCACCTGATTTAGACAGAACATTGTTGTACCAGATTCCAATGTTATGTTGGCAGTACGTCTCCTTCTGAGCTCTTATCGCAGCCAGGTTTCCAGTATCTTTGTTCCAGTTTGCTGCGTTCTTCACACCCAGCTCAGTGAATCCAACATACTCTCCCACGTTACTGTCAAACCGGATCAACTCCATCTTGTTGTAATAATACGACCGGATGAACTCGATGTCCTTCAGCTCAGAGGAGTTAAACTCACAGCGGTCCACAGCATAATGCAAAAATCCATCTGAGGAATAAACAGACAGAATCAGTGATCAGTGTATTGATCAGTGATCAGTGTATTTATTAATTTATGGATCCTACCTGCTGTGTAGACGCTGATGAAGAGGAGCACGAAGCTGAGGAAGGATGAAGCCATGATCCTCTGATCACTTCACAAACTCTGACACAGTTTGACTGAGAGTCGATGTAAAAACCAGAGGACACGGTCACATGACGCAGCGTCAGCTGTTACCAGGCAGACAAGTCATGAAGGGACAGAGACACAGAGTCAGAGGAGGATTAATACAGGATGTGTCTGAATAAATACATAAAGAATGATATAAAAAACAGAGAATTATCCACATTTATTTTTCTTTATTCGACATCTGGATTTTAACAAAACTACAACAAACTACACAAGCACTGAGTGTGAAGCATGTGTCTGTGCTACAGCGGTTCTGTTTAGACGGACGTGTAAAGACTCTACAAAGGCTTAGAACCAAAATTCTATATGAGGAAGACCAGTACCTGCTGTGTACAGTTTTTATGAATTGATAAAAAAAAATTCCTGGAGTCTCTGTTTCTCAGACACTAAAACAACAAACCCAAACTTGAAGCTACGTTCCATTAACATTTGACATGTTTGTCCAATCAAAACTACACAGCAGGTAGGACAAAAAACTTTAGTGACGTATTTAACATTTTTTTATTTAAAAACCTATGTATATGTATTATTCCTATGAACTCAACTTTTTCATGTGAATATGTCATTGTCCCATTTTTATTCTGTGGCTTTTAATTCAGCATGAGGACTCTGTGTTTGTTCCTTTGTTGTATTCTCTTGTTTTTATTGTCATTTTATTTAATATTCATTGTTTTACGTATTGTCTTGTTTTCTGTAGCTGTGTATAGCACTTTGGTCAGACAAAGCTGTTTTAAAGGGCTTTATAAATAAAGTTGAGTTGAGTTGAGACAGAGACAGAGAGACAGAGACAGAGACAGACACATCCCGCTGTGAACCTGTGGCTTTCAGAACGTCCAGGTTATGGAGGCCACTGTGAAACATTATGAATGACTGTTACTCGGTCCAACCCAGTAAGTAGCTGGTTCCAGGCCTGGTACAGATGACAACAGTGTCTATGTTGTGTCCCGTGTCTTACTATTGTCCATCAAGGTGTAAAGACTAGTGTGTTCTGTCAGTGAATCAGATGTGAAAACTGACTAGGAGAAACTTGGAGAATAGGTTTGATGACTTTACAAAAAGACTGATTCGTTTGACGAATCTTTGGCCGTTGGTTAGTGTTTTAGTAATTCAGGAAAAACTGTAAAATATGGGGCATTTATGTCTTGCTAAGACATTTCTTCAAATGAAGCTGTTTTCCTGACTCTAAAAACACAACGTGCATCTTCACAAATGTCCACGACAAAACCAAACTCTGCTCAACAATATGTAATATTCAATCAGACATAGCAAAAGGCCATCAAACACACAAACACTGTGAATTATGGAGCTATATTTGTGTTTTTATTATACAACCAAATAATAGACATTTGAGAGCAAACCTTTTATGGGGGAATCACAAAAAAATATTGAAATAAAAAAATAGCAAAGACCAAAACGTATTGAAATCAAACCACAAAGCAAATAATTTAAAAACTTTTCTTTTGTTTGCAGGTTCCCACTTTTGCCTCAACTGGGCGTGACAGGGATTCATATTAATTCAGTTCTGCATTTACTGTGTGATAATTTTCCATCTCTCCAGGTTTGGATTGTTCTGCAGAGGTGCTGAAGTCGTTCATCAGGCTGTAACCCAGCTCTGGTCCACTGAAAACGTCTCCAGTCTGTTTCAGACTTAACTCCTGTTCACGTCTGAGACAGAGACTGACTCAGCTCAAGTCAATGTCAAACTCAATGTCTTAGTGCATCACACACCTCTAATTTCTTTGTGAATATAGTGTATATATATTTTAAAATCAACAGAGACTATTTTAGCAAAGCAAACATCAAAGTTAAAAACAAGTACCTAAAAATCTACTTTGTCACAGTGAGGACATGTTCATGTAAAAACTTCCACCTGTTTGATCCCCAGTTACAGGAACTCATAGTTTTTCCTCTCGTCCACACACACGAAGTCTGTTATAATCTGTCTGGATCCTCCGTTTAAGAATATAAGCAGCACTTTGAGTTGTAAACTGAACCCCTGGTTTACTGTTGGATCCTGATCCCTGTCAGGTCAGAAATTCATCAACTGACCACATCCTTTATTTCATCAGTGACACTCAATGATTTTATAAATTTATCCCAGAATGACAGAAAAAGTCTGGAAAAGCAAATGAAAAGAAAAAAACGATTTGCTGATGTCACTGAGTCACATGCTGCATTTACTGCAAACAAGGAATTTCAAACAAATATTTATGTAACATATATTGTTTAAAACTTACATTACTTGCGTTCACTATAAGTGGAGGTGATGATGAGCTATGTTCTATGTTGTTTAATGTATCAAGGTGTAAATATAAATTCTAAACTTTAGTCTAATTTCCATTTTTCCATTTCTAATTTTCTTTAGATCTTCACTGTACAGCAACAATTCTTTTTTTATATCTAATTGTCTGGTACTTTTTCCCACAACAAACCAACACTAGGACTTTCAGCAGCCCATCCTGTCTGTAAATGTTATGTTGGAGACGTTTCTGTCTTTAAATGAGTCCACATGTGCAGGTGGATGCTGAACAGGTGAGATCACCGCTGTGGTTAATATCAACTTTATCGTTCACACAGACAGTTCCTATACACAGCTGATTTTAAGATCAAATGTCCATTAGTCATCAATGACAAACTACTGTCACAGAATCAGACTTTATTCATGTTTGACAGTACAAAGAATTTCTTAATTTGTATTTAATTCGTCATGTTTTTAGCATTTGAAGTAAAAAAAACCCTGAAAATTATGTTTCTATGCAGCTAAACTGCATAAAGTTACATTTTCTTAGGGAGCAAAGTGCAGTGGATGGATTCTGTTAGGTGCTTATAAAGAAAAGAAACAATTTTAAAGCATCAAACAGAGAAGAGAGTGGACATGCTGTAAGTAAATGATGTAATTAACCATCGGAATGATTCAGACACATTATTTACATGAAGCTACAAAAAACCAAGTGGCTCCTCGCGACCTGACAACATCAGCTCCAACCAATCATCTGCACTCGTTTCCCTTGATGAGGAAGAAGGTTCCAGCTGCCACACCGAGCAGACCGATAGTCAGACCCAGTCCACAGAAAACTGCAGGTCCAACACTGGGCTGCTGCACCTCCACAACTGGAGACAGAAAACACAGGAACGTTAAAGACGAGCGTCACACGTGGAGACGGAAAACACAGGGACGTTAAAGACGAGCGTCACGCGTGGAGACGGAAAACACAGGGACGTTAAAGACGAGCGTCACGCGTGGAGACGGAAAACACAGGGACGTCAAAGACGAGCGTCACACGTGGAGACGGAAAACACAGGGACGTTAAAGACGAGCGCCACGCGTGGAGACGGAAAAACACAGGGACGTTAAAGACGAAAGCGCCACGCTGCGTGGAGACGGAAAAACACAGGGACGTCAAAGACGAGCGTCACGCGTGGAGACGGAAAACACAGGGACGTTAAATACGAGGGTCACACGTGGAGACGGAAAACACAGGAACGTTAAAGACGAGCGTCACACGTGGAGACGGAAAAGTCGGACATGTCACTGAGCAGCGGCAGTTTTCTTACCCCACATTCTGGTCAGTGGTTCTTTCAGAGCTGGATGTTCCACAGCACAGCTGTAGATGTCCCCCTGCTGTGGGACAAAGTCCAGTCTGGACGTCTGGCTGAAGACGCCTTCTGTGTTAACATAAGGAACATTGATAGTTGTTCCTTCAGTCACTTTCTCTCCGTTCTTGGTCCAGTGAACTTTGACTGGAGCAGGATAGAAACCAGACACATGACAGATCAGGATGTTCTTCTCTCCGAGCTCCACGTCGTCTCTTGTGTAGATCATCGGACTGGATGGAGGATCTGGAAACAGAACACAGATCCTATCAGCCCCGACCATTTACTGGATATCGTTTCCCTGTTAGTTTTGTCATATTCCATAACTGTCTTTGTGAAACACTGTGAAACTAGAAAAGCCTTTAAAGTTTGACGTGTGCTTATAGAAAGACAAAATTCATTCATTAATTTTTATTTTATAGGACCAGAGGTGGACTTTACCTTTAGAGCCAAAAATGTACAACAATGTTATATACATGTTAGATACATATGAAAATACGAACAGTGAACAAACCTGAGAAACATTCAGAGTGATGCTGGAAAAAGTGAAGACAACAATGTTTTAAAACCTGGTTGAACCTTTGGCAGCAACAACATTAATCAAACTCTTCCTGTAGCTGTGGATCAGACCAGGACAACATCCAGATGGAATTTTGGACCAATTATGGTTCAACTAGTTATTAAAGATCCAAGTGGGATCTGCTAAAAGTGTCATGATCAACATCTTGGGCATGTTGTTAGATTCAATAATGAGCTTATAAACATTCTTTTCATCTTCTAAATAATGTCAATTAATTTGCTTCAACACTGACACACTGTGTACGATCGACAGCTGAAGTTAACATTTAGCTTCATAAAGTGGAAGTGAGGCTGTAAACCGAACTGGTTGATCAGTATTTAGTATTAATTATCATGTCGTCTTCACTGCATCATCTTTATTCTCTGGTTCCACACACTGTAGGTCTGTGGTACCAAACACCAGGGACCCTTGTCCTTCACAGACCACCCTGTCAGTGCCCCCCTGCTGCTAAAGGTCCTCATCACTTCACCATGAGCACAGGCACAGAGAGATTGTTGTAACGGCACTAAAACTATTCAAGGATCCTGCAGCGGTTCAGCCAAATGTAAAATCTTTTCACATCTGGCCATTTGATTTATTTTCTTTCAATTGCGGTTCTAAAAAAGTCGTATTTTTGTATGTTGTTGGGGCTTTTAAATAGTTTGTTCTCAGCTTTAATATTGTTAATAATAAACCCACAATAAGGTCAGATGATTGTTTTAATTATCCCTTTTTGATAACCACAGCAGTTTGTCATCTGTATCCCCCAAAATCTTCTGGTCAACACTGTAATAACATTAGTCTGTCCTGAGGACAAATGTCTGTTGGCTGTGGTGTCTGTTTATTTCTACTACAGGATATTAAAAAACTGATATTTTACTCTTGTACATGCAAGATTTTGTTTTTACGATCATCCACTTACATGTAGTTACTTTAACTATTTTTGAAATGCAAAATGTACCAAATTTAAACGTTTCTTTCAATAAAGCACTTTGTTTGAAAAAAACACTTTTTATAATAGTTTAAATTAGGTGTGTCATTTAATTATGTTATGTATAAAGTAATAAAACTGTAACTGTTAAGTCAAGTCCTACCTTTAGTGTGTTACAGGAGTTTTAAATATCTGATTGACGGAAATATTGGTTTCTGAAATAAACCTACAACCTGCCAGGTGATGGTCACATGACCTACATGAACTAATCTGGGAATATGTTAAATAAATAAAATAAATAACTAGTTTTCCTCAGCACTGTGTCACTGATCCGGTACAAACCAGTTTAATGTCACTGACTTTCATAAACTACAGTCATGTCTGACCGGACACATTAATAATTACAGTCATTTATTACATGTTCATTTAAAGATGTAGATTAAACAGGTTTAGTTTCTCTTACCGAGCTTCAGCGGAATGTCTTTAAAGGCCTTTTCACAGACATCCAGGTTTGATTTGCAGACCTGTTGATCACCCACAGCTGCTTCATAACCTCCTGGGTATGTCATATGATCTACAAAACTGGGCTGAGGATCGACTCCTTTCTTGTTGATGAAGTCCGCGAACCAAACCTCTTCACCGTCCAGTGCGTACATGAACTCTCCATCAGTCTGTGAACAGCCGCCGATATTAAAGTCCCCATGTCGAACTGAAGAACAAACAGAACGAACCGGATCATTCAGCTGCTGAAACACGTTCATGGATCCTGAAACTAAAATCAGAGTTTAAAGTGAGACAGACACTGACCGTCAGCAGAGACACAGAGGACACAGGAGAGGACGAGGAGCAGCTTCATCTTCAGCATCTTCATCTTCACCAGAACTTTACTGAGACTCTGAATCTGTGAGGGACAAACTGAGACCAAGTCCAGCAGCAGCCGGGACCAAACTCTGACAACGGCCAATCACAGAGCAGAGATCACATGACGTCACCGGTAACCGGGTAGACACAGCATCAGCTGCTGTTTCTCACTCTGACAGTTGGAGATAAAAAATCTGTTCTTTGTTTAGAGATTTGATAAACATAAGTCACAGATATACAAAAATATAAAAATGTGTTATTTTCCGCTTTGCTGTTCTTTGTGTTGATGACAGTCACAGGATTTATGAACAATTTCTTGTAAATTAGAAACATTTTAGGAATGAATCTGAATCCAAACAGTTTATCTCTATCATTTATGGAGAAGTTGCCGTTGCTCTTGTCTTCAGTTTGTCAACACTTTGGACCTGAACCACAGACTCTGGACTGGTGGAAAACTGTTCTTCCTCCTACTCCACAAATGTATAAAACTAAAAAAAAAGGCAGGAAGATGAGAAGACAAGAACCCTGAGATTAAACTGCAAACACGTCTGTTGTAATATAGAGACGTTAAGTTTATTTGACACAACATGACACAGGGATCCATGTCCCACATATCTGCAACATGTCACCATGTGAACGACAAAGTCCAGGGAAAATGTCCATCCTGGTCCCTGACGTATAAAAACTGAACTCAGAGTTCTTCTGTGTCATTCTATCGTCACATTCCAGTGGAAACTCACAGAATTATCTGTTTGTAACAATGGTTAGTTTATTGGTACCTAATAAATTCTATGTAGCAGTGTTTCATTTGGGAGAATGTGAACCATTAATTTTTAATAAAGGACTGTGTGACAGGCCTCTGATCTTGCCTGCGTGTTTTCGTCTTCAGTGTGTTAATAACATCAGACCTGTCGTCCTGATCTCTCTCACTTCCTGTTGGCTCTTCCTCGTCCCTGCACCACAGGATTCGTTTGGTGGTTTCCTCCTTCTTTGGTTTTCGTGACAGACAAACACAGAACCTACAGTCTGTGGAAACTCTTTGGATCTTTCCTCTACACCGATGTGTGTCTCTTCTACTGACACTATCTCTGACAGGAATACATAACTGATAATTACTATGAAATTTAATCAGATTGTATATGTAACCCTCTGATGAGTTCAATGTTGTGCAGGGGCTTTGTCACAGATTTTACAGGGAGATCCACATATTTGTGGATCCTCCTGCATTTTATTCATCTTTGTTCAGCTGCATCATTTTCACGAGATACAAATTCTTGTTCAGATGGAAACAAAAAACTAAAGAGAATCTGCTCTTATTATTACTGGATGTGGCCGGACTCGTGCAGGGACGGTGGCAAGACTGGAGCAGCAGTCAGGGAGACAAACGCCAAATTCATTTTAGGCCTGACCTGTAAAGAGTTTGGAGACTAAATTTAAGCTCCCGTCTGTAATTAATTTCATCGTATTATAAAATCTCCCATTATAGAACGCTGTTATATTACGTGTGCTGCCAGGCCTGTGACCTTTCAGACAAATGTCTGTGTTTTTATTGCACGGTTGTTCACATGTTCAGGTTTAATATTTAAATTGCTTAATTTTTTTTTATTGTAGTGAAAGCAGATATTTGGAAGTTAAAGTTCTGTGAAACTGGTTATGAAACATTCTTTATTAATCAGGATAAATGATAATTTTTTCTGATCTCTACAGTCTGGATGTCAAAGTTCTGCGTGGAGGAGCTTCTGAGAATTTAACATTTCACTGACTTTTACATTATGAACATACCAAACTTCACAGCTGTTAATACTTTCTGAGTTTCTACAGTCTAATCTACAATCCTTGTTGAATTAATAGTAATATTGGAGTTTGCATTAGGGCATCATCATGTCGAGCTAATGTCTTGTTTGCTTCACAGGACCCGACGTTGCTACTGTTGTGATTCTGTGTCTCTCTTTGTGTCGATGACTTGGCCGTAAGGAAGTGTTACATGTTATGTTAAAAAGGTGAGTTTTTAGTTTGGATTTAAAAACAGCCAGATCAGATCTTGTCCTGATCTCCAAAGAGAGGGAGTTCCATTACAATGTTGTGTAATGACCATCGTGTAATGTGTGATTTTTAAGACAGACTGTGACGTCTTAACTACTTTATATTATTAACGACTAACCCTTAATTAAAATGATTTAGTATCCAAACTTAACCCTGGTGTTTTTATGCCTAACCCCAACCAAACTGCAGAGTTTGATTCCTGTTTCTTTGAGTGTTTAGAGAAAAACATCAGTTGTAAATTGGCGACAAATAAATAAAGTTGAATTGAATTGAACATACATTTCTTAATTAATTCACCAAAATTTGACCCACTTGGTTTTTCCTCGATAAAAACTTGAAGAACGGATTCAGTGCCACTGTCCTCTGCTGGACACAGAAAACATTACAACGGATCAACACCTGCACCTGTTTTTCACCTGCAGCTTCATCACATCCTGTGAAGAAATATAAGCTCATTTAAACTGTTTTATGTAAAACTGAAACTGATCATTTTATTTATGACCAACGTTCTGATAAATTTCTTGACGAATAATTGATAAACTTTGTAAGACATAAATACAGACTCATTATTATTATCAATAACCTTTTTATTTAACCAGATAAAAACCCATTGGGATCGAGGTCTCATTTAAGCCTATTGGTGTTTGTGGTGCTGGACACACAGTGGGGATGTAACTATTTCAAAATACTTCTGTATTTCATAACTAAATATATATTTCCTGTGCAGTTATTCACACACGTAGGAGCAGACAAATGAACTTATTGAAGGAACATGGCTGAATAAATCCTAACATTACAATCAGCATACAACAGGACAAACTCCGACCTACAGTAACACGTCTGGTAACCAGCGTCTGGTCTGTGATTGGATGAAGTTCAGGCCTGTGATTGACATCAGAACAAAGCGATTCAGTGGGAAACTGTTCAACCCGTTTCTTCACATTCCAACAGCTGCTTCTCTGGAAACAGCTGAAAGTGAAAGTGTCAGTAGATTATCAGGAGGAGACAGAGACAACTGGCTGTGGACGGACGTCCTGAAGCTGCAGTTAGTTCAGGAAGAAGCAGGTTGACGGAGAATTTGTGCTTGTTGGAGTGTTTCCAGGAAGATGAAGATGTTTGTGGTGTTTCTGATCCTCGTACACGGTAAGATCACCTTCCTGCCTCTGATCCAACTGTCATTCATCGTTTTAGCGTATCCAGATTCTAATATTTTACAGGCGGCACTTTGTAAACACACGTTAAACTTATGGGTCACTGGAGCTGTTGGTGTTAAAAAGTGGAGTTTTCACAAAGAACAAAAAATGCAACTATCCCCTGACCTGTTACTGTCAGTGCTGAGCACAATGGATCAAAAGTCTAAAGGAAAGATGATAAAAACAGGAAGTAGAGCAGCAGAATGATTTGTGCTGGTTATTTTTTGATTTTTGTACAGAACATAAAGGTTGTTAAACTGGATTTCAAGTTGTTCAGTGGTAGTCTAGTCAGATCTGAAGACTGAGCAGATGTTCAGGCAGTGGACAAACCTTGATTTTCCTTGATTGTCTGTGACTGAGACGTGTCTTTGCAGTGGACCTTTGTTCTGTCTGTCTCCCAGTTTCCCAGCATGCCCTGTCTGTGGTGGTGGAGGTGTATGAGGGGACACAGTCTGTCTCGTTGGCCTGTCGGTTCTCTGACATCTTACCTAACGATCCAGTGGTGATGTGGAATCGCTATGATCTCAATCCCAAAACTGTCCACCTGCGAAAAGAAAACGAAGACGATCTTAAAGGTCAGAACCAGCTCTACATCGGACGGACGTCCCTGACGTCTGATGCTCTGGACACCGGAGACTTTAGCCTGACTCTGAGAAAACCACAACAGCCCGACAGCGGCAACTACACCTGCAGCATCAGTGATGGCAGACAGGGCCTGAGGTTAACAGAGGTACAGCTGCAGGTCAAAGGTCAGCAACACACTGTAACACCTACTGTAGATACAGGTCAGAGGTCAGAGGTCAGGGTTCAGGGTTCTGCTGCATTCTGAAGGAGCTGCAGCCTTGAGATGATCCAGTTTGATCTATCTGGTTCAAGTACCAAGAATGATTCGAAATTCATGACCTGTTCACTGTAATCAGAGATGTGAACCTACCTATTGTCACTGAACTGTAGAAAACTGTTAGAGGGTTTAGATCATCAGAGACGTCATGTGATTCCTTTTAATTCTGTTACAGTCAGTCTGCACCTTTAGCGTGGACTAAAATCCTCTCAAGTTTCCAATTATCGGTCGGTGTCACATTTCACGGCAGGTTCTGTAGATCCAGGTCAAACATCGTATGACTATCAATATTAGAGTTGACATTATGACTCACTGTCCTTTCAGACAAATATGTGAAGGTAAAGACAGAGGAGGGAGCAGAGTCTGTTACGTTACCCTGCAAAACAACATCTGTTCTGCCCGAGGACGCCACAGTGGAGTGGACTCGCTCTGAGTCAGAAACCATGACGGTCTTTGCGTATCGGAACAACAGCGACCACCTTAAAAAACAGGACGACTCCTACTGCGGTCGCACAGAAATGAAGGAGGACCCTGAAATACCCCACAGTCAGAGACACAGGAAGCTACATCTGCACCATCTACAGGGACGGAGACATTCTCAGACACAAAGTGGTGCTGGACCAAGTTAAAGGTCAGTGCTGCCGATGCAGGTCAGAGGTCAGTGCTGTAGATACAGGTTCAATTAAATTTTCAATTCAACTTTATTTATATAGTACTATAGTACTAGGAGATCTTTTAAATATGATGGGGCTTGGCCGTTTAAAGCTTTATAGGTAAGAAGAAGGGTTTTAAATTCTATTCTACATTTAATTGGAAGCCAATGGAGAGAAGCTAATGAAGGTGAAATATGATCTCTCTTACCAATCCCAGTCAGTAATCTTGCTGCAGCATTTTGGATTAATTGGAGGCTTTTTAGAGAGTTACTGGGGCAGCCTGAAAGTAGAGAATTACAGTAGTCCAATCTAGAAGTAACAAATGCATGAACCAGTTTTTCAGCATCGCTTTGAGACAGGATGCTCCTAATTTTGGCAATGTTTCTTAGGTGGAAGAAGGCTGTTCTAGAGATTTGTTTTATGTGTGAGGTAAATGACAAATCCTGGTCAAAAATGACTCCAAGATTCCTTGCAGTACTACTGGGGGCCAGAGTTATGTCGTCTAAAGTAACGATATGGTTAGAAAACATGTTTCTTAGAGTTTTAGGCCCAAATACAATAACTTCAGTTTTATCTGAGTTTAGAAGAAGGAAATTATATGTCATCCAGTCCCTTATGTCTTTTAAACATGCTTGTAGTTTGATTATTTGATTTGTTTCATCAGGTTTCATAGATAGATATAACTGCGTGTCATCAGCGTAGCAGTGAAAATTTACAGAGTGTTTTCTAATAATGTTGCCAAGGGGAGACATATATAGAGTAAAAAGTATTGGTCCTAATACAGAGCCTTGTGGAACTCCATAACTAACTTTTGTGTATGTGGAAGATTCATCATTAACACGAACAAATTGGAATCTATCTGATAGATAAGATTTAAACCAATTTAGTGCAGTTCCTTTAATTCCAATTACATGTTCTAGTCTCTGTAATAATATTCTGTGATCAATGGTGTCAAATGCAGCACTAAGATCTAGCAGAACTAGTATAGAGACAAGTCCGTTATCTGAAGCCAGGAGAAGATCTTTGTTGACTTTAATCAGTGCAGTTTCTGTGCTATGATGAACTCTAAATCCTGACTGAAATTCTTCAAACAAGTCGTTTCTGCGCAGGTGGTCACATAATTGCTTTACAACTACTTTTTCAAGTATTTTAGAAATAAAGGGGAGATTGGATATTGGTCTGTAATTGGCTAAGACATCTGGATCCAGACTAGGTTTTTTAAGTAGAGGTTTAATTACAGCTACCTTATAAGCCTTTGGTACATATCCTGTTTGTAAAGATAGATTAATGATATCTAATACGAACGTGTCTAATAAGGGTAGAGCGTCTTTGAGCAGTCTAACTGGAATAGGGTCTAGCAGACATGTTGTTGGTTTAGATGCCATAATAGTTGAAGTTAACTCAGCAAGGTCTATGGGCACAAAGCAGTCTAAAAGGGACTGAGGACTTACTGATGATTCTAATTCTGTTGTATTTGTGGGGAGGGTCTGGTGAATTTTGTTTCTAATAGCTACGATTTTGTTTGTGAAGAAGGTCATGAGGTCAGAGGTCATTTTGTTGTTTATGTTCTCCACAGAACGATTCCCATCCTAGGCCAAAGCTCTCCTGGTTCTCCTGGTTCTTCTCCTTGTTGCTGTGGGTCTTTTAGTCCATTTCCGTCACTACTTCATGTCAGGTATGTCTCTACTACTACATTACCCATAATGCTGATGGTTCACAGCTTTACTCTTGTTGCTCCTTGAGACAAACAGTTTCTCACACACACTGTTTCCTGAAGCCTGAATAGTTAAAAACAACTGACACATTCAAACTCTGTGATTAACCGTATTTAAATGGACAGACAGAAGACGTTTGCTTTTTAAACGAGGTTAAAAGTCGTACTCACATTCGTTGACTTTGCACCTTGCCTGAACACAATGACTTGTTGTCTCAGTTTACCAGGTGGAGGTGGATTCAGGGGTGGAGTCTGTCCAGCTGCCCTGTAAAACCACAGTCCGCCTGCCCGAGGGCGTCAAAGTGGAGTGGACAGATGGCAAAAACTCAACAGTCCATGTGTATGAGAACGGCACGGACCAGTCTGAAGAACAGGACTGGTTTTACAAAGACTGCACAGTGATGAACAAAGACCGGCTGAAAACTGGAGACCTCAGTCTGACCCTGAGATACCCCACAGTCGGCGAACATAACACCTACACCTGCACCGTCTACAGCAGGGAGGGAGACGTCCTGATGAAGAAACAAGTGAAGCTGTGGGTCAAAGGTCAGTTTGGTCTTTATTCAATTCAATTCAATTCAACTTTATTTATATGTCGCCAATTTACAACAGGGTCATCTCAGGGCACTTTACATAATAAAGTCAAGACTATACAAACATGTAGAGAAAACCCAACAAATCCCCCTTGAGCAGCTATAGGCAACAGTGGAGAGGAAAAACTCCCTTTAACGGAAGAAACCTCCAGCCGAACCAGGCTCAGGGTGGACGGACATCTGCCTAGACCGGTTGGGGTGAGTGGAAAGTGGAGAGAGAAAGAACAGAGCAACAAAAGCAACAACAAAACATTGGGCAGGTTAGTAGGACCAGTAGCTGCACACTGGAGGACACACAGCGCCAAATCCGGGGACACCTCAAGACGGGGACAGAGAGAGAGAGACAGAGAGGGAGAAAGACGACTACGGGACAAAGAAGACACAGAGGTAATGTCATACAGTGGTGACATTATAGATGTGGGGTGAGAGGAGAGGATGAAGAGAAGAGGAAGTGGCCCAGTGCAGAGTCCCCCAGCAGTCTAAGCCTATAGCAGCATGACTATAACCAACTATAAGCTTTATCAAAGAGGAAGGTTTTGAGCCTAGTCTTAAAAGTAGAGAGGGTGTCTGCTTCTCGAATCTGGACTGGGAGCTGGTTCCACAGGAGAGGAGCTTGATAGCTAAAGGCTCTGCCTCCCATTCTATTTTTGGAAATTCTGGGAACCACAAGTAGGCCTGCATTTTGGGACCGAAGTGGTCTAGTAGGATGATTTGGTACTAGGAGATCTTTTAGATATGATGGAGCTTGAAGGACTTGAAGGAGCTTTATGCTAAGCTAATTGTTTTAGTATCATTTGGAAAACACATAGAGACACAGCAGAGGACGAAGAATACTGCATGACAAACATCGACAAATTCATATTTAGAAATGCAGAGAGAGAACAATATTGATCAAGGAGAAAGATGAAAATGTCCTTAAATATGTTTAAAGGTAAACAACAAAAACCCGAAACAAATTAACAAACAATACATACATTTATATGTTTTGTTTGTTTAATATATGTATATAAAGATGGAAAGAAATGACAAAATGTAATCGAGTGAAGAATAGAAGTTTCCTCCGACATCTTTGGGTAATAGTTTAAACTGGTCAGAGAATAGTTCCTAATGTTGTCATGGTAACAGATGATCTGTTTCCGGATAAATGATCAGTAGCTCTCGTCCTGTTGGAAACAGAAGAACTTAATTCCATCAAAGTGTCCGTGAATCACCCGAAAACAATGTTTGATCAGCAGTAGCAGAAAAGGAACATATCTCGCTGCTCCTGGATCAGATCCACTGTTCTTTACTAATGATAGAACTCATGACACTTTGTCGTCCTCTCAGTCCCACAGGTGGAGGTGGATTCAGGGGTGGAGTCTGTCCAGCTGCCCTGTAAAACCACAGTTCACCTGCCTGAGGACGTCAGAGTGGAGTGGAGGGACAGTTACAGGAAGGTCGACGTGTATCAAACGTCTGTGACCAGCCTGAAGAACAGATCGAGTTTTACAAAGACCGAACAGAGATGAAGAGAGACCTGCTGAAAACTGGAGACCTCAGTCTGACCCTGAAATACCCCACAGACAGAGACAGAGACACCTACATCTGCAGCGTCTACAGCAGGGAGGGAAACATCCTGATGAGGAAACAAGTGGAGCTCAGTGTCAAAGGTCAGTGTTGTTTTTAGATCTTAAATTAATTAATTAAAAAATGCTGATGATAACAGCTGCACTGAAATTCATAAATGCTGCAGCATCTGTGGTTTAGAAATCAAAGGAAACATACGACAAATCTGATGTGTTGTCAGACCTGCTGTACCTCGTTTAGTCCAGTTCTTTGGTTTGATTTGGTCCTTGGTGTGTTTGTTTGTGCAGGTCTGAACATTGGACCACCATGAGCATTTGTTGGACGTGGTCTTTGGTCCCAGACAAAGTGTGGTGACGTTTGTGTTGATGGAAAACGGCCTTTAAGTTTGACCCCAGACTGTGATTAAATAATAATATTTATATTTATATTGAAATTAATGTAGGCAAAAATGATGCAGAGTTACAGTTATATTACTTACTGACACAGAAATAAAATATGACTGTCCCGCCTTTTGCCGTTTGTCGCAATAAGAAGCTTTGAAGTCAGAAACAAAATGAGGTTCCACGTTAATGATGTTTCCTTCTGCTCTGACCTGGTTCTGTCCGTCAGTTTTCTCTCCAACTTTGTCCTCTAAACTGCAGCTGATGTGGTGTGTTGTCCTCTCAGACTGTCAGGTGGAGGTGGAGGAGGGGGCGGACTTTGTCCAGCTGCCCTTCAGGACCACAGGGGACCTGCCTAAGGACGCTACAGTGGAGTGGAGCCGTGAGGAACCCAAGCCACCAATGATCGTCCACGTTTATCAGAACTGCTCTGATCAACCTGAGGAACAGAATCAGGTTTACAGAGACCGAACAAACATGAAGGAAGACCTGCTGAAAACTGGAGACCTCAGTCTGACCCTGAAATGCCCCAAAGACAGAGACATGGGGACATACATCTGTAGTGTCTTCAGCAGGGACATCAGGAGACACCAAACAGTGCTGCTCAAAGTCAAAGGTCAGAGGTCTTTGTGTTTATCTCTTGTTTTCTGTCTCTTGTTGTCTGTCTCTGTCTGACTGTCTTCTGTCTCCCCTGCAGTAAGATCTCAGGACAAAGATGAGACAGTGGACATCAGGGACAGAAGCAGCTTCACTGATCCAACTCCTCTAATGGCTGAACAATCAGTTTGATCATCTGTTGATCAAACTTTGATTATTGATCTGATCTGACTTTGGATCAGAGACAAAATGGACACGAAGGAGCTGATGGACGATGGATGAAGACAGGAGGACTGTTTGTCTTCTTCTCCACTCTGACTCCCACTAACTCTCACACAGATGTCCCATGTCGTCTTGTCTGTGTGAGGAAGAAGAGGATGAAGAGGCAGTGACAGTGGACAGTGGACCATGTGTTGTCTCAGTAAGAAAACAGGAGGACTGTTTGTCTTCTTCACTTTGACTCTTCCTCTACACTCACTACTGATCACTATTAAACACTGATGTCACAAGTTGACAAACATGTTGTAGATCATTTGACAGACGTCTCACTCCGGAGGAAAGTGTCTAGACTGAACATCTTTGCTTTATGTGTCATTTACTACAGTGAGATTCACTGTCTCATCTGTATTTGTCCTACAAGTGGACGTCTCAGTCTCTCTTTCTACCAGAAGAAACTCGTCAACAAGAACATTGCTGTAACCACGATCCCAAGTCCAGACATTCAGATGTCCAAAGACATGTCCACAGAGTGTCATTTCTTGTCAGACCTGCAGTCCCACTGTCCCACGTACTGAGGTCTGCTTGTCAGCTAGTCCGTTATCCACACCACCAGGTGTGAGACCACTCCTGTCCTTATCATTTTGTCTCTGAGGAGCAGAGGCTGGATGGTGTTGGAGGCACTGCAGAAGTCCAGCCCCGCCGCCCCTGTCCAGGTGAGGGAGGGATAGATCTAACGTGTAGGTGTCCTCTGCTCCAACCTTCTCCTACTACGTAAACTGCAGAGGACCTGTGGCCTCATGTGGGGTAGTGTCCTCTCTTCATTATGTGTGATCGGCCTTTAGTCCTTTACCTTACCAGGGTGTGGTTTGTTTGGGACTGACAAAGAAACCACATGATACAGGATGTTTCCTGTATGGGGGGTCAACCAGCTTCAATGTGCAGGCCTTCATCAGTCGTGGAGATACTCCAACCAGACCAGTTGCTTTAGTGCAGTACTTCTCAAATAGCCCCCCCTGGGGGGGAGCGGTGCGCTGCCAGGGGGGGCGTGTGTGACGCTGGGGAACATGCTTTTTTTGCCGTACTAGAATAAAGTGTAATTGCAGATCCACGACAGTAGTTGGCAGTGGCGCTCTCATTGTCAGAGTGTGCGCACTGAGCTGGACTCTGAGTTCCACACGCTTCACCTCCTGCTGAACCCGTTACCTCAGACATTGTACAGACATTGCAGAACCATCTCCAGCCTTCAACTTCTGCTCTGTTCTGGTCACAAACATTCACTCTAGTTTTAGTTATATCTTATATCAGCAGCACTGCACGTAAAAGTATGAATTTCTCCCAGGTCTGTAGCTGTGTTCTTACTCTATCTTCTTCTTAATATGACATTAGTTTCTGTGAATTTATTTGCCTTTTGTTTGTAAACTCTGTCATATTTTTTCTCTTATGTTTCGCTGTGGACCTGTAGAATGACAGAGCTGAATATTTGCCCAGATTCAAATGGCTTCAAACGTTAAACTTTATGACTGAGCACTGAGTTAATACTGTTAGTGCAGATATTAGTACTTGGCATATTTTAATGATGCAGTGCTGATTAAAATCAGTCTCAGAATCAGCAAATACACAGATCGTGGCCACAAAAACTGATATTTACCTTTACTGCTCCTACTGTCGAGTAGCTACAACCGTTACAGATACTTGACCTGCTACTTCATCTCAGCTACTTTAACTACTCGTACTGGTTTTATTGTTTGTACAGGTGATAAATATATCATTATTACTGTGTCTACAGCACATCTTCATACTGCACTGACACATTTCCTCTAGTTAGTAGAGTAATCAGGTGCAACAGATTAAAAAAAAAAGCTGGATGTGTGCAAGTCCAAGACACCACAACGATGATGTTCATTACTGAGTCCTGGCAGAGCAGCGCACCAACACATCTCCTACATCCTTTCACTATGCCTCAGACTGTAACTTTCAGGGAAACTTGTTTCAGAAAAAAACTTACTGAATACTGAAGCCAAACGTAGTGACTAGAGGACTAGAAACCTGTTTGTGTTTTTTATCCACGGGCAGAAAGGTTTGGGGAGATCGACAATGAAGACAGGAGGACATTTTGTCTTCTTGATCAATCTGACTCTGACTCACTGTTGATTGTGGTTGATCCCTGATGTCAGAGTGTCGTGTCACATCTTGAAGGTTTCGATTTTCTGACAGAGGTCTTACTCTGATGAATCTGTTTTTCTTCTCACACATTCATAAGTTGATTTGACATATTTTCTAAAACACTCCAATGCTTCTTCAAGTAGAAATCAATATTTCTCAGTCTACTTTAGTTGCCCTGAAAAAGACATCGCTCCATCTCAACATTAAACCTTAGTCCAAAAAACAAAGAGCATCGTTCTGACCACAATCAAATTTTTAGTGTCATTTTTAAAAGTTACAGTGTCCAACATTAATTTGACTTATTTTTTTATAGAAATATGCTTATTTTGTGGAGGAGTGAGGTGGGAGCCTCCGGTGACACAAACTCACTGAACAGCACTAGCGGCAGCTGAGACCAGTAAAATCTGGTCTCTGGCAACAAAATTATGTCTCTTGAATCAAAAATCTGCTCATTGATTGGTCAGCTGATCTAATATTCTAAATATGTGAAATTCTAATATTAATATTAGTATAAAAGTGGTGGACAGACACATGTGGTCTGACGAGGTCACTGTAGCATCGTCGCACCAGAGCAAACACCACATGCTTTTTCCAGTCTGACAGTCTTTCAGCTAAATAAGACACTGTATGAGAGAAAACATTCCTCGTCCCCAGGGACGTCTCTGCAGTCATGCAGGTTTGGGTTCATGTTCCTTGATGAGTCCAGAATTCTGCCTCAGGCACAGACCGAACTGGTTTGGTGGGAACATTAAAGTGAGATGTGCAGCGCTCGTGTTTTAGAAGGAAGGACGGTCGGTGGACTTACTGTCCCTGCAGAGGAGACAAATGGTCTTATGTCAATCACAGAACAGAGACCAGGATTTTCAATAAAACAGCTCCAGTCAGTCAGTGAAACGATGCCTGTAAACAGCCGCTCCCACTTCCTGTCGACGGACTCACACTACGCTCATATTAATTTCTCATGTACTGATGACACTGGTAAAATGAGAATCTTGAAATTATTCATATTTTTACTGAACAGGCTGTAAAACTGACTTTCCCAACGTTTTCTATCAGCAACTTGACAGAACTAACAAATAGTTCTGTTAGTTCTGGGCATATTTGACACCAAATCAGACACACAATCAGCTTTACTACTCCGACTGTTCTTATTGTTTGTACAGCTGATAATTATGCCGGTAAGTATCGGTGTGTCTTCAGTCGTACCCGTGTCTCAGCCTGCACTGGCAGCGGCTCCTCCTCGGCTTCACGTCTTCTGCTGGACTTTGGTTGGACTGTGGGCAGCATCACCTCACACTGACGTTTCATTTTTATTTTAGTATTTCTCTGATTTCTCTGATCGTCTCCTGTATCATTATGGATCTTCACCATTTGGAAACAGATTTTAAAATCCCTCAAATCTCCATGATGGACGAAACTGGAGAAAGCTCTGATTATCTACAGGAACAGTTTAACTGCATTTCGTTGCCTTGTACTTGTACATGTGTAATGACAATAAAGTTGAATCTAATCTAATCTTAATGTGAGACGTTACAACAAATAAGACGCAGTTATTGACTTTAAACTGACCGGGACTAACCAAACTGGTTTAGTGTTTCACTGTGTGTGACTGGGAGGGACTCGTCTGTTCTTTTGTGCTGTTCCTCTTATGAAAATTTTATTAAATCTAAATTTGTTTGGTCTCTTGTAAGCAGAAGTTAATGTATTAACCTGAATAAAAATCAGTCAATTAACCAAAATCTCCACTAATCAACAACAAAATTGCATAAAATCAACTTTTTACAAGGTTAGAATCTCTCGGATTTTAAGTGCAAACTTACAATCCTGCTCTCTGTTTGTTATTGGTCGAATATAAAATCTGAATCACTTCCATCAGAATAAAGGTTTCGCACAGTTTGTAAATTAAAGATCTGTTAATGTTGGGTCACTAGATTTGTTGATCCTATTATTATTATTATTCCACAGTCTATTAGAAAATATATGAAACGTGGAAACACTGTTACAACACACAAAGTTTCTATAGGCTGATTAATATTTAAACGTCTTCTTCTTACTTAGCATGTCATGAACCGTCCAAGCAGATTTCCTCCGCTGAAACAGTCGAGCTGCAGGTTTCACAGTCTGACTGAAGGATCTTTAAATATCAGAGTTTGAACCATAAAGACCCACAGACTCTGCTGCCCACTGGCCTGTATCTGTGGTGATCAGTAAGAAGCAGTGAAAAGTGCAATAACGTCCAAAGTGGCTGATTTTCATGCTTGTTGAACCTGCTGTTTTTTGACAAAGTGGACGTTAAGGCTGTATTGACGTGTGTCAAATATTCACAGTATTATAATATTTGCCGTCTTCACTTACTGCCTAACTAGTTTTTACTCGTGCGACATAAAGAACGTTTTTGGTCAAACATAAATCCTTGGAACAGGAGGGACGTGAACCTGTAACAACCCTTCCACTGTCCTTCATGGTGGTGACATCAAGCTCTGACCGTCACTGACATAGAGGCACATAATAAAGGACGGAACAGAGATACACAAAACTAGAAAAACTAAAAAGAAAACGAGCTAATTAAAGAATTTGTTATTACTAGTTCAACAATTTGGTTGGTGTATTATAATAATAATATATTGATGGTTTTGTATTACTGAGATAAATGTTTACTTGCAGTGGAGAGTTTTACCGGTTAACCATTGCCACCAGGCCCCTCCTCAGGGTTTGGGGTCGTCTCAGAAAAGAAATGGGTGAGTCCTCAGTCACTGAGATGGAGAGAGACTCAAAGCCAGAACAAATCAGTCAGTCAATTCAATTCAACTTTATTTATGTGTCATTTCAAGGTTCTAAAGACGATACAGACATTTAGAGAAAAGCCAATAAATCCCAACAAAGACAGAGAGGGAGAAGGACGACTTCGGAACAAAGAAGACACAGAGTTAATGTCCTACAGTTGTGACATATAAATGTGGGCTGAGAGGAGAAAAGTGTCTCAGTCCATCAGGGGTTGGTCCCCCAGAAGTCTGAGCCTACAGCAGCAGGACTAGAACTAACTATAAGGTTTTGAGGCTCGTCTTAAAAGTAGAGAGGGTGTCTGCTTCCCGAATCTGGACTGGGAGCTGGTTCCACAGGAGACGAGCTTGATACTTGAGGCCAACTTGTGGTTCCCAGAATGGGAGGCAGAGACTTTAGCTATAGCTGCTCGAGGGGGATTTGTTGGGTTTTCTCTAAATGACTTGATTCTGTAAAGTGCCTTGAGACGACTTTGTTTGAGTTGGTGACACATAAATAAAGTTGAATTAAATTTAATTAGTTCACATTAACCCTTTCAGCATATGACTCATGTCCCAGTTATTTTAATTAACAAGAAGAATGAAATGCAGTTCTGCTGGAACGTTGAATTCAAAGACTGTTGAACAACTCATTTACATGTACGTCTATTAACACACACATACTCACTAGAAGGTGAGTACAATAACACATTATTAAAAGGTCTAACTGTTTAACTTTTCCAAGCCAAAAGCGTCACATAAAAAACGTGCTTTTTGTCCCTGTAAGGAAAAGTTAATGTCAGACAATGTCCTAACAAGTATTTGTTGTGTCAAGAAATGGAAATTCATAAAGCAAATTAACTACCGGCCACATTTACACTTGGAGCTAAAGATAAAGACCAACCTTGTTGTTATGGTAAAGGTTTGGTTAGTTTCAATAAAGAAATAATAATACATCCATCATAAATGTCAGACTTTATAATAACTTCAAGTCACTTCCTCAATATTTCTACAGTAACTACAGGTTACATAACAACCAGTCGTACATTTAACAAACGTGGTTTTATTGTGTGAGTGGTTGAATTTAAACATTTTAAAAGTCAGATCAGAGTAACTAGTATCATACGCAGACAGAAATAAATGTTCTCTCTGCAGTATAGAAACAATAACATATTTGTATTGTATTTTCTTTTGATGAACCTCCCTGTGAAAATGAAATTGCTACGTTCAGAAAGGGCGTGAACGAGCGGCTTGGCTTGATGCTGCTGGACTGACAGCTGAAGAGACAATCCCAAAAAACAGTGACACGCCTGGTTCCGAGAAGCTTCCTGCCTGGGCTGGCACGGATCCAGCCGGCACCCGTCGACTATATAAAGTGCAGAAACCCTCAGCAGGTGTCCTTCAGCATCACCACCCAGGGAACCCAGTCTACAGTTCTTATCGGTGGATCACGATGAAGCTGATCATCTACCTGACGCTGCTCTGCGTGGTCCTCTACTACGGTAACTCCACTTATTCTAACAATGCTATCATTTAAAAAGACACGCGAGGGTAAATTTTACAACAGTTACAATGATTTAAGGAAAATTATGCTTATTAGAAAATAAAGTAAATCTGTTTGACAGCACATTATAAGCTAAGACTTATTATATTCAGGCTGTGTCTTTTAAAAAATGTTTTGTGCATATCAAATGTTTTTATAATTCTGTCAGGTTTTTAAAGTGTTTTGCAGTTAAATCCTCTTTAGTCCTTGACACTAATGTAGGTTGTATCCAAACAGAACTGTCGCCTGAAAATAAAGCAAATGTGTATTAAAATTGCGCCGCCTTTTTGCGCCAGGAAACACAACGGTGGACACGTTTGCTAAAGTCGCGTCAAAATGGTTTGTTAGTCAGTTTCAGGCTGAGGTTGGATGTTGGCACTAAATCAAGAGAACTGGAATCTTTCTACACAACTACTTTATTAATATCACATGTCACATGACTGGCTCCAATCGAAGTTTAGCCTGGACTCAAACTGACAGCACATAATTAACTGCCCCACATTTCTCCTTTATTTTATTATTTTTTTATTAAATGTCTCGTCTGCTGAATTTTAATTTGAGAGGGACCGTGGCTGCATGTCTCTCGAGTGGCCTCCACATAATTCCACACGTGATCCAAAAAGAAATTATGTTAAATTATGTATTTATAATTGATAGTTGTAACATCAAATATTAGAAATAAAAAGAAGTAATTGGAGCCTGTGCCATGAAAACCTGCATCAATATATCTGCCGACTCCTTTCACGTTTTAGGGAAACGAGCTGAAAATGTGACACTGAAGTTTTCCACAGATTCAGAGTTCACAGGTTTAGGAATGTCTATGTGCCGCTGCTCTGTCAGAGTGGTAGGTTAAGCTGGAACGTAGAGACGTGCTTCTCTTTCCGTACTCGTAAACTTACAGTAGTTACACCTACAGGCCCAGCAGTGATTAAATAAATTAATGTGTGTTCATGAGCTGAACACGTGTTACCTTAGAGTTGTTGAATGGGTCTTTCACAACGATGTAGGTGAGTTTAGAATTGAACTAGTGACACTTTCATTGGTTCACAGGATGAGATCCACAAATGTGCAAAACAAGATCCAAAATGCACAAATGAAGATGTGTACTTTAATAAAGACATATTTTTACCTGAGTGACTTTGTGCTCAAAATTTGAATATTTAGCCACAAGTATGAATTTTACGTTCACTACCTTCACATTTGTAAATCAATATTTTACTTTGTTTGTGGTGCCTCTAAAATCCCTTTACCTACATGCAGAAGAATGACAAGAACCTAGAAATGTAATGTGTGATCATATTTAGTGACTATTTTATTCCACACGCCAACAACTCCTGCCTGAATATTATCTTTTTATCAAAACAGCAAATGCTGCACCAACGACGACAAATACGACAACGAAACCTGCAAACACAAACTCAACGACCCCAACGACGACGACAAATACGACAACGAAACCTGCTAACACAAACTCAACGGCCCCAACGACGACGACAAATACGACAACGAAACCTGCAAACACAAACTCAACAACCCCAACGACAAATACGACAACGAAACCTGCTAACACAAACTCAACGGCCCCAACGACGACGACAAATACGACAACGAAACCTGCTAACACAAACTCAAAGGCCCCAACGACAAATACGACAACGAAACCTGCTAACACAAACTCAACGACCCCAACGACAAATACGACAACAAAACCTACTAACACACACTCAAAGGCCCCAACGACGACGACAACTGTTGCCTCAAAAACATCTGACACACCAATGCATTGGATACAAAAACAACTGATGCCATATTTGCTACAACTAGTAAAAAAACTGATACTGAAACTGATACGCAACAACAACTCACATAACTGATTCAACAACTCTAATGCCAACAACTGATACAACTGACAGGTCTCCAAGAACTGCTCTCAGCAACCTGCTGCCCCAACAACAACGTAACTGTTGCTGTGTCCCAAGCAACATAATTTGCCCCAACGAGCAAAACCCACTGCAATTATAACAGCTGTGTAACTAAAACAGTCCTAACGAAACAACAAGAAATGCGTTATTGATGCAGTCATATATTATATGTAAGTTAATCATGTCTGTGGAACTTTACTTTGTAATATTGCAATAATCTTAAGCATATTTTAGTACGTATTTTTCAGTATTATATTCACTTTTCTACCTGTTGGTCCTCAAAGCACTTTACACTGTTTCTTATTCACCCATTCACACTCACAATCACACACACGTTCATGCACCGATGGAGAAGCTGCTTAAGGGTGTAAATCCTGGGAGTGGGGTTCTTTTTACAGTTACCATTATATATTATAATATTGGTATATCCTGAATGAACAAGAAAAATTAAAAGCAAATATTAAAGCTTTTGTTGTTTTAAAAATATTTTCTTATTTTTAAGTTGTCAGGGTTTTAATGAAAAAAATGGAACGTGTTTTAATATGAGGACGCTGTGATATTCTCAAAACTGTGTTTTGCCGAATAAAAGTAAAATAAATCAGTCAACTGCTTACTCACTACTGGAGGAATTATTGGCTTTCACTTAAATGTGGAGGAATTTTATTATGTGGAGGAAGAAAAATGAACCATTACTCAAATTCAAATTCCAATTAAAATTTTATTCCACAGACACAATCACAAAATCAGTAAAATTCTATTTGCAACTATTTGCAAGAGTATAAAATAAGGAATACGATGTAATATATAAGCAAAATTAAATAACAATTAAGTAAAATAACAGTAAAATAAAAGTAAAATAACAGTAAAGTAAGGTAAGTGAAAAATGAAAAATATACCAAAACATACCACATACTAAATACTAAGTAATTATACAAACTTTTTTAGCAAATAGCAGCAACATTTGTGCAGTTTACAGCAGCAGGTGTGTAAATGTCAGTTAAAGTGCAGTGTGGTCGTGACTGTCCTGTTGGAAGAAGCTCCTCCTCATCCTCTCGGTGTTTGCCTTCAGCGGAAGCACTTTCCTGAACGCGGCAGGGAAAAGAGTCCATCGCTGATCGGGATTGTCACTATCTTCCTGGTCTTGGTCCAGCGCCGCTTTCTGTAGACAGTCTCTAGGTCAGGGAGCTCGGATGGTCCGTTCAGCTGAGCGCACAACCCTCTGAAGAACTTGTCTGTCCTGTTTGGTTCTGTTCCCAAACTGTGATGCTTCCAGTCAGGATGCTCTCAGTGGTGCAGGTGTAGAAAGTTCTTAGCGCCTGAGAGGGCATTTTGAAGTCCTTCGGACATGATGGTAAAGACGCTGTTGTGCCCCCTCACCACTGTATTGATGTGACAGGACCAGGACAGGTCCTGGGAGATATAGACACCTAGATACCTGAAATTATCCAGTCTCTCCACTGGGCTCCCGCTGATAAAAAGTGGACGGTAGTTCCTCCTCTCCTGTTTTGTGTTGAAGTCCACGGTCAACTCCTTTGTCTTGCTGACGTTCAGGAGGACACTGTTGTCCTGGTGTTTTATCTCCTGTAGGTTGGCAGTCTCGTAGTTGTCAGTGATCAGGGCCACCGCAACTGTGCAGGGGGCTCAGAACACAGCCCTGGGGGGCTCCGCTGCTGAGGGTGAGGGAGGGTGAGACAGGTTTGCCCATCCGTATTGTTTGCGTTCTGTCTGTCAGAGAGCTGGAGATCCACTGACACAGTGTTGGACTAAATCCAGGTTGGTGGTGAGTGTGAAGGGAATTATGATGTTAAATGCTGAACTGTAGTCGACGAACATCATTCTCACAGAGTTCCCTTTCCTGGTGTCCAGGTGAGTCATGGTTGTGTGGAGAAGGTATGCGATAGTGTCTTCTGTGGAGCAGCTGGGACGATATGCGAACTGAAGTGGGTCTAGTGTGTCAGGTAGAGAGGAAGTGATGTGATGGGTCACTGTCCAAAATGATACAGCTATGTTTGTAATAATACAATACTGTGTCATTAAGGCCTCAGTTCAGTTGGTAAGGTCCATGGACCACTGGCTCGATCCCCAGTCCCTGCTTGCCACATGTCGAACTGTCCTTGGGCAAGACACTGAACCCCCAGTTTCTCCCAGTGGGCCAGGTGAGCTCCCTGCGTGGCAGCCATCGTCATTGTGCATGTGTGTACCAAATTAACTTGTGAGTAGCTTTGGATAAAAACGTGAAACAATGTACATTTAAATGTATTCAGGCTTCCAGAATAAGTCTGGGGGGGATTAGGAGGACGCAGAATAAAATGTATTTACACATGGACAAAACATCCCAACAGCATCAAGACTCTGACCAAAAGCTGCTTCTAGTTTCTAGGTTTCTGTCCTGTTTCCTTCTGCTCTGATCTGGTTCTGTCCTTCAGTTTCCTCTACAACTCTGTCCCCTAAACTGCTGCTGCTGTGGTTTGTCGTCCTCTCAGTCCAACAGGTGGAGGTGGAGGAGGGAAACTGTGAGGACGAAGACAGAGAGGGTCCATCTCAGCAGCCTGATTTCATGTCTCAATACTCGACCATCCTCAGTTAAACCAGAAACCAGCCTGGTCCTGTTTGTGATTGGGTGCTACATATTCAATTATATTGTATTTGCCATTTTAGTATTGGAGGAGGATACAAACTGTTCTACCATGGTGTGGATATGAAGAGAAACGGAGTAGGAGTGATCCTGAAGGGGGAGTTTGTGAACAATGTTCTAGAGGTGAAAAGAGTCTCAGACAGGGTGATGAGCCTAAAGCTAGAAATCGAAGGTGTGATGGTGAACATAGTCAGTGGGTATGCTCCACAAGTTGGCTGTGAGTTAGAAGAGAAAGAGAGATTCTGGAGTGAGTTTGATGAGGTTGTAGAGAGTATCCCTAGAGGAGAGAGAGTAGTTGTTGGAGCAGACTTCAATGGGCATGTTGGTGAGGGGAACAGAGGTGATGAGGAGGTAATGGGCAGGTTTGGTGTAAAGGACAGGAATCCAGAAGGACAGATGGTAGTGGACTTTGCTAAGAGGATGGAAATGGCTGTAGTTAACACTTACTTCCAGAAGAGAGAGGAACATAAAGTGACATACAAGAGTGGAGGTAGGAGCACACAGGTGGACTACATCCTATGTAGACGAGGTCATTTGAGAGAGGTTAGTGACTGTAAAGTGGTGGTAGGAGAGAGTGTAGCCAGACAGCACCGCATGGTGGTGTGTAAGATGACTCTGGTGGTCAGGAAGAAGAAGAGAGGAAAGTCAGAAAAGAAGACCAAGTGGTGGAAGCTAAAGAATGAAGAAACTTGTGAGGAATTCAGGCAGAAGTTGAGACAGGCTTTGGGTGGTCAGGAAGAGCTTCCAGATGATTGGGAAACTACAGCAGAGGTAATCAGGGAAACAGGTAGGAAGGTGCTTGGTGTGTCATCTGGTAAGAGGAAAGATGATAAAGACACTTGGTGGTGGAATGAGGAAGTACAGGACTGCATCCAGAGGAAGAGGTTAGCTAAAAGGAAGTGGGATGTAGAAAGGACTGAGGAAAGTAGACAGGAGTACAAGGAAGTGCAGCGCAGAGTGAAGAGGGAGGTGGCAAAGGCCAAACAGAAAGCTTACGATGAGCTGTATGACAGGTTAGACATGAAGGAAGGAGAGAAGGACTTGTACAGGATAGCCAGACAGAGATATAGAGATGGGAAAGATGTGCAACAGATAAGGGTGATTAAAGACAGAGATGGAAAGGTGCTAACAAGCCAGGAGAGTGTGCAGAGAAGATGGAAGGAGTATTTTGAGGAGCTGATGAATGTGGAAAATGACAGGGAAAGAAGGGAGGAAGATGTGGATGTTGTGGAGCAGGAAATAGGAGAGATTAGAAAGGATGAGGTGAGGAAGGCTCTGAAAAGGATGAAGAGCGGAAAGGCTGTTGGCCCTGATGACGTACCTGTGGAGGTGTGGAAGTGTCTAGGAGAGACAGCAGTGAAGTTTCTGACAGGTCTGTTTAACAGGATTTTAGAGAGTGAGAAGATGCCTGAGGAATGGAGGAGAAGCGTTCTGGTGCCGATCTTTAAGAACAAGGGTGACACGCAGAACTGTAGCAACTACAGAGGGATAAAGCTGATGAGCCACACAATGAAGCTGTGGGAAAGAGTAGTGGAGGCCAGGCTTAGGAAGGAGGTGGAGATTTGTGAGCAGCAGTATGGTTTCATGCCCCGTAAGAGCACCACTGATGCCATTTTCGCTTTGAGGTTGTTGATGGAAAAGTACAGAGATGGTCAGAAGGAGCTGCATTGTGTGTTTGTGGATTTAGAGAAGGCGTATGACAGGGTGCCGAGGGAGGAGCTGTGGTACTGTATGAGGATGTCGGGAGTGGCAGAGAAGTACGTCAGAGTAGTCCAGGACATGTATGAGAGAAGCATGACGGTGGTGAGATGTGCCGTGGGTCAGACAGAGGAGTTCAAGGTGGAGGTGGGACTACACCAAGGATCGGCTTTGAGTCCCTTCTTGTTTGCTATGCTGATGGACAGGTTGACAGACGAGGTCAGACAGAAATCTCCTGGACAATGATGTTTGCAGATGACATTGTGATTTGCAGTGAGAGTAGAGAGCAGGTGGAGGAACAGCTGGAGAGGTGGAGGTTTGCTCTGGAAAGAAGAGGTATGAAAGTCAGTCGTAGTAAGACAGAATACATGTGTGTAAACGAGAGGGATCCAGGTAGAAGTGTGAGGTTACAGGGGCTGAGGTGAAGAAGGTGCAGGAGTTTAAGTACTTGGGGTCATCAGTTCAGTGTGATGGAGAGTGTGGAAAAGAGGTGAAGAGGCGAGTGCAGGCGGGTTGGAGTGGGTGGAGGAAAGTGTCAGGAGTGTTGTGTGACAGAAGAGTGTCAGCAAGACTCAAAGGAAAGGTGTACAGGACAGTGGTGAGACCAGCTCTGCTCTATGGGTTAGAGACAGTAGCAGTGAGAAAGAGACAAGAGGCAGAGATGGAAGCAGCAGAGATGAAGATGTTGAGGTTCTCCTTAGGAGTGACAAGGTTGGACAGAATTAGGAACGAGCTCATCAGAGGGACAGCACACGTTGCCTGTGTTAGCAACAAAGTCAGAGAGGCCAGACTGAGATGGTTTGGACATGTGCAGAGGAGGGATAGTGATTATATTGGTAGAAGGATGTTGGAGATGGAGCTGCCAGGCAGGAGGGCGAGAGGACGACCAAGGAGGAGATATATGGATGTTCTAACAGAGGACATGAGGTTAGCTGGTGTCAGAGAGGAAGATGCCCAGGATAGAGTGAAGTGGAAAAGGATGATTCGCTGTGGCGACCCCTGATGGGAAAAGCCGAAAGAGAAGTAGATTGTATTTGCCATTTAAGCCAGTTTTATTAGTTGCCTCAGATCTATTGAAAAATGCCTTGCTGACAACTTTTTACAGTTGAATGCTCATAAATATTGATCATTTCTGTCTTAAAGGTGGAAAAACATCTTGGATGTTAGGTTGAAGTTGAGTCTCCACAGACAAACCTCAGAATGGTGATGGTCTTGTTCTGAAGTTTTGAGTTTAGTAAATCTCTTTAGTCGTGTGATTAGTGTTTGAGCTCTGGAACCTGGTGGTCATGGTCATGGTCAGGAACCCGTCTACACACACGAGCTAATGCAGCCATGATTTCCCATGAGAAACCTCAGGTTTACCAGAGAACGTGTCGGTTGCTTGTTGCTCTATTGTTCTTCCCTCTTTTGAAATACATGTAAAACTGCTAAAAACCTCGACTGTTGGGTGCTGACCTTGTGGAATTCAGTGCCAGTTTCTGGTCCGCTACCTACAGCAGGTTTAGAACTGCAACTTTCCCTCATAGTTACTGAACTGTACTAAAGATTGGCTGATCATGTCCTGCAAAATTGACCCATTATGTTGTCTTGGAAACCATTTGTATTAAAAGTTTGTTTTACCATTTTTTAGATGCTCTAAATGTAACATAGTTGCTGTATTAGTATTTTACTTCAAACAGGAACAACACACGCAGCTACTAAAACTAAAGTCAATGCACAGACCAGTTCCTCTTTACCAAAACCTTCTCCAGTTGTTACGCCCCTGGTCTAGAGGAACCGAGGCATAACACCATGTGCTCCCCCACTCTTCCCATTCCCAAGAGAAACCAGTGACCAAATGTTCCAAAGTTAAACGACAGCAATTTATTACCTTCAGATGTGAGCAGTGCCCAGAACAACAAACAAAACCTCTAACAAAACCCTAACCTTACCTTTTCAACTCCAATAAAAATATGAACATAAAGACATGACATCTGACCTGAACTCCTGACCACAAACAGGAGAAAAGATTAGAAACTAAACGGGCTTCTCACTCCTACTGTTATTATGCAGTGCTCAATATTTACAAAGTTATTTACACACACAACTAACAACAATACGAACACCAGTAACCGACTGCTGGGTTGGTTCGGAGTGACAGAGGTGGGGAGAAACAACAAAACCAATGTCACAACAATTCAATGACAAACAATGAACCTGGTTATAACAGTTTTCCTTTAGCTGAGAGCCGCTGCTGCTGTATCTACCCGGTTGCCGGTGACGTCATGTCACATCTGCTCTGTGATTGGCTGTTGTCAGAGTTTGGTCTCGGCTGCTGCTGTAACCACAACATGACGGAGTTGATCAGGTTTGACAGTAAAATGTGGGGGGTATGTTGGATTCACTGAGCTGGATGTGAAGAAAGCTCAGAGGGAGACGTACTGATAATATAACATCGACTACGAGTTTGTGTTTGTGTAAATCATCAGATCTTCATGTTCAACTTCACATTCATCAACAATAATTCAGCTGTTCTCACTAATGTGAACTTTTACTGTCTAACAATTATTGTCTGAAGTACAAATATATTTGTACAGTAGACATCAAACTTGTGACATCGTCCGTATCACCTGTAACACACGTAGTTCTCTGTCTCCACCTACTGGTCAAACACTCGCACTACAGAGTCTGATGTTTCTCAGGACAGACAGACTGAAACATTATAATCAACCTTCACATTCTGAAAAATGACACATTTACTGAAGCTTTACACTCAGTGACATAAAGGTCTACAGTCCAGTTCACAGCCTGACTGAGACTGAGAACGTGAACACGTTCATAAACTGCAGGGAGAAACTGTCAAACTATGACCAAATTAAATCTTACCGATGTCTGTGTTTCAGTTCAACCAACTGTCAAACTTCACTCCACGACCCCGTCTGCTGGGAAACATCCTGCCATGTTGGTCTGCAGCGTCTACGACTTCTACCCCAAAACGATCAGTGTAAAGTGGACCAGAGATGGACAGGAAGTCTCCTCTGGTGTCACGTCCACTGAAGAGCTGGCAGATGGTGACTGGTACTAACAGGTCCACTCTCACCTGGAGTACACACCCAGGTGGGTCCAGGTCAAAGATTTGAAAAGGAAGTCTTACGTACAGTTAGATCCAGTTTGGTCCAGTCAGACCAGTAACAGCAGCAGTGATGTGTTGGTTTGTGTTGAATCAGGTCTGGAGAGAAGATCTCCTGTGTGGTGGAACACGCGAGTCTGAAACAGCCTCTGGTCACTGACTGGGGTAAATACCTGTTTCTACACCTGTCTGTCTGTTTATCTGACTGTCCTCAGATCCGTCCATGCCTGAGTCAGAGAGAAACCAGATCGCCATCGGAGCCTCAGGACTGATCCTGGGTCTGATCTTATCTCTGGCTGGATTCATCTACTACAAGAGGAAGGTCCAAGGTCAGAGACCACGTAACTGGTTTTGAGCCAGATTTAGAGCCAGTTTAGAGACGTCAGAAACCAGTTTTCTGTACTTGGACTCCAATTTATAACAAAACTGCCTTCAGTCCAGTAAAGTCAGAGTTACATAAGATTTAGACCAACATTTATAGGTTTTAGTCCAGTTTCGACCAGTTCAGGAACTTTCTTTCCAGATTGCAAATCACAGTTAAAGCCAGTTTTAGACTTTGGACCATTCTGAAGAACAGTTGTGTTGTCTAAACTAATGTTTAAGGACATGGACACTTGACTTGAACATCTTGGTCCAGTTTCAGGATACTGAACCATGGTCTGATCTCAGACCAGTTTAGTCCATCTTAATGATGTGTCTATGTTAGATGTTGATCCTCTTCTCTTGGTTTCTTAAATCCAGGACGTATTCTGGTTCCTACCAACTGATCCTGAGCCAGGGCTGAAATCCTGGTCTTGTAGCTGTTTGGAGACTGTCATTTCTGACACCTGCTGGACCGGCTGAACACCCGATTCTCTGATGGTCTCTGTCTGGACCCTGATCCTTAGCTGGTCTAACCCTGAACCAGGACCATCACAGTCCTGTTTATAGTTATAACATTTTTCTATCTGACATGTCCATGTTCTGTTTCCTCTGACTGTCCTGGATCAGGTTTGATCTGGACTCTGCTTGTTCACTGTGTGAAATCAATAATTTACTTCCTCTGACTCATTAACTTTTTATCACCATGTGATCACTGGTTTTAATCCTGATTGTTAATTTGTTTCTGCTGGAGTTTTAAATTGAACAATAAACCATCAGAATATCTGTGGTGTTAATGAAGATTTTACATTCTTTATTTATATTTCTAACAACTCTGTACATCTTTATCAGTATGGAAAATAAAGAAGTGGTGAGAACTACTTACCAAATCATTGAAACGGTCTTAAAAAAAACTAAATCTGCACCACCATAGTTTAGTTTACAGCATAATCTGTTGAATTATAGCAACACGTGTTCAAACAGAAAGCAGCACAGAGTCTGAAATCAACAACACACACTGTTTTATTGTGAAGGAGCCGTGTGGCAGCAAAATAAATCAATTTAAAGTCTTATTAAAACTCCTAACGAGTTCATCTATCAAATAAAAAAGAATGAAACTCAATCTTTTTTATTTATATTTAATATGCAGTGATATTTTAAGTGATGGACCTCATTTCCCTAAATTGTTTAACAATTTACCTTATTTGTGTGTACAGAAAGCAATTCATTATTCATGCATTAGTATAAAGATCATCTGGCCCAGTCGACTTTTTATCAGAGAAATATTACTGCATGATAAATGGACCAAACCTTAACATCTTTAATCTTCTCCTAGTGCTCAGCTGTCACTGATGTGGAATTCTGTTGTTCATACTTTCACATATATATATAGTTATGTCCCTGTACTTCCATCACGTATTTCTCAGCAGGATCAGGTCTTGTGTTTAGATTCTGTCTAATATCAGTGAGTCAGACTTGGACACTTTATAGTCTGTATGTGTCTCTCTCAGCTTCTGGGCTGATACTAAGTCAGTTTCTGTCTCTCCTCCTCCTCCATCTTTTACTTTAAATCTTTCATTTGT
This sequence comes from Channa striata, assembly GCA_033026295.1. Classification (NCBI taxonomy): domain Eukaryota; kingdom Metazoa; phylum Chordata; class Actinopteri; order Anabantiformes; family Channidae; genus Channa; species Channa striata. The sequence goes on from CM065168.1 coordinate 49,035,617, forward strand.
ACATCAATTTCTTCATCCATATCTCCACTGTCCTCATCCTTCATTCACTCTGAAATGTGAAAATCCAGTGTTAAAAAAAACTAGATTATTTAAACATCCTATTTAGACATGCACATTGTTGATGGTTGTTGTGGATTCATCATTTAATGTGGTGTAAATGCAGGGTTTAAAACCCAGGCAAGGCTGCACAAGCCAGTACATCCGGTGTGAAACCTGTGCCAAATCAAGAGACAGGAGTCTCCGTGGACTATGATGTTCAAAGGTGATGTGTCATCGTCACTGTGATCTGTAGTGAGAGCAGGAGCAGACTGAGACGAGGAGGGAATGATGCAGTTACAAGAGACAGAGGTGGTCAACTGTCCCAACAGTAACGGGGACTGTGGCAGAAAAGTGAAGTGTCAGAAGTGAATCTGTAAGAATGACAGATTTATAAGATGGTGTGACACCAACCAGGTTGTTCAGCCTGGAGGTGGCGGCATTGAAAAAATGACTAGAGGTGAAGCTGGAGGTGGCAGAGATGAAGATGCTGCCAGGTTCATTGGGAGTGAGAATGTTAGAGGGACAGCAGGGGCAGGACATCTGGGAGACAAAGTGAGGCAGGAGAGACTTTTGTGTTTCAGGCATGTGCAGAGAAGAGACGCAGACTACACCAGGAAAAGAATGTCGAGGATGTCTACTTTTAGATGTCACCCTGAAAGTAGAGAATGGATGGAGCTGTGCTCTAGAATGCACTGACTAGTTTTACAGCATCACTTTGGGACAGGATGCTCCTAATTTTGGCAAGAAAATAAAAGATAAACCTTTATTTGTCCCACAATGGGGAAATTCCCATGTTACAGCAGCAGGGAATGTTCAGAGTTAAAGAAGAATTATCAGAATACAGTATATACACAATCTAAAAATAAAAATATATCACACATGTACATAATCAGTTGCACCGAGGCTCATTTGTATCACTACTACTACTACTTCTCTTTGGGCTTTTCCCATCAGGGGTCGCCACAGCGAATCATCCGTTTCCACTTCACTCTATCCTGGGCATCTTCCACTCTGACACCAGCTAACCTCATGTCCTCTGTTAGAACATCCATATATCTCCTCCTTGGTCGTCCTCTCGCCCTCTTGCCTGGCAGCTCCATCTCCAACATCCTTCTACCAATATATTCTGCTTCTGAATATATGCTGCTTCCATCTCTGCCTCTTGTCTCTGTCTCACTGCTACTGTCTCTAACCCATAGAGCAGAGCTGGTCTCACCACTGTCCTGTTCACCTTTCCTTTGAGTCTGGCTGACACTCTTCTGTCACACAACACTCCTGACACTTTCCTCCATCCACTCCAACCTGCCTGCACTCGCCTCTTCACCTCTTTTCCACACTCTCCATCACACTGAACTGCTGACCCCAAGTACTTAAACTCCTGCACCTTCTTCACCTCAGCCCCCTGTAACCTCATGCTTCTACCTGACTCCCTCTCGTTTACACACATGTATTCTGTCTTACTACGACTGACTTTCATACCTCTTCTTTCCAGAGCAAACCTCCACCTCTCCAGCTGTTCCTCCACCTGCTCTCTACTCTCACTGCAAATCACAATGTCTTTGAAATAAGCCTCACACAAAAGCCTTTAGGTTTTTTCTTGTGGTCCCACGGTCTCTAGCTGGCTATTTTCTGCTACCTGCTGCCTACGTCAGACTGATGCATCAGCAGGCCTCACTCTCCTTTAAAAACCTCTGCCAAGAAGCAGGCAGGGCTAATTTACGGATCATATTGAGGAAAAAATGAACAGAATAACTGCTGTTTATGAAGAGTGACCTGAATACGCAAACGTCAAAATGTGGTCAACACAATATACAAAGATTTAACAGAACATAAAACAAATGAAAACGAACACCAGTAAAATCAGCATAAGAGTCTGAATTCAACAATATCATTCGCATGGACTAAAATTTGAACTGTAGACCATAGTGATGGCACCTACATGATGATATATACATAGGCAACCTCCTCAAAAGCCTTTTACAATTTTGTGTTAATGCACCAGGTGGAGCAGTGATGGGATTGTGTATGTGATGATCTGAACTTTGTCCAATCACAAACCTTCAGTGTCCTATAGCCTTTTCTTCTTCTTTTGTTTGTCTTTAGTTTGAGTGAACTGCATTTTTAACATTAACATTAAATTAATCCAGGTTCAGATACATGTGTCTTTTTGACCACACACCAGCAGAGTCAGGTGGAGGTTTAACTATATAGTTTTCTGTGTTTGTGTTGCTTTGGAGTGACGAAAAGAAGGGGAGTCACAAAACCAACTAGAAAGAAACGTACTTTACTGCGAGACACTGTGTCTGAGTTTATGCGAACTTCCATTATTGTCTCTCCTTTTATTCAGCCTTTTCTTCTAAGGCATCAAATGTGCATAACCATGGTCTATGTCTATCAACCATCCACAGATTCCTTGTTAACAGCTTTTAGTCTCGTGGTCAAATGCATAAATCAGCATAAATTCAGATCTCTGCACTGGTTCCTGTGGCTGCAAGGATTAAGTTCAAAGCTCTGTCTCTTGCCCACAGAGTGGTCAACTCAACAGCTCCGGCTTACTTAAACTCTTTCATTCAGGTCTACAATCCCTCCCGTCGTCGACGTCTGGTGGTCCCAGCGCCACACAGAAGACACCAAGGAAAACTCTTCAGCTCAGGGATCCCACGATGGTGGAACGAGCTGCCAAACTCTGCAGATTTTTGTGATGACCAGTGTTTCCGCCAGCCTTCCTCTGATTTGTAATGACAACTTGACCATAAGTCACCTCAGCAGGAACCGAGAGAGAAAGAAAGAGAAAGACGTAAAAAAGAATTCAGCTCTGCTACATATCAGATATGATAAAATAAGAGGTAATAAAAGGTCTTCATAGAAGTTTGCTGATTACCCCCAAACTAAACTTCCTGATGCATCATGGTGGCCCTGATACTGAACAGCTTCATCTGCATGCCAAGTTAATCTTCCCACAGTCTGCAGAATCTTTAGCCAATGAGATTAAAAAAGACTGAAAAGGCTGAAATACGCAAAAGGCAAAACATTAGATGAATAAAAAAAAAATTTATTCATAGAAAAGTAGCATGGATTGATAATGGTCCCATGTTACTTACCAGGACCATGTACTGAACTTTAAAATCAGCTAAAACTGCAGAGACCTTAAAAAAACCTCAATATAAAGATAAATTATTATTTTGAAAAAACTATCACTTGAAATATCAAACCTTTTAAACTGCTCAACAAAAAACTGCCCCTGGTAACTGATGACATCAGTAGCAGCTTTGTTTCTTATTGGCTGCTAAGTCAAGATGAAGAACAGTAGAGGGAGGCACAACACCTTCTCTCTATTTTTAACATACAAACACAGTTTTATGTATATCCATGTAACATATTGTCACAGCATACAAAACCAAAAACAAATAGATTACATTAAAATGAAATGAAAAAAATACTGAAAAAATAAATAAATAAATGAAGAATTATGAGAATGAATGCTATTTACAAAATAAGTTTTGTATATACAGCATCACAAGTAGAATAAACAAAATCTCAATTGTTTAAGCATATGAGAGAAACAAATACTTTATATTTAGTGAAAGATTACTGCATAGAGGCGAATTGTGTGCTAGGATCTTTTATTTTGTAACAATCTAACAGATTTGATATAATTATCTACTTCAGTATTAAATGATTCGAATGATGGTTTTAGAGAACCTGGATTTGTGAATGTGAAATTTACCCATCAAAATGAATAAATTGACCATATGTTGTATTTCCTGATTGTTGTTCTTGTGATGTAAGATGCTGCTGTTTAACTATGAACTGCATCACCTTGTAACTATGACATCATCAGCTGCTCTGCATCTGATTGGCTGTTGTAATGTTGAAGCGAAAGCAAAGACTTGGGACTTTCCGCAGTGCTGATGTTTAATGTTACAAGTTCTGCTTTCTATAAAACTCCATTCAGACAGGATGAACATCAGAGGGGTTTGTGGGGGAGGGTAAATAGTGTAAGTAGAATTAGTCAGACTGTCCTTCGTAGAGGCGTGACAAATATTGAAATAATTCACTAGGAGAACATCCTTATATCTGATGTTTTCTAGAATAGGTTTTGTCACTTTTAAGTCTGAACAGTTTCTCTCTGATTTGTGACAGAATATCCAGCACCAACACCAGTTGTGCAAAGCTTTGTCATACCCCAAAAGATTCAAGGCTGTAATTGCTTCCAAAGTTGTTTCAACAAAGTAAAGGGTCTGAATACTTATGTACATGCGATATTTCAAATATTTCTAAAGTTTTGGTTTGACTTTGTCAATATGGGGTACGAAGTTTAGCTTAATATAAAAAAAAACGAATTAATTCAAAGATTGTAATATCAGGCTGTAAAATAACAAAATTTTAAAAAGTGAAGGGAGTCTGAAAACTTTCCAAATGCACAGTATGTTCACACAAATGCAGCCTGTCTCCCATTTTTTTATGCTGCCCTTTCATCCAACCCCCCAGGAAGGTTACGACCACTTCACACATCCACCAAGGAGGCCCCATCAAATTACCTCGTTATGACTCTGCCCTGTTTTATCCTCCACTATTATCCACATAAATAGCCTGTTCATGCCAGGTGAGAAACAAGGCCCACTCTGGAGGATACAACCCCAGCCAATTTACCTCAGACTGAAGAAGCTTCTCGGATGAGCCAAGCAAAGACAACTTTATTTACAAGGCACTTAAAAAAACCCTGCAAAGAACGACCAAAGTGCTTATCAATTAAAACAGCAAAGCCAAAATATATATAGAAATAAAAAAAATAAAAGTAATAAAGAAGAATTAAAGGAATAAAGTATAATAAAATAAAATAAAATAGTACAGTCACAATTAGATAGTAAAATCAACTAGTCATGCTGGGTCAAAAGTCAAGGAAGGGTAATGCATTTCACAAACTAGGACCTATCTCAACTGAGCTTCCCCCATGTCCTCGGCACATCCAGGAGCAGTTGGTCAGCTGACCTGAGCAACTGGGAGGGGGACTTATAGGAACTCATAGATGTAAGGCGAGTCAAGACCATTTAAGGATTTAAAAAACAAATTAAAATTGCAATTCTGTGATCAATGGTGTCAAATGCAGTCTAAAAGGGACTGAGGACTTACTGATGATTCTAATGTTGTATTTGTGGGGAGGGTCTGGTGAATTTTATTTCTAATAGCTATGATTTTGTTTGTGAAGAAGGTCATGAAGTCATTGCTACATAGCGTTGAGGGAATACTAGTCTCAACTGAACTATGGCTCTTAGTCAGCCTGGCTACAGTGCTGAAAAGAAACCGGGGTTGTTCTTGTTTTCCTCTATTAGCGATGAATAATAAGCTGTTCTGGCTTTACGGAGGCTAATTTGTATAAGTATAAACTCTTTTTCCAGGCTAAGCGTGATTCTTGTGAATGAGTGGAACGCCACTTCCTGTCTAGTCTTCGTGACGCCTGCTTTAAATTGCGGGTTTGCGAGCTATACCATGGAGATCGTCTGTTCAGAATTACTGCCTTCTTTTTTAGGGGGGCAACACTATCAAGTATGGAACGTAAAGATGCTGCATAATTATCAGTAAGGTAATCAACTTGTACAGGAGTACAGTTAATGAGGCTACTCTCAGTTATATCAGTACATGTTGAGGTAAATGATGAAGGGATCATTTCCTTAAATTTGTTCACAGTGTTTTCAGATAAACACCTACTGAAGCAAAACTTCTTTCTAGCTGCTGTGTAGTCCAATAAACTAAATTCAAATGTTATTAGAAAATGGTCAGAGAGAACAGAATTATGGGGAAATACTGTTAGTTTATCAATTTCAATACCGTATGTAAGGACAAGGTCTAGGGTGTGACTAAAACAGTGAGTGGGTTCTTTTACATTTTGAGAGAAACCAATTGAATCTAATAATGAAGTAAATGCCGTGTTGAGGGAGTTACTGTCAGCATCTACACGAATGTTAAAATCGCCCACTATGACGACTTTATCTGCACTAAGCACTAAGTCGGCTAGAAAATCTGAGAATTCAGTCAAAAATTCAGAATAAGGGACTGGAGGACGGTACACAATAACAAATAGAAGTGGAGTTTGAGTTTTCCAACTTGGGTGTGAAAGTCTCAGAGTAAGACTCTCAAATGAGTTATAACTATGTTTAGGTCTAGGGTTTATCGGTAAGCTTGAGTGATAGATTGCTGCTACTCCTCCACCTCGGCCTGAGCTTCTAGGAACATGATAGTTAATATGACTTGGGGGGTCGACTCATTTAAACTAAAATATTCTTCCTTCTGCAACCAGGTTTCGGTGAGACAAAATAAATCGAATTGATGATTACTTATCAAGTCATTTACTAACAGAGATTTAGATGAGAGAGATCTGACATTTAATAATCCACATTTAAGTGTTTTAGTTTCTTGTTCAGTAAGAGGAGCAGTCCTGATTTTTATTAAGTTATTATGATTAACTCCTCTTGTGATCATTTTTAGTTTGTAAGATTTAGTTGATCGGGGAACAGACACAGTTTCTATAGGAATGTGGGAGTTGTGGGGGGGTAACGGCGGTAAGGATACTGCAGAGAGGCGTGTAGGACTGGATCTCTGCGTCCTAGGCTCAACTCTGGACTGTCAATCTTTTGGTTGTCTAATAAAATCAGCCATATTTTTTGATAAGACAGAGGCACCATCCAAAGTAGGATGGATGCCGTCTCTCCTAATCAGCCTAGGTTTTCCCCAAAAACTTTTCCAATTGTCTATGTAGCCCACATCGTTTGCTGGACACCACCTAGACAGCCAGCGGTTGAATGACGACATGCGGCTATACATGTCGTCACTGATCAGATTTGGCAGGGGTCCAGAGAAAACTACGGAGTCCGACATTGTCTTTGCAAAGTTACACACCGATTCAATATTTGTTTTAGTGACCTCCAATTTGCGTAATCGGGTGTCATTTGTTCCTGCATGAATAATAATCTTACTGTACCTACGTTTATCCTTAGACAGGAGTTTCAAATAGGATTCGATGTCGCCCGCTCTGGCCCCAGGGTAACATTGCTTCCAATTCAGAGCCTCGCCTCCAAAGCTGCAATAACCTCACACTTATTACAAGTACCATTATCGGTAAAGGAGGGAGAGGAAAAACTAAACATGTGGCACACAGAGCAAGTCAGAGGACAGACAGAAGGAGACGGCGAAGACATTGCTAGGTGCTAGGCTAACGAAGCTAGATCGATTAAGTTTAATTAGCGTTAGCTAGTTTGTTTAATTATTTCAGGAGAGCAGGTGTTTGCGTAAACAAATCTTATGCCCCAAGTGATAGTTTATATGCAGAGAAATCACTGATTTAGAAAACAAGAGCTACGATTAACCAGTGAACTAAGACAAATATCATTGCACAGAACTGTTTCCGTGCTGTGATGTTGTCTGAAGCCAAACTCAAATGTTACTAAAAAGCCATTTGTATTAAAAGTTGTTCATAAGAATCAATGAATACGTGGGGGTAACAGCAGCTGACATACAGGTGAGGGGGGCGTGACTGGGACAAAGAAAAGACATGGCAGGATGTCAACGTAAAGAGGACAACATAAGGTGAGTGAGAGGAAGTGGATTATTACCAATTAAGATCATTACTGCTGCACATTATATGTGTGGACACACTGTAAAGCCCCTTTGAAGAAACTTCATGAATACATGGCACAAAGATCCAGGTCTTCAAGACAAGACTCAGCAGCCTGTCTGCATCTAAAGGACAAGGGATACAGTCTGAAGACAGCAACGTCCACATTCTGGACAGAGAAGGGAGACGGTTTGAAAGAGTTTTAAATTGTCAAATTGGAACAACCTTCTTTTAATGAATCCAGTTGTTAGACACGATCCATCAGAGACAGTTCGACAGTTTAACACCAACATCGTCAAATACCAGAACCAACTCGGGATCATGGGATCTCATTCCCTGTGAACTTAAGGAACCAGGTTAGAGTCCGCTGCTTTTTTAAAGTGTCATGTAGACAGGAAAGCTGGTTTCTATAATCGGGGTAGTGGATTAGGAAAACCTGGTTTCCCAGATAGATTTGTCAATGTCTGCCATGTTTACACGTAACCAGATTCCTAATCATCTTTCACCAACTGAGGTGAATTAGTATCACAACTCAAAACACTGAAAAGTAGGATTTGAAAATAAAAACAACAAATAATGCAAAAAAAAAATTTTAATTGAAAAACAGGATCAAAATATTTGAAAATAAGATCTGAGCATCACTGAAAAAAGTTTCAAACCTGCTCATACTGAAACTTTATAAAAATGCAGCATTAAAATGTGGTTTCAAAACTCAACGTTTGCATTCATATGTTAAAAAAATAAATTTGAATGTTTGAAAACGTTGGAAATAAAGAGTTTTACATTCAGTTACACTAAAGTGTCCACATTCATGTGCATCCATTTTTCTCTAAAACTACATCATGTGAAAAGATGATGTTTGTTTTTATACGTCTCAGGTTCCAATAAGCCAAATAGCAAAGAGAAATAAAAAATGCATATAACAAATTAGAGCTCAGGTCTTAAACATTCACATTTCATTTGTTAGAAGTTAAAAACGGAACACATACATTCATCTGCAGGGAGGGATGCTGGTCATGAAAAGGAATGAGCTTATTTCACACGTTCCTAATTTGGCAGCTGCTTTGCCTCCACAAACCTTGGAGGGAAACCACTAATGGGTTAAGGTTGCAAGTCCAATTCAAGTCTCAAGTCTTTTGAGGATGAGAATACCAGCCTCCTCCGGACTTTATCCATCGTTCATCAGCTGCTTCTCTTCCATTTTGTCTGTGATCCAAAGTCAGATCAGATCAATTATCCAAGATTGATCAGACTGATTGATCAGCCATCAGAGGAGTTGGATCAGTGGAGGTGCTTCTGTTCCTGACGTCCACTGAATCCTGAATCCTCTCTGCAGAGGAGACAGAAAACAACCAGAAACATATAACCAGAGACAGTTGGCCACGTCTGGGTGTAGAACTTCAATCATTTTGGTGGTACCCAACAAATGATCGTCTTGAGTTCTGAAAAAATGTCTTGTCAACCAATACCAACAGTGAAGATCTAAGAAGGGCCTGCCAAGGAGAGTGTTTCCCAAATGCAACTGAAATGAGCGTGAGACTATAAAAAACTCTTTGGGCAGCAGATGTGACTCAGGAGTAAAAATGTCAACTGACTCTAAGGATTTTATAAGCAGTTCAAGAAAGTGAGACTAACAGATCTGAAAATATCTGCTGAAGATGTCTTTATTCAAGAGTGTAGTTTTTAATTGAGAGCATACTTTAATGATTTTTATGTTTAGATTTTCTGTGCTCAAATGTTCGTCAAATGCCTTCAGTTTTACTCTGCTCACACTCACACTGTCTGCGTCTTCCTACCATCCTCCTCACCTTCAGCTACTGCTGCTCACTTACGAAACTTCTACGCTTGAACCTCTGCGCTTAACTAACCGGAGACAACGATGTCAAAATTCACCAGTCAATACGATGTATGAGGTGGTGATTAAACACGCTGTACACCACACCTATGATTTATGATGATGAAAGTTGGAGGACGTCAATAAATTAACTTCACTCCCAGATTTTGTTTTTTAACATGTTTCATTAGTTACATGTGAAGACCACACCATCACAAACTAACTGGGGAAGTTACTTGCAGATGAGTTTGTCTGGAGACTAATCATACGCGATACATTCTCATCTGGTATCTTTTAGGGTTTTGAAATAATATAACAGATATTTTCCAGTTTTGTTGCACAGTTATGTTAATGCAGGACGCTGTGATTACACAACAGGCACCCGACAGTGAAACAAATACTGGTGTGAATTCAAGATTGTTACCTACCATATCATTTTTCAATAGATCCTCCTTAATTACAAAACCAGAGACAGGAAAAGAAAAGCACCGAGAGAAACTACCAGAGGCAGAGAACCGCAACAAGTGAGTGACAACCCACAAGAGACATGGACTAACTCAAACAGAGAACCAAAAAGAGAAAGCAGGTTCCAAGGAAAGTTCCAAAGGAAGTTCCAGACTCAGACATGCAGATTCAAACTACCAAAGACCAACATCCAGCAAGAGACAATCAGAGACAGGCAGGAGCCACAAACCACACCCAGACAGAAACGCAGAGACAAACAGCCAGAGACACAAAGACGTCTTTGTTCTGACCTGTGACAGTAAGCAGCATTGTTTTCTCTCTCAGCAGCCGTCTACCTCTCCAGATGTTGCAGATGTATCGTCCTCCATCTCTGACTGTGGGTTTTTTTAGGGTCAAACTGATGTCTCCAGTTTTCAGTGGGTCTTCATTCATCTTTGTGCGTCCTCTGTAAAATTCCTGTTCTTCATATTGCTCATAGCCAATATTAAATTTGTGGACTGTCATTGTGGGTTTGGGCTCATAGCGGGTCCACACAATTTGGACATCTTCAGGCAGGTTGGCTGTGGTTTTGAAGGGCAGCTTGAAAGACTCCACTCCCTCCCTCACTTCCACCTCGCAGACTGACAAGACATTATGTCACCGAATCAGCCGAACAGACAACAGCAGCTTTCAGTAATTCCCCAAAGTGCAACAAAGGTTTGGGGAATAATTGAATATAGCTCAGTTACAATTCAGTTAAGTGTGGCTTAATCTGAAGAATGGCCTCATCAAACCTTATTTTAATATTTGAATCGACAGTGTTTTTTTATGAACCAGTTTGGGCGCCAACTTTGTGAGAGAGGTTGTGTAACTACCACTTTACTGTACATCCGATGAAACCTGTGAAAATTTAGCTCTAAGCTCCAGAAAGTCACTTTTTGCAAGTCCAAGTCAAATGTGTCTTGATAGTCTTTGTAAAAATATGTCACAGAAGTATATTAAACAAATATAAGAAAATATATGGAAAAAAACTAAACAAAATATAGAAAACAAAAAGTACTGAATGGCAGAAAAAATGTCTCCTCCAGGGCGTGTGAACGAATTACTCTGTAAGTCGCTGTGGATAAAATCGTCTGCAAATGTAAATGTAAAGTTATAAATGGAAAACATACCCTGATCAGCATGGAGGGATCCACCAAACACTGGAGGACAACAACTAATAGTTATTAATATCATCCTGCTCAGCTCCAAACATTATTGTAATGCTGATAAATTCAACAGCTGTGACTATAATTATTAAGATTTTATTCCCTTTTGTTTTCTTTGAGTTCTCTGGTGTCTGTCCAGTCAGTCACTTGGTTTGGTTGTTAACCCTTTAGTTAGGATCTCTGACAAAGACTCCATGAAATATGAAATAAGTTTTAGGATTGATCTGCTTAGTTGTTAATTCAAATACAGAGCACTGACCTTTGACTAGGAGCTGAAGCTGTTTCTTCATCAGGATTTTTCCCTGCCTGTTGAAGATGGTGCAGGTGTAGATGTAGTTGTCTCTGCTTGTGGGGAATTTCAGAGTCAGACTGAGGTCTCCAGTCTTTAGGTCTTCTTTCCTCTCTATGCGGTCTCTATAAAACTCATCCAGATCTTCAGGCTGGTCACAGCCATCCTTATACATGTGAACTATCCAGTTGTAGCTGTTCCTCCACTCCACTCTGACGTCTTCAGGCAGGTGAACTGCGGTTTTGAAGGGGAGCTGGACAGACTCAACCTCAGATTCAACCTCCACCTGGGGGACTGAGAGACCAACAGACCACAATATCAGCTGGACAGACAGCAGGAGAAGTACTGGTAGTAACAAGACGTCCCTGTCCCCTCATTTTCTGAAAATGACCCATTATCTCCCTGCTCATTATAAGCCCAATTCTCACCTCAGGTCCCTGCCAGAGCCTCGTCTTCATTGGACAATGCTGTCTGCTGCCTACCGGTGGAATTTCGACTAGGGATACTTGTTTTTGGGACAGCGTTGCCTCCTCACATTTCATCTTTGCCATTCCTTCAGTTTCATAGTTATATTTAGCGATGGCCAAACGAGGCTTCATGAACCACTGAACCCTTTTAGACTGTTTTATTGAGAACTGGTTCACTACTGGAAGGCGACACCTGCTGGAGCAGTAAGAGTTTTACAGCCTCACAAAGGTGACGCTGATTCACCCCACGTGTGCACATGAAGATTTTGTATTATAAAAATTACCAGAATAAAGCTGAAATATAACTTCATTTTACACACGTCTGTTCTTTTCTTCTTTGACTTATAAGAATCTTAACTAAAAACCTTGTCTGGATCCAGGTGTCTTAGCCAGTTACAGACCAATATCCAATCTCCCCTTTATTTCTAAAATACTTGAAAAAGTAGTTGTAAAGCAATTATGTGACCACCTGCGCAGAAACGACTTGTTTGAAGAATTTCAGTCGGGATTTAGAGTTCATCATAGCACAGAAACTGCACTGATTAAAGTCACCAACGATCTTCTTCTGGCTTCAACTGCACTAAATTGGTTTAAATCTTTAAATCACATAGCTTCTTATTTGTTCATGTTAATGATGATTCTTAAATATCTTAAAGGCATCTAACAAATGACTAAATGCAAATGTAAATGTTGTGCCCCAACTTTTCCTAAACAGGACATTTCTATAACAGTGACATACCTGGCAGGAAATGGTCCCAATATGTACTAAAATGCCCCCAGCAACAATGAGAAGAACAACTAGGAGAACCAGAAGAGCTATTGCCCAGGATGGAAATCGTTCTGTGAACATAAAAAACAATAACTAACTACAATAATGAGTCAAACCTTGTAGCTAAAGATCAAGATCAAAATCATCTCTGACCTTACGTATTTACAGTAGTTGTTAGGATTTCCCACTGACCTTTGATCTGGAGCTGAACTGCAGTTACTTCCTGTTGTTCTTTGGTTGATCTGATGGAGCAGGTGTAGGTTCCACTGTCAGACAGTGTCAGTCCTGTCAGATTCAGACTGAGGTCTCCAGTGTCCAGAGCGTCAGGCTTCATCCATGTTCGGCCGCTGTAAAGCTGGTTCTGGTTTTTAAGTTCATCACCTTCCTGCTGACGCTGGTGGACGGTTGAAGGACTGAGGTCAGAGCGACTCCACACCACTGTGGGTTTGTCCATGTCAAAAGTGGGAAACTCACAGTGCAGCAGGACAAACTGGTCGCCCTCATTCACCTCCAGGGCTGAGACATGCTGGGAAACTGTGAGGACGAAGACAGAGAGGGTCCATCTCAGCAGCCTGATTTCATGTCTCATTACTCAACCATCCTCAGGTGAACCAGAAACCAGCCTGGTCCTGTTTGTGATTGGGTGCTACATATTCAATTATATTGTATTTGCCATTTAATCCAGTTTTATTAGTTGCCTCAGATCTATTGAAAAATGCCTTGTTGACAACTTTTTACAGTTGAATGCTCATAAACAGAGATCATTTCTGTCCTAAAGGTGAAAAAACATCTTGGATGTTCGGTTAAAGTTGAGTCTCCACAGACAAACCTCAGAATGGTGATGGTCTTGTTCTGAAGTTTTGAGTTTAGTAAATCTCTTTAGTCGTGTGATTAGTGTTTGAGCTCTGGAACCTGGTGGTCATGGTCATGGTCAGGAACCCGTCTACACACACGAGCTAATGCAGCCATGATTTCCCATGAGAAACCTCAGGTTTACCAGAGAACGTGTCGGTTGCTTGTTGCTCTATTGTCCTTCCCTCTTTTGAAAAACATGTAAAACTGCTAAAAACCTCGACTGTTGGGTGCTGACCTTTGTGGAATTCAGTGCCACTTTCTGGTCAGCTACCTACAGCAGGTTTAGAACTGCAACTTTCCCTCATAGTTACTGAACTGTACTAAAGACAGCAATGAAGCTGCAAGTAGAAGTTTCGTACGTGAGCAGCAGCAGCTGTATGCGAGGAGGGTTTCAAAGTGAGCACAGGAAATGTGAGAGCACGCAGACAGTTTGAGTGTGAGCAGAGTCGATCTGAATGCGAGCAGGAACATTTTGATTGCAAAGGCAAAAAATCTGAACCTAGAAATCATTAAAGTCTCCCAAAATCCCAAAAGCAAGAAAGTATGAAACTAACACATGGATCAGTAAAAGAGGAAGCAAATAAAGATTAAAGACGTTGGATCAGATCAGAGGGAGGAAGGTGATCTTACCGTGTACGAGGGTCAGAAACACCACAAACATCTTCATCTTCCTGGAAAAAGTCCAACTAATCCTCCTTCAAACTGGTTCTTCCTAAACTAACTGCAGCTTCACAAACAGCAACAAGTGTTGGACTGAATAGAAACAGGACGAGCAGTTTCCCACACAGTCACTTTGTTCCAGTATTAATCACAGGAATTGAACGTTGTCCAATCAGAAGAGAGAAAGAAACAAAGAGGGAGAAAAAAAACTCCCTAAAAATCAAGTTTCAGTTTTCATGTGGATATAAAGTGGATCAGGCGTCACACACTTTCGAAGCTCCTCCTTTTTCCTCCGAATGAGGTGTGGAGTCCTGGGCTTCAGTCCAGGGAGGAGCTTTCACAAACCTGCACGTTTCACAGTGACTGTTGCAGTCCTGCTCCCTATATCATTATTATATGATATTAATATTAATCCTGCTTTTGTCCAGGTCGTCACTCACTTTCTCTCTTCTGCATTTCTGTGGAATTATCCATGATGTGAACGTCAGGAGGCCTCATCAGTCCACGATCGTACCAGCCGTTTGAGACTGTGCACGTTTAAACTGTTCAGGTGGAGCTATCGAAGTGGTTCCAGAGTCTGTTTTCATTTTACAATACAACTTTTAACTTTCATAAAAAACATGGCATCAATACATAATATTCTGAGAAGCACTGATGAAGTTTTATAACACGAGGAACTTTCGAACTGTTACCAAGATCATCACTGAATCTCAGGAAGGGATTCAGAGATGAGGAGCAGGCCAGCAGAATCATCTTCCACATCAAGACATCACGTAGCCTCCAGATCATCCCAGTCTTCTGCTGGATCACTGCTACAGTTCTGGAGGATCTACTGAAAACCAGAGAGGGAGCAGAGCTGCCCAAGACCCTGACTGAGATGTACATGCACTTCCTGGTGGTTCAGTCCAAACACTGGAGTCCAGAGAGCAGGAAGATGATTGAGTCTCTGGGAAAACTGGCTTTTGATCAGCTGCATAAAGGAAACCTGATCTTCTATGAATCCGACCTGACAGAGTGTGGCATCGATATCAGAGCAGCCTCAGTTTACTCAGAGGTGTTCACCCAGATCTTTAAAGAGGAGAGAGGACTGTACCAGGACAAGGTGTTCTGCTTCGTCCATCTGAGTGTCCAGGAGTTTCTGGCTGCTCTTCATGTCCATCTGACATTCTTCAACTCTGGAGTCAATCTGCTGTCAAATAAGTAATGAACCTCATGGTGGTCTAAAGTATTAAAATTCTTGTGGAACAAAGCAGAACCACCACATTTCTACCAAGTTGCTGTAGACCAGGCTGTACAGAGTCCAAATGGACACTTGGACTTGTTTCTCTGCTTTCTCATTGGTCTTTCACTAGAGACCAATCAGACTCTCCTACAAGGTCTGCTGATACAGACAGGAAGTAGTTCACTGACCAAAGAAGAAGCTGTTGAGTCTATTAAGAAGAAGCTCAATGAGGATCCTAAACTGGAGAAAAGCATCAACCTGTTCCACTGTCTGAATGAACTGAATGATGGTTCTCTAATGGACCACATCCAACAGTCCCTGACATCAGGACGTCTGTCCACAGATAAACTGTCTCCTGCTCAGTGGTCAGCTCTGCTCTTCATCTTACTGTCATCAGAAACAGATTTGAATGTGTTTGACCTGAAGAAATACTCTGAATCAGAGGAGGTTCTTCTGAGGCTGCTGCCAGTAGTTAAAGTTCTGTGAGTAGATTAAACAGTTTTTTTTTAAATGAATCCCATTTTATAAAAATTAAACTGAATCATTATTTGTGTTCATCAGACTGAGCGGCTGCAACCTCTCAGAGAGAAGCTGTGAGCCTCTGTCCTCAGTTCTCAGCTCTCAGTCCTCTAGTCTGAGAGAACTGGACCTGACGAACAACGACCTAAAAGACTCTGGAGTGAAGCTCCAAACTGTCCAAACTGTACCCTGGAAGTCCTCAGGTCAGAATCTGTTTGTATCTAACACTATGGTAACAGTTGAATTTGCTTTGTTAATGAATTGTGAATGAATAAACTATTATCATAAAGGCCCTTTAAAAACCCCTCTTAAATTTGACATAGAATCAATCAAATGGAATTAACCAAGGAGCTTCTGACTCATTCCAAGTTTCAAAATTGGGGAAAAAGTAGAATTTAATTTAAATTTAACAAAAATCTATAATTACGTAATGTTCTGTACAGAAATTAATCCAGCTTGTCAGGCCCCAGTAGCTGGTGCAGACCGATGAGCGTAGCCCTTGTTAGCTGCCCAGTTCCTAGGCAGCCAGTGCGAAACAAAACAATGTTGGACTCTGTAGTTTCCTCTGTACCCCTGTCAAATATACACGGACAGACAGAGTCATTTATTATCAAAACCAGTGGAATATAAGTAGTTTTCCTCTGATTAGACTCTGTTGTGTGTGTTTAGTCTTTCAGGTTGTCGGCTCACTGATGAAGGCTGCACTTCTCTGGTCTCAGCTCTGAGCTCCACCCCCTCCTATCTGACAGACCTGGACCTGAGCTACAATCATCTTGGAGACTCAGATGTGACACTGCTGTCTCCTGGACTGGTGGACACTCTCAGGTATGGACACATGGACAGACAGCAGCAGCTCTCACACTGTGTCTCTGACTAACTGAGAGTCTCTGGTTTCTGTCTGATGGTGGATGAAGCTGATTCTGACTTTGTCTCTTCCTCCAGGGTGGACCACAGTGGACCACAGTGGATGAGGCCTGGTCTGAGCAAGTGTGAGTGTGTTAAGATTCAGTTTGGTTCACAAGAACATTTTCCACTTTTTATGAGAATATAACATGTGTTTGTGTTTTTAATGATAATTAATTTCAGGTTTTATTGTTTGGTATTTTTCTCACTGTGTTTTTTCAGTGATTTTGACTGTGGGAAAAATAAATGTATCAGTCAAAAACTAACAAATGAATTGATCATAGCTCATGTAAAAGGCAAAAGTATCTACAGAACATCACTGATACATGTGCCACTATGTGAAATGACTCATTAGCGTTTGTCCTTTTATAACTACACAAACTTTATGACATTTTAGATTAAATCAAATGGATGTTTGTTTCCTGCTCAGATTCCTGTGAACTGACGGTCGACACAAACACAGTGAACAGAAACATGAAACTGTCCGACAACAACAGGACGGCCACATCCTGATGGAGTTTCATCCTTATTGTGATGATCCAGACAGATCTGACTTCAGTCCTCAGCTGCTGTGCAGTGATGGTCTGACTGGTCGCTGTTACTGGGAGGTGCAGTGGAGCGGAGAGGTTCACATGTTTGTGTGTTACAGAGGAATCAGACGAAAAGCAGATGGTGCTGATGGAAGGTTGGGAAGTACTGATCCGCTCTGGAGTCTGAGCTGTTCTGATGAGGTTTACTCTGTTTGTGACAAAGAACAAAGAACCCCCATCACTGTCTCGTCCTCTGTCTCTAACAGAGTATCAGTGTATGTGGACTCACCTGCTGGGACTCTGTCCTTCTACAGTGTCTCCTCTGACAAACTGATCCACCTCCGCATTCACTGAACCTCTGTATGTTGGGTTTGGGTTCTGGGACAAGGAACCTGGTTCCTCAGTGTCTCTGTGTCCTCTGTAAGTTTGTCTCATACTGTCTTGGTTCTATGGTTCAGTCTGATTTTGGTCTCAGTGTCACGATCCAGTGACGAGCACTGAGATTCAGTGTTACATTTGGGTGTGACAGCAATAGATGGATGTGATGACAGAAAGTATTTGCTTGTACATGATATTCAAACATCAATATGTTAATCAAACTAAACAGCACAAAACAGTCCACCCTGAGATGCAGGCATCAATAGCTCAGAAAACCTGAGTGTTGGCGTAATAAGTCACAACACTGACGCAGATAATTGCCATGAAAATCTTTCATTTCCACATAAAATCTGCTGCATATTACATTACTAATCTGATCACAGACGACGGTCTGCTGTGGCCTCGCTCCTCCGAGCAGTTTAAGAATTATTTAAGCTGTAATAATGAGTCCTACATACACTACGGGGACACAAGGGGTTATGGGTATCTATTATTTATGTTACTTATCGTTGGTCCATTGACCATTATAACCGCCATGTTTGGATATTTTATACATTTCCTGTAATAATCCGGCTGATTGTAACCATGGAAACGCACAACAAAGTACAAAGGCAGTGGTCATATACTTTGCTCTGGTCTAGACCAGTGGTCCACAGTCACCGGGGTCAGTTGGTACAGAAACAAAGGCGTGTTTCACCTTTACCGTTACAACCACAGAGTGTGGGAAATAACTCTAGTTATGATGTTACGAGGACGCTGCTAATAAAGTTGCAGCCACAGTGGATTCACCTTTATTATTATATTTAGAAAATACAAGTTTTTCTGCCGGTCGTATCGTTTTATTTCGGTGTATTTATCCGTCACACCTTGGGGACCGCTGGTCTACACAGTCCACAAACACTCGGCCTCTGTGGACTGTGAATGTTAAACTGCTTTCTGCTGTTACATAATCTTATTTGTCAGTTTTTAAGTTGAAACTCTGTTACTGAGGTCGTCTTGAGTTTCTGGGAATCACCTTAAAGACGTTGATGTGATGAAGGAGCCTGAGTTTCAAAGGCACCAGAAGGTCAAAGTTTGGGCATTTCCAGAGAGAAACGGACAGTTATGAATAATGATATAATCACCACATTAACAGCTTCTGTTATACAAACTCATGTTCGGTAGATAAACAGAAGGATCATCACTGGATTTAAATGTAATATTGCACATTAAAAATAGCTGCTCTGTCTTATTGTTGAGCTTTCCTAAAATACTCATTTTCCTGTGGACAGTAAATCAGAGTTTCCTCCCGGTTGTGAAATTGTTTACTGGCAGCTGGATGTGTTGTTGTGCCGCTGCTGGTTCACCACAGCTCCATCAATCTCACCCTGATAAACACACGTCACGTGCAGCGCGCGGACAAAAGTATGGGGACGCCAGAAATACACAGGACGAGGGGATTCTGGTGCGTAAATGTGCTGCTAAAACAGCAAAATCACTTTATGCCAGTGACTGTTTTCACTCAACGTTACTATTGTTATAAAACTCATAAAAAAATACAATTATAGAAAAGAATCAAGCATGCATTAAAAGACAATAACTATATAAATATAACTACACCAAGAATATAAAACTACTGAAATTACTCAATAAAAATCTGAATGAAACTTTAAAATGCTCTAAAACTATGCTATAAGTAATATTATAATAAATACACACAAAACACTATCCAAATTTGTTATATGGTAACATAAGAGCTTGTTTGTCCTCTGTTAAAGTGAGTTATGTTTCAGTTTTTGTTTTGTTTTATGTTCTACATTTTGTTCATGCTTCATGTGCCTGGACACTGCATCATTTTTAACAGCCTGGGAGCTCACCAGGTGAGCGAGACACCCAGCTCCAGCTCCCCGGGCACCAACCATGGCAGCCCTCTGCCCCCCCAGAGGGATGGGTCACATTTCACTGTAACGTGCAAATGTATATGTGACGAATAAAGGTTCTTCTTTTTCTTAACACTAGTCAGCGTTTGTAGGTACTTCGGGCCTGTGATGTGTAAGATGTTGTAAACAGATTGTCATGTCTTTATATCTGATATTTAACTACATTCTAATGTCTAACTGAACTTGTTACAGGTTTATAGCTTCAAACAAAGACTGAGATGGATGATGAACATTTAATATTATTCATCATAGCCTGAGCTAAATGGGATAAACTTCTTTGTCTGGATAAAGAGTAGATCTAATTTCTAGAATGTGATTTTTTGGTGTATTTTTTGTTTTTCTGTGACGATGTCTGGCTGGTCACATTATTACCACGACGCAGAAATAAAACATCGAAGCCTTTCGCCTTGTCCCTTCCGGGGTCGCGCGTTTATTTGGCACATGATATGCCCCTCCTGCCGCAACCCTCCCATTTTTATCTGGGCTCGGGACCAACACCAAGGTTGCAGTCCAATGTTCTACCAACTGAGCTAACCAGCCCCCCAGAGATGAAGCCTGTAAATCACTGCTGTCCTCTCCAAACAGCAGTTCTCAGGATCAGGTGTTTAAAAGGTTCAAAGTCAGAGATCGTGAAAGAAATCAACCTGGAGCAGCTACGACATTCAAATACAGAGGTTCTTCTGAAACAGTCGCTGCCTTTACTGTAACTTGCCGTTACTCCTGATACTCCTACAAACACTAGAGTTCTATTACGGCGTCGTCAGAGTAAACGCTGTGAAAACATGTCGCCCGTGTTGTTTTTGACACCGTGTGGCCTCCCACACACTGTCAGTGTAAATCAGGTTGTTTTTGTTGCTCGTTGCGTCTGTCAGTAGGAGGGAGGCGGGACAGAGGACGACACGATGACAGCTCACTTCCTGCTGAACCCAGTATAAAGGGCAGGGAGACCTGGACCGAGACAGACCGTCAAGGACTGACCTGGACCATCGGGACTCACCTGCATCTCCCAGTTTAGGCCGGCGCCGTTGAATGTTATTTTTTTCCAGGATGTGGATGTTTCTGGTGATCGTCACTCTGCTGGGTCAGAACCAGGCTGCTCCTGTAAGACACATTTGCACCGATCATCTGTTCAGTCGATGAGTTAAAGATGTGACTGACCGTTAACTTTGACCTTTGCGTTGAACGTGCAGTTTGCAGGTACAAACAGCAGCAGCCTCCAGTTCAGTTTCCAACAGCAAATTGACCCGATACAAGTGAGTCCGTCACATTATGACTATCAGGTGGTTTTAATGTTGTGGCTGATTCCTGAAAACATACGTTTGTGTGTCTGCAGACGTCTGCTGCCCCCAATGTTGTTCAGCAGCAAACAGCTTCCTCCTCCTCCTCCTCGGCCTCGTCTTCATCAGCAGACACGTCTGAGTCGAGCCAGAGTTCAGAGGTCAGCTACATTAAAAAAAAAAAAAAATTATGAATGAATTCTGGTCCAGACAGAGAAACATCACGCTCACTTAATCACAGCATCTAATGGAAGTTAGAAAAACTGCAGCTCATTGGATTTAAATCCGAGGCTGCCGATTGGTCAGAGCAGGATGACCTTTGTGCCATTACTGCACATTGATTCCGATTGGTTGGTTTTTACAGGGCGCTCAACAGATGAGAGAACGACAGAACCTGGAGAACACAGCAACAAACATGGAGAACACGGTAACACACACACACACTTGACATTACAGATTCATGCACAGAAACTCTCACTGCTGTAAACAACTTAAATATCTTAAACATCTAAGTGTTTTTTGTTTCAAAGCAGTTAAAGTGTCGCCTGAGTTTAACACAAAGTGCTGAGCCCAACATTTATTGTTACATCGTCAGCATGAACGTTAACGTGTGGAATCTTAAAGTGAAGCTGAAATGGAGGGTGATGTCCAAACTGTGTGGACGGGTAGAACCTACTGACCCGCCGATACACTTACTGCAGGACGTGAAAGCAGCCTAAGAAAGGTGAAGAGTGACAGCTGCTGATATGAGCTGAAAGCAGCTGAACCGTGATTAAAATCATTAGAAATCAGTCAGCTGGGTGTAAATGTGAAACACTTTGACTCCGGAGGAATTAGACATGCGAGGACTGTAACAGCTGAAGCGTCAGATGATAAATGCCGAGAGTCGAGGTTTTGGTTTACTGTTCACCAATCAGTGCTGTCTGACTTCATGACGTCATATTCCGTGTGTGATGTCACTTCCTGCAGGCTTTGGAGCATATGGAGTCCTCCCAGGAGGTGAGCAGCCTTTTAAATAAAGTTGTTTACGCTGAATTTAAATAAAGCTTTTTTTTTTTTACTGTAGATGTGAACGTGTGTTTCAGAGTGTTGAGATCCTCCAGTCTCCCAGTACCGGCAACACCAGCCTGTGGCTCAACGAGCTGGTTTTACTGGGACAGCGAGGCAGCGAGCGGGACACAGAGACAGACACCGGGGACAACAGCGTGGAGAGCAGCCGACACAGGGTGACTCCATCACAACACGACACGACAACGTAAAGGTTCAGGACTAAAGTCCGGTCAGGTTGATTCCAGGCACAAGGTCAAACTGAGATTCACTTAAAGTCTGGTTACGTCGGGTGGATTCGGGCAGGTTGACTTGTGTCAGGAGAAACCAGGTCCAAGTCGGTTTGGGTTTAGGTCTCAGAGTGGGTTCAGGTAAGCTCAGGTCCAGTGGAACTGTGGGCGGTTAAGAAGAGTCAGGACGAGTCGAGCCGAGTTGTCTGTCCCGTCGTCTCTCCTTTAGCTCTCCACCTTTCTCCACCCAGGCTCTGATGTTTCACCCCCTCCTGACTCGACCTCGGAGCAAAGAGCCCAGTCTGACCACCGCAGCGGACGGAGCGCCCACACCGGGAGGCGTCGTCATGCCAACCGTGGCCGGGACCGAAGGAGCGGCGGCCGTGGCCGCAGGGGAGCAAAGCGAAGAAGACGAGTTTCCACAGCTGCTGGATGACAGCACGGAGAAAGCAGACGGGCTGACCTTTAACCTGCTGGGCCACCCCTACCACCATGGTTACCACGGAAACGAGGACGGGCTGGAGCTGGGGCTGTAACAGAGTCTTACTAATCAAAGAATTATAACTACTGAACTCATATTAGTTATGTGCATATAGTTTATTATCCAAGTGTGAGAAGAGTTTATCATCAGGTTTGTTTGCACCGAATCTGCAACCGCATTTATATATAAACATAAGTAAAATCATCTGTGAATATCATGCTTGTTCATGCAGAACCAGCTGGTAAATAATTGCCTCTCAGATTTGTCTCGATTGGATTCACTGGGTCAAAAAAAACATCTGACAAACGAGAAAGTTCCAAAGGACGATAATGAGCCGAACATTAGTAACAGGAAGTGAAACTAGTGACGATTTATTACGGTAAAAGTATCACGTAAGGAGCCGAGGTGCAAACATCCCTTCAATGTAAGCGTCTGTGTTTAAAGCAGCTATTACACAACCGACATGGAATTTTAATAAAGTTTCACCTGCTGAAAATGATGTTGGCAGTAAAAATGTTCATGTGTCATGAGCTTTCAGATCATGTAAAAAAAAATAATAATAAATGAGATTAAAAATGACAAAATTCTTTTTTTAAATGATTGGACCATTTTTCATATGTGTCACATGGATTTTGGTGTCATTTCTTTAATCTACTAAAGAAAAAATTAAATCTATATTTAACCACTAAAACCATTAGCAATAAAACCAGCAGTTGCTAAGACGACGCCGACAGTCGTCACATGATTCGTTTTAAACTAAATCTAATGGAGTGAAAACAAGCTGAAGAATATGAAGACGAGTCATTCTTCTGGCTGCGACAGTAAGCGGGTAATTAATGTTACGCTGTACTGGAGTCAGAGCGGGGAGCTTGTCAATCAGTGGCCGCCACGCAGGGCGCTCAACTGACCAATCAGGAGCAACTCGGGGTCGAAGTTGTGCACGACACATTCAAAGTTGCAATAAACAAGCAACGAAGACACACAGAGACACAGGTTGAAGTCAGACTCACTGTCCAGAAACAGGAGCAGGCCACATTCTACCAGGACGTCCTCTGTGGACCATCCACAACCCACGGCAGCCTGGAACCCAAAAGGACAAATGGACAGAAAGGTCAGAGAGACCGTTGGAGACTTGGGACAAACGTCCTAATATTCAAATGATATTGAGATGTACCAGAAATTCAGAACTAATCGAGCATCATTTGCACAAACGCTGCATAACAGCAGATTTCTACACGGCTTCGTAGTCACAGCTACGTCTTCATCTTCAGACATGAAGACGCCCGTCCTCCTGTCTCTGCTCACAGCTACATTTTGAGTTGAGGAGTAACTTTGACTTTACCAGAGCCGTCTGCTGCAGACAGGGACACAAGTTTATGTTCTTATTCACTAATCTCTGAACAATTTATGTACGATGACGTCAGAACACAAACATTTTATTTACTGTCCCAGACTTTGACTCTGTGTCCCAGACGGCACATTCATTCAGAGCTGAGCTTACAAGCATCACCGGCCATAACGCAAGTCTAGGTATTTTTAAAACATTGACACGTCACTTTTTGGATTTAAACAGCACAGTCCTACTAATTAATGTCAACAACTTTAATGAACTCAAAGCCATGTTTGTTCTCATGATCAGACTTTGAATAATGCCCATCTAAAACCTGTAATCAGCACTGTGTGGTCATTTTTTCATTCGTCTTGAAGTGAAATATTTCTGTTCATTGACCCGTGGACTGTCACAGTAACTGAACTACAACCAAACACTGGACCTGAATTGTCAAAGAACAAAGAACAACCCCCAGCACGGCTGTGGATTGCACATCTGACATTTTGTACAACCGAACCCGAATCTCACGTTTTGTACTGAAGAATGAAAAGAGAGTTGAAGACAACACCTTAGGCGTTTTAAAGTTTTTATGTCATTTACAAACTAAAACAGTAAGAGGATTACTGATCGTAATGAGTCTTTGTTGCAGCTTTGACGTAACAGACGCGTCATTGAAGCAGCCAGTTTGTTGAGAAAAAAAACAAAGCAGTCAAACGTTATTTCCCCTCCATGTCCAAGAGCAGGAAGTCACACACAGACTCATGGACAATCCTTTGGTTTGGCGAGCCTATGTCGACCCATCATGTCGAATCGTTTCCCTCGCTGATGTGATCACCCAAGCAGCTTCGACCTCGCGATCCGAACTATAAAGAGGCACCAACAGGCGACACGCCTCCCAGCGATTAGCTCCCTCCGCTCCAACAGTCAGGCCCAGTGTAAGGGCCTCGCAATACAAACAGGAGAGGGAATCCATCGTGATGACCTCACTTCCTCTGGGCGGGGCCTTTGTGGAACAGGTAGATTGGTCGCTGGTTGCCTGGAAACAGAAAAACACCTCCCGTCAGTGTCTGAGGAGGGAGACAAACTGTCCCACGTGAGAACACGCGACCATAGATCCACAAAGTTCGTACCTGTATGTGTGAGGAGTCTGTACGAGCTGAAGCCCACGCTGTCAGTCAGGAAGGAGGTGAACTGCTCAGGCCGCAGCTTCAAGCTCCGGTAGTTACGGCACGTTGTCTCCTGAACAGCATTAACACAGTCATTGGGCTTCTCATACGTACAGGTGTGTGTATGTTAACATGCAAACATATACTTTGTGTGTATATCTGTGTTTTATTGCGTTACCGAGGCCCTCTTGCTGTGGTGGTAGCGGCTCCACGGCTGGGGCTCCAGGATGAATAATCCGCCCGGCGACAGGCTCTGATAGGCTCGTTTGAACAGTCTGACCACGCCTGCATCACCTGTTTGGAGGTGCACCCATTTTGTGACGCCCAGGCACATGACGACGTCATATTGACCCCGGCCTGGCCACACCTCCCTCTCTGACACATAGTCGCCCTGCGTGATGATGTCACAGGTGTCAGGACAATTAAGTTTTTTTTTAACAATACACTAAACAAAAAACTCCACATCTCCACAGGACGACCATGGAAACCGGTCTTAATCCAGGTCACAAATACTAAACTGATCCTGTGGGAGAGGACGCAGACTCACCTGGATGAAGGAGACGTTGCTGGGGAACCTGGAGGAGGAGGAAGGAGGGAGGAGGAGAGGGGGAGCGGAGAGGGGACCCCGACTCACTCTGAATGACAGGGGGAAGGAGAGCGGGGCCTGCTGGAACTCCTCCATCACATCTGTACTGTCGTCCTTCCTCTCCGCAACCTCCGTCTGTTCCGGCTCCTCCTGCGTCGCCACCTCTTTATCCTCCGTTTCATTCTCCTCTTTCTTACAGTCTTCTCTCTTCACTTTTGGAGATGACAGGACTTTCCTTCCCCGCTCCTCCAGCACCAGGTCATGTGACAGGAAGTGCCTTACGTTCTGAAGGGCGGCGTGGACCAATCGCTTGTCCAGCTCCACCCCTAGTATGTGGATAGGGTTAAACCTGCGGGCAATGCTCAGTGTCACGTGGCCCGTCCCACAACCCACGTCTAGCACCGTCTTGTCTCTGAACCAGTCAGCTTCCAGCAGACGAAGCCTGGGATCCTCATCGTCCCCCACCCGCCCTTCCCATTTGTCCCCATAGAAACCGTGGTAGCCGTAGTAACGGCTGTGGTTGCCATACTGGTACCGATGTTTGTCCTTCTTCTTCTCTTTCGGCTGAGTGGCACCTGGTTGAGTTCCTCCACACCTGCAGGAGCAGCACATGTAGAGTTTATATTTGCAACTACTACCATTATCTATTTGCATAATTTTAATAAGGGTCAAATCAAATTACACTGTAATGCGTTACACTTAAAGCTCACCTGCCAGCTTTAGCTCCTCCTACCAGCGGAGTCTGGAATTTCGTTGGCGGAGCTGCAGTTCCCGCGGCAACAGCGGTTGCAGTGCCATCTGCCGACCTTGTTGAGGTGGTGCGTCGTCGTCTCCGATGGCGACCTTCACCCGGGTTACTGGGTTTGTCGCTGTGACCAGGCGGAGGGTGGGTGTGTCTCCTGGGGAGGATTGGGGGCGGGGCCACGTCATCACGGCAGGTGATGGCCGTGTTGAGTTCGCAGGGCAGAGGAGAAGGAGGGATGCTGCCCTCTCTGGTCAAAAGAGGAACTGTAGGGGCATAGAAATATTAAATGCACTAACACAACAATGTAATTTGTTACCAAAACTTATTACAGCTCCACATAAATAAATATTAATTATTAACTTTTAGCAGTAGTGGTAAGTTAATAACATAAAATATACCTGTGAGCCCAGCTGTGGAGGGAAACAGTGGAGCAGGTACGGCGTCCTTCTCTCCCTCCCCCTTGCCCCCTCCCCCTCCATGATGTCTGTTCCTGTGTCTCCTCCTAGACTTCAGGGGGGACAGCAGGACTCCCCCTCCACCCTCCCCATCCCCACTCCCTCCTTTCAGGTTCAGAGGGTCCGTGATGTCTCGAGGGACCAGGATCTCTACGGGGTCTCTGCCCCGGGACGGCAGGGGCGAGCACTTCGGTGTCTCCTGATTGGTCAATCTGTGGGAAGTCAATTTAACAATTCAGCAAATGACATACAAACACATTTTTTTTAATATTAACACTGTTAACGTGGAAATACAACAAAACTTTTATTTTTCCCACAACCCCATTGATACATTATTGCTGTCAACATTTTCAACTCAAATGAATTTGGGCAGATCGGGCAAGTCATTTACACACACCACGGTTCACCATGTTTTATTACAGATTTTTAACATTTCTTGCTATAGAAAGCCATTTAATAAGGCGGTTTATGGGCTGAAAGGCGGAACAGAAGCTGCCCTGTTGGGCTGATATCAGGTGACGGACTTCTCAGGTGGTTTACGCTGAGTGTTTTGGGTTATTATCCATCTGTAATATGAATCGGTATCCTACCCACTTTGCAGCACATGAATCTGAATCGGAGCAGAGAGTGTAGTCCAGAAGACTTCAGAATCAAATCTGACACTTTTATTAGCAGTCATGAATAAACGCCGGTGACCTCGTTTCTACGGCAGCCATACGTGCTCATAAGGTTCAGGTACAGGTTCCTCTCGGTTACTGGACAGGCTGTTTCAGTATTATTCTGGAAAAGTCTAATGGGGTCTTCTGTTCTTGCGTCCTGTTGTGAAGCTTCTGTTTCATTCATAAAGTCATCTCTTGACCGCAGACTTTGATATACGTAGATGAATAACATGACTTCTTCCTCAAGAGTCTGGTCTGGATTTTATGGAAGGTGTTTATTTTTTACTCCGTGGACACAATTCTGCCATCATCCACGGTCTTCATTTATGTGTTTGAGTTTGGCAGTTAATTTCTTCTTTTAAAGAAGTGTTGTACTGGCCACTCCCAATGTTTTTTCTCGCTCTCTGTAATGGGTTGATTTCAGCCCAATGATGCCTCCGTTACTTGCAAAGGCACACGTCTTTCATTCCAGCTGTTCCAGCGAACAGCAACAAGATGCTAACGTAACACCAGGCCGGTTATACGCCTGATGAAATAACGAGGGAACAGGCCACGCCTTGCCATGTAACTGCCTGTCACCCATTTGGTCCACTATTTATGAGCTACCTAAAATACTCTTTGTATGAAAATAGCTTTGATTCCCTAAAGGTTTATGCCACACTTGTCAAACCGCTCGATTTCACTCACAACTTGAGTGTTAGCACTTTAAAATCCATATGTTGGCGTTTCGATTTTAATGAAGCCTTGGTTTGAATTTGAAGTAAAAATTAGAATTTAACCAGAGAAACGCTTGTAGAATAATTCTAATTCTATTAATTAGTCTCTTAAGAACCTTGAACCACTGTTTTGGTTTGTGCAGTAAAAGTCAACGAACCTCTAGAAAAAGTACGTACCTGTTGACGTCTTCATCTAGCAGCGAGTTCAAGTTCAGCGGGTCGAAGATGTTCCCGCCCAACATGAAGTGGCTTGGCAGCACAGGCTCTGATTGGCTGTCACTGTTGGCACGGCGACGACGCTTGGCCAGCCCCTTCAAGCCGATGCCCATGGAGTAACGGCGTTTCGCGATGCGCTGAGCTGGAGGAGGGGGGGGAGCAGGAAGCGTGGGCTGACTGTTGCCAGGCGACTCAAGGCCATTTTTTGTGCATAAGGGGTGGGGCTTAGACAGCTTCTGCTGCTCTGATAGGGTGACGGCAGAAGGGAAGACAGGACTGCTTTTAATGGAGGGTTCATGAGGGAGGACAGTTTCTTTGTCCACTGACATCTTAAACATCTTTTTGGAAACACGTCAGTCAATCAGTGATCTGGAAGTAGAGACAGAAGGGGTTAGTTTGGAAAAGTCATTTTTCAGGCACAGTTTAAACTACAGTTTATCCAACAGTTTGTTGGATAAAACAACATTTTACATGATCTGAGAAAGGGTAATGCAATAACTAATCAACAGCATAATATAATAAACAATTAATTTAGTACAAAACCATCTTAAAATTTCAGTAATCAGTAAATACTGTTGTGACAGCTGCTCTCGGCATGAAAACTAGAAAAAAACAAATTCCACCAAACAAATAAGAAACCACAGACAAAGACGCACTACTAATAAATAAGAAAAAAACGGCTAGAAGTAAAAATAGTCAAAAATAATACTGTAATAATATAAGTGTCCACTCCAGCTGCAGGCTCAGGATGAAGATGTGCTGACAGACAGCACATAAGCGTGGGGCGGAGGCTTTCAGTGCCCTGGGACCTGCAGCCTTTGAGGGCCAAAGCCTGCCTGCCTGCCTCCCTCCTCTGCTTTAGAGACAGGAGTGGCGTCCGAGCCTGTGGTGAAGCTCCTAGGAGGTGGAGATGAGGCAATTCAAACCTAGTGAAAAAGGTGCTGCGGTCAAAAGCTCTATCCACACTCCACCCTGTCCTCTGGCTGCTGGTCTTCCTCTCCAGACTGCTCTGGAACCATCTCGTTTGCTCCTGTAAGTCTCCTTTGCTCTCTTTAATCTTCATCGACAGCCGGCTCTGGTCCTCTGTCACTGCTTCCTTGTCGCCTAACCTGAACGCTGCCATCTTCTCATTCCGGATTACTTTAAGGTCTTTGGTGACCCATGGCTTGTTGTTTGGTAAGAAGCAGACAGCTTTTGTTGGTACACAGACGTCAACGCGGACGTTGATGTAGACTTTAACGTGCAGTGTGTCAGTCCATCAATGTCCTCACCATGTGTCTCAGTATGGCAGAAGAGCTGTAGGCCTCATCTAGTCCAGTGTCTTCTCCCTCCTGATGTGAGACAGTGAGGATTGTCGCACGATTAAAGTCACCAGTGATCGCACAGAGGAGGTCAGGATGTCGGGTCTGGAGCCTGGTTATGACTGAGTGAATGACATCACATGCGTTGCGTGTGGAGGGAATATGGGGGGGGGGGGGTGTGTGGCGTGTGAGAACTCTCTGGGCAAGTAGTATGGACGGAGGGCCACGGCCAACAGTGACATGACCACAATGACGCCCCCTGTTGTTGATGGACATGACCAGACCCCCCTCCTTTCCACGTTGTAAATCTCCAAGTATTAACAAGTAAAACTTTTACTTGCTGTGACCTTTTAAGACTTTATTAGAACTTCAAATGAAGTTTAAAGCCAAACTTTCGATGAAACAATCACCATAAATGAAAAGCTCTGCTATTGTACGAAATCATGAGCGTGCAATGTTGGACAGAATCTAATGCACCATATAAATGAGTTGATGTCAAATCTGTGCACCCACTACCTGTTAATAAGCAAATCTGTTCATAAACTTCATAACAGAGATAAAACTTATAGCACTATTCACAATTCAGTGTCAACTAAAATGTATGGACTCCTGCACATCAGGACAATGTTGCACTGCAGGAAGTTGTTCTGTAAAACAAAGGTTTTCAATCAGTGTCTTATATACACAGAACCACCCATGTAAAAATTGTTCTATTCAATCAACGCAATTACATCTTCACCAAAAGTATTATAGTTTGGACATTTCCAGTTGAAATGCTACAAATACACAGCAGCTGCTTAATGCACGTTAACAAATAAACATCTTTTTCGTCACATCCACAATCATACACAGTACGACAAGCAGTGAATGTTCCAAAATAGAATAAAATACAATATATAAAGTAAAATATTCATTTCACAGCTCACCACGTTCAGTCCATGTTGTTTTCAACACATCACCATTAAAAAACGTGTATTTTTATTTTTAACAAACTGTGTATTTCATCGTTTATTATTTATACTATTTTATAATATTAATGTAGTATTGGCTGTTTCATGCCAAGCTGACGTTACAGACTGTGGGTCCTGCTCTGTAGCAGGACCACAATCAGCCGAAACCCGCACCAGGCTCCTTCTGGTCCTGCTGAAACCAGGACCCGAACTTCAACCTTCAACCACCAACCACCAACTTCAACCAGTGGAGGCTCGTTGAGCGAGTCGCGCCAACTCGCGGACAACTTGCCGCTGTCAGTCAGTGCTGAGCTCGGTCGTACTCACCGTGTCTCATGGAAGTCTTCGTCTTCTCCGTGTCCCGTGGACGTCTTCGCCCTCTCCGTGTCCCGTGGACGTCTTCGCCCTCTCCGTCTCTTGTACCACCACCGCAAACCGGAGCGACAGAAATAAACCTGTCCGTACGTGTCCTAACCCCGCCTCTGCCGCTGGCTCCGCCAACCCCGGTGCGCCGTCATGAATAATTCAAACGAGCCGTTGCAAACAAACAGGTAAACAGTTAGCTCCTCCAGCTAGCCACGTCCAGCTAACTCACAGGAAACTGCTAGCATGGCGCTAACGCTCAAACACGCCCCCCTGAAGGAAACAACTGAAAAACATCCCCGAAAAATCGCTCCGCGCGTGTAAATACAATCCTGCCGACACCTCGGTGCGCGTGTTGGTGCGTCGCTGTGTACGTGAGTTTTAATGAGCCGTGAATCGAACTAAAACTGCAGGTTTGTGCTGCGACTTGCTCTTAGCACGTCTCATCGTGTTTTCCAGCCTGTCCGCGCTTTTATACTCCAGCGATGCTGCCGCGCGAGCGACAGCGGAGCCGGCTAGTCATTTGCCACAATAAGCTCATGCCTCTCCCGAGCGGCAGTCTGATTGGTCGCCGTGCAGGGAGGCGGGACAATAGTCCGAGGAGACAGGTGTCCTGAGCGGCGCCTGACCAGAAACACGAACACTGTTTGGAATTAAACGATTTAACGTTAGAAAATCAAATGTTTTGGCCGAAAACTAAATGCCTACAGAAACTAACACACACGACGACTGTGTCCAACAAAGTTTTAATCAGAGGCGTGTGATTTTATCCTCTTTCAGCTCCACGGAGAGCTTGAACTCTCTTGTTCACCCCTGTAGTTTTAGGGCGTTTTTTCGCCCTGACCTTAGTTTTGGAGGCAACATCGAATCTCTGGCCTTTATTTGGCTTATGCAACAAGATCCATAAAACACAACCTATAGTTCGTTAAATGTTTAACTGTAAGAATACACGGATGTTATTATACTCCTCTGATGGTAAAAGACATAGTTTAAGAATAAAAATCAACCTGAGAGGCAAAGGGAGGGATAGAATTTCATTTGTAATCAAAGGTAATTCATATTTTATCTCAGAGTTAATATGTTGATTTAAGATGACAAAAGTTGTCCTTTCCCCACTGTGCAGACCTGGACAGCGGTGTTATCATAAATGGTGTTCTTTTCAACTGTGAGGTGTCACTACTTGTACACTAAATATTATATAAAGAAAACTTTAAAATTCTAATAAAACCCATCACATGTTAAAACTGACAGCAAACAAAACAAGCTGCACTTGTTGTATGAGCAACCGTATGAATGACTGCTGAGATCACTATTCTCTTGATAGTCTACTGGAGACAAAGTTTTGTGTAGGTACAAATGATTAGTTTTTGTCTGACCAACAAACAAAACCCAAACATAATTGCTTCACTGAACATTTTAAAATGTGATGATGTCAGGAAGCAGCTCTGCGTGGATATCAGTAATCATTTTATTACA
The DNA here is from genome assembly GCA_033026295.1 of Channa striata. NCBI lineage: Eukaryota > Metazoa > Chordata > Actinopteri > Anabantiformes > Channidae > Channa > Channa striata. The sequence continues at coordinate 49,068,263 of CM065168.1, forward strand.
TCCTTCACCTTCACCAGGTGGGGTCAGCTCCATAGAGCAGATTAGTTTGTTTCCTGTGCACAAAATTAAGATGTAGATGTGTGAAGTCATTTTTTGTTGTTTTTCAACAAGTGTTTCCATTTCATGAGATGTAAGTGCAAGAAAGAGCACAGGAAGTTGTCAACAGGTTCTGTTTCCAGAAGTTTTTTAAATTTTTTTGCAGAGTTTGGAAGCTCATTCCGCCGCCGTGGGATCACTGAGCTGAAGACCTTTGCTTGGTGGCTCCTGTGTGGTCCTGGGACCACCAGACGTCGTTCACCGGCAGAGCGCAGGATGGACCTGTAGACCTGAACCAGGGAGTTGAGGTCAGCAGGACTGTATTAGTCCTGTATAATAATATTACTGTACTAATATTACTGTATTAGTGTAGGTGCAACAGCTTGAAGAAGATGGAAGGGATCGGACCCAGAGAGCAGGTTTAATGTATTTCTATGTGTCTATTATTATCTGTATTAATTTAAATCTCCCTTAATCTCTATTTTTCATTACGTATTTACGTTGAATTATTTCTGATTAATTCAATGCGCCTTACATGTGTGAAAACTGACAATTACTGTTTGTTTTCATGTTTGCATATTGTTCTAAAAAAAAAAAAAAAAAAAAAGTATACGCATGCGCAGACAGGACCATTTGCTGGTGGGTCATGTGACATGGTTGCGTGACGTCACTACTGCCTCAGGAACTAACGTCTGCCATTTTAGACAGAATGTGGCGGCGAGACGCCAACAACAACACCCAGACATTATGGACCAGAATCCACAGGGAGACCCGGGACCAGGACTTTATATTCTACAGGGATCACAAAAGCGGAGCGAAAAAGGACAGCGAGGACCCGGATCTCCCCAATCTGGACCTGTACAAGAACGGAATAAAAGAAGAGAACCAGGACCAGGGGTTTGTCCTCATAGACCACAGTGAGATCACAATGAAGGAGGAGAACCAGGACCAGGATTTTAAAAGTTATGACCAGTACAAGACTAAGGAGGAGAACCAGGACCCGTATTTCACTGTACAGGATCTTTTGTCCAACAAGGTAAAACAGGAAAACCGGGACCTGGATTTCATTGTAGAGGATCTTTTGTCCAATAGGGTAAAACAGGAGAACCGGGACCCGGATTTCACAGGTCAGGATCTCCTGTCCAACAGGGTAAAACAGGAGAACCGGGACCCGGATTTCATTGTAGAGGATCTTTTGTCCAACATCGTAAAACGGGAGAACCGGGACACGGATTTTACCGGTCAGGATCTCCTGTCCAACAGGGTAAAACAGGAGAGCCAGGATCTGGATTTCATTGACCAGGCTTACTACAAGGTTGTAATAAAGGAAGAGAACCAGGAGCCGGAGCTGAACCCCCGGAGCCCCGACAGAGCTGGTCCCAGCGATCATCAGGTCAGTGGTTTGAGTATAATAGTGAAAAACGGCGTCAACGGGACGTCGAGTCCAAAGTGTCTGCGGCATAAATACGGTTCTGGTCTTTTAGTCGGATTCGTTTCTTACAGGGAAATAAAACACACACAACGTGGACCAGAAGAAACCGGTGACGTAATAACTCGGGCTTCAACTAAGGAATTATCTGAATGAATTCATAGACATTTTCTCATCTTTGTAAGATACTCTGTGGAATCTGGTTATGACATCAACGTGATCTGTGAAACTGGTTTGTCATATGTAACATTGAACAGTTGTTCCAAATATTTTTCATTTCGTATGTATCGTGTGTGTGTAATTTTGTCTGGCTTCAGTGACATAATATAATGTCCTGCCTTCCTAGACCTTTCTAGTTTTACACAACCAGTTTGTAATGTAAAAATATCATTTATAGGAAAACCTTAAATGTTTAGTAAAGAAGTATAATACTACTACTACTACTAATAATAATATAAATTATGTTATTAGATTATATTTTTTGTTATTATTTTCTTTATATTATTTTTAGTAGTAGTAAATACTGGAAACACCAAACTAACTATTAGCAGAGCTCACAGAGAACCTTGTCGTTTGGTCCCTCCCAGACTTTGGACGATACGTCGATTTGCGTAGACCACAGGTAAAGACGTGAAGACACGATCCAATTCAATTCAACTTTATTTATATAGTTGAGTCCAGACCATACAGACATTTAGAGAACCACATGAAGCCACATGAAGCAATAAAGACGCAGTGAACGTCACATCTGCTTCCTGGATCGACTGCAGCTCTTTCTTCACCCATTTGTTTTATGTCCAACAGTGTTTTAGCATGTTGGACTTTGTCCACCAGATGGGGACACTGGGTCATTTGTTGTCTTCACAGCAGGACCTTCATCAGAGTTGGCAAATATTCTTCCAACATGTTCACAGATTCTTCACAGGGAATATTCCCAAACATTTATGAAATGTGCAGCAGGTAAAGTTCTGCTGACTGATTTGAATCTTCTTCTTCATAAACGTCACCCGGTGATTAATGTCTGGACTAACGTGTGTTTCATATAGAGTTTAATTCAGGTAATTTAGTCTGTGTGGTTGCTGCAAAAATTGTATTCAGTTTTGCCAGTTTATTAGGAACACCTACAGGTCACCAACGGTCCAACAATGAGTCCTCACGTTATCAGGGTGTTTTTTTTAAAACTATTTTAGAGGAGAAGATTCAGCCTCTGTACGATCAACGTATCATCATCTGCTCTTGTTCCAAGAGAAGCCAAAAGCTGTTACAAGCTGAAACCTTTAAGTCATTTTTTTATTAATCTGAAGAAGCTACAGTTTAACACTCACCCAGGAGAGAAGCTGTGTCCTTACTTTGGAATTAATCTTTTGGTGTTAAGAAATCTATCGCAGCACTCAAGTCAAATGAAGCCGAGCGAGTGCTTAACACCATGGTCACTGTGAAGTTGGTCCGGTCCAGTGGATTTGATCCGCTATGTTCTGCGTCTCAACAGCTGAAAGGCATCGTGATTAGTGATTTGTTGTAACTGCGCAGAGGGAAGAAATGATGCCCAAGTGGAATCTTTGGTGATGAATGGGTTATTTAGTTGCTCCGTGACATCTAACGTGTTCTCTCTCTGTCTTCCTTCGTTTTTTAGGGACAACGAACAAGTGAACCGGAACAACACTGCTGCACGAAATGTGACAAGACCTTTGCGACGCTGAAATCCCTGAAGGCTCACGAGAGTAGTCACAGTAGACATAAACGTTACCCCTGTGACCAGTGCGGGAAAGCCTTCATCACGCTGGACAATCTAAACGTTCACCGGTGTGTTCGCTCCGGGACTAAACCCTGTCGATGCGAAGAATGTGGCAAAGTCTTTCACAGCAGGAAGTTTTTAACGATCCACAAATATGACCACACTGAGGAGAAACCTCCCACCTGTCCGCAGTGCGGGCAGGCGTGCTACAGTTTGGGTGAATTAAAAATCCATTTACGTCTCCACGCGGGACAGAATCCGTACATATGTGACGTGTGTGGCAACGTCTTCACCAACGTGAATTATTTAAGGCTTCACCAGAACCTCCACACTGGCGAGAAACCTTACGTATGTGACAAATGTGGCAAAGGATTCCCGTTCAAAACTGCTCTCAAATCACATCTCCGCTCGCACGCTCGCGTGAAACCACACGTGTGTGAGCGCTGTGGGAAAGGATACACCAATCTGAGCACTCTAAGAACTCACCAGCGTCTTCACACCGGAGGGAAATGAAAGCTGTGGAAAATCCGTCTCACGGTGCAAACGCAGAGCTTAACAGCGCCCGCCGGAACCTCCGAGCTGGGATCGGCCAGAACCAACTAAAGTCTGCTTAGATTACACCTGATGCACAAATGACTGACATTTATTAACAAGGACGGATGGAATGTAAATCTGGTTACGTGCATTTCGTCATTTACTTTTGTTACTAAGAAACAGACTTTACAGCCTGTTGTAAAGTCTGTGTCATTTCGAAGAAACTGCTCTTTGGGGAGCGTTTGCTTATCACCAGAATCATTTTTAAACGTCGCTTCTCGTCGTCATTCGCACACAGTCACGCTCGGATGACGGCGGCTCGCTGGGAATTTGCCCGAAGGCCCAGAGGCCAGAGCTCTTCGTAATAATCCCGTTTGTATAAAGCTTGTGTTTGCTCAGGTTGATCCTTGTGTTATGTTTGATTTTGTTTGAAGATCTAAAGAGGTTTAGTATGAGATAAAGTTTTTATAATTCACAGTGATGTATAAACAAATATGTTTTTTAGCCTTTTAAAAAAAAAAGTTTACTCATTTACTTACTTTACTACAGATTCAGCTGAATCTGCTGTTAATATGATGCAGAACAGACATGAAAATCCTCTCAATAAATAATAATTGCATTTATAATTTTGTATGATCTGCATTTTTATTAGTGACCTTCTGCAGATATGATCATTTCCTCAAGGTTTTTCTGTCATAACGGTTCAAGACTACTACAGAGCGGTTTATGCCGTGATGGTTTCGCTGTGGAACCCGTTCTGAAGGCCGTACAGGTTCAGGGTCACTGCCTCCAGACCTGAGGACTGTACAGGTCAGGGTCCGTGGGGTTTCCGGGTGGTAGCAATAAAAAATATAAATTAATTAAGTTTTCAGCACAGTTGTTCAGTGGCCACGGGTCCGTCCTGTTTGAAGAACATTTCATCTATACCTGTAATGTTGGGGGTTTACATGTGGCCCCAAACTGTTCTAGCAGTTTCCTCCTAATGCACAGTTCATAAGGCTGAATATTCATTTATAGGCTCTTTTCAGGCTTTTCCAGCTCAACTTTTTAATTTAAAAAAAAAATCGCTTGTAGTTTGTCTGAAAACTGAAGCCAGCAGAGTGAACACGTGGCACCTCTTCATCTGAAACAGCTTCTGACATTCAGCACCTGTGTTTGTGAGGCCACACTGGCCCCTGAACCCAGAGCTTAGAACTGATAAGCTGTATCGGGTCTCGGCGGTGGAGTTCAGCCTCCCTGCCGTGGAAAAATGGGAATAAAATGCTACAAAATGCGGTTCGATCGTTACTGCTCAACACTCACCTCCAGGAGCGTTTGGTTGCCGTCACACAGGAACAGGAACAGGAACGCTCTGATGTCGCTCCCGGAACTATAGTTAATTAACTCATCACTGAGACTCTGTACCGGCCTTGACCGGTTTTTAAGGTCACGATCTTTAAGGTCTTGTCTTGTTCTCAGGGAGGACTCTGGATTTTATTTTATTTTTTTTTAATGTGGGGAGATCACTAAATTTCCTTATCATTTCCTCTATGATCAGCCAAGCCCCCCATGCTTCAGAGTAAGGCTGTCAGCTATTTCACTGCTGTACTCAAAAAGACCAAAGATTAAGAAACAACCGTGACTACAAATTCACTGGAGTGACGGTTTGCTGCCTGGGATCTTTCTGGCACGTTGGACGAGAAACCAAATTGTTCGTCCGTCGTGTTAATGGTTCTGTTTACAACGCTCGTGCAGAAGGTCAGCTGTGCTAACCAGTCACGTATCAGTAGGTTTATCTGAGCCTAACCATGAGCAGTTACCTCTGACCACGCTGAGGCCTCCTGTTGCAGTTTCCTCATTCTCCCCACGACTTCACCTCACACGAGCAGCTTGAGCCTCAATCGTGTCTAATGTGCAAGACCAACAAACGGTGAAGAAACACTGAAAATCAGAAATACATCTCATGAAAGTGAAAACATTTGTTCTTGTGAAACTTTCAGTGTTTTCTCCTTGATTCAGATTTGATGCTGCTCTATTTCTCAGCAGCTCTGGATAAAAGCGCCTGTCAAATGACTCAATGTCAGTGATGAAAGGGGAGAATTTCTGCTTGTGGTTTAAATTTGAAGCGAAGATGTAAAATCTGAACTTTTGCTCCAGCTGGTAGGACACAGCGTTCTATTAGCTTCATGTTGTAAGAAAAAACTTTCGCAAAAGTAAGTTGTGTTTCATGGTTGCATGATGATTGTTTTGTAATGTAACTGCCGCTGGTTTCTCATAATGTGCATGTCGTCAGATTAAAAGCTGTTTCTGACGTTTGACCCCAGGCTCATTACAAAGACATGATGATCATACATCATTTTCAGACTTACTCACTGATTCAGAAAGTTTATACCTCGACCAAATACGTATGAGCGGGAGAGGACGGAGCAAAGGTTTCTGAGATCCTATGAAGACTTTTGTGGCTTCAGACTGATGCAGAAAAACCAAATTGATTATGAAGAAAATCTCTGCATTCTTCTGCAGAACCAAGTAGACAACATTTAAAATTCAACATGTCTCTGGAATCATTTTACAAACTCACCCACTAATGTGGAACCCGCAACAGATACTGTTCTATTTCTTATGACAGGGCGTTCATTTGTATTATATCAGCAATATTTAGTCAGTCATACACAGTGGCAGTGGCTGAGGTGTGTGTGTGTGTGTGTGTGTCTGCTCAGACATGTGAAAACAAATGAAATTTTTTCTGACAGTTTTATTATTTGCTGCACGTTTCAAATAATGTTTAGATTAATAATGTTTAGATTAATAATCAGTCGAGTAAGATTCACAGATATTAAGCTGATTAGAATTTTCAGGGCTCTGTCACGTTTCAGATCTGTAGCTGATGACACAGTGACGATCCCTCTGTTACGTCTCCACATTCTGGAGAGGAAATTAGCAGCTGAAGCAACATCACGAAGCAGATTCAGTGGAGGGAGGCGTTTCTTCTGGATCTGTAGAGAGAGGAGGACAATGTGGGTTAGTGCAGTGATCAGTTAGTTATCAGACACGTTTACATCAGTCAACAGGAAGTGATGTCAGTGTCCTGACCTCTGACCCTCAGCCTGCTCTGAGGGGATGATCCGGTCTCATCAGTGGAGCATGAGTAGAGACCTTCATCAGACTGTTGGACTTTACTGATGGTGAACTCCTGAACTTTATCCCCAACGAGGATTCCATCCTTGAAGAAATTAGCCGAGACGGTTCCATCTTTTCGGTTTTTACAGCGCAGAGTGACGTCGCTTCCTGTCACTACAGGAAGTGCAGGGATCTCCAGGATCAGATGTTCATCTGAACAACACAAACAGTCAGAGTTACGGCAACAGAGCAGAGTCACATCGCGTGTTGTTTGGCAGCAGGTGGTTTCTGTACCTGTTAGAGTGATGGTGACCTGGTCGCTCTTCAGTCCAGACTTGCTCTCACACCAGTAAACTCCAGTGAAGTTTAAGTAAAAAGCCAGAGAACAGTAGGAAACAATGAACCTGTCAAAGTCTGCACAAGATCCTCCACACTCCACCGTCTTGTTCTCTATGGTCCTCATCACCATCCAGTCATCAACTGTCTGTCCGTCTTCAACGCAAGTCACAGAAATGTAAGGACCATTGGTGAAGAACTGCTGAAGGCTGGGAGTGACATTCACGGAGACTGGAGGACAGAGGACAGACACACAGGTCAGGGGTAGAAAAGGGATGGAAAGTGTCATGTTTGCTTGTAATGGAGTCAGACTAAAGCTCCTAACCTCTGAGGTGAATGGGTGGAGGTGGAGGGGTGGGGGCTGACGGAGGATCTGTAGAAGGAAATCAGGAGAAACTTCTTCAATTATCACTTTATGATGAACAGAACCGAGTTGTGTGGAGTCCTTCTCCATTTCCATAATGTTCCATAATGAAAGATCCATAATAAAAAAAACATCAAACAGTTTTGTATTCTGGAGATTCTGCTTTAATCCTCTTACTCCCACCCTGACAAACACAGACTCCTTCAACCACGGTCTCGTATTCTAAGTGCTAACATTCATCCCAGCAGCTTAAAGTTTCCCGAGCAAATTCTGAAACGCAGCGTCATGAAACCAACAGAGCCACATCATTTGTGAAAATACTGACTGTAATAGTCTGTCTTCATAATATAAACAGGAAGTGATGTCGGACCCCTGACCTCTGACCCTCAGCCAGCTCCGAGGAGATCTTCCATAGGTAGTAGCAACACATGAGTAGGAACCTTCATCAGACTTTTGGACATTGTGAATGTTGAGTTCTGTTTGCGGTTCTGGTTCTGGTCCAGCTACAACCAGGCTTCCGTTGATGAAGAAATAAGCTGCGACTGTGGAACCGTTCCTCGTTATACAGTGTAGCGTGAGGTTGCTTCCTATTATGACAGGACGAGCAGGGATGTCCAGGATGGCATGATCTGGAAAACAGAGAGCGAGTCACAAATACAGACCGGATCCACATAGAGACGGGGACTGTGTCCACAGGAGGGGATGTTTGAATTTTTTCCTACTGAATTCAGTTAAAGCACAGATGTGTGTTCGTGAATGATCCGAAAGAACACACACATGAATCGGTACCTTCAATCTGGATAGTGACGTATTCACTCCTCTGCCCGTTTCTGTCTTCACACCAGTAAAATGATGTGTCCTTATTGTCCAGATCGGACAAGATGACGGAGGAACCGTTCACTGTGCCAAAGTCCCTCAGACCTGGTCTGCACAGATTGTGTCCTCCACTGTGTTTCATCGCTGTCCACCCAACAGCTGGCTGTCCGTCGTCAAGACAGGTCAGCGAGAGGGATTCTCTGATGAAGAACTCCAGGCGGTTTGGACTGACATTCAAATAGACTGGAGGACACACACACACACACAAAGACGGACGGAGTCAACATCTGTGTATTATTGTTGGAGTGTCGGTGGTTGTTGTCACCTCCATCATCTCACCTTCAGAAACAGTCAGTCCAGACAGCAGCAGCACAGACAGACCTGCAACAGGAGGACAGAGGACACTGAAGGTCAGAGTTCAGTGTCAGGTCCTGGCACACCACACTGTGTGGTTACAGTTAGGGAGGGAAAAATGTGCATGAACTGTCGGGACATGAGGACGGGATGGACGTTCCGCTCAATGTACATTCAGGACAATCAACTGGTTACTGTCCGTCCTCCAGTAAGTTTTCAGTTATCTTCGATAATTTCAGCTTATAGCTCCAGAATTTTGTTGGGAGGCTTTTAAACGTGTCAACGGTCCACTATGACATTTATGAAAATATGAATAAAACCCACAAAAAGTACCAGAGAGTGATGAGGGACACCATCAACATCAACACTTTGGTTTGTGCTGCCCCCACCTTTTTTATTTCGGTTAACAAAGGTTTCACAAGCCAGAGTTTATCATATGTGGTGGGGCTCAGCTTCCCCAGGCCTCTGCAGCCGGTGCATGTGGACAAAGTTCATGGTCTAGCTGACGACACGCTGCACTGACCAACGTCCCGTCTTTTCAGATTTGGAAACTACTGACGGCTCATCACATCACATTTTGTACAAAGATGTTTGTACATTTTGCAACGAGTATTGAGTAAGTCTGCTCTGTTTTCTAACTGCTGCGGTAAAAGTTTGGAGGTTTGTACATTTTCCGGATGGAACAGCACAACTTGTTGACATGTTTTCATATTTACATTTGCACTTAGTCATTTGGCAGATTATTTTTTTAATTCAAACTGACATACACGTGTTTAAATGTCAGATTAGAGACTTACAGGGTACGTTCAGCAAACTGACTGTTACATTGATAGTTCCTATGGATACATGTCTGATATTACGTGATAACAATAAGAAAACTCTGTGGAATAACTGGGGAACAAGATAAGAATATGAAAAATACCTACAGCGTAAGTATTTTGTTAAATAATTACATGACAAGTGCCACGGGACACTGGGGTTCGACTCCAGTGATTTTTGGCTTTATTGATGTGTGTTTGACACACGTGTGTCCCGTTATTCCAGTTATTGTAGTGTTTTGTTGTAATGTCACTTTTCCTCTAACTGAATGTCACCCAGACGTTCTGGTGACGGTGACGTTACCCTAAAGTGCTTCTCTCCAGCCCTAAAGTAGTTTGTTTCTGTACAGTCCTTCCTCTGACGCCCATGGAGCATCAAACACTGTGGCTAAAGTCCACCGGCAGCAGCAAGGCCGGACACAGTTGTTCCCCCGGATTCAAATTGTGGCGCCCATGAAGCGTCCAATAGTAACGGCGATAAAAGCCTGAGGAACGTCGATATCAGACAGTGTGAAATAACAGGTAACAAAGGGCTTCAGAGGCGGCAGCACTGAGCCACGAGTTGCATGGGATATTTTATTAATAATCAATAAGAGATTAAAACGCTGATTGACTTTGGGTTTTCGTGCTAAAAATAAAAGCACAATTTATTTTCCCCATAATCACTTTATTTAAAAACTCCTTTGTTGCCTGCTGTTCTACAGTACGAGGATTTAAAGTGGAGCTTCTCACCCTCGTCTAACCTGCAGTTACACGGTAACTATTCACAGTCATCATGTAATTATTAGTAAGTTCCCCTTAACTTCCAATTATTCATTTATGAGTTAACAGATTTTTCAATGTAGATTTAGAATACAACAAAATCATTAAAATAAAAAAAGAAAAAAGAAAATACATTGTGCAATAAATATTTAAAAAACGATGGTAAAAGTTGCCTTGATTTTTTAAACTTTGATTCAAGTAATGTTTTATTTTTATTTGTACAAATTAATAAAAAGGTCATTGTGATTCAGAAATTATTACTTGTAAAATTATTGTTTTTAATAAGACTTTAAAGGACTAATAATGCAGAACAAATCACACTTTTAGCAAACAGCACTGATTTACTTAACATTTGTGCTTTTTTTAAATGACAGAAAAACGAATATTTTCCTCCCAGGCTCTGTGGGGACCTCTTCATGTGGAGGACCTGGTACTTTGATTTTGTAAAATCCACATGTGAGGAGACAAACTGTGAACTTACTCTGCGCCAGAATCATAAAGTTCCCAAACATCTTCATCTTCCAGAAAATCCTGTTCACACTGAAGTAACAGATGGTTCAGAAACTGCTGCAGGACGTCAGCTCACTGCTGCTGATCATCTGCTGACACTCAGTGAAAAGCTCATTTCCACAGGAAGTCTCCGTCTGTGTGAAGTTATTATCAATACCCTTTCAAAATAAAAGGTCTGTAAAACCACACGAGGTTCAAATGAATGTGAACTAGAAAATCGAAGCCTGACTCACAAAAATGAACAAGACTTCTACCAGCAGCTGAGGGTGGGAGGAGGCCTGAATTAATGCAATAACAATGATTTAGTGCATTTTATGATTTACAAATGTAAATGCAGTTCAAATAACAAACGGTAAAGTTCAGATCCTTTCCCCTTCCCAGTGGTTTTTCTTTTTCATACACCTCTACACCCAAAGCGTGCCGGCAACCTGAAAGGACAAAAACCTACAACAAATCAAACCTACTCGACCCTCTACTCACCAAACTGTCCAAAGACATTTGCACAGTCCTGGGACCTGCAATACTAGACGCTGTTAATCTAACTAATATGACTATGAGGAAGTATCGGATCCCTCATTCTAATGACAATTCACCTTTTAAATGGAAATTCACCATGCCGTGTTTCCATGTCATTTAAAAATGCATTTCCCAGTTCGCAGACAATTCAACCCTCAGTTCAGTTTGAATTATTAGGATTAACAAACTGAATGGAGGCTAAGTCAGTTGCATGTCATATGGTTTTCTGGTGTCTTCTTTCAAATGTGCAATCAAACAGCGTCCTCTTATGGAATGATTTCCCTTTCATAAATCAAGAGAATAGTTTTCAATTTCAGAGAGCACTTTTTATGTTCAGATGTCGAGACAGTGGAGTCCCGGTTCTTTTCCAAACATGGAAGAAGAGACACTGGTCTGTATTCAGACTGTTGACATGGGAAATGCCTGTATGACATCTGTTTTTCTTACACGACCATAGTAGAAAATAATACTACTAGTTACTTTTCAGATAAAACTGGACCCTGTAGATGCTGATTTCCTGCTGCCCTTTCTACAGTCAGATGGCTGGATTTTAATACAGCGTTACGTGACCTGCTTAATGTAACTGTGTGTGGATGTAATTTTATTAACCCAGTTAAACTTTTCCCAGATGGTCCATTCCAGGTGCTCCTGACGAACCCCATGGACACGTGGCACCGACTGCAGGAAGCTGCCGGAGCCTGTGGACGACCACCTCGCCCTGACGGTGTGTGTGCAATCCGAGTCCCCAAGCTGTGAAGGAGATAAGTTGTCGACCTTGTAAAGCTACTTGGACCCAATATATAATTTGTAATTGCACTTGATAAGTAAGATGAATAATGATCATAATTCATCACAAAGTTTCTTTATAATATCTGCCGGTGACCTCACTAGCCAACACCAGAGATAGGATAATTGCTGATCTGATAATTCCTTCAGACAAGAGATTCCATATTAGGCCTGAAAATGAACCATGTGGTATGTAAATAATTGTGTCTATAGCTGCTTTGCATGAAGATTGCAAAAGTAAACATCCATTACATTAATCGAATCATTTATGCTCTTATGTTCTACCTCTTCTCATTAAAATGACTTGCTTTGCTGCTGTGGAGGAATAAAATCTGTAATTTAGGGCGACACTGAAAGTGAATTCCAATCTGACTGATAATGAATGAATGAATGGATGAATGAATTTAGAAGAAGTGGTGAGATTTCACAGTATTACCCAAAAGTGCAAGTGGCACTTCAAAATTTTTAATTCAAGTGGAAATAACAGGTTCATGTTCTAAAATACACCAAAACAAAGAAGCCCACATTGAATTCAAAATGCTGAATTCCTTGTCAGTCATCATGTGATTATTTCCCTTCACCTAATTCTAGGACGATCCCGTCAGACTCTCCCAGCTCTTCGACATAAAGTAAAGGCTTGTAAAGATGTGGGTGATAATACTTCTGTAAGTCCTGCTTCTGTCCAATTCTGCTGCAGTGATTTGAAAAAGTAACTCAGAACTGTACATAAGAAAAGTACTTGTTCTAAAAATCGACATGATATTGAACTAATATTCTGAAACTGAACAATATTTTGATTCATTTTGTAAATGTTGAGTCTCATAAAGGAGATTCCAGCGAGCCTGGTCAGGGCTGGATGACGTGAACAGCTGGAGGTGGTCGCTGGCAGACAGGTTTCTATAAACCTGGAGAAGGTGACAGGAAGTGGTCGCCCGGAGAACCGAACGATGAGGACAGAGAAGAACATTATTCATTTTGTAAAAAGGTGGATGCAGGAAGGGGATGAAACGAGCGTGAGTAGAAGAGCTGGAACAGGTGAGTGTGAGCAGGGACGTGGATCTGAAGCCCTGGAGAAAATCAGACACACAAACTTTGATCAGCCTTGGAGCTCGGGCCTCGGGCCGTCCTTTCAAAATTCATGTCACGTCAAAAGTGATGACGACAGGAACAACAGCTGACGGGAGGAGCTGGACCAATGAGTCAACTACACGTCCCAACGTGTTCCAAGAACTTCTTCTTCCTCGGAATCCATGTTGGCAACTGTCCCGGTATCCAGCCGTTAAGTATTTAAATATGTTTGAGGCCATTCAAAGCGAGGGGAACTGTAGGCAAACAAACTGAACAATCCAGCCGAGTGGTGAGTGACGTCCAGTTCCTTTCTGCCACATGTGTGAACGTGCTTCCGTCTGTGGAGGGTTCACAGTGTTCTGGAGGACGTGTCACTGGCGTCTGGCCTCCATGTAGAGGATGTTGTATGTTGGAAACATATTGGAAAGGTGCTTGAGGCAAATGTATAATTTTTATATAAGACTGGATGAATAAAACATTGATCTGAATTCATCACAGCATTTCTTTACATCACACGGCTGTGACCTCACAATCCATCGCCAAAGACGGGATCATTCGTGATGTGAAAGATGCTTCAGACAAGAGATTCCATATTAGGCCTGAAACTGATCCATCAGATATGTAAATAACTGTTTCCATAACTACTTTGCATAAAGATCGCAAAACAAACATCCACTCAACGAGGTTAGCGTCCAAGTAGATAAGTCACGTCTTCATCAGTCAGACACTGAAAGAGAGACCGTGAACAAACAACCATGGAAAAACTGCTTCACGCCATCATCATCATCATCATCGCTGCATCAGGTGAGTTTGATTTGTTTTCGAAATTGTTTTGTTATAATTAGTTATTTCTCATGCTTTTACGTTGTGATAAGTTACAATTTTACCTCGTCATAGTAAATTGACTCAATTTGCTGCTTCGGAAGATGTAAAGCTGTAATTTCGGGCGACACATCTGTTTTTAATCGCCGTCGTGAGTCTTTGTTTTTTGTGAATCTGCAGCAACTTGTGTGCGAGTCTCTGAAGTTGCTATGTGTTGTAAAGCAACTTACAGTAAAAGTAAGATGTACAAACGTTAGTCTGAGTAAATCCTCCTCTGCAGATTTTAAAAAAAGGAAAACAGGAGGAAACTTGACCTGAATTAATAAGTTATCCACACCTGAACACGCGTCATTTTACAAAGTCAAACTGCGGTAAGTCATTTCGATCCTGATCTAATCAACTTGTCTGCAGGTTTGTGTGTTGTGTCGTCACACGCTGAGCGTCGGTACCACTTCATTTATGAGCACAAGAACCTGACTGAGGCTCGGAGTTACTGCAGAGAACATTACACCGACCTGGCCACTGTAGAAACCCTGGAGGACGTGAACACACTGACCGCCATGGCCAACTTAAGCCAAATGATCTATTCATCTAACAACTACGTGAGTCCGACTCCTTGCTTGTCTGTCTTTGACTTGCATGCGTGTGGGACCCCCAGCGTCCTCGCCCCTTTGACGTACCTTTGCTCAGACTCTTTGGTTACGAACTTCCGTGATTAACCTTCTCCGCCTGTCTGCTCAGCGTGTCTGTTATTTCCTCTGGTAACATGTTCTGTTGAAGCCTCGACCTGGTGTTTCACCTGCTCCCTTACATTTACTTCCTGGCTCCTTAAAGACACTTTGGGATTTGTTCCCTCCCTTGTGTTACCGGAACTCCGTCTTCCTCATTGTCCACTGTTCCTGCACGTCTTACCTGACTGCTTCCTCTACCTTTGTGGCTTATGTGAATAGTATTAAACTAAGCTCGGGTTAACACACTGTGGTGCAGAGTCCTGATGAGTCCTGGTTTGTGTTGCAGTGGGTGGTGGAAGTCAAACTGAAGGTCTGTGTGTGTTTCCTGATTTGCTTCAGTTAGTAAAGCTGTAGAGGACCACACTGATGAGAAGCTACGAGCTTGTAATCTTTGACTTCAGCAGCTTTAGAGGTTCAGGAAGGTCAAATGCTAATGAGTGAGCGGTGTTTCCAGCGAGCCTGGATAGGGCTGTACGATGACGTGAACAGCTGGAGGTGGTCGCTGGCTGACGCAGCTTTCTACAAACCTGAAGAAGCTGACTTCAAGAACTGGGCGGATGGAGAACCCAACAACGACAGGAGCGTGGAACGCTGCGCAGACATGTATGGTAATGGATTTTGGAACGATGAGGACTGTGAAATGCCATTTTCGTCAGTTTGCTCTGATTGTAGAGGTGAGGAAAAAGAAACCAACTTGTTTTTTAAAAACTTGATTTTTTATAAGTTAGTACAACAACAAGCTAGTAAAAAGTTACAGTTATTCTTCACAATATTGACATTTTTGCAGACTGATAAACTCTTTTTACATGATCGTGACACTGAGCAGTTGTTAGTTAAACTCAGTTGGGCAATTTTCCACCTGTTTTTTGAAACATCACACAGCTACTGTACAAAAACCACGACTTCTTATCGTTTACATGTCACAGGTTCTTTGTGCCAGTTACACTCAAAAATAGGTTTCAGATTATTGACATCGTCGTTTTTAACATATTACACAGAGTCCGATCTTTTCTGGAAAAGACTTGAACGATATAAATACTATGCCACACACGTGGAGGTCAATAACGGACAATCTGCATGTTGTGATAATGCTGTTGTTGGTTTTTCAGGGTCAAATGTGACATTTGTCCTCGTCAACACTCCTATGTCATGGGCCCGGGCCCAGAACTACTGCAGAACACACTACACAGACCTGGCCAGTGTGAGGAACATGACGGAGAACCAGAAAGTAGCAGGTCTAACACCTTCAGGAAAGAAAGTCTGGATCGGCCTTTTCCGAGACTCCTGGAAGTGGTTTGATGGTAGTACCTCCTCATTCAGGTACTGGAAAAGCCTAACAAACGAACCAAATAACTTGGGGAATAAGGAAGATTGCGTTGTAGCAGACTTCAATACAACTGGACAGTGGGAGGACTTGAACTGTGATCACAAGAGAGCATTTATTTGCTACAGCGGTAAGTCGTGATTCAGCCAAATATTTATTGAACGTGTTCAGCATTTGCTAAATTGCACAAAAGTACAGCTGAGGCTCATGGGAGTTCACGTGTCCTGCAGTGGTTTGGTTATAGGGTTTGGCAGTGAATGAACGTAAATATCTGTATCATATTTCATCAAATCTTATGTTTGTGCTTTCACTCAACCATAAATTGAGAATTGAGATTTCTTTTCATTTTAATGCATCATTATTCAAACTTTTCTAACCGATGAAACCTGTTTGTTCCCGAAAGTTGTGTCACACAAGCGAGTGGTGAAAGTGAGGTTGGAGAAACAAAGCTCGTCTCTGAATCTGAACGACCCCGCTGTGCTGGGAGACATCTTGAAGCAGGTGAATCATGTTTTTCATAAACTGTAGATCGTTTTTTAGTTTGGGAAACAACATGAGCACACACGCGTTTTATTTCCTTTAATGCTCAGCAGGAAGTTGATCCTCCTAAGCTCTGTCAGACCCTGCTCGTTCTTGCTGGGTTGTCTGAACCCTGATGTTGTTATGTGTTAGACACTTGCTGATATTATAAGACTTTCACCCATGTGAGTTTTTGAAGGTTTTGCAGTGAAAGTAAATTCATAAAGACATTTCCTTTAAAAGAAAACGACATAAATTAATAATGAGTGAAAGTTCCAGATGACCATTTAACAAACGCCTTGTCTGATATTCAGCAAAAATAATAATGTTTTTGTGCCACAGTTCGAACAGAAGTTGATGGACAAAGGGCTGAATGGAGCCGTCAGACTGAGCTGGGTGACGCAGTCGGACGGAAACGTTTTCCACGAGGAGAAGAAGAAGAAGGAGACACTGGACTAACCAATGTTCCTTCAAACTTTATTGTAGCCTGAGTGTTTGCGGTTTGTTAATCTCTAGAACTTCCATGATTCTTTGAACTCAATCAGCTAATGAATTGGTTTCCTTTACGATAGCGTTTCAGAAGCATTAGCTTCATATTATAATACAAAGATCCGGGACGCTAACGCAAACATGCTAAATGGGCTGATACAGTAAGAGTTGTTCCTGATTTTAGTGACAGTGATGAGAAAAGGAAGGAGTGATGCACAGAATAGATCAGTTCATATTTGAGTTTTAAGACATTCTCAAGATATTGAAGTGTTTGTGCAGAGCAGCCAAATGTGGGAGGCGATGAAGCCAAGGCTTATCGTTCTTATGGAATTGTAATACAGCACTTTTTACATTGTTGTTTAAGATTCAAATAAATGAGTGAAATACGTTTCTGCTGACCTGATGAAACTTTACCGGAATTAATAAAATGATAACAAATGGGTCACTCCAGAACTGGAGGCCATGTTCTGTCCCATGCATGAAATTTCAAATAATCCATCCTCAAAATACTACAACAGATAATTACATTTACCCTGAGACAAAATGTGAAAAATGTATTTTTGAAAAGATGGTTTAAAATATTATTTAATATGCCAAATAAATCTGATTCCACCCTTCAAATGGTTAAATGAATTTCTCTTAAAATGTGTTTCAAATCTACTCTTCTTGATGTGGATTTATTGTCAGGTATCTAGTAATGATTAGATAATTAGTGCTTAATTATTATTAAAGCAATTTTGTCCCACAACATGGACTGAAATCCCTTTAGCTTGGAAAAGGAAACTCAGTGAGTCACATGACAAACAGTGACATCATCACGCCATCTGCTAATGCCCAAGGTGGACCACAGATAAGAGCTCTGCTCTATTTTTCATATTTTTTCACTCCAAGCACTGCAACGCTTTTACTCATATTATCAAAATAAGACAAATGACTTTCAACGTTTTTTTGTATTTTATAATTGCTAATGGTTCAGTGTTTATTCTTTATCCTGTTGGCAAATGTTGGAAAAAACAATCAGTCTTTTCAACAATGGATGAATGAAAATCACTGTAAATCACTGTGACACTGTAAATATTTTCCACAGTTTTATTATTTGCTGCACGTTTCAAATAATGTTTAGATTAATAATCAGTCGAGTAAGATACAGTTATTAAGTTGATTAGAATTTTCAGGGCTCTGTCACGTTTCAGATCTATAGCTGATGACACAGTGACGATCCCTCTGTTACGTCTCCACATTCTGGAGAGGAAATTAGCAGCTGAGGCGACATCACGAAGCAGATTCAGTGGATGGAGGCGTTTCTTCTGGATCTGTAGAGAGAGGAGGACAATGTGGGTTAGTGCAGTGATCAGTTTGTTATCAGACACGTTTACATCAGTCAACAGGAAGTGATGTCAGTGTCCTGACCTCTGACCCTCAGCCTGCTCTGAGGGGATGATCCGGTCTCATCAGTGGAACATGAGTAGAGACGTTCATCAGACTGTTGGACTTTACTGATGGTGAACTCCTGAACTTTATCCCCAACGAGGATTCCATCCTTGAAGAAATTAGCCGAGACGGTTCCATCTTTTCGGTTTTTACAGCGCAGAGTGACGTCGCTTCCTGTCACTACAGGAAGTGCAGGGATCTCCAGGATCAGATGTTCATCTGAACAACACAAACAGTCAGAGTTACGGCAACAGAGCAGAGTCACATCGCGTGTTGTCTGGCAGCAGGTCGTTTCTGTACCTTCTGTACCCAACTCAATGTGCAGGCGTTGGTCATGTCTCCATTACTGCCATGGACAGTTGATTGGGGAGACGGTCCATGTCGCCACAAAACTTTTTGACCTGATATAATACCTCATTACTTTAGGTGCCAATTGTTGAAGTGTCAGGATTTCATTTTACTACTCTGAAAGCTGTGAGTGTCAGTCGCCAACACAAACAGGAACTTTTCGCTTCAGGATGTTTTTGACACCTCACAATGAGAATGAGCTGAGGCTTCTTTTGGCTTCAGTTTGAGTAGAACATGTAAATCAATGCCATAAAATTCCCCTCTGACTTCCTCATATTAGCATATATGTCAATACTTGTAGCTTGAAAATGCCTCCAGATGACATCACTTGTTATCACAGTCACACTGCTTTTCATACGATCCTATCTGAACTGATAATGAACAAAAAACTCCTCTGGATGATGTCACTAGAGATGCAGTATGGACTGGTGTCCACGGGGGGCAGGACACCCTGATTATAGACACAACAGAACCTGCTGGTATCTGAGGAGGACGACCCAGGAGGCGTCAACCGACTCAGGTTCAGTGACAAAAAAAGAACATTCGTATAGAAACTAAACAGAAAAGTTCACGGTCTCCTGGTTTCCTGTAGTTTATAGTGACTAATGCTTGTAAAGTGCAGGAAACGTCCCTCTGTTCAAACCTGAACAAATGAACGAGTCAGTGACTTAATCCGAGGCAGCTCTTATAGATCAGTGACCCCTGACTTCTGTCAGCAAAGGAACAACCAAGAAATGAACATTTATTCATCTAATAACTACTAGGATAAACACAGGTGATAAACAGATGAAGTACAGATCAAGGAATAAACATTTGGTCTAAATATTAATGTTCATCACAGGAAATTTAAATGCAAATGTGAGCGGATGGTGAAAAAGTAAAAGGTTCAATTTCAAGTATTTTCAGGAAAAACATGTGGTTAAACTAGCGGTTTATTTTGCGACATGAGCCCATCACGGAGCCTAACATGGGACTCAGTTTTTCCTACAGGGTCCCTGAACATGTTCAGAACCTGAAGTGACCGAGAAGCGGAGAAGAAGCAGCAGCGCTCTGTCTTTGTAGAAACACCAAAGAAGCTCCGGGAGTCTTCTCGCTTGGAAATGTGAGCTGAAATTAATTGATTTAATGTCCCAAACAGCATAAACATATTGACCTCTGACCTGTATCTACAGTAACTGACCTTGGACCAGCAGCTTTACTGTAGTCACACTCAGGTCGTCTCCAAACCTGCGCACAGTGCAGGTGTAGGTTCCACTGTCTCTGACGGTGGGTTTTCTCAGAGTCAGACTCAGGTCTCCAGTCTGCAGAGCATCAGTCCTCATTGATGTTCGGCTGTCGTAGTCTCTGTGTTGTTCACTGAGATTGTCACCATCCGGTTTACGTAGGTGAATCCTTGAAGGAGTGAGGCCATAGCGGTCCCACACCACAGTGGAGCCACTGGAATCAAGTACTGACACATGGCAGGGCAGGATGACAGACTCCTCCCCCTCAGTCACCTCCACACCTGAAGACACACACACACACAGTGTCACTGAATTCTGCTGACTACAGTGTGTATGTCACACACTCCAGCTGTTGTTGTCCAGAGAAAGAGAGAATTGAGTTTTGTCTGAATTTAGTTCAACACAAATACATGTCTCATTCCTGTGAGTCCGACCCAGTGACGGCTGCTCCCATCCCAATGAATGACAAAGATGATTTTAGTCTTCATACAAAGTTGTGAATCTGATACACAGTCCAGTTAGACTGCTCAAAGATGCTCTACCCTTATTAGACACATTCATATTAGATATCATTAATCTATCTTTACGAACAGGATATGTACCAAAGGCCTATAAGATAGCTGTAATCAAACCTCTACTTAAAAAACCTAGTCTGGATCCAGATGTCTTAGCCAATTACAGACCAATATCCAATCTCCCCTTTATTTCTAAAATACTTGAAAAAGTAGTTGTAAAGCAATTATGTGACCACCTGCACAGAAACGACTTGTTTGAAGAATTTCAGTCAGGATTTAGAGTTCATCACAGCACAGAAACCGCACTGATTAAAGTCACCAACCATCTTCTTCTGGCTTCAGATAATGGACTTGTCTCTATACTAGTTCTGTTAGATCTTAGTGTTGCATTTGACACCATTAAACACAGAATATTATTACAGAGACTAGAACATGTTATTGGAATTAAAGGAACTGCACTAAACTGCTTTAAATCGTATCTGTCAGATAGATTCCAATTTGTTCATGTTAATGATGAATCTTCCACATACACAAAAGTTAGTTATGGAATTCCACAAGGCTCTGTATTAGGACCAATACTCTTTACTCTATATATGTCTCCCCTTGGCAACATTATTAGAAAACACTCTGTAAATTTTCACTGCTACGCTGATGACATGCAGTTATATCTATCTATGAAACCTGATGAAACAAATAAATTAATCAAACTAAAAGCATGTTTAAAGGACATAAGGGACTGGATGACGTATAATTTCCTTCTTCTAAACTCAGATAAAACTGAAGTTATTGTATTTGGGCCTAAAAGTCTAAGAAACATGTTTTCTAACCATATCGCTACTTTAGACGACATAACTCTTGCCCCCAGTAGTACTGCAAGGAATCTTGGAGTCATTTTTGACCAGGATTTGTCATTTACTTCACACATAAAACAAATCTCTAGAACAGCCTTCTTCCACCTACGGAACATTGCCAAAATTAGGAGCATCCTATGCCAAAGCGATGCTGAAAAACTGGTTCATGCATTTGTTACTTCTAGATTGGACTATTGTAATTCTCTACTTTCAGGCTGCCCCAGTAACTCTCTAAAAAGCCTCCAATTAATCCAAAATGCTGCAGCAAGATTACTGACTGGGATTGGTAAGAGAGATCATATTTCACCTTCATTAGCTTCTCTCCATTGGCTTCCAATTAAATGCAGAATAGAATTTAAAACCCATCTTCTTACCTATAAAACTTTAAACGGTCAAGCTCCATCATATCTAAAAGATCTCCTAGTATCATATCATCCTACTAGACCACTTCGGTCCCAAAATGCAGGCCTACTTGTGGTTCCCAGAATTTCCAAAAGCACAATGGGAGGCAGAGCCTTTAGCTATCAAGCTCCTCTCCTGTGGAACCAGCTCCCAGTCCAGATTCGGGAAGCAGACACCCTGCCTATTTTTAAGACTAGGCTCAAAACCTTCCTCTTCCATAAAACTTATAGTTGGTTATAGTCATGCTGCTATAGACTTAGACTGCTGGGGGACTCTGCACTGAGCCACTTTCCTCTTCTCTTCATTCTCTCCTCTCACCCCACATTTATAATGTCACCACTGTAGGACATTAACTCTGTGTCTTCTTTGTCCCGTAGTCGTCTTTCTCCCTCTCTGTCTCCCTCTCTGTCCCTGTCCACAGGTGTCCCCGGATTTGGCGCTGTGTGTCCTCCAGTGTGCAGCTACTGGTCCTATTAACCTGCCCCATGTTTTGTTGTTGCTCTGTTCTTTTCTCTCTCCACTTTCCACTCTGCCCAACCGGTCAAGGCAGATGTCCGTCCACCCTGAGCCTGATTTTGCTGGAGGTTTCTTCCGTTAAAGGGAGTTTTTCCTCTCCACTGTTGCCTATAGCTGCTCAAGGGGGATTTGTTGGGTTTTCTCTACATGTTTGTATAGTCTGGACTTTATTATGTAAAGTGCCTTGAGATGACCTTGTTGTAAACTGGTGCTATATAAATAAAGTTGAATTGAAAAGTTGAATTGAATACAGTGATTTATAATTATAGATGTAACTGCAAACATGACCCCTGACTTCTGTCAGCAAAGGAAAAAACAAGAAATGAACATTTATTCATCTAACAGCTACTAGGATAAACACAGGTGATAAACAGATGAAGTACAGATCAAGGAATAAACATTTGGTCTAAATATTAATGTTCATCACAGGAAATTTAAATGCAAATGTGAGCGGATGGTGAAAAAGTAAAAGGTTCAATTTCAAGTATTTTCAGGAAAAACATGTGGTTAAACTAGCGGTTTATTTTGCGACATGAGCCCATCACGGAGCCTAACGTGGGACTCAGTTTTTCCTACAGGGTCCCTGAACATGTTCAGAACCTGAAGTGACCGAGAAGCGGAGAAGAAGCAGCAGCGCTCTGTCTTTGTAGAAACACCAAAGAAGCTCCGGGAGTCTTCTCGCTTGGAAATGTGAGCTGAAATTAATTGATTTAATGTCCCAAACAGCATAAACATATTGACCTCTGACCTGTATCTACAGTAACTGACCTTGGACCTGCAGATGAACTTCTGTCCTGCTCAGGTCGTCTCCAAACCTGCGCACAGTGCAGGTGTAGGTTCCACTGTCTCTGACGGTGGGTTTTCTCAGAGTCAGACTCAGGTCTCCAGTCTGCAGAGCATCAGTCCTCATTGACGTTCGGCTGTCGTAGTCTCTGTGTTGTTCACTGAGATTGTCACCATCCGGTTTACGTAGGTGAATCCTTGAAGGAGCGAGGTCATAGCGGTTCCACACCACAGTGGAGCCACTGGAATCGGATACTGACACGTGGCAGGGCAGGATGACAGACTCCTCCCCCTCAGTCACCTCCACACCTGAAGACACACACACACACAGTGTCACTGAATTCTGCTGACTACAGTGTGTATGTCACACACTCCAGCTGTTCTTGTCCAGAGAACGAGAGAATTGAGGTTTGTCTGAATTTAGTTCAACACAAATACATGTCTCGTTCCTGTGAGTCTGACCCAGTGACGGCTGCTCCCATCCCAATGAATGACAAAGATGATTTTAGTCTTCATACAAAGTTGTGATTTATAATTATAGATGTAACTGCAAACATGACTGTGAATGTGTGTGTGTGTGTGTGAACACATGTAGAACACAAACTCATTAGAACCTTCTCTGTCTTTACACCTGCTCACACAGGTTTTTGTCTCTCACCTGCAGAAACAGTCAGTGCAGACAGCAGCAGGACAGACACACCTGGGACAGGAGGACACAGGTCACTAAAGGTCAGAGGTCATATCTTATAAATGTAACATGGATCATTTGAACGAAGCCACGTAGTTCGTCTGTACATATGTGGAACACAGATGTTCAATTCCAGAGAGAAAAGGAACAACTGTATTTTTTTAATCCAATTTGCTTTGAATATTGGAAAAACTAAACTAAAACTTCTCTTTGCTGACTAAACAATATATCGTGATATATGCAGGTTGTCATTTTTTTATCTCGTTACTTTTTCGTTTTACTTCCTGTGAATGGACGTGTTCACCTCTAGGATGAGCGACAAACTCCAGGAGAAACACTGAAGGAGTACGTGCTGGTTGAAGTGTGTTTGTTGGTTTCGGATGTAGCTGAGTCTCGCGGTTTCAGCTGCAGCCAATAAAAACCACAGCTACTGAAGGGGCCTGTTGTGCTGCTGTGTTCTTGTTTGAAGACCGGGGAGTCTACCTCTACCTGTGACACCTTCTCCTGTACATTTCCCACCTGCTCCCCCAAACCAGACCTTCTCCGCCTTGAGCCAAGCGGAGGCAAAATGTACATGGACCCAGGTAAAGACACAGGCCACCGACGTCTTTTTAACTCCCAGATAAGGAACCGGACCTTCACCTGCTCAACCCCTCACAGACTGTACCACCACCTTAACAAGAAGGAGCAGACGACGACTCCTCGCTCCGGTCGGCTAATCGCTCGTCTGCCCCCGACCCCCTGAAGACACCTGCTAGTTACAAAATCCTTACAGTATAATTATCAAAAGCAGTTCCCAGGTTGTTTCACCTTGTTAGCAGGTGGCTCCGAATATTTGTACAGATGGTCCAGATTCAGCCTTATTAATAAGCAGGTCCCAGTAAAGACACTTTGAAGACACATTCTCTGACAGGCTGTGATCGAAATCCTTCGTGTCCAGTGTAAGTGTGTGTTTGACTCACCGAGGAGCAGAGAGACACGGTGTGTTTTGTGTGTCTGACTGAATATTTGTGCATGTGGTGAATTCTAAATATGGTCTGTGTGAGAATGTGGACGCGTTTTTAAAATGTCTACAGGAAGTTGTGATGATGTACCAGGCAGATAACCACACATTCAACCACATCACTTCACACTTTAGCTCAGATCTTGGTTGTGACGACATTTCCTATTTTTAGTGACTAATTTAACAAATTATTACCTGCTCGACCAACAACAGACGGAAAGTGACTGAAGGGCGACTTTGAATGTTCCCATGTTGAACAAGTCGGCGCCTACGGCCAGATCTCAGAATCACAGAATGAAACAAGCTCCTCCTCTGCAGAACCATTCTCTGTGGTCCACTGTCCATCTTCATTATCACTGCTGATGTCATCACTGAGCAGAACTTGTGAGTTTGTTAAACAATACTGGCAGATTTACTCATAGATTCAAAGACATTCTTTCCTGTTTTCTCTAACCACCATCTTTCTCCTGACCTGCTGGTGTCCCCGTCTCACAGGGTTTGCACGGACCTCATATAAGCTGTGGGTTTAGCCTCGTATCTGCACTTGGTTGTCTTAAACTTGCTGTTTCCAACATGTGACATGATCCATGGAGATAATTATGTCGCTCAAAGGGCAAAGCAGCATTTTTTGACACCTGACAATAACAATGAGCTGAGGCTTCTTTTGGCTTCAGTTTGAGTAGAACATGTAAATCAATGCCATAAAATTCCCCTCTGACTTCCTCATATTAGCATATATGTCAATACCTGTAGCTTGAAAATGCCTCCAGATGACATCACTTGTTATCACAGTCACACTGCTTTTCATACGATCCTATCTGAACTGATAATGAACAAAAAACTCCTCTGGATGATGTCACTAGAGATGCAGTATGGACTGGTGTCCACGGGGGGGCAGGACACCCTGATTATAGACACAACAGAACCTGCTGGTATCTGAGGAGGACGACCCAGGAGGCGTCAACCGACTCAGGTTCAGTGACAAAAAAAGAACATTCGTATAGAAACTAAACAGAAAAGTTCACGGTCTCTGTTCAAACTGAAAACCTGGTTTCCTGTAGTTTGTAGTGACTAATGCTTGTAAAGTGCAGGAAACGTCCCTCTGATCAAACCTGAACAAATGAACGAGTCAGTGACATAATCAGAGGCAGCTCCTTACCGATCAGTGACCCCTGACTTCTGTCAGCAAAGGAACAAACAAGAAATGAACATAAAGATGGTGAAAAAGTAAAAGGTTCAATTTCGAGTATTTTCAGGAAAAACATGTGGTTAAACTAGCGGTTTATTTTGCGACATGAGCCCATCACGGAGCCTAACATGGGACTTAGTTTTTCCTACAGGGTCCCTGAACATGTTCAGAACCTGAAGTGACCGAGAAGCGGAGAAGAAGCAGCAGCGCTCTGTCTTTGTAGAAACACCAAAGACGCTCCGGGAGTCTTCTCGCTTGGAAATGTGAACAAACTTCGGGATGGATTAAGGCTGGTTCAGGATCTTGTGAAACTAAACCACTTGATCTGACGTCAAAAGTTGCTTCCATCTGTTACTGAGCAAAAGCTAAACTTGGATGTTATAAAACTTCCACAAAGAATGAACGTCGTGAATGAACCTCCTCTGTAGGTGTGAATAGTTGTCTCTCTGTGAGTGACCCTGAGACAGAATGGAGACCTGTCCAGGGTGGACCCTGCCTCTCACTCAGGGACAGCTGGGTAGACTCCGGCCCCCCATGACCCTGAACACGGTAAGTGGTTACACATTTGATGGATGGATGGACATGTGGCTTTAAGCTCGTTTGCTTAATAAATGGAAACACTGTATTTTAGTTTTTCAGATGTTTAATTATTTCTATCATGTATCAGAGAATTGGGCTGTAAAGAAGAACATTCAGTTTCTAACAGGACACAGGAATGTGGAACCCTAAACCATAGTCTGCATCAGTGAAACATTGTTTTACATTTTCATGTCTTTTACCCCTTTGAGCGACATAATCATCTCCATGGATCATGTCACATGTTGGAAATGCAGATACGAGGCTAAAGCAAAACCCACAGCTTTTATGAGGTCCGTGCAAACCCTGTGAGACGGGGACACCAGCAGGTCAGGAGAAAGACGGGGATTAGGGTTTGGGAAACGGTCCCGAACCAGACAAACAGAAAGGAATGGCTCAGGATCTATGAGGAGATCTGGCAGAGAACAAAAGGCGTTTACTGGAAATGATTAAAAATGTAATGTAGCTGTAACAAACTCAGAAGTTATGCTCAGTGGTGACATCAGCAGTGATGTCATCGTAGTCTTTATCCAGCCCCTGATCTTCTTCCTGGGTCGGCTCCATGGAGATGAATGGTTTGTTTCCTGTCCTTCTGCTGCAGCAGATGAACATCACCACACCAGTAGATAAGAAGAACGGACAGAAGACCAGGAGGTGGAGGACGAGTCTGATGACAGACACGCTGCCGGAATCTGCAGAGTTTGTTTGATTAATAGTTTTCTTCAGCTCTTTTTGTTTTATCAGACTCAGTAAATTGAAACACTGTCACATACAAGTCACTGATGTCATTTACAGGTTTTACAGGTCAGAGAATCCTGGGAAACACGTGGATCAGACAGTCCGGTCCGACTGTCGGGAGCATTAAGACAGGAAAACCGTCCCCCAATGTTGGAAGGAGCAAACTGGTCCCACAATCAACCACAGTGTCCTGCAGTGTGTCTCCAGCTTTAGTTAGTGGTGGTTCTCACTCCTACTGAGTCCCGTGGGAAGGAACTACTGTAGGAACGAGCGTCCACCCAACACTAGACTACGTTGGTCAAATCAATACAAACACAGACATACAGTTCAAGTTCTTCAGCTCACCTGGAGGAAGAGTCAGTCCATACAGCAGCACAGCAACACCTGCAGCAGGAGGACAGATGTGGACAGACAGCAAAACTAAACATGAAGGCAGGTGGAATGAAATGAGGCTGAGCTAACGAACGGAAGAAGAGTCCGAGACCAACTCACACCACAAGGATTAGAAGGACGTGAAAGGAACATGTCCAGGTGAGAACAGATGAGGATCTGACAAGGAGAGAATCTTGCAGGGGGTTTAAATGGACAAAGACATAATGACAGAATGAACTATGGAACAGGAAAGGAGGTGAAAGGACTACCAAAATAAAAGCCAGGAAAAGGAAGACAGGCTGGAAGAGAAAGAGGCAGCAAGAGAGGCCAGACAGACAGGACGAGACAGACAGGATGAGACAGAGAGGACGAGACAGACAGGACGAGATAGACAGGACGAGACAGAGAAGACGAGACAGAGAAGACGAGACAGACAGGACGAGACAGACAGGACGAGATAGACAGGACGAGACAGAGAGGACGAGACAGACAGGACGAGACAGAGAAGACGAGACAGACAGGACGAGATAGAGAAGACGAGACAGACAGGACGAGACAGACAGGACGAGACAGACAGGACGAGACAGACAGGACGAGACAGACAGGACGAGACAGACAGGATGAGACAGAGTGCAGATATGGGAATTGACATGAGTTTAAGAGTGTGCGACTAGGGACGGGCATACGTGTAACCAGACAGTGATTTATGACAAAATTGTCCTCGAAACAGATTTAGTTTGAGCCTCAGGTTTTCATCACAATTCATAATTTAAATAATATATAAATGATGTAATATATTACTTTATCTAATTTATTTTTTATTATAATTTCATTTGCGTGTGCATTAATTAATATAAGTGAGGTGGCTGCCCACTGTTGCTCTTGGTCAGTTAGACATACATTTATAAATCAGATGTTGAGTTCAGTAACTGAATCAAATAGATCTGATCTGAGCTCTGTATAGATTAGAGTTAACTTAACTTAGATTTTATTCCTTGTTTGTTCGTTACTTTGGATAAAAGCGTCTGCCAAATGCCTAAATGTAAATGTAGAGTTCTGATTCTGATTTGTCCTCCGTCCGTGACACATCAGTCCCTCCATTCCTCTACATCACAAACACTGCTCTCTCCTACGATGTCATTGTTTCTTTTGGACAGGCTGCACTTCATTAGCGGTAAGAAGGCCGAGTGTGGCTCACTCGGTTAAATATCTGGACCACAGGGTCAGTTTTTTAAAGTCACAGTTCCTTCCCACCATAACTCAGTCCAATCAGCACTTCGGGGTTCAAAGTCTTTGCCAAAGACACTTTGTGACTCATCAACAAAGAAATAAATAATGACTGACTGGGACCAGGAGCTGAAATTAATTGATTTAATGTCCCAAACAGCATAAACATATTGACCTCTGACCTGTATCTACAGTCACTGACCTTTGACCAGCAGCTGTACTGTAGTCTCACTCAGCTTGTCTCCCTCCCTGCGCACAGTGCAGGTGTAGGTTCCACTGTCTCTGACGGTGGGTTTTCTCAGAGTCAGACTCAGGTCTCCAGTCTGCAGAGCATCCGTCCTCATTGATGTTCGGCTGCTGTACTGTGGGTTTAGGCCAGTAAACTTGTCACCTTCTGGTTTCCGTAAGTGAACCTTTGAAGGAGAGAGGTCTAAGCGGTCCCACACCACAGTGGAGCCACTGGAATCGGATTCTGGCACGTGGCAGGGCAGGATGACAGACTCCTCCCCCTCAGTCACCTCCACACCTGAAGACACACACACACACAGTGTCACTGAATTCTGCTGACTACAGTGTGTATGTCACACACTCCAGCTGTTCTTGTCCAGAGAACGAGAGAATTGAGGTTTGTCTGAATTTAGTTCAACACAAATACATGTCTCGTTCCTGTGAGTCTGACCCAGTGACGGCTGCTCCCATCCCAATGAATGACAAAGATGATTTTAATCTTCATACAAAGTTGTGATTTATAGTTATAGATGTAACTGCAAACATGACTGTGAATGTGTGTGTGTGTGTGTGTGAACACATGTAGAACACAAACTCATTTGAACCTTCTCTGTCTTTACACCTGCTCACACATGTTTTTGTCTCTCACCTGCAGAAACAGTCAGTGCAGACAGCAGCAGGACAGACACACCTGGGACAGGAGGACACCGGTCAATATGTTGTCAACACGTTTCCTGTCAAACATTTCAGAGTAAAATCCTTTCAGAACTGAGTCAGTCATGTTAAATATTCAGAGAGGACAGAGTTTTAGATTCAGAGAGACACGTGGCGTCTTCATGTCGTCTGGACGATGATTTTTAGAGAATGTCGAACTGTCGTCAAACAACTGGATGTGATGTGAGCGTGTGTAAAGCAGAAGTTCTGTCTCTGTCAGGACACTTTCGTGTCAGTAAATGTGTCCTGCACATTTCAAGTGACTCGTTCGTGTCTCTGACGGTTTGGAGGAAAAAGAAAAGCCACTGACTGTCATTGAGAACCTCTGGATCTTTGCATGTGTAAATGTTGTTGGACAGCTCAGAAGGACACGTCTCCTACCGTCTCACTGTCTGGGATCAGGAAGTTGTCGTCCTGTGTCACTGACAGTGTCTTTCATTTAATAACACGTCCCAGTAAAGACACTTTACAGACACATTCTCTGACAGGCTGTGATCGAAATCCTTCGTGTCCAGTGTAAGTGTGTGTTTGACTCACCGAGGAGCAGAGAGACACGAGGCGTCTTCATGGCGTCTGGACGAGGACTGGACCTCTGAACAGCAGAGACACACCACTTCCCTTTAAGACTTTAACACTGAGATGATGCTGGTGCTAACGGTCGTGTCAGTCTCACTGATGTGACCAGAACACGACGGTGGTGATACACTGAGACACGTCCAGCTGGAAGTCCTACGTTAATTTATGGACACAGCACAAGAAGTCACCGTGTGTTTTTGTCTGTCTGACTGAATATTTGTGCATGTGGTGAATTCTAAATATGGTCTGTGTGACAATGTGGACGCGTTTTTAAAATGTCTACAGGAAGTTGTGATGATCTACCAGGCAGATAACCACACATTCAACCACATCACTTCACACTTTAGCTCAGATATTGGTTGTGACGACATTTCCTATTTTTAGTCACTAATTTAACAAATTACCTGCTCGACCAACAACAGACAGAAAGTGACTGAAAGGGCGACTACGAATGTTCCCATGTTGAACAAGTCGGCACCTATGTAAAGGAAAATTAAGAGTGATTAAATTTTAATGCTTATGCTTATTTGTGAGGTCAAATGATATTCAGTGTTGTTATGAAGAATGTTGAGACATAGCATCCTATATCCCATATACATGTTTTTGTCTAAGAAGTGTCGGCTATCTGACAGTAAACTGTGGTGACCTGGAGACATACGACAAACATGTTCTGCCCAGCAGCAGATGGTATAAAACATTTGTGTGATGTATCAGTTTTTAGAACGGCACTAGACAGGGGATGAAACTCTGTCTGTGAACTTCTCTCTTGCAAGATAATAAAACCCTTAAAAGACATCCTGGATGTTCAAGCTTCTTTACTGATTACACTCGAGGTGTCTGGGACCAGTAGTTGTCAAGATAGATTTTTTCCATGACAATTTGGTGGCAGCGCTGAAACTGGACACCGACTTGGACTCCTGCCCGTCAGCTCTGCCACCAGCACCAGCTCAAGGAGGAGGACAGCATCTACAACCTGATTCAACTGCCTCCCCACCGACGTCTTCTGGTCCATCAGTTTGAATGCAAACAAAATCAACGAGAAATGAACACAAAGAACCGGAGTTAAATGCACCTATGGTCGATCCGCAACTGGTTTTTAGGGCTTGGACTGACGAGGATATTCGTGCAGCAGGTAGTCACCTGCCTAATCCAGCTGACTAATAACTACTTGCAAACAACGTGAAGATGAGACTGTTGATGATTATCTACACCGTCTGATAAATGCGTTTGATACTCATAGTGGTATTGAACATCCAACAAACTTGGGCGACTCTCCTGGATCATGGGAAATACACCTCACAAATCACTTCTTGAAAGGACTTTTGTCTGACATTGCTGCAGAAGTGCGGAGGAGCTGCATAGGTGTAGACGATGGATCAAGACTGGAGGAAGTTCGCAAACATGCCAGACATGCCAAAAAATCAATCTCACAAGAGAAAGAAAAGCAAGGAGGAGAAAAACCAACGGGAACTTCACCTGGCAACTGTTACTATGATGAATACTGTGTCAGATGAAAGAGGCCGCAGTGAACACCGTGGACGATGGAGTAATAGAAGACAAAGAGATCGACGCTTTGTCCACAAAGATGAGTGCCTCAATTGTGGACGAAAAGGACACTGGGCAAAAGACTGTCCCTCTGGGAAAGGACAATGTCCTTATTGCCATAGAAGAGGACATAAGGCCAGAGACTGTCCTGAGAGGCCCTCAGTGACGGACTGAAGGGAGGAGGAAGAGTCGGTGTCCCAGGGACGGTTGCTTGTGACTGAAAAAAGGGGGAAGGTAATGCACACACTGACACACACTGACACACACAGACACACACTGACACACTGACACACACAGACACACACTGACACACACAGACACACACTGACACACACTGACACACACACTGACACACACTGACACACACTGACACACACTGACACACACACTGACACACACTGACACACACTGACACACACTGACACACTGACACACACTGACACACACTGACACACACTGACACACACTGACACACACACTGACACACACTGACACACACTGACACACACTGACACACACTGACACACACACTGACACACACTGACACACACTGACACACACTGACACACACTGACACACACACTGACACACACTGACACACACTGACACACACAGACACGCACTCATACAATGATGATGTGCTGCTAACTGCAATGAAGACGGCTTGACAAATCCTGTGCAGAATGAAGTGAGTGTGGATTCGACTAATCAATATGTTCAATATCTGGAAGCTAAATTTAAACCACTTGTGGAAACCTGTACTCAGTATGAGGGAGAGAGTAAATTTCCTGAATACACTTTAAAAGTGAACGGTCTAGAGGTGACATTTTTGGTGAACAGTGGAGCAACTAGGTCAGTTTTAAAAGCAACAGAACTTGCAACACCTCGTAAGATGACTGACGACTATGTGAAGAGTGTTTCTAGGAAACAAAGAATATTTGACTCAGCTATTGTCTTGTGTTAGTTCTCAAGATCAATCTTTCAAACATGCATTTATGTTGACAAAATTGTGTCCTGGCAATTTGCTGGGGTGACATTTGATGATTAAATTGGGAATATGTTTGATGTCGACATCAGAGGGAATAAAAGTGTTCAAAAATTCAGATTTACAAGTATACACCATGGTGAATTATAGACCTGATTCTTTGTTGTATGTGTATGAATGGAAGCTGCAGCAGTCTGTCTTATCTACAGAGTTACTCTCACGTGCAGATTTTTACAGATTTTATGTCAGAGAGTGATTTACATTGTACAGCACATGTTTCATGTGGCCCTGATGTTCCTTACGAACAAAGATGGGATCAGTGAGATCTGAGAAATTAACTACAGTGTTTTTGTATTGGTCTGATCATAGATGTGAACTATCTGTCTCTCTGAGTGAAGAACAGAATTGTCTGTTCCTCACATTTCGTTGGCTAAATCAGAATCAGATGAATGGAGAGATTTAGGATATTTTGTAAAAAAGTGTTCTTTTGTACATGATTGGAAGCAACTTGAAACTAATTCAGCTGTGATGTTTTCAGCGACTGCAGGCGCCTACAGAATGTCTCTTATCTCTGTTTTACATGCCACACGATCAGTCTCTCTAGTGCCTGAGGAAAACACACACACACACACAACCTCTTTCCTATCGGAAACAGAGGCAGCAACTTTACCAGCACTGAGAAGTGTGCCTGAAAGTTTATGGGCAAAACACAAATATGATGTAGGTTTCATAAAAAATTGTGAGCCCGTCATAGTAACACCAAAGTCCTCTTACAGGCCCAGTAAAGGTCAGTACCCTTTGAAACAAGAGGCCATTGATGGAATAACACCAGTGTTTGAGTCTCTTAGAGATGCGGGTGTAATAGTTCCCTGTGACTCTAGTCCATGCAGTACACCCATTTTTCCTGTCAAAAAGATCAGAGACAAAAATCAACCTACTGAATGGCGATTTGTTCAAGACCTCCAAGCAGTTAATGCTGCAGTTCAGCCTCGAGCTAACAATGTGCCAAACCCCTACACCATTCTTTCACAAGTTCCATCTGACGCCGAGTGGTTTTCGGTTGTTGATTTAGCAAATGCATTTTTCAGTGTCCCTGTTCATCCAGACAGTCAGTTCTGGTTTGCCTTTTGGTTTAATAACCGTATGTGGACGTGGGGGCGTCTAGTGCAGGGTTACTGCGAATCACCACAAATATATAATGAAGCTTTACGTCGAAGCCTTGAACCTCTCACTCTCACTCCGGGTTCTGCTCTTTTGCAGTATGTTGATGACATCATGATCTGCAGTCCAACACGTGAGCAGTGTGAAGCTGATACAGTGGCTCTGCTTAATCATCTAGCAAAAGAAGGCCATAAAGCCAGCCTGTCCAAACTTCAGTTTGTACAACAGAAGGTTGTTTTCCTAGGTCATGTAATAACAGCAGAGGGAAAATCTCTGTCCGATAAAAGAGTTGATGCGATTCAAAATTTGCCAAAACCTGTCACTAAGAAACAGATGATGTCTTTTTTGGGAATGTGTTCCTACTGTAGAAACTTCATACCTAATTATGCTGTTCTTGAAGCTCCTCTCAAGACAGAATACATGTGTGTAAACGAGAGGGATCCAGGTAGAAGTGTGAGGTTACAGGGGGCTGAGGTGAAGAAGGTGCAGGAGTTTAAGTACTTGGGGTCAACAGTTCAGTCTGATGGGGAGTGTGGAAAAGAGGTGAAGAGGCGAGTGCAGGCAGGTTGGAATGGGTGGAGGAAAGTGTCAGGAGTGTTGTGTGACAGAAGAGTGTCAGACAGACTCAAAGGAAAGGTGTACAGGACAGTGGTGAGACCAGCTCTGCTCTATGGGTTAGAGACAGTAGCAGTGAGAAAGAGACAAGAGGCAGAGATGGAAGCAGCAGAGATGAAGATGTTGAGGTTCTCCTTAGGAGTGACAAGGTTGGACAGAATTAGGAACGAGTTCATCAGAGGGACAGCACATGTTGCCTCTGTTAGCAACAAAGTCAGAGAGGCCAGACTGAGATGGTTTGGACATGTGCAGAGGAGGGATAGTGAATATATTGGTAGAAGGATGTTGGAGATGGAGCTGCCAGGCAAAAGGGCGAGAGGACGACCAAGGAGGAGATAGATGGATGTGCTAACAGAGGACATGAAGTTAGCTGGTGTCAGAGAGGAAGATGCTCAGGATAGAGTGAAGTGGAAAAGGATGATTCGCTGTGGCGACCCCTGATGGGAAAAGCCCAAAGAGTAGTAGTAGTAGTAGTTGAAGCTCCTCTCAGCTCATTAATCCATGGAAAATCATTGAAATCACATGACAAAGTCACTTGGACTCCGGAAGCAGACAAAGCTTTTGTGGACATGAAACTTATCTTGCAGTCTGCTCCCACTCTTGGTCTACCTGATCCTACTCAGCCTTTTGTGCAAACTGTTGATGAGAAAAACGGCTGTATGACTTCTGTTCTCTTACAACAGCATGGTGGCAAACTCAGACCTGTAGCCTACTTTTCTTCTAAACTTGATCCGGTTGCTGCAGGTCTTCCTCGCTGTTTGAGAGCTGTGGCAGCAGCAGAAAAAGCTGTCCTTGCATCACGTGATATTGTAGGATATTCTGATCTTACTCTACTTGTTCCACATGCTGTGTCTCTCATTCTTTTGGAACAAAGAACTTCACATTTGTCCACAGCACGCTGGTTAAGATACAACACAGTGCTTTTAGATATGCCTAATATAACTGTGAAGCGATGCACCGTACTAAATCCTGCCACACTTTTACCAACGTCTGATGACGGTGAACCACATAACTGTGTTGCTTCCCTCCAACAGGTCTGCACTCCTAGACCTGATCTGCAAGAAACACCACTTACTAATCCTGATCTGGTTCTGTTTGTAGATGGTTCTGCATTCAGGGATCCAGACACTGGCACATCATGTGTGGGTTATGCAGTGTGTTCTGAACACGAAGTGTTAACCTCAGGTCCCTTACCATCACATTACTCAGGTCAGGCAGCTGAACTCGTAGCCTTGACTGAAGCATGTAAGCTGGCAGCAGATAAGACGGTGACAGTATATGTTGATTCACGTTATGTTTTTGGGGTCGCACATGATTTTGGTGCTCTGTGGCGACATAGAAATTTCCTAAAGTCTGATGGAAAACCCATCCTTCACCATGAGAAAATAACAGCACTTTTAGATGCAATACTTCTCCCAAAAGCTATTGCTGTCTGTAAGTGTGCTGCTCACACTAACAACACTGATTCTGTTTCTTTAGGTAACAGCAGAGCTGATGCTGCTGCTAAGGCTGGCGTTTTTGGGGATAAATTTAAAAAGACACTGTGCATATCATCCGGCCAGTGGGGGGGCTATTGAACAACTCAATGGAGTTTTGAAACAGAAACTGAAGAAATGTTGTGAAGAAACAGGCTTGACATGGCCAAAAGCCTTGCCTGTGGTCCTGATGTACATGAGGATGAGGGAGAGACATAACAGTAAGTTGAGCCCATTTGAAATCCTGTTTGCACATCCGCCATATGTTGGTCTAAACCCAGAAACCAGGGCTCATCCTTCTTCCAGACTGTGTGAGAATGACATGTTACAAGACTGTAAATCTCTGTCTACGGCTGTGTCTCAGATATATCAACAGGTGAAAGCAGCTCTCCCATCTCCAGCAGAAACTACACTGCATCCCTTCAAACCTGGTGACTGGGTGATCGTGAGGGAACTTCGTCCAAAACACTGGAAGTCTAAGAAGGTGCTCCTGACCACCCACACAGCAGTGAAGGTCGCGGACAGAGCAACTTGGATACACGCAACCCATTGCAAGAAGGTGCCAGAGCCTGAGGACAACTTCTCCACGGCTGTGCACGACGCTCACCGGAGGGCAAAAGCCTCGATGGAGCTAGTGAGCCAGTCGGAGGACAAAACTCACTAATTCACTTGCACTCAACCATTCTCCCGGTGACAAGGAGGACGAGTGCGATTAGGCGTGGCTGCACTCTGAGTCCGTAAGCCGTCAAGAAGGAGATAACTGAATGAGAGCGAAGCAACAGTGGGAACAAAACCATGGAGGACAGGACGAGACTCCTCGTGCCATGGATGGTGCTGGCGTACACATTAATCCTGTGGACAGCCCTACAGCTAAGTGTACCGCAGCACACAACACGAGCAAAGCGCGCTCTTGATGGAAGTGCTTTAGAAGCAGCAAAGGAAGCCATATTAAAGAACCCCACAGGAAACCTGTGGTTGACTTATCTGAACTTCACGGCTAAGAAGATGACAAATTCCTCTTGTATAGTGTGTGCAGCTGCCAGACCTTTCCTACTGGCAGTCCCAGTGCCCTTCAACAGCTCACAATGTTATACGCAACTATTGCATTCAACATTATTCAATGGAAATTAATTACAATTGGCAAAAACAAATGTTACAAGGATAATAGGTGGATGTGATTGGGAAATCCTGCATCTTGCTGCAGTAACGAACCTGGAAGAAAATGAAGATGGTAGTGTTTGGGGAATTGCTGGGATAAAACGCCAGAAATATCCACAGCCTGCTCCTTCTCCTTACACCATCTGTTCCACCTGTGAGTTTGAGTGCTTCAGTAGAAAACAGGAAAATGGCAACCCTCAAGGACACTTTCTGAACTGTTCTCTCACTT
Organism: Channa striata; assembly: GCA_033026295.1. Lineage (NCBI taxonomy): Eukaryota > Metazoa > Chordata > Actinopteri > Anabantiformes > Channidae > Channa > Channa striata. The sequence goes on from CM065168.1 coordinate 49,105,859, forward strand.
GGGAGCTAGGGGACAGTCCCATGAAATCTACCTTAAGTGGATCTACATTCTCCTGGTACCCACAGAAAAACCGGTACCCACCTAATCCTGAATACCTGAACAGCCAAACCATGGCTTTAAAAGACATCTGGTGGATCTGTGGAGGAGAACCACAACAGACTCTACCACCGAACTGGACAGGAACTTGCACACAGGTGATGTTTGTGTCACCAGTGAAAGTGGGAATTGAACATGACATTTTACCACATTCCAGGGGAAAACGCAGTGCCCCTAGAGGGTCATTTGATGAAAACATTTACATAGATGAGATTGGGGTTCCAAGAGGAGTACCGGATGAATACAAAGCTAGAAATCAAATAGCCGCAGGATTTGAGTCTATTTTGTGTTGGTGGTGTACTATTAATAAAAATGTTGACTGGATTAACTACATATATTACAACCAACAGCGCTTTATCAATCGCAGCTCTGATGGGCTCTGAGGGCCTGGCAGAGCAGCTGGGGCCTACTTCCTTGATGTCCTGGCAGGACAGTACGGACTTAGACATGTGTAATGTTTGGAGATTCATGTTGCACTTTCATTCCTAATAAAACTGCCCCTGATGGAAGCGTCACCAGAGCCTTAGAAAGTCTCAGGTACCTTAGAGAAGAGCTCTCACAAAATTCAGCTGTTAAATTTCAATGGACCAATTGGATTGACTGAATGTTTGGTAAATAGAAGTCTGTTATATTGTCTTCACTTATTTCTATACTTGTTGTACTCACAGTTTTTGCATTTTGTGGATTTTGTCTTATTCCATGTGTAACAGGTCTGATTATGCGAACAGCAGAGAATGCTCTGACTCATCAGATGACACTCATGGATGAGAAAGGTACAAAATAATGATGATCTCTACACAGAGTCTAGTGATGAAGATACCGATGTGTAGGTGTGATTTCTAACATTTTATTTTTATTTGTTTTAATATTTTAACTTTCTAATCTATGCTTAGCTCTATAACTCAGTGATATCTATGTCACGCAAAAAAAGCGTGACATAGACAGGAAAAATGAAGAGTGATTAAATTTGAATGCTTATGTTTAGTTGTAAGGTCAAATGATATTCAGTGTTGTTTTGCAGAATGGTGAGACATAGCATCCTTTATCCTATATACATGTGTTTGTCTAAGAAGTGCTGGCATAACCGTCCCAAGGTTGTCTGCTATCTGACAGTAAACTGTGGTGACCTGGAGACATACGACAAACATGTTTTTCCCAGCAGCAGATGGTATAAAACATTTGTGTGATGTATCAGTCTTTAGAACGGAACTAGACAGGGGACGAAACTCTGTCTGTGAACTTCTCTTTGCAAGATAATAAAACCCTTAAAAGACATCCTGGATGCAAACTTCTTTACTGACTACACTCGAGGTGTCTGGGACCAGTAGTTGTCAAGATAGATTTTTTCCATGACAACCTACGGCCAGATCTCCAGACTGAAGATCCTCCCACAGCAGGGAGACATCTACAGCTGCACAGTGGAACATCAAGGCCTGATCAAACCAGTCACCACATTCTGGAGTAAGAGACTGTACTGGAAGGTAAAACTTATCAGCCGCATAACTGATCAAACTATAGCTAAAAAACATAAACCTGTTTTGTACTACGAGATACATCCGATGTAAAACTGAAACTAACCATATAAATGACATTTTTATGTCATAAAACATCATGAACAAACTGTGTCTGTCAGGCTGATGCTGATGTTTGTGTGTGTTTTCTGATTCCAGACGTGGAAGTGAAGCAGCCCAGTAATGGACGTCTAGTGTTCTGTGGACTGGCTCTTATTGTTGGCCATCTGAATCCTTCTTTATAACTATAGGAAACGGATGCAGCTGACTGGCTGCAGGTCGGACTAACTCACAATAAAACACGATAAGGGTATAAATGATCCCGTTAACTCGTGTTAAAATAATGTTTTTCCTTAGTTAAAGAAATATTTATATGTGTTGTTGATGAATTTCTGTTGCTAAAAATCACTATTAGACATGAGAAACCATTGATTCAGTCAGAGTTAATTTACTTGTGCTAATAATTGTTGTTTTTGTAATTTTTTTTGTAATACGTTCATATTTCAGTCCTCGCATTTGTGAAACAACTTTATGTTGAGGACCGTGAAACTGATTTCAAGTTGAAGCTCACTGCTCCTGATCATCTACTGACACTCAGAAAAAAGCATTTTTACAGGAAGTCTCCGCCTCTGTGAAAATATCATCCAAAACCTTCAGTCACAACTTTCAAAATAAAAGTTCTGTAAAACACATGCAAAACAGTGAGTTCATCACAGATATTCATCAGCAGAATCAAAGCAGCAACAGTCGTCAGGACACTGAGTACATCATACATCAACAGATTTATTTTTAAATTGTTTCAAACAGGTGAAAATGTTTCCAAAAGAGTCACATGATCAAATGAAAACAACCAACACACAGAAACAACAATCAGATATGAAAAGAGTTAAGAGAGAAACTGTGTTTTTGACCCACTTTCATCTTTTATCAGAGAATCATTCAGCTGTAACAAACTCAGAAGTTATACTCAGTGCTGACATCAGCAGTGATGTCATCGTCCTCGTCCTTATCCAATCCATGACCTCTCGTGACACGGTGGCTCATCTCCATGGAGACGGCCGGTCTGTCTCCTGTCCTCCTGCTGCAGCAGATGGACACCATCAGACCGGTGGAGATGAAGAACGGACAGAAGACCACGAGGTGGAGGACGAGTCTGATCACAGACACATGTGGAGGTTCTGCAGAGGAGGAGTTTCTTTTGGTTTGTTTCATCACTTTCTTGTACTTCCATTAATAATGTGTTTGTTTATTAATCATAACTACTGACCTCTGACCAGCAGATCAACTTCTGTCCTGCTCAGGTCTCTGTCAGACCTATGGACACTGCAGGTGTAGGCTCCACTGTCTCTGATGGTGGGTTTTCTCAGAGTCAGACTCAGGTCTCCAGTCTGCAGAGCATCAGTCCTCATTGATGTCCTGTCCCTGTAACGCTGGTTTTGTTGATCAAAGACATCACCGCTCTGAGTACGTCGATGAACCGTCGGGTCTCTGAGCTCCTCACGAGTCCAAACCACTGTGGAGTCCTGGGACACAGAGACACTGACGTGACAGAGCAGGAGGACAGACTCCTCTCCTTCATACACCTCTGTACCCAAAACCTGCTGGGAACCTGAGAGGACATAGAATCAGCTGTCAGTCTGCAAGACCATCACACACACGTTAAATGCTGATATTCACCTTGAGGACTGAACCCTCACAGACGTCTTTCATACTGTGATGTGGTGACTGTCCTTGTGTTCGTTCTGGACTGAGACTTTAAGTCGCACTCACATCACTGAACAGAGTTTCTAATCAATGGGACATTTGTCCAGCTGTCTTCAGCAGCAGATTAGCATCATTATTTGAGTACAGGTGGGGAAACTGTCCAAGATAAAGAGTGTAGGACAGGCTGACCTGGGTTTGTCCTGGTCTATGAGCAGAGGCGCTGAAACAAACGTGGAGGCAGCAGGGACAGTTTGTAGACTTTAAGTAAGTGGTGAAGCTCTCGTCTGTTCAGGAAGTCAAAATACACTCACATCCTGTGAGGTTTAGTTCAGTTTAAATAAAACATCATCAGAAAAGTAGAAAAGAGTGTGTTCTCCGCTGATAAAATGTGTTAAATATCACAAAATCAGTCATCGTATCAGTTTAATTGTCATTATTGATCTGTCACATTTTGACTGTCAGGACTAAAACATCTGTGCAGATCTTCACATCCACCGACCAAAACATTCAGTGTCATTCATGACTTTTATTAGTGTTTCTTTTGTGAGCAGAACAACACGACATGTGAACTGATGAGTTTATTCTGTTCGTTCATCTTCACCGTCAAACGATTCAAATTCATTTTCCACAGTCCACAAAACACAGACATGTTAATGTAGTGGAGATCACCTGGAGGAAGAGTCAGTCCATACAGCAGCACAGCAACACCTGCAGCAGGAGGACAGAGGTCACTACAGCTCAGAGGTCATTTAAGGTCAGAGGTCAACAGACTTCCATCAGCTCACCTGCAGCAGGCAGCACAGTCAGACCTACAGAAGAAGAACAGGGGTTATAAAGGTCAGAGGTCAAACTTAAGGTCCAGAGGGTGTGAGGACAAAGAAAAGGAGTGAGGACTCACAGCAGAGCAGAGACAAAGACGTTCGTCCTGAAAGAGAAGAGACACATCAATGAAAAGTCCAGTGTGAGGTCAGACACAGATCTGAGATCAGCATCAGCTGCTTCATTCAGGCTTCACCATCACTGATCAGCTGGATCAGACCACATGTTAGTGGACCTGCAGAGAGGCTCTTCAGTCCTGGTCCTGGACCTGCAGGAAAACACACAGGGATCAGAATTCTGCTGGATTTACATTGGACTGGATCAGTGTTGACAGAAACAGAGTCCAACCAGTAACAAGTTGTGGTTTTAGTACAGACCTGCTGACTGGATCAGTCTCAGTCTGGTTCCAGTCTGAATCTAATAATATTCATACCTGTTTGTTTCCTCCACAGCTGCACAAATCCAAAAACAACCAGGACCAGAGAACAAAGAACTGCCACAACTGTGATGATGGGAAAGGAGGAAGAGTCTGTGTCATCAGTGTAATTAAAGGCTGTAGGAGTGTAGACAGTGGTGGTGTGTGAATTAGACATTGTAGATGATGATGTGGTGTGAGGAGGATCAAAGGTTGTAGGAGGATCTGTAGAGAGGAGGAGAATCTGATTCAGTGATCAGTTTATCGTCAGGTCAGCAGGTTAGTTCATATCTTTAAACAGGAAGTGATGTCAGCGTCATTACCTTTGACCCTCAGCCAGACCTGAGGACTTTTTCCATCCTCATCAGTAGAACACGAGTAGAGACCTTCATCAGACTGTTGGACTTTGTGGATGGTGAACATGTGCTGAGGCTCAGATCCACGTTTGGTTCCATTAAAGTAGAAATAGGCTTTGACAAAGTCTCCATTTACGTTTTCACAGTAAAGAGTGACATCACTTCCTGTCATCACAGGTTCCTCAGAGATCTTCAGGGTCAGAGGATGATCTGAACAGCAGAGACACACACAGAGACAGGGTCCAGTGTTAGTCCAGGCTCTCTGAGTGAAATCAGTCCTTACTGGCTCTGTGACATGTTCCTGTTAGGACCAGGTGGAAAGTCCTTGTAGAACCTGTCACATGACCGACTCTCTACATCCTTGGTTTGTGTTTTTCCTGTTTCACCACCATCACTGCACTGATGGACAAATGTTCACAACTTTAGCTTCATTCATGTTTTCACTTGGTTCCATCATCTCACCTGCAGAAACAGTCAGTGCAGACAGCAGCAGGACAGACACACCTGGGACAGGAGGACACAGGTCAATATGTTGTCAACACGTTTCCTGTCAAACATTTCAGAGTAAAATCCTTTCAGAACTGAATCAGTTGTGTTAAATATTCAGAGAGGACAGAGTTTTAGATTCAGAGAGACACGTGGCGTCTTCATGTCGTCTGGACGATGATTTTTAGAGAATGTCGAACTGTCGTCAAACAACTGGATGTGATGTGAGCGTGTGAAAAGCAGAAGTTCTGTCTCTGTCAGGACACTTTCATGTCAGTAAATGTGTCCTGCACATTTCAAGTGACTCGTTCGTGACTCTGACGGTTTGGAGGAAAAAGAAAAGCCACTGACTGTCATTGAGAACCTCTGGATCTTTGCATGTGTAAATGTTGTTGGACAGCTCAGAAGGACATGTCTCCTACCGTCTCACTGTCTGGGATCAGAAGTTGTCGTCCTGTGTCACTGACAGTGTCTTTCATTTAATAACACGTCCCAGTAAAGACACTTTAAGACACATTCTCTGACAGGCTGTGATCGAAATCCTTCGTGTCCAAGTGTGTGTTTGACTCACCGAGGAGCAGAGAGACACAAGGCGTCTTCATGTCGTCTGGACGAGGACTGGACCTCTGAACAGCAGAGACACACAACTTCCCTTTAAGACTTTAACACTGTGCTGCTGTTCATAGTCCAACTAGAACATTAGAGAAATACATAAGTGGACACACCCTGTCAGTATTTCATAAACCATCAGAAGAGTCCGACCCAACATGGGGTCAGCTTTTCAATGTGGAGAAATTCTGAGACAGAACTTTTAACATGAGCATGTAGCAGATATAATAATAAAATATAATAATAATAAAAAATAATAGAGTAAACATGTTTCTGCAACAGATACGAAAATATTTCTCCTCAATTTAGACCTGGTGTAAATGAGAATCACAAGTCATTTCACTTCCTCTTCTCACCCCGGACATGTGGAAGTGATACAAACTGCTTCTGATTGGCTGAACCAGCAGCCAGTAGGAGCATGGGGGGCTCAAGTAATGCTGTCTCCATGGTAACGTGTGTTTTCAGACACAGTCACCAACAGTTCTCAGGCAAGACCAGGTGGACCCAGTCCAATGAAAAACTCAATGAAACGTAAAGAGACAAGAAAGAAGCTGTCGTCTCACAACCTTCACAGTTAGTCTCGAACCAGCCAACAGTTCCAAGCAGGGACATCAGAGGTCCAGTGTGGACCCATGATCCGGGTACTGGTCTTACAGACAGAGGAAGACTCATGGAAACCCTCCCTCACCTCAATAAACTCTCTCTGTGGGCGTGAGCGGCTCCTGCTTAGCCTACCTAGTTACCGATGACGTCACTGCCTCTGTTATTTGTGATTGGCTGTTGGGTGAAAAGCTGCTCCTCCACTTTTTGTCCAACTTCCTCCCAGACATTCACACAGTTTCAGACCTCTCCGTGTCCACACAGACCAGCAGCCCACTGTCGTCAGCTGCTGCTCCTGTCGCTGGTGGTAAAGATGACGCTGTTGAAGCTGATCTTCGTCCTCGCCTGTGTCTCTGCTGACTGTAAGTGTCTCACCACCTGCTCACACCTGTTGTCCACCGTCAGGCCTGTGGACACAGTCCCTCAGCAGTTTCTCCTTCTGATTTCCCTGCAGTGCTGCACGAGGACGTTCACATCACCGGCTGCTCGGATGTGGATGCGGAGGACATGTTTGGACTGGAGGGCGATGAGGCCTGGTTCGCCGACTTCAACAACCACAGAGGAGTAGATGCAGTGCCCGACTTCTCAGGGCGCCTGATCTTCCGCGGCCTTTACGAAGGAGCCCTGAAGGAGCAGGCGCTCTGCAGGATGAACCTGAAAACCATGCAAACAGCCCTGGCGAAGATCCCACTGTTGAAAGGTAGGATGAAGACACATTCATCACCCGATTAATAAGATGCTGTCGAAAAGCAGGAACAACCCCAGGGGGGGTTTGCAGGTTTGATCAGACCTGCTGGGATCTGGGACTTGTTACACTGTTGATGGACAAAAGGATTTACAGGCAATAGAAAAGACGTCTGTTAATGGATAAAGACGCCGACCACGCTTCTACGTCCTCAAGGGTTGTTGACAATGTGTGTTATCGCTGTTTGTTTTCAAAAAGGTCCAGTTGTCATATTCCAGGCACAGACTAAAATTCTGGACTGAATTTTCCTTTAATTCCAAAGGGTTGGAAGAATCTACAAGGAATTTGGAAAGACTTCCTTTACAAAAGTTCTACAAAACTCTTAAAGTCAGGGACCAGCCTCTAAGACCCCAGTCCAGATGTTATGGGCTCAAAAGATTTAATAAAATATTCAGAAGTAATTCAGGCATTTGAAGTTTACATTTAGACAATTTTATCCAAAGCAAGGTGAAGCAAAAATCTAAGTCAGGGAGAAAACGTGAAAGCAAAGTGATTTATCAGAACTCACTGACCCTGGAAATGATTCTGTTGGCGATAAATGATTATGTAATTGTATGTAAGAATGATCTTTTCCTCAAAAGCAACATGTGATTTTGTGTTGAGAAATATTAATATGATGCAATTTCTTTTCTAACACACGTTCCTCAAAACTGGACGCGGCGACACTGATGCTCGCTTTGCTCTTTTACAGAACCCCCCAACAACCCAGTGGTCTACACCAGAGACCCGGTGGAGCTCGAACAGAGGAACAGCCTCGTCTGTCTGGTCACCAAGTTCTATCCCGCTCCGGTCAAAGTCTACTGGACCAAGAACGGGCAGAACGTGACCGATATGGCGTTCACCAACGCCCCCATGTTGAGCAAAGTCGGCACCTACAGCCAGATCTCCAGACTGGACTTCATCCCACGGCAGGGAGACATCTACAGCTGCACGGTGGAACACCGTAACAGCATAAAACCACTTACTAGATTCTGGAGTAAGAGCTAAAGAACTGATCACACTACAGCTGATAAAGATAAAATGGTGGTTCTGTACCACGAGATACATCCTTCGTGAAACAGATAAATCTGCAAAATGCCATTTTCAAATCACAAAAACATTATCTATAACGCTGACGCTTGTGTGTGTCTTCTGATTCCAGATGTGGACGTGAAGGAGCCCGCTAACGGACCACTGGTGTTCTGTGGACTGGGTCTGATAGTTGGCGTGGTCGGGGTGGCGACGGGATCCTTCTTCATCACTAAAGCAAATGGATGCAGATTTACATGATTAGAGTAAAATCATGCCGTCAAGCGGATGTTTTTCCTCAGTCAGAAAAGTAGAATGGAATGAAGCCACATGGGGACAGGTGGCCTCACTCGTGCGGTTGTCGGACTCAAACACCACCTCAGCTCTTTTCTATCTCTGTTTGACATGAATTTAAAAAAGTGTCTCAGCATTTGGAGACTTTCCTATTTAATCTGAAGCCTTTGAAAAAGCCTCTGCAGCTTTTTTCTTTTCTTCTTTTCACTGGATTTTTTCCAGCTCAAACCTTTGTTATTCCCAGCAATGACTGTAAGTTTGATTCAGTTGTCAGTGAAACACTTGATTATGAATGATTTTTTACGTCGTCTGCGCCTGTTTGTCTGATGGTGATGATTGTATCTGAAAATGATGTAACCTCATTACACTGCTGCTGTTTGGATCCAATAAAAAGACTGAAAATCGAGGACTGGCTTGTTTGTTTGAGATCAAAACGCTGCGACACATGAAGAATATTTTCACAGACTGTCAGTTTTTTAAATTATGAGATTAAAACGACAAACGTTTGCTCAGAAATCAGCAGCCTTCTTAATTAATCTGTCGTGATTCTTTCTGATGACCTCAGAAAAGCTGTTTCACTCCTTCCTTCTTTCCTCTGTCACGGCTGCAGCTGCAGCGGAAACACAAACAGCTGATCCTCGCTGTGTGGTTCCGTCGTGGACCGTCGTGGACTCAGGCTCTTTGTGTTCGGTGACTGTAACGGGTCCAGTCATCAGTTGGACTTTGAGAAAGAACAGAGCAGAACTTTCCGAAGGCCTCGCCCGCGTCCAGCTCCGGGATCTGTCTGCCTGGCAACAGGTGACGCGGCGCTGTGCGGCCACGTGACCGCGTACCGTGCCGGTTTTTTCGAGCCGCGCTCAGTCGGACCGGGTCAGTGTTTGTGAGCAGCGGACGGAGGAAGATGGTCTCGGGTCTGCTTGGCGTCTCTCTGCTCTTCATCACCGTGTTCACCGCAGGTGGGATCACACACACACACACACACACACACACACACACACACACGTTTATCTGTCGTCACACAATTTTCTAAATGAAAGTTGTGAGAAAATAGAGTCAACAAACGTATCACAGGCCAGACGAGTCAGGGACCGAATAAACTGACTGATTTATGAACAATATCAATAAATCATAATAACCGTGGAGATTAAAGCTGCAGCTTTGGAGAAAGTCTCTGTTCTTTCACTTTGACTCTGAGCTTCTTTTCACTTCCGGACAGCAGCAGAACCGATCACATTCAAGACCTGGTTCCGAAGGTTTTCATGCAGCTGAATGTGAGAGGAGGTTATCTCTAGGTCCTCTAGTACTCATCGGTTCCGAGCTTTAACTTTACAAAGTCACGCAGTTTGAGTGTCATCCTGACACCGAACCGAGCCGGTCCCGGTGGTCTCAGTCTGTCCCGTCCCCGTCCTGCAGATGGCTTCCTGTATGCCCGCGTGCAGCACTGCCGGTTCTACTCGTCCGAGCTGCAGGACATCGAGTACATCGACTCCTACTATTACAACAAGCTGGAGTTCATCCGCTTCAACAGCAGCGCGGGGACGTTCGCCGGCTTCACGGACCTGGGCATAAAGAACGCCCACCGCTGGAACCGGAACCGGAGCATCCTGGACGCGGAGATGGGCGACGTCCAGAGATTCTGCAGGAATAACGTCAAGGTGTGGTTCAGCAGCGTTCTGTCCAGTCCAGGTGAGTGGGTGTGTTCGTCTGGACAGGCGGGTCCAGTCCGAGTCCTGTGTACTGTGAGCGGACCTTTAAAGTAAACTGATGAAACAGACACGAGCATCAATCAGTAATAGTAACGATGGTAAATGTATTAAAAATCCCACATTTCTAAAAATGGTAAAAAAAAGGCAACTTTATGTCTTTTAAAGTAAACTCAAACAAGTCTTGAACATAGTTTTGAACCATCTGGTTTTCAAACATTTAAGCCTGAACGCCTGTGAGAATAAAAATAATAATAATCTTTACAAGTCAAATTTGAATTCATTTATGTGGCTTCAATTAACCACGTGGGTTTTTCTAAAACTTCCAAGACTTGTTGTTAAAAACTAATTACAATGACAATATCCCAATCAAATTATTTTAGACCGGATCCTATTTTCCCCGGTCAAACTAAGAATCAAGGCCTTAGAAAAGTAACTGACAATGAACAGACACTTCACCTGCTGTAACTATGAAATAGGCTGTAAGTAGAACACGTAGGTCAAGGCCTGGACCGTGGAACACCTCGCTTCACCTGGGTGACGGGTCAAAGGTCCCAGGGTCACTGAAAAATGATGTTAGTATAATGACGAGTGCAGTTTATGAATAAAGCTAAGGACAACTGGGATGTCAAGAGCTAGAGCCAGAATCTTAATCCTCTCCAACAACAGGATCGTGAGGACATCAGGACACTGTCCCCACTGTATAGTTCTGGCTGTTTGAATAAGTTTTCTGTTTCAGTCCGGCCCACTGTCAGACTTCACTCGGCTCCTGCCCCCAGCGCCAACCAACCGTCCATGTTGGTCTGCAGCGCCTACAGCTTCTACCCCCAACAGATCACCCTGAGCTGGTTTAGAGACGGACAGAAGGTCACCACCGGTATCACGTCCACTGACCAGCTGGCAGACGGTGATTGGTACTACCAGGCCCACTCTAATCTGGAGTACATGCCCAGGTGAGTTCAGGTCCAAGTCTGGGATCCTGAAACCGACCATGTTTTCAGTGTGATTTGTTTTGAGCTAGTTCAGTCCAGGTCCAAGTAGGAACCAATTATGTCCAGTGAGCTTCAGATCACTTTTGGTTCCGTTTATGTCCAGCTAGTTAGATCCAGTTAAATCCGGGTCCAGTTTGGTTCAGTTAGGTCAAATTAGGCTCATTCAAGTCCACCTCTGGTCCAGTACGGTCCAGTTTAATGAGTAGCATGACAGAACCACTGAGCTGTTGTTTGTGTCCAAACAGGGCTGGAGAGAAGATCTCCTGTGTGGTGGAACACGCCAGCCTGAGAGAACCTCTGGTTGCTGACTGGGGTAAATGCCTGTCTGTCCCTACACCTGTCTGTCTTTACAGCTGTCGTCCTGCTCACCTGTCTCTGTGCCTGTCTGTCCTCAGATCCAGCCATGCCCGGCTCAGAAAAAGGCCTGATTGCTATTGGAGCCTGTGGGCTGATCCTGGGTCTAGTTGTGCCTTTGTGTGGAATCCTGTACTACAGGTGGCAGCTCCGAGGTCAGTGCAGGACACAGTCTGAGAGCAGCTGTTGTCCCTTTGTTTTTTTTTTTAATCACACATAGTTTATATTTGTTTTGGACCATGTTGGTCCTTTTGTCCGAGCGTCGTTTACTTTAAAATACACTTTGTTCTTTACATTATCAACCTAACTGCTACTTCAGTGTTCAGCGTCTTGTCCAGAGACACTTCAACACGTGGCCCGGAGGAACCCTGTTGTTGACCGCGTCCTTATACCTTCTCTTTAACTCAGGTTGGGACCTGGTTTCCACTGACTGAGCCTGGACTCGATCCTGGTTCTGTTGCCGACCCCGGTCCTGGTGTTGTCTGTCAGGTGGAGATAGTCTGCTCTCCGTTTTCAGCTCATCAGACTGTCAACACTGCCACCTGCTGTCCAGCCGGATCAGCACATCCCTTCATGGTCTCTGGATGTTCGGTGGCTCTAAACCTGATCCAGGACTCATCCCAAAACCCAACCAGTCTAAACCTCATGCTCGTCAACCATACTACACAGTGGATAGGAGGAGGATTTACCTTTGCTGTTGAAAACAATGATTTATGCTACATGTCAAATGACCATCATCCAACACGCAGTGCAACAATTAGAAAGATTAATCAACAATAATCAGCATTATCAAGCTTTGGTTTGAAACTTGGCATCTATTAAACACTGATTCCATCCACCAGCCTAAGAATGTGGTCACATTAATGCTCTGTTCAATGGAATTTACCCTCATTTTGTTGTGCAATATGTTTAAAGTGTCCATGTCCAACATTACATGTGCTGGTTGGAAAGCTCAGTGCTAAACCGTCTGAATCCTTTTGTATGTTTTACCGACACGCACTGATTCTGGACTTCCATTAAAGAAAACTACCTGTGTGACTTGACTAGCAGGTTTTCTTTTTTGACACTTTTGGTCACACAGTTTGACCAAAGCATCACAGCCACTTCCTGTTTTCCCACATTGAGAGTCTCAGTTTGATTCCGTTTCAAAGCTTGACAGACGGTGAGTTTACGAGACGAGCATGTGAGAGCTGCAAACCGAGCTTCATCACTTCGTCACAAACCTTTGGTTAGAGACACCAGTTCACCACAGTGGGGCACGTGAAAGAAATGGAGTCATAATGTTAATTTAAATTTTAATAAGATTCAAACAAATTCACTACGACCAACAAAATCCTTCCACTCGTCTAAACCACTCGTACCATTAAGGGATGTGGAGGTTACTGGAACCGAACCTGTCCGTCACCGGGTGAGTGTTGGGGTCCTGACCCTGGACAGGGTCGATTCCCGGTGTCACACACGGGTACAGACAATCATCAACACTTAGAATCGCACTGATGGGAACGTTAGAGTCAGCAGTTAGTCTGAGTGCAGGTCTTTGGTCTGTGGCAGGAAACCAGGGGTGGCACATAGAGAACATGCAAAGATACAGAGGCTGGTTTAGACCCGCGATGTCTTTGCTGCGAGGAGCCTGGATTCATTCTGAAGCTACAATAAATATTAGAGCAGTAACAAAACTGGTGAGGCTCAGAGAACTGGACCCGGGGTTTTACTGTTGGTCCTGAAAACACTGGAATCAGCACCAGTGGATTTGTTTGGTTTCACAGGATCAGAGAATATTCACTCCTACCTCACCCTGTAGGGGACATGAAAATATGAAAGTTCTGTTTTCTACCAGGACATTTTCATGCCAACACTGTTCAACCATCAGCTGTGCTCGTCTGTTTGTTCCCGTTTTCACGCTCGTGTCAATAAAGGACATTAACATTTCAGAGTCAGAGACTCTCCCATTAAAATGAGCATCATTAAGTCGGGGGAGTTTCCAATCAGCTGTTTTAGCTCGGGTCCTTTTGGAGCCATTTCACAGAAATGTTTTTAATCAGTTATGTTGGTTTTTATTCTTTAACAAAGGCTTTATACATGTTAATCATTCAGCTTTAAAACAAAAATGTTTCAAAAGTTTCACATGATCAAATGAAGACAACCAACACACAGAAACAACAATCAGCAGCTCATCTTTTATCAGCTCATGCTCAAACTCAGAAGATGTCATCACAGATGTCATCCTCCTCTTATCCCTCCTGACCTCTTGGCAACAAGCTGGCCCATCTCCACGGAGACGGCGGGTTTGTATCCTGTCTTCCTGCTGCAGCAGATAGACACCATGACACCAGTAGAGATGACAAACGGACAGAAAACAACGACATGGAGGAAGGGTCTGATCACAGAAACAGGAGGAGGAGGAGCAGAACCTGCAGAGGAGTCGGGGGAGAAAACGGACTCGGATCAGTCTCAGAAAAAGAATTTCCAGACATAACCGCTGAATAAAAATTCACCTAATAAATACATAAACTCTTTTTGAGCTGAAAATATTTCAGTGGAGCTGCACATTATTCTAATTAGGTTTAATTATTCACTTGATATGTAATTAATGCCTTGCATCAATTTTTGCTGTAGAAGTATTTCATTTTTAGTTATTTTATGTAACACAGACAGAGAATCATTCACGCTCACGGGTAATTTAGAGTCACCAATTAACCTAACAGGCAAGTCTTTGGACTGTGGGAGGAAACCCACACAAGCTCGGGGAGGCCACAGCTGACAGGTGGCTGCAAGCCCAGGAACTTCAAGCTTTAACCAACAGCTAAAGTCAGTCAACTCTGTTTGGAAGGATCACAGGCTGTGCACGAGCCTTAGACCAATTAGACCAAACCCGAGACCTGGGACCACCACCTCACAAACAGGTGTCCTTTTATCAGTTCAACCTGGCTCAGCTCTTTAATGAGACGTGGACAAAGTCTGACGAGTCTCCATCCTCTCACCTGGAGGAACAATCAGCCCGTACAGCAGCAAGGCCACACCTGCTACAGGCAGCAAAGCGAGACCTACAAAAGAGGAACAACATGTGCTGAAGAGGTCAGAGGTCAACATGACTTTAGAGCTCGACAGTGGTGAAAACTTACTGCAGAGCAGCGGAAACGGCCTCCATCCTGACAGAAACGTTGCATCGTCACGGCTGCTCACCTGGATCCGACCACATGTTAGTGGACCTGCAGGAAGTCTCCTCAGTCCTGGTACTGGATCTGCAAACACATTTGGATCAGTCTGGAGGATTGGACTTCTCCTACTGGCTGCTTGAATCAGTCTTTAAAGGTCAGAACAGGATTCCATTTCAGCCCTGCTGACTGGATCAGACTCACTGGTTCCAGTTGTTCACATCGGCCGAGTCTGACACTTTTTATACTTTTTGTTTCTTCCACAGCTGCACAAGTCCAAATCCAACCAGGAACAGGAGCACCATAAAACCAGAGCACCCAGAAGTGCTATGATTGTGATGAGGACAGAGAGAGTGCGAGGAGGAAGAGTGGGGAGACAAGGGAGGAGGGAAGGAAGCATTAGGAAGGAGGGAAAAGTTTACAGCAGCACTGTAGAGTGTGGAGATGTGAGGGTCAGGGCTCGTAGATGATGTGATGGTGTAAGGATCCGGGGTTGTAGGAGGATCTGTAAGGAAAGAATCCAGTTCACTGTTTGTTATCAGGTCAGCAGGTTAGTTTATGTCCCTAAACAGGAAGTGATGTCAATGTTCTGACCTCTGACTCTCAGCCACTTCTTAGGAGACTTTTTATATTCATAAGTAGAGCATGAGTAGAAGCCTTCAGACCGTTGGACATTGTGGATGGTGAACCTGATCTGAAGGACAGGTTCAAGGAGAGATTCATTGACATGGAAGAAAGCTCTGAGAAAGTCACCGTTTCTCTTTTCACAGGACGTCACAGGACGTTTAGGAATCTTCAGGACCAGAGGATCTTCAGGACCAGAGGATGATCTGAACAACAGACAGCACCAGAGACAGGGTCCACTGTTAAACCAACCAAAGTCCATGACCCGTGTTACAACAAATAACTGCTTACAACTTGAAGTAGCCAAAACAGTAGCAGTGTTTTTCAGGAAACCAAACAGGCCCGATGTGAAGCCTGGTGCCTTTGTGGCAGGGGAGAGGCTGCAAGTTGTGCCCGTGAATTAATATCTTGGAGTTTATGTAGATTCCAAACGATCTTTCAAAATCACAAATGAAGAGAGTTTGTAAACGAGTCCGATTCGCTCTTTCTAATTTTCATTTTAGAAGACGGCAAATATCTGCACAGGCAGGAAACGTGTACATGCATGTGATGGTGCTGTCACACATCAAGTGCTGTTTAACTATCTGGCCACACGCAAACTCTTCTACGGTAAAATCGTTAGTCTCTGTATAAGCGAACCTTGAAAATACCAGCTATACACCATGACTGCATGTAACACAGGACAACAGCTCGCTGACATGTATTTAATGTGACTAACACACGAGGAAATGTCACGAATAACAAGTGACCTGGAACTTTAATCACCCTCCTCGGAAGTTCTACTCGACTAAAATTGGAGTTGCAAAAGTTAAAAAGACAGCGACACTGAATTCTTTCCTCGAGCTGATGTCATTTACGTGTTGACACAAAAATAATTTGTTTTCACTTTCAGCAGCTCACCTGCGGAAACCGTCAGTGCGGACAGCAGCGAATGCACACCTAAAACAGGAAGACAATGGAACATGTTGAGTTTGTTTATGAACGAATCCGAAACAATTAATCCAACTGAAGCCTGTGAAGATGAGGAGAAGACGGCAATCAGGATTCAGGTTTTAACATGGATCCTGATTAATATCGGAATCATTTTACCGTTCCAGTTTGTCACTAGTGCACACGGGTTCCCACTGTAAGGAACGGACGGATAAATGTAGAAAGTGTGTGTTTGACTCACCGAGGAGCAGCGAGACAGGTGGACTCATGTTGTCTGTGTGAGAACTGAACATCTGAACAGCCGAGGGACGATATCAGGTTCAGCACTTCCTGTTAACAACCTCAACCTCAACACGGACACCGGTGTGAAAAAAAAAAAAGTAGTTAGTCACATGAAACCATTTAGTGCCTCCTCATGTCCAAAGACTTCAAACATGACACACAGTCTTTACTCAGTAAAAGGAAAGTGGTGATTAAACTTCTTTACTGGAGTGAAAGTGAAATGGCAGGAAACACCTACTGTCTTTATAGGTTTATTATTGTCATTCAAATGGTTGTAAAGGAATCACAAAGAAGGAAAAACACTTTCATTTGAACACAGAATGCTGGTTACAACTTACAAACTCCCCTTTGCAACGGAAGCGCTGACAGGTGTGACTTCCTGCTCAATTATCCGTGTGTCTGCTGCATTTATTGTTCATGGTTCAGGAACTCTGGGGTCCATCCATTCATCCATCCCAGCTGGATGGAACTTCATATTGTTGCTTTATCAGACAAACATTTCATTATAAAGGTTTTAAATGAGGGGACGTGCGTGATCCACCTAAGAGCAGCTGCAGTTGAATTTTGGCTGCCGCAGGAAGCAGCTCAATTTTCTTTTAACATCATTTCACGAAATCAAACCAACACAAGATAAAAGAAATACAAACGTGTAACTGGATTTAAAAGCGAAAAGTACATTTCTACCAGCTGATGTTGTTCCTTCACAAACTCTAAGGACAAAGTAACAGGCAGAAAGTAAAGACCCAACCACAAAGTTAGGACGTCCCACCTCTGGGTGGCTGTACAGTCATACTGAAAGAGACCGTCAGGACAGAAAGGTCTCGTCATGTGATAAAGGTGACCATTCAGGACACGGGTGGACAAGAGCCATGTCAGCTGCCCCCCCCCCCAGGGTTCAAGCAGCCAGGCCTGATCCGTTGGTTCACTCATGCACTTGTTGGACGTCTGGTCTGTCTGTGGTTTCTCACATACATTAGTTTAACCCACTGTCTCACCGAAAGGATGTAAACACAGATGTCGCTGCTCAAACTGCGACACAGGCCTGAGCACGTTTGCATCAGCATTAACACTTTAAATAAGTCACACACAATCGAAGCATCTGAACGTCAGATTAACCAAAAAATGATCCGTATGTCCTACAGAGACAGGACGCCATTGGATATAAAATGTATCTGAGAAAAACTAAATAAAATGCTCAAGGGAATTTTCTTCAATTTTGGCTCAAGTATCCAGCAGCAAAGTAGATTTTATGACCAAATGTTGAAACTCACGTTCCCACCTGGAAGGAGTTCCATTACACAAATGTCCAACTTGGACTCATGGATGAACAGATTTGAGTGACATGAATCTGGACAGACATGCATTTAAACTAACGTTTATTTTCTACCTCATCATGAGGAGTTTTAGACTCAGTTTAAAAAACGTCTGAAGACCATGAGCTGAAAAGACTTCAGTCAAATCTCTTTAGATATTCTGTGATTATTTGTCTGTTCAGCATGTTGAGATGCACAGATGAATTGAAGATATGAGCATGTACAATCCACCGCCATAGATCTGCTTGAGCAAATCAGGAAGTCTTCAAACATCTGAGGGCTGATGTTCTGACTAACTGTCCAAAATGCAGACATTCAATTTACTGAGAAATAAAACAAAGAAACACAAAATAAGAAGCTTAGGTCAGAGAGCGAGGAACTATCAAAGTGAGCGATGGATCAGATCAGTCTTTGAGCTGGATATGAAATAAGATGAAGGGATAATGTCACTGTGCAGCTGTGAGGTCATGCTCAGTGGTGACATCATCGTAGTCATCCTCAACAGGTGGACCCGTCTCCATGGAGACAGATGATTTCTTTCCTGTGGGTGGAGTTAAGAAGTAGAGACGTGAATGTGGACGAGTCCAGCTGTGGCTCCATGAATTTGTGTCTTTTAAAGTGTTTGGTCACATGATTCAGTGCCAATGAACCATGTTGACGGTTCGCTTATCATGGTTCAGGAATTTTAGTTTACAGGCAGCATCACCTGAACTTTGACCAGGTTGGAGTTGTTGTATGATTTGTAAACCTGTAGACCAGCAACACATCAAACCATGGAACCGTCCAAACTGCAAGACAGCAGCCAAAACCTTTGACCGGCCACAAGCCCATTCAACAAACTGTCAGGCTCAAGTTCAACCCAATTCTCAACTCAATATCTGCCCAGCACAGGTCTATTTAGGAGTCTAGTCCTAATATAATGTGCCATCGTATTAGTTACGAGTTTAAACAGACATCACAAGGTCATGTTCTTGTATTAACTATACATGTAATATCTGTCCTTTGGTTTTGTAGTACCTGTCCTCCTGCTGCAGCAGATGGACACCATCAGACCAGTAGAGATGCAGTATGGACAGAAGGCCAGGAGGTGGCAGGACAGTCTGATCGTAGACACAGGGGAGGGACAGGTAACAGAACCTGTTGGTACATCAGGAAGACAAAAGCGACTCATTCGTGGAGTTAAGACACTGCTGCATTTGAAGAGACAAACAAACAGAATGAATCTTTGATGTCTTGTTGTTGCCTTAACTCACATCTTGACCCTCTAACACCACTGTGATAGAGAAAACCAAAAACTGTCATTTACTGTGTTTTAATGAACATTATTACTGTTAATATTTGGGAGACAGAAATCTTCTCTCCACTGTTTTCCTTTAACAACTCATTTCCATCAGCTCACCATCACAAAAAGTCAGTCCATACACCATCACTGCCAAACCTGCAACAATAGGACAGTAAAGGTCAGAGGTCCCCGTGAGTAAGGACAGTTGGTCGTAAATTTAGGCACAGAGACATTTCCATCATCTCACCTGCGGAACTCAGCAGAATCAAGCCTGTAACTGAAGAAAACAGCTTGTGTGTGGTCATGTGTGAATTACAGCAAACACAGATCAGAACCCAAAGATTTGAGCCTTCGTTGTTTCCGTTTTTTTGAGTGTGTCTTATACTACCCTGTTTAAGGGGTTCAGTTGTGCTGGAGGGTTCCTGAATGCATGTCTTAGTCCTAGTCACAGGAGAACATGTGACCTCCGCACTGAAAGGACACTAACTACCTATAGCAATAGCAATCCTTACAAAACTGGAACAGACCAACTTTATTTACAGTCAGTTGCACAATTCCACAAAGGCTCATTGGGACATAAAATGGATAAAGTCAGTTTTTAGGTTTTACTCTTGTTTCTATATAACTTTTCTACACTGTGTTTAAGATGTGTGGGTAACCTGACATAGGTGACTTTTTATCAGTGGGACCTACAAGAAAAATGTAGGTCCCACTGTCACTGTCTGGCTTCACTTTCTCTCCAATACATACGTAGATTCTTCTTTTCAAATATTTCCTACAACATTTCGTCACTGTGGTTCTGTCAAACTTTAGTGCATTTGCGTCCCTACTTTTAGAAACAGCAACCAACCAACTAACGAGTCTAACTTTATTTACATGGCCCCGTTTGTACAGGTTGGTGCAATACGAATGGTTTAGAGCTGAGTGGATGGTACTGTATGTGGGCCTGAGTCCAAGAGAAGACGGAACGAGAAACTTCTTCTTCTCCAAGAACTTTCTGAAATTAATCTGGTCAGAAAATGATCAGGAGAAATTAAAGTACATGAACATGACATACAACAGAGGCAGGGGGCTGATGTCCATCCTGAACCTGAAGGGAAAGAGGTTGAGATGAAAATGTCATTTCAGACTGTCTTCCATCAGACTTGGGTCAAAAGTTGTAGTTCCAGAACAGACCTGCCGCTCACTGACCAGTTCACTTTTCATACCTGGCCTTTTCCTCAGCAGCTGCATAAGTCCAACCAGAACCAGAACCAGGATAACCACAGAACCTAGTACTGTTATGGCCATGAGGTAGAAGGAAGAAGTTCAGTTCATGTACAGGTTGAAGGAGAAAAGCTGATTACTGTCAAAAGTCAGTGACATTCATTTCATTTGTTCCTTCCTTAGTAGCAACACAAAACTGTAGTCCGGATACACACCAGAACTTTTTAGGAGGAGAATTGTCAACTAATTTCACATTTTTGTTCACATCTGCAAATGTTTAAAGAAGCTTTTGTAGTGATGAATAAAAACAAGGACAAAGATCAGCGTTAATATACTATGGAAGGGCACAGCATTCACCAACGGACAAAACATTCGGAGGCTGAGCCGGAGGACGGATTCCTGGGTCTCATGCTTACACCTCGTTAAGGTTTTGTCCTCTACAGGATTCTGACCATTCAAGCTAGTGTAGAGTTTGGACTGTGGTCAGTCATCGCTCCGTCAGACAGGAGGAGTCCGACTGAACATTTTAAAAGGAGAAAACAATCAGAGGCCTTATCTCCTAATAGTGAGGATCTCGTTATAAGGTACAGAACAGAACAACGTTGTGATGATGGGAACATTTCAGAACGTCTTTGATGTCTTCACGCTCACTCGTGAACCATGGTTAGGACTTCCAGTCATCCAAACCAGGACAGAACCCTCTGCACTTAGCTTTCTGTGGATCTATAATCATGAACAGTTTTCGAAAACCAGCTACACCAGCGTTAATACTAAGACTTCTGTTGTGGAATATTGGAAGTACTGACAGCTGTCAGTCAGTTACTGTGGGCAGTTGGTTCTGAGCGGATGGATGAAGCATCAAACAAACTCGCAAACACAATGTGGAACATTTCATATGTTCACCACAGGCTTATCAGGCGCATCTAGAGCAACTCAGACGTGAAGTGTTTTCAGCAAAATGTGCAGTTGGGATGAAATTTGATAGATATCAAATGTCTTCTCATCTTTAACCAGCAGCAATGATGCATGTGTCATTAACTCTTGTCTATTTTCAGATTGTGAAAGATCCACACAAGTTTCACAGACATACAGTTATGCCTTTATTCAGATCAATTTGTTAAATTAATTTTAACATTAAAGTATCAGATTAGGAAATCACCACCGACTGCTGCTTCATGCGCAAGAAGACGACAACATTAGTTCATTAGATCCTGTTTTAACAATCCAGCTCTGCAGTTACAGTTAAGTTAAAGCTGTCAGATAGAGAGCGGAGGAGGAAGTAACATTAAAAGAACTGCAAAACTACTTCAATACAGAAATAGAATATACAGAATCAAACACCATAAGTTCGGTGTTTCTTTGTCCTGTTTTAGTTCTTCACTGCCCTTATCTTTTCCTGTTTGTGAGTCCCTGCAGTTTCCTCCCTCAGCGGCTGGTTACCAGTTAATATAATATGAGTAAATATTCATATTGCCTCAAGTGTCTGTGCTGAGCATTGTCGTATCAGTAGGTGACGTATTAAACTGTTTGCAGTCTTAGTGCGTCTCAGCTTCTCCTTTCGGGTCCTTTAGTTACAGTAACCGTTAAATAATAAAGGTTCAAATATTTTAACTTCCTACAACAGATATAAAAGGTTAAATGCTTTAGTCAAACGTTCATTCCATTAATGGATGAACGATGGGTTTGACTCACCCAGAAGATAGAGAAATTGAGTCTCCATGTTGTCTGGACTGACGTAAACCCCCTCAGCACCGATCCTGGGTCTCACACTTACGCCTCACTAAGGTTTTGTCCTCTGCAGGATTCAGACCGATCAAGCTAGTGCAGAGGTTGGACTGTGGTTAGTCGTGGTTCCTGTCAGACAGGAGGAGTCAGACTCAGACATTTCACACTGTGGTGAAATGGCTGTAGGACAGAAAGCATTTTTTTTTAAACCACGATATTTCAATTATTATTTACTCTGTTATTTAATGTTTACTGTAAACAAGAAGACTACCAGGTCTTGCTGCTGGTAAAACTTTTATGTACTTTCAATAAAGTTAACACACATTCACAGACCTGTTACTGCTCTCACGTTTCCCATAATCCCTTGCGTTTACTACTTATTATAGGTACGATATTGTACCAGCTGATGGCGCAGTGTCACATTGAGCTGGACTTACTATACACACACGTCTATACAAGACATAAGGACAATGAAAAACTAAAACACCGAACATATAACATTTATTTAACAAACTTCGAGATGAACTAAAAATATGCGAAACTCTCACTTGGTTTAATTCAATTCAATTCAACTTTATTTATATAGCGCCAATTTACAACAAGGTCATCTCAGGGCACTTTACATAATAAAGTCAAGACTATACAAACAGGTAGAGAAAACCCAACAAATCCCCTTGAGCAAGCCATAGGCAACAGTGGAGAGGAAAACTCCCTTTAACGGAAGAAACCTCCAGCAGAACCAGGCTCAGGGTGGACGGACATCTGCCTTGACCGGTTGGGCAGAGTGGAAAGTGGAGAGAGAAAAGAACAGAGCAACAAAGCAACAACAAAACATTGAGCAGGTTAATAGGACCAGTAGCTGCACACTGGAGGACACACAGCGCCAAATCCGGGACACCTGTGGACAGGGAGAGAGAGAGGGGAAAGAGAGGGAGAGAGACGACTACGGGACAAAGAAGACACAGAGTTAATGTCATACAGTGGTGACAATATAGATGTGGGGTGAGAGGAGAGAATGAAGAGAAGAGGAAGTGGCACAGTGCAGAGTCCCCAGCAGTCTAAGCCTATAGCAGCATGACTATAACCAACTATAAGCTTTATCAAAAAGGAAGGTTTTGAGCCTAGTCTTAAAAGCAGGGAGGGCGTCTGCTTCCCGAATCTGAACTGGGAGCTGGTTCCACAGGAGAGGAGCTTGATAGCTAAAGGCTCTGCCTCCCATTCTATTTTTGGAAATTCTGGGAACCACAAGTAGGCCTGCATTTTGGGACCAAGTGGTCTAGTAGGATGATATGGTACTAAGAGATCTTTTAAATATGATGGGGCTTGGCCGTTTAAAGCTTTATAGGTAAGAAGAAGGGTTTTAAATTCTATTCTGCATTTAATTGGAAGCCAATGGAGAGAAGCTAATGAAGGTGAAATATGATCTCTCTTACCAATCCCAGTCAGTAATCTTGCTGCAGCATTTTGGATTAATTGGAGGCTTTTAGAGAGTTACTGGGGCAGCCTGAAAGTAGAGAATTACAATAGTCCAATCTAGAAGTAACAAATGCATGAACCAATTTTTCAGCATCGCTTTTTGGGACAGGATGCTCCTAATTTTGGCAATGTTCCGTAGGTGGAAGAAGGCTGTTCTAGAGATTTGCTTTATCTGTGAGGTAAATGACAAATCCTGGTCAAAAATGACTCAAGATTCCTTGCAGTACTACTGGGGGCAAGAGTTATGTCGTCTAAAGTAGCGATATGGTTAGAAAACATGTCTCTTAGACTATTAGGCCCAAATACAATAACTTCAGTTTTATCTGAGTTTAGAAGAAGAAAATTATACGTCATCCAGTCCCTTATATCTTTAAGACATGCTTGTAGTTTGAGTAATTTATTTGTTTCATCAGGTTTCATAGATAGATATAACTGCGTGTCATCAGCGTAGCAGTGAAAATTTACAGAGTGTTTTCTAATAATGTTGCCAAGGGGAGACATATATAGAGTAAAGAGTATTGGTCCTAATACAGAGCCTTGTGGAATTCCATAACTAACTTTTGTGTATGTCGAAGATTCATCATTAACGTGAGTAAATTGGAATCTATCTGATAGATACTTTAAACCAATTTAGTGCAGTTCCTTTAATTCCAATTACATGTTCTAGTCTCTGTAATAATATTCTGTGATCAATGGTGTCAAATGCAGCACTAAGATCTAGCAGAACTAGTATAGAGACAAGTCCGTTATCTGAAGCCAGAAGAAGATCATTGGTGACTTTAATCAGTGCGGTTTCTGTGCTATGATGAACTCTAAATCCTGACTGAAATTCTTCAAACAAGTCGTTTCTGCGCAGGTGCTCACATAATTGCTTTACAACTACTTTTTCAAGTATTTTAGAAATAAAAGGGAGATTGGATATTGGTCTGTAATTGGCCAAGACATCTGGATCCAGACTTGGTTTTTTAAGTAGAGGTTTGATTACAGCTATCTTATAAGCCTTTGGTACATATCCTGTTTGTAAGGATAGATTAATGATATCTAATATGAATGTGTTAAAAAGATGTTTAAAATTAATGTGTTTAACAAGTCCAAACCAGTTTAATATGACAACAAGTTTTGTTTCATTATTGCTTTAGAACTAGTATATATCTATACTTTTTTAAATTGTTATTTACTGTAACAATAGATCAGAATAGTAAAAGTGTAAGTGTTTACAAAGGAGCAGGGTTATAATCCAGCCTGCTCCAGTTTGGTCTGTTTAAGTGGATATTAAAGATCGTATGGTACAACACTGAAGGTGAAAATGTATAAAGATGCAATGATATTAACAGTGAATGTGTATTTATTGTCATGACTCGAAATAAGTATGTCAGAAGGATCCATATGTTGGTTTGAGCGTGATTGGTTACTCTGGCTGTCACCCAGGAACCTGGCCAATGACAGCTTTTCACGCCTCTGTCAAGTTTGAAATTACGTCAGGTAAAGTGGGTTTGCTGCTGCTTGTACATTCACTCTCCTACTGGGTCGGTTAGTTACCACGAATATTTTAACTCTGTCTGCAAAATGATAATTTTGAGCAAATCTGACTTGTGACATCAGTGAAGAAAAAAAACCTGGAATGTGGTCAGAGGAAGTTAAGTGAAGATACTGGTCACTGAGATAAGTGTCAAATCTGTCCCGGAGAGGAACAGACGTTAGGAGGTTCTGCAGATAACGGACACGAGGTAAATACGTTTATTATGTGATGATGTTAGAGGCTAATTGTGATGCTAACATTAGCTCGTAGTTCAGGGTTACAGTTTAATAGTTAGTGTCACCCAGTGAGCTAACATTAGCTTAAGGCAGTGCTTCTCAATTATTTTCTGTGACGCCCCCCCTAGCGGAAATAAAACAATTCGCGGCCCCCGTGACTCTAATCGCGGCGACCGGTGCAAAATAAAGCCGACACCATAGAGCTAATCCTCGCTGCGCACACTCTGACCATGAGAGCGCCACAGCCAACTACTGGACTGGATCTGCAATTACACTTTATTCTAGTACGACAAAAAATGCATGTTCCCCAGGGTCTCACGCCCCCCTGGCAGCGCACTGCGCCCCCACTATTTGAGAAACACTGGCTTAAGGCTCAAAAAACAGGAAACACGGCAGCGTTAACATGAGCCTAAACTTCCTGAGAGAGACACTGGCTCAGCTACAGGTACGTTACATAACCTTTGTTCATATGTGCAGTTACTGTTGGGTCCCTACCAACACTGAAACCAAACCCACGGCCTTCAAGATCTCCTAACATTAGGCTACATGTTGCTACCAGTCCATTTGCTCGTGAAACTGGACTGTAAGAATGAATGAAAGCTTTAAGTGACACTAGGGTCCATTTGTCTCCTAAAAACTGTGTGTTTCAGTAGTGAATGTAAGGAGTTACGTTCATATACAACCTATTTAAATGAATGAAACTTGTTAATTAAAGGAAAATGAGTTGTGTGGAGATGGTAGGGAAAGATGAGGGTGTATAAAACCCAGGACTGTCAAGACCTGAGACTCCACAGTCTGACGTCTGGTTAGGTTCAGGCAAGAATACCATGTACATTAGCATCAGAGAAAGATTATGGATGTGTTTAAAAGAGTTAAAACTGTCTTCCAGCCACTGGTCCTACAAACCTGCCCAATGTTTTGTTGTTACCCTTTTCTCTCCACTTTCGATTCACCCGAACCGGTCAAGGCTCTAATGGTTACTGTAACACATACCGTAACTAGAGGACCCACAAGATGAAGTCGAGACACGAGTGCAAAAACGTTCATTAACATGCGTACTAATACAATAATACGCAGCGCAGACACTTCAGATAATAACTTAAAAAGAACACATTACAAAACATCTCAAATCTATTGTTTATAGCATTAATCTATAAAGATTAAAGCATTAATGCTATGAACATTATAAACCTAATAGAACTATTCAATTTTAACTTTATTTCTATGTCACCAATTTACAACAAAGTCTCTCAAGGCACTTTACTTAATAAAGTCAAGACTAAACAGACATGTAGAGAAAACCCAACAAATCCCCCTTGAGCAGCTATAGGCAACAGTGGAGAGGAAAAACTCCCTTTAATGGAAGAAACCTCCAGCAGAACCAGGCTCAGGGTGGACTGAGTGGGAAACATTGGGCAGGTTGGTAGGACCAGTAGCTGCGCACTGGAAGATACACAGCTCCACAGCTGGGGACACCTGAAGACATTGACAGAGAGAGACAGGGTGAGAAATGTGGGCTGAGAGGAGGAAAGTGTCAGTGATTGAGGGGTTGGTCCCCCCAGCAGTCTAAGAGCCCCCCTAGAGCAGCAGGACTAGAACTAACTAGAAGGTTTGGAGCCTGGTCTTAAAAGTAGAGAGGGTGTCTGCTTCAAGTGCCTCACCAACTTCATTTCTAACCTTCGTGACGCCTGCTTTAAGCTGCATATTTCAGAATTGTACCGCAGAGGTTGTTTTATTTGGTTCACGGCTTTCTTTTAGAGGGACAATAGTATCTAGTATTATATGCAGGGAGGCTGTGGAACAATTGACAAGATAATCACTTTGTGCACAAGTAAAATGAAGGTGATTAATCACCATTGTATTGACAAATGGTGGTGAACATTTCTTTAAACCTGTTCACAGGATTTTGAGATAAACATCTGCTGTAACTGCTGTATAGTCCATTATTGTAAATTCAAAGGGTATTAATAAATGGGTCAGACCATAACAACAAGAGTTAGACCCAAGACACGAGGGTACAGTTAAACTCTTTATTTCAAACAGGATGTAGCAGGACAAGCAGAAGGGTCAGTAAGCCACCAGAAGTGGACAGTCCAGGTGAATGTGGGCCAAAAGGGTCAGCACAGTCACCTGGACTGTGAGTAACGATCCAGAGCAGGAGGGAACTATTCAGACAGGGAATTGAAGACGTACTGCTGGATGTGAACACAGGCGCTGCTAATAATTTCTTCATTCCAAAAGGAGGTGTGTGCAATAGAGTGGGAAAACCGGAACTTACTGTACAACCGAGGTGAGTGGGCCGATCGAGGTGCCGATTACCAGCTGGAGGCAGAGATTCTGGTGATGTGGAGGAGTTGCTGATTAGTAACAGACCTGCAGGCAGACTGAGAGAACTGAGGATCCACTGGGAGCCTTGCAACAAAGGAGGCCAGGATGTCTTCAGAAGAACAATTTAAAAAAGCAGAGAAGCAGGAAGAACAGCTCAAAAGAGGAAACTGTGGAAAGAGCTGGATAAATAGGCAGAAAAACAGGTGAAAACAATCAGGCTGATGAGTAGAATGTAAAGTGTCCGCATAGACGAAGCAGGATGTAGCACTGAGGAACTACAAAATAAGAGCTGTCAAAAGAAAGTAAAGCCGGGGACTGTGACACACACAAAATACTGTTAGTTTATCGATTTCAATGCCGTATGTAAGGACAAGGTCTAGGGTGTGACTAAAACAATGAGTGGGTTCTTTTACATTTTGAGTAAGTAAATGCTGTGTTGAGGGAGTTACTGTCAGCATCTACATGAATGTTAAAATCGCCCACTATGACGACTTTATCTGCACTAAGCACTAGAAATAGTTGTGTTGGATTGTTGGTGTGGTCAAGGTGGCAACTGGATCCTTCTTTAATACTTAAAGGAAATGGAGGAAGCTGACTGAAAACACGATTAGGCTAAAAGTTATCCCGTTAACTCGTGTTAAACTAATGTTTTTCCTGAGTTATAGAAATAATTATATGTGTTGTTGATGAATTTCTGATGCTAAAAATCACTTTACGATGTGACAAACTATTGATTCAGTAAAGCGTTAATTTACTTGTGCTAATAATAATTGTTTTCGTAATTACACATCCGTTCATATTTCAGTCCTCACATTTATGTTGAGGAACCTGTAACTGATTTCAAGTCTAGGTGTGACAGGATAAACTGTTTCTGTGGATCAGAACAGCAGTTGGACAACAGCTGTTTTTCCGTGGATGACAATCACAAACATCTTCATCTTCCAGAAAATCCTCTTCACAATAACAAATCTCTGGGAAGTTATTAGTTATTCAGTCACAACTTTTAAAATAAATGTTTTGTGATTGTGAAAACGGAAAATCAGAGCTAAAGTTCCACAGACAGAATTAAACACAGACGTGGGGAGAAGCAGAATCAGACACAGCAGAACAAATCATCAGGACACTGAGTACATCATACATCAACCGATTTATTAGTATTTTTTAAAACAGGTGAAAATGTTTCCAAAAGAGTCACATGATCAAATGAAAACAACCAACACACAGAAACAACAATCAGATATGAAGAGAGTTAAGAGAGAAACTGTGTCAGAGAATCATTCAGAAGTTATACTCAGTGATGTCATCGGCCTCGTCCTTATCCAATCCATGACCTCCGGTGACACGGTGGCTCATCTCCATGGAGACGGCCGGTCTGTCTCCTGTCCTCCTGCTGCAGCAGATGGACACCATCAGACCGGTAGAGATGAAGAACGGACAGAAGACCACGAGGTGGAGGACGAGTCTGATCACAGACACATGTGGAGGTTCTGCAGAGGAGGAGTTTGTTTTGGTTTGTTTCATCACTTTCTTCTACTTCCATTAATAATGTATTTGTTTATTAATCATAACTACTGACCTCTGACCAGCAGATCAACTTCTGTCCTGCTCAGGTCTCGTCCCTGTCTATGGACGCTGCAGGTGTAGGCTCCACTGTCTCTGATGGTGGGTTTTCTCAGAGTCAGACTCAGGTCTCCAGTCTGCAGAGCATCAGTCCTCATTGATGTCCTGTCCCTGTAACGCTGGTTTTGTTGATCAAAGACATCACTGCTCTGAGTACGACGATGAACCGTCGGGTCTCTGAGCTCCTCACGAGTCCAAACCAATGTGGAGTCCTGGGACACAGAGACACTGACGAGACAGGGCAGGAGGACAGACTCCTCTCCTTCATACACCTCTGTACCCAAAGCCTGCTGGGAACCTGAGAGGACATAGAATCATTTTCAGTGATGCTCAGAGTACTGGTTTCTGTCTGCAGGTCCTGGTTCCTTCCACATGTGATGGACAGTGTGTGGTCACCTGTTCAGGTGTGACAACAGTAAAGACATGAAGGAAACTGCTTCAGTTGTTAGATCAGGTGTTTCCCATGATGCCCTGAGGTTTTAGTGTTGGTGGAAGTATGACGTCGTCAAAACTGAGTTCCTGCTACAAGACTGGACTCAGGTTCATCCACTGGGTGCTCTGCTCATTCTTTAGCTACACGTCTGCACACACAGACTTTTAAAAACCCAAACCTTTAGTCCAGAGTCCACCTGCAGACTCTGATTCCTGGAGGAGGAACTAGTCCACAGTCTACAAAACACACACATGTTAATGCAGAAAAGCTCACCTGGAGGAAGAGTCAGTCCATACAGCAGCACAGCAACACCTGCAGCAGGAGGACAGAGGTCACTACAGCTCAGAGGTCATTTAAGGTCAGAGGTCAACAGACTTCCATCAGCTCACCTGCAGCAGGCAGAACAGTCAGACCTACAGAAGAAGAACAGGGGTTATAAAGGTCAGAGGTCAAACTTAAACTCCAGAGTGTGTGAGGACAAAGACAAGCAGTGAGGACTCACAGCAGAGCAGAGACAAAGACGTCCGACCTGAAAGAGAAGAGACACATCAATGAAAAGTCCAGTGTGAGGTCAGACACAGATCTGAGATCAGCATCAGCTGCTTCATTCAGGCTTCACCATCACTGATCAGCTGGATCAGACCACATGTTAGTGGACCTGCACGGAGTCTCCTTAGTCCTGGTCCTGGACCTGCAGGAAAACACACAGGGATCAGAATTCTGCTGGAGTCCAACCAGTAACAAATTGTAGTTCTAGTACAGACCTGCTGACTGGATCAGTCTCAGTCTAGTTCCAGACTGAATCTAATAATATTCATACCTGTTTGTTTCCTCCACAGCTGCACAAATCCAAAAACAACCAGGACCAAAAGGACCAGAGAACAAAGAACTGCTACAACTGTGATGATGAGAAAGGAGGAAGACGCTGTAGCTTCAGTGTAATTAAAGGCCGTAGGAGTGTAGACAGTGGTGATGTGTGAATTAGATGTTGTAGATGATGATGTGGTGTGAGGAGGATCAGAGGTTGTAGGAGGATCTGTAGAGAGAGGTGGAGAATCTGGTTCAGTGATCAGTTTATCGCCAGGTCAGCAGGTTATTTCATATCTTTAAACAGGAAGTGATGTCAGTTTCCTGACCTCTGACCCTCAGCCTGCTCTCAGGAGATTTTCCATCGTCATCAGTACCACATGAGTAGGAACCTTCATGAAACTGTTGGACAATACTTATATTGACGTCCAAAGATTTGACTTTATCTCTAAAGTCTTTTCCATTAAAAAAGAAAAAAGCTTTCACCGTGCCTCCATTTCTCTTTCTACAACGCAGAGTGACGTCACTTCCTGTCACCACAGGAAGTGCAGGGATCTCCAGGATCAGATCTTTATCTGAACACAGACACATATAGAGACAGAGTTACACCAACAGACCAGAGTCATATACATGTGTCGTGCTGCAGCAGTTAGTTTCTGTACCAGTTACAGTGATGGTGACCGAGTCGCTCCTCTGTCCTGAACTGGTTTCACACCAGTAAACTCCAGTGACATGAAGAACACACGAGGAGCCATTCAACCTTTGAAAGTCTGAACCAGCTGCTCCACACTCCTCAGGCCGTCCTCCTCTGGTCCTCTTCACTGTCCATCCATCAACTGTCTGTCCATCTTCAACACAACTCAGAGACACTGGAGGGTCTTTGGTGAAGAACTGCTGAAGATTTGGACGGACATTCACAGACACTGAAGGAGACACAAGGACAGACAGAGTAAATGTCTGTCTGTTATTGTTGGAGTGTCAGTGATTGATTCCATCATCTCACCTGCAGAAGCAGTCAATGCAGACAGCAGCAGGACAGACACACCTGGGACAGGAGGACACAGGTCATGAATCAGTCATGTTAAATATTCAGAGAGGACAGAGTTTTAGATTCAGAGAGACACGTGGTGTCTTCATGTCATCTGAACGATGATTTTTAGTGGCTCTGAGTTTCAGAGAAGCTGATCGTGAGAATGTCGAACTGTCGTCAAACAACTGGATGTGAGCGTGTGAAAAGCAGAAGTTCTGTCTCTGTCAGGACACTTTCGTGTCAGTAAATGTGTCCTGCACATTTCAAGTGACTCGTTCGTGTCTCTGAACGTTTTGGAGGAAAAAGAAAAGCCACTGACTGTCATTGAGAACCTCTGGATCTTTGCATGTGTAAATGTTGTTGGACAGCTCAGAAGGACATGTCTCCTACCGTCTCACTGTCTGGGATCAGGAAGTTGTCGTCCTGTGTCACTGACAGTGTCTTTCATTTAATAACACGTCCCAGTAAAGACACTTTAAAGACACATTCTCTGACAGGCTGTGATCGAAATCCTTTGTGTCCAGTGTAAGTGTGTGTTTGACTCACCGAGGAGCAGAGAGACACGAGGCGTCTTCATGTCGTCTGGACGAGGACTGGACCTCTGAACAGCAGAGACACACCACTTCCCTTTAGACTTTGTGTGTTTTTGTGCATGTGGTGAATGTTAAATATACATAAATATACATATAAATATACTGAGCAGATAAGCAGAAGTACAACCACATCCCTTTTTCTTTCAGATTACTTTCTTCATTTTGGTCACTAACTGAGCTGCGTGTCTTTGGTTTTTTCCTCTTGAGGAACTCAAATGTGACGTTGAGGATCAGAACCATCAGAACCATCAGAACCACCAGGTTAATGTGCGGTTTCTCTGTAAATGTCTGACTCACACAGTGCAGCTGTCTGCTCTCCTTTAAACACCATCTTTGAACTTTAATGAATCTCTTCCTTCTCTCTGCGGGGAAATAATCTCATTAACTGGCCGTTCACCAAAACAAAAAACTGGAGTGGATAAACGACAGATTTTAATAAAACTACTAGGATAAACACAGGTGATAAATAGATAAAATACAGATCAAGGAATAAACATTTGGTGTAAATATTAATGTTCATCACAGGAAATTTAAACGCAAATGTGAGTGGATGGTAAAAGATGGTTAAAAGGTAAAAGTTACAATTTTGATTATTTTCATTGGACTTACTGGCAAAATACTGTTAAACTAGTGGTTCATCCTAGGACATGAGCCCATCATAGAGCCTAACATGGGACTAACAGAACCTGAAGTGACCGAGAAGCGGAGAAGAAGTAGGTCTCTGTCCTTGTAGAAACACCAAAGAAGCGTAGGCAGGAGTCAGCAGGTCTGGGAGTCTTCTCGCTTGGAAATCCGAAAAAACTTCGGGATGGATTAAGGCTGGTTCAGGAACTTCTCAAAATAAACCACTTGATCTGAAGTCAAAAGCCACGTTTAACAGCAAAAGTTAATCTTAGCTTGTTATAAACTAATAAAACTTCAACAAAGAATGAAGTTCAATTTCAATTCAACTTTATTTATATGTCGCCAATTCACAACAAAGTCATCTCAAGGCACTTTACATAATAAAGTCCAGACTATACAAACATTTAGGGAAAACCCAACAAATCCCCCTTGAGCAGCTCATTCCTAAACAACATTGTTATGGCCAAAAAACTTGGAAAGCAAGTTAGAAACAAGAGTCAACTGAAAATGATCACTGAGCAATTTAATGAACAATTCAGTAAAACACAAGAAAACCAGAACCAGAGAGAAAAATTTTTGCACAGCAGTGTCACCCGGTGGATCAGACTGTTTCTGATACCCTCTGTCAGGATGTGTGTGTGTTTTATCTGCTCCTCTATGCAAATCATATACATTGATCAGGAGTCCTTAATTAGCAAGTCTCTGTTACTGCCTCCCCCTGCTGGGACAGCTACCTGAAGGGGAAGCTAGGGTTAAACAAAGTTTAGACAGAAGGTCTGATTAAGGTGTCAACAAGGATTCAAAGGAACAATAGGGTCTGTTAAGGTGTCAAGTTCCCGTGGGCTACCTACTGAGTGGCGGGGACTCGTTGTCTGGCCTCTGCCAGAAGTGTGAACAGATGGTCAGATGGTCATTGATCAAAAACTTCCCTCACAAACATATATGTAGAAACTAGTGTTTTCGGTCTTGTAGCCCGTTGTCCTTCCCGAGGCCAGCTCCTTGTATGTCACATGGTGACAGTTAAGGGAACTGTTTGTTTTGGACTGGGTGTGGTACAGTGGAAACCCTGACACTTCCATATTTGACTCTTATGCAATGATATAGTGTATAATGTAAAAAACAGTTTAAGGAAGGTGGACATGGTGGTGAACGGTTCAACAGGACACAACACTTTTTCCACAGGAAACCAGACAGACAGTGTTCAATTTAATGATTTTTGTTCATGTTGGTGCCAAATACTGAAATCAAATCAGTTTTTGTCCTCTTTCCTGATTCACAGGTTAGTCAATCAGCTGTCAACATCTGTGCAGAAGTTAAAATGAGAGAGTGCTTCAGAAGTTCTGCAGGTTGTTTTGAGGTGGGGCACAGCAGCCTGTAGCATGAAAGAAGCTGCAAAAGAAAAGATTTAAGGGATTAAACAGACTAAAGGGGGCATGAGGAGAATGATGACAACCACAGGGAGGAAGGTCTTACCACTAATAACACCATCTACACGTGGAGACATCCCTGTACAAGTCACCTCAGAAAAAGTAGCACCAACATTTTCAGGGGAACTGCAAAACACAAAGATTCTGGTGTCACGAGCCCCCAGTGACCTGCCGCTATGTCCAGTCCCTCCTCCGTGCTGACGCCTTAGGTACCCAGTATCGTTGGTGATCAACACTCAGAGCTTCCAGTGGAGTTCAACAAAACCCAGAACTTCACAGCAATGACGTAGTATATGGAGTGAAACACTCTCATTAATGTTTATGCACTTTACTGTTTTGTAGTGAAACGTAAATTTACAACCCTCAACATCAATAAAATGTTTAATATACCTAAAAAAGGGTTGGATTTTATATCAAAGTTCTCTACATTCATATTTTAACATCGTTAAACTCCAGGGGGCGGCGTCCCTCCATGTCCGAGCTCAGTCTGTCCACGAATGAACATTTGTGGCAGGTCACTCAGGTCAATCAGAGACCACGTCCACAAACACCGTGGTAACGTCTGATTAATAACAATGTTTTCATACATGCAGCAGGTCAGTGACTGTAACTGTGGTTCCATCATTTTATTAGCTCCATCTGAAACATCAGTGCAACACTAATAATGATAAGGTTGTGTAACACATACGAACACACAGGTGATATAATCAGGAATGAACCAAATGTAGAGAACCTGGAGTCAGTTTTAAAGTTTTTATTTATTGCGTTTTTAACCTGAAGCTCTGGGTGGAGCCTGGTGGAGCAGGCAGAGGAAATTCCTTCGGTTTTAATCTCTCCATGAACAAATAAAAACAACAAAAGACGATTTGGCACAAATGAAGCAGACGTCAGTGTGAGGATTGTTCAAAGGGAAGACAACAGTGAGGATCTTTGTTGAGTCTCCACAGTGACTTTCTCTGTCTGACTTTTCTGTCGGACGTTGTCTCGGGATCGAAAAAGACAATGTGACTGGCTGTGTCTCATTCCAGATGTTTAAACCTGGGATCAGCCGCTCAGCCATGAAGCAGGAAGCTGAGCTGGATGCGAACAGCAGCTGAGATTCATATATATGTATAGTCTGACTCTATGAGAACTGCAAGTATTGTTCACTTCAAATCACACTTTCCTCTGTTTGATTTGAGGATCGAAGGACGTACGGTGTCACCTGGTAAATGTGTGACTGATGATTTTGACCTGTGTCAATGAAAATGACATGATTTCAATTTAAAAGAAATTGTTTGTTATTCAGAGACGGATGGAGACACTAAAGTAAAACGTTCATTCCCAAAGGAATGTGAACAGATGATCTGCTGCTGTTTGCAGGGTTGGAATGAAACTTCTGATCATCAGATTCTGATTCACTCTAAAACAATAAGAACACAGCTGATAATTAAGGAGATTCTTTGATTCCCACTCTGCGTCATAGAAACTTTAACGACGACCATTGATAACTACATTCAGCTCTGGTTTCTGGTTTAAAAATCATTCATTAACAGCTCACTGTTCATTGAACAGAGATTTGTTAGAGCAAATGTGAACTTCTGCAAAATTCAAACTAGTAACTGTGTGTTTTTGCAGCACCGGGTGAATTGATCCTCACATTGATTCAGTGTGTTACTGTGTGAGCGAAAAACGAACGAGAAACAGACGTTTATGGAAGAAAGTTCAGCAGAAGCTTTAATGGACAGAGAGCAGCTGATGGAGACAAACTGATTTCATCAAACAGGGATCTGATTCAGGATCAACAAGGATCTGGTTTCACGTGGAACAACATCTGAACCTGGATTCACTGAAAACATCACATCAACGCTCAGCTGACAGTGACTACTCTATCAGGACTAATCCACGTTTAGTGATCTGCTGTCACTAACTAACATCTACAACGCTGCTTCTAAATCTTTGCAAGAGTAATAATAAAAACATTTTCATGCATTAAAAAGTATCACATTTACTGAGTCATTTTATATAACTGTCTTCTTACTCTTCTAAAGCATCGACATATTTCCTCCATGGCTACTAATTTTTAGACAGTGTAGACAGTGTAGACTTCAAAAATGTAGCTGTTAGTTTGCCGAACATGGAACGCAACACTGATGTGGTTCCTTTATCTGCTCGATCATTCACCTCCTTCAGTTTCTTGACCTTCTTTGCATCTCCTTTCTCCTCCATCTTCTCAATCAGGACGTCCAAACAGGCATGAGTGGACAGAGAATTAACGTTCAGGGCGTTCTGCTCCAGTTTGAGAACGTGTTGGTACCCCTCGTCCAGCAGCTTATTCTTCTCCCCTGTCAGGGATTTCATCTCTCTTTGAAGACTGTCCAGAAAATTTCCTGTCTTCTTGCTCTCTGACTTGCTCATTTCATACTTCTTTTTCATTTCTTCTTCAGTTATCTGAACTTTCCTGGTCTTGGTCACATAGATCCAGTTTTCTTTCACGTGATCTGACACAGGACACTGCCCTGTACAAACGGTGCAGCGGCCATTAGCCATGACCACGCAGTCACTGGGAGACCAGGCCATCGTATATCCAGGATAGTGGCAGTTCTCCTCACAGACTATGCAGCAGACGGCTGCTTCGTAAAACACCAACCCCCACATGCCACTATCGATTTGTTGTTTCTTTTTGTAGACCTCATCAACTTCTACAGTGAACTTCTTATTCTTCTCCATCTCTTCTTTATGATTTTGCAGAGCTTCTTTAATCTGATTGATCTCAGTCATTTTTAGTTCAATGGATGTAATTCTGTCTTGCAGGTTGTGGATACAGGCTGCCAGTTTGATGCGCTCATTCAGGACATCCACCGTTTGACTCAGTTTTTGAGGCTTACTTCTTTTCAGGAACTCTCCAAACCGGCCCATTCCTCTGTTTGTTACTCTCCATGCCGTCTCTAACCCAAACTCATTGTCCTCTGTTTTCTCTGTGGTCTGGCTGTTGTTAAACAGGAAGTGGACAGGTTGATTCTTCTCATTCTTGGCACATTTAATGTTTGCAGCTTCTAGAGCGTGAAAAACATTTTTTGGTGCGATTCCATCTGAGTGTGTGATCAGAGCTACGATGTTCTCCTCCAGGTCTTTCCCAAACAGAGACACCACGGAATCAAAGATGTATCTCAGTCGGTCACTCAGTCGATTCTCACTCGCCTTCACCACCAGACCCACTGCATCAATTTCGTGAACTCCGTCTTTTGAACTGAACAAGTCAAATAACTTCTGACTAACAATGGCATCCTTTTCAACCCCTCTGGTGTCTCCGTATCCAGGAGTATCAATGACTGTCAGGGAGAAAGGCAGAGTTTCATCTTCAAAACCAAAGATCTCGTACACGACCACATCTGAAGTCTGACTTTCTGCCTGACTTCTCTTCTCTCTCTCAACAATCTCAAAGCAGATGTCGTCCTCAAACTTCACTCCCATGGTGTAATTCACCAGTGCGTTGATCAGAGTAGACTTTCCTGATCCTGTTTCACCAACGAGTTAAACGGTTTTGCTTGTCTTGTTTGAATTTTTTTCACCAACAGTCAGTCTGGTCAGAGTTCCAAACTTGTCATTCTTTGGTTTCAGCTGGTAGACAGCAGGACATCCTGGACAGATCAGATTACTTTTGGCGATGATGTCCTTGTATTTGGATGAGATGTTACTTAACCTATAGACAAAGTAGAATGTAACTAAATGCACATTTAAGCTTCATGTATGAATGCATCATGTTGTAATCATCAGACACAAAATTAAACATGTGTAATAAAGATATTGCTTAATTTGTGAATAAAGGAACATTTCACAAAAATGCCTCAGCGTGAGTCAACAAAACTGTAATATCTCCAAGGACATACTTATCCACCAATGTTGTGGAGGGGCGGAAATGACTTGACAAATATTTGAGCAAAGCCAGTCACATTTGTTTTGGAATCAAATGGCCCAGTTCAATACAAATGTACAGATGCAGACAGCTGCCCATTTACTACACTGAATATAACAACAGTACCAACCCTTTACCCTGGCTGACCAGTGACCAAAAAGACTGTGACGAGACATGTAGCTGCTCCTGTGTTGTGTTACTTGCAGCCACAGGAAGTTGTATTACAACAATTCAAACACCATAAATAAAGGTTTGCACTTTAACATCTTTAAATACAAAATCTTGCTGCTGCATTTTGGATTAATTTAAGCTTTTTAGAGAGTTACTGGGGCAGCCTGAAAGTAGAGAAATGTAAATAAGAATAAACAACATAGATATGTTGGGTAGGAAGTATCTGTATCTAGCTTTCTAGAGCAGACATAAGGAGAGTTTCTGGTGTGTGAGGATAGTTTGTGGCGAGACACAGGCTACAGTCCCTTGTCCAGCAGAGTAGTACTGGCTGTGGTGGTAAGTTGAAACCCTGCTGGTTAATGCCTTCCACATGAAGGGATCCGATTAGGGAAGAGACAGGAGGCAAACAAAGAGTTTGCCTCCTAAGAGTTAGAGAAGAGATGCTACAGGTAAGTTACCATAACCTTTGTTCATATGTGTGTGGTTACTGTTGGGTCCCTACCAATGGTGAAACCAAATCCACGGCCTTGAATATTTCCTAACCTTAAGCTATTATGTTCAGACACAACCTATTTTGTAAATGAATGAAACTCTACTTTAATTAAAGGAAAATGAGCTGGAGATGGTAGAGGGAGATAAGGAAGAGATGGGTGTACAAAGCTCAGGACTGTCAAGACCTGAGATTGACTCCAAAGTCCTATGTCTGGTTAGGTTCAGGCAAGAATACCACGGACGTTAGCATCAGAGAAAGATTATGGACGTGTTTAAAACAGTTAAACACTGTCTACCAGCTACTGGTCCTACCAACCTGCCCAATGTTTTCCACTCAGCCCAACCGCTCAAGGCAGATGGCCGCCCACCCTGAGTCTGGTTCTGCTGGAGGTTTCTTCCGTTAAAGGGAGATTTTCCTCTCCATTGTTGCCTATAGCTGCTCAGGGGGGATTTGTTGGGTTTTCTCTACATGACTTTATTACGTAAGTGCCTTGAACCAGTAACCAGGCCATATGTTGCCTTTGCTATTACACAAAATAGTCTCCTAGATATTACCAAACTGTAATTACAACCACATTATGGTTTGTAATGTAGTTGCTAGGGTCAGAGGAAGATCGGGGGCTGGTGCTAAACAGGAAGATGTCATTTTACACCAAATGTGTTCAATTGGTTTAAACACATCTACAGTCTTTCTGTGACTGGACAGCTGCTCTTCATAAAGCCGCCACCCTCCTCAACCACGTCTTTGCAGCTCACTTCCTGTTATTAAGACTAAAATTTCAGTCATTCACAAAATACCTTGTATCTGAATATAATGATGAAATCATTACGTTTGTGACAAAAATGTAATCATACAGGTCGTCCCCTTACAGTCTCACTAAAGATTGTCTCTGGGCTGTAGGAGACAAAAGTGTGAAAACTCAACCAAATGACCTGATAGACCTTACAGGAAGGAAAACTGCAGACAGAAGAAGGAACTGAACACTACAGACTCTCTGCTACACAAGAGTGTGTTGTTACTATCACTTTACTGTTTCCAGGAATTTTTGCTCACATTGCCATGGTGATTCCAGGTGCAGAGATCACAACGCAGTGATAAAGAATCAGGTGTGACAGCGTCTGGGGTTTGTTCTCTGCATTAGATAAAAGACAGTGATTAAAACATTAACCACAGCTTCATTATGCAATATAATACAGAAAACTGACACGATTTTCAAAACGTGTCTTTGGTTTAATCTAAGTCAGTTGATGTTAATGTGTTTATTTTTACAACTCAATTCATACAACAAATCCTAAAATAACACAAAGTCATCTCAAGGCACTTTACATATTAAAGTCAAAACTACACAGACTTTAATATTAAAAAAAGGTAAAAAAAAACATAAAACAAAGCAAAAGCAGAAAAAGCATTTTCAAGAAGAAAATGCACTGTGAATGCTTCAAAGAAAAAGGATTTTACCAAAAGCTTAAATTAATTTTAAATGTTTAAAAATACCTGAAAGTTAAAAAAAAGTGAAAATAAGCTAAACTGAGGCTTAGCTAATTTAAAAAAGCTGAATCATTTTGCCACAAGTAGCTGTAACATGAAACACCTGCAAGATTCTGGAAATTGTAGAAATGTTACAGCTGAGTGCAAAGTTTAACACGTGAGCAATGGTGGAGCTTATGAATTACTATGACAATTTCAAAACATCATGTTGAAGGTGAATCTCAGTAGATCAAAGTCTGCAGAAACATTTACATCTCAGAGTGGAGAAAAGTTGAACACAATTCTAACAGTTGTCAAATCAGCAAGTGTGAAGCTTTTACTGCAGCAAGACGTAAACCACAAGTCATTTTAGCATTTATAAAAAGTATCAGAAAGGCTTTTATTTTGACAGTGTTTCCTGTCTCTGTGTGTCCACTGTAGGTGGGTTTTACCACTAACTGATTTGAACATTTAAATGCTGACAATTAAAAAAAGTATCAAAAAGGCTTTTATTTTGACAGTTTGTGGACCCCAAACTCATTTTAGCATGTAAATGGTAAAAAAGTTTTGGAAAAGTATCAAAAAGGCCGAAGCATTCGCAGTAGGTCACATGGTCACATTCGCCCCATACACTTCTATGTGATTCAGATCACATCTCACAGTTCTTCTTCAGTAAAAAACATACATTCACAATCTAAATTTATGCTCATCAGCTGCTCGTGTGCAATGCAGTGTGCGTCCCTCATCTATTGAAGCCTCGAATGGCATGATGTTATAAATTCCTCTGCTCTGCTGCTAACATAAAAAACTTGTTCTAACTTTTCACAGGGGTCTTACTGTACCTTTTGTTGTCAGCTTCAGGGAGCTCAGTGGTTCTCAAAAGCATGTGCTGAGTTTTTTATAGGAGGACAAGGGGCTGATGCTGGAGTCACATGACTTCACCAAAACAGAAGCAGGATCATCACAGTGTGAATGGGGGGGGGATTCAGGGTTTGTCTGAAGTAAAGTTATACCGGTTACGGGATGTGGAGCTTGCTGGAAGCGAACCTGTCGCCCACTGTGTGAGACGTGCGTCCACAGGTCACCAGTCTGTTCCAGTGTCACACAACCCATGTACAAGCAAACACACACTGATGGGAACTTTGGAGTCAGGCGTTAATGTAAGTGCAGGTGTTTGGTCTGTGACAGGAAACCAGCGGTGACACACAGAGAACATGTAAACACCACACGTGAGACACGTGCAGCGGCTGGTTTAGACCCAGGATGTCTTTCCTGTGAGCAGAACACTGCACCACCAAACAGCCTGTCTAAAAAAACGTCTCAAAACTTTTGTTAGAGGCTCTGAGAACTAAATCACTGGAATCAGCACCAGTGGATTTGTTTGGTTTCAAAGGATCAGAGAATATTCACTCCAACCTGCGGGGGGACATGAAAATATGAAAGTTCTGTTTTCTATCAGGACACTGATAGAAAACAGTTCTATCAGTTCAACCATGAATGCGATGTGCTCTTCTGTTTGTTCCTGTTTTCACTTAAAGCTTTTTCATATTTAGCATTTTAGAGGCTCATTTGGGGGATGTTCCAATCAACTGGTTTACCTTGGATCCTTTTGGAGCCATTTCACAGAGATGTTTTTAATCAGTTTTTGGAAAAACTACTGCTGGTTTTTATTCTTTAACAAAGGTTTAATGAATGTTAATCATTGGAACAGCAGTGACTACATGAGGAAGAACATAAGTATAAAACATAGAAAATAATCAGCAGCATTTACATTTACATTTAGTCATTTGTCAGACGCTTTTATTCAAAGCGACTTATAAGTGAGGAACACGCAAGGAGAAAACATCAAAACAAAGTGCTGTCAAAAAAGAGTTTGTGTTTCGTGACATGCAAGTACGAGAAAGAGCAGAAAGGAAGAGTTTTTTTCGTTGTTGTTTTAAGTGCAAAGGAAGACGTGGAAGATAAGCAGCAGCTTCTCACGTTCAACCAGCAGCAATGACGCATGTGTCGTTAGCTCGTGTCTATACTCAGACAAACCACACAAGACTTTCACAGACTTTCTCACAGTTTGTCTTGTAAGTATCAGATTGGTTTGGGAACAAGAAATCACCACTGACTGCTGCAACATCTATTGGCTCATTAGATCTAGTCTTTTCATTATTTGTGCAATATTAGTTTTCAGGAGTTTATTGTTTGCAGCAATTGTGAACATCTCATTTTTTTATCGCTCATTGTCAATGCATATTTAGTTATTCTCTATTTTTATTGCACATCAGCATGTGTCACTTTGTATTTTCATATTTTATTCTTGAGAAGAAATGTTTTATATTCTTACTGCACATTGGAATTTGTTATTACTTAATATTTTATTATATTATTATTATATCATATTATTGACATATATCATTCTTATTATATATCATTCCAGCAGCACGGCTCTCAGCCCTCTCGCGCTCTCCAGTCCCCCCATACTGCCCAGGTGAGGAAGGCTGTGGGCCCAGATGCCATCAGCTCCAGGCTCCTTGAAACATGTACAGGTGAAATGTGCGGCACACTGCAGTACGTTTGGTCGGAGCCTGAAGCTGGAGAAGGTGCCACAGATTTGGAAGACATTGTACTTGGTGCCTGTACCGAAGACATCTCGGCCAAAGATTTCAGGGACTACAGACCGGTGGCGCTGACTTCACAGCTAATGAAGACAATAGAGAGGCTAAATTGTCTTGGAAAAAATCTATCTTGACAACTACTGGTCCAGACACCTTGGGTGTAGTCAGTAAAGAAGCTTGCATCCAGGATGTCTTTCCCTGACACTCTTTTTTTAGATTTTAGATTTTTCTCTTTATTTAACAATTTCTCTTCTAATATCTTTAACTGATCTTTTTTAAATGAACCTCCTAGAGGAAAGCCAAAATCTGAAGTCCAAATTTTCAAACATTTAAGACTTTTCTCACCGTACTTGGATCTCATAATCTCAACAACTGGGCCTTCTGGGGCCTCTAACCCCCCTTTACTTCCCCTATTTCCTATGGGAAGTCCGTGCACGGCACCTTCAACACAGACGTCTCTGTGAGGGTGATTGTCCACTCTAAGCTCCCAATCACTTAGCGCTATGGCTATCTCCGTCCTCTTACAAATACCTGGATGTTCACCTGAACAATAAACTGGACTGAAGTGCAGGTAGCACTACTGAAGGCCTTTCATGACTCTGTGGTGGTCTCAGACATCTTCTATGGTTGCTGCAGCAAGATTGGTTGCTGCAGCAAGATTGCTGACTGGGATTGGTAAGAGAGATCATATTTCACCTTCATTAGCTTCTCTCCATTGGCTTCCAGTTAAATGTAGAATAGAATTTAAAACCCTTCTTCTTACCTATAAAGCTTTAAACGGTCAAGCTCCATCATATCTAAAAGATCTCCTAATACCATATCATCCTACTAGACCACTTCGGTCCCAAAATGCAGGCCTACTTGTGGTTCCCAGAATTTCCAAAAATAGAATGGGAGGCAGAGCCTTTAGCTATCAAGCTCCTCTCCTGTGGAACCAGCTCCCAATCCAGATTCGGGAAGCAGACACCCTCTCTACTTTTAAGACTAGGCTCAAAACCTTCCTTTTTGATAAAGCTTATAGTTGGTTATAGTCATGCTGCTATAGGCTTAGACTGCTGGGGGACTCTGCACTGAGCCACTTCCTCTTCTCTTCATTCTCTCCTCTCACCCCACATCTATAATGTCACCACTGTTTGACAATTAACTCTGTGTCTTCTTTGTCCCGTAGTCGTCTTTCTCCCTCTCTGTCTCCCTCTCTCTGTCCCTGGATTTGGCGCTGTGTGTCCTCCAGTGTGCAGCTACTGGTCCTATTATCCTGCTCAATGTTTTGTTGTTACTTTTGTTGCTCTGTTCTTTTCTCTCTCCACTTTCCACTCAGCCCAACCGGTCAAGGCAGATGGCCGTCCACCCTGAGCCTGGTTCTGCTGGAGGTTTCTTCCGGTAAAGGGAGTTTTTCCTCTCCACTGTTGCCTATGGCTTGCTCAAGGGGGATTTGTTGGGTTTTCTCTAAATGTTCTTATAGTCTTGACTTTATTATGTAAAGTGCCCTGAGATGACGTTGTTGTAAATTGGCGCTATGTAAATAAAGTTGAATTGAATTGAATTGAAAATTATGGAGTGGTCTGCTGGTATAGACAAGAGAAGACTGGAGAAGCTGGTCAGGAAGGTCACATCGGTTTTGGGAATGCCCCTGGAGGAGGACGGTAGACGAGCTATCATCCATGCTGGAGAACGACTCCCACTCCCTGTCATGTCTGAGCAGCTCCTTCAGTGACAGACTGTTACATCCTAAATGTCTGAAGGAG
This sequence comes from Channa striata, assembly GCA_033026295.1. NCBI lineage: Eukaryota > Metazoa > Chordata > Actinopteri > Anabantiformes > Channidae > Channa > Channa striata. The sequence continues at coordinate 49,150,538 of CM065168.1, forward strand.
CGACATCAAAGCTCTTTTCTCCCTGCTGTGTCAGACTTTACAACCAGAGCTGCTCCCAGTGAACCAGTATCACTGTTAGTCACTTTGAAACAGTTTTTTAAACTGTGCAATAAACATGACCCGAGGTGCAATTACCTGTATGATTGTGTACATGTGTGATATATTTTTATTATACTGACACTCTTCTTTGTCGTACTCTGAACATTCTCTGCTGCTGTAACATGGAAATTTCCCCACTGTGGGATGAATAAAGGTTTATCTTATCTTATTCTATATCATATTTATTGATTATAATACATTTTGGGACAAAATGACACTATTTTACGTGGTTTACGAAGGTAAATGTAATAATCAAAAGCTGCAGACCATTGCAGCAGACTCCTGTAAGTTGCATTTTTCAGCAAACCAAAACATTTTACTCAATGTTTTATAGCTGCTGTAAGAGGTGAAAATATTTTCTATCGCTACAACAAAGTCTTTGATACACGTGAACTGATTCTGTATTCAAGTTGTGTATTAAAGTACAGTTTTGCGTTTCTCGTATGGTTACTTCCTCCTCTCTCTGTCTGACAGCTTTGGATGGATTGTTGAACCAGAATGTAATGAGCCAATAAATGTTGCAGCAAACTGTGAGAAAGTCTGTGAAAGTCTTGTGTGGTTTATCTGAGTATAGACACGAGCTAACGACACATGTGTCATTGCTGCTGGTTGAACGTGAGAAGCTGCTGCTTATCTTCCACATCTTCCTCTGCACTTAAAAGAACAACGAAAAAACTCTTCCTTTCTGCTCTTTCTCGTACTTGCATGTCACGAAACACAAACGCTTCTTTGACAGCACCTTACTTTGATGTTTTCTCCTTGACTTCTTGTTCCTCACTTGTAAGTCGCTTTGGATCGAAACAACTAATTTAATCATGTAAATGATTACAGTGATTACGCAGCAGTAGGACAAACATCAGAAAGTACAAATTACCAGAAAAGTTTTTAAAGTTTTTAAACGCAGCAAAAACTGTGAATAAAATAGGATTTGTTCATTTACTCTTTTATTATGAAAAAAAACTATTTTCACATGCTAGATTTTTGGTATTTTGTAAGTACAAGGTGCTTTTACCAAAGAAAACTGCCACTAATGTTATGCATCAGTACAGTGACGATAAAAATACAATAATATCCAGGCTGTCTTCTTCATTTATGCGACATGTTCTTTTGACATGTTGAGTGCCTTCCTGTTTCCCCTGTTTTCAGCTGTTACTACTTCAGACGGACCCACAACAGTGTAACTTCCTGTCGACAACATGGGCCTAGGTGGGTGACACAAATGTAGACTGCATTTACATTCAGCATGGGATTTTATCTTCTACAATATCCAGGCCACGGGGGACCAGGCCTGGGCAAACGAATTAAACCTGTTCTTTAACAGATTTGTTAACAGATTTCTGAACACCAGTAAGACAAAGGAGTTGGTGCTTGACTTCAGACGGACTTCAGAATGTTGTTGCTAGTTAACGACACATAAAAAAACTTCTTCTTGTGCCAATGCTGTGAAATCAAAAACTCATCCTTCAGTAACTGTTTTAACAACAAACATTATAACCTGTTCAGCACAGTTTACTGAAAGGAAACTGAAATTTCATGGGCTTAAACAAGGTCTGAAACAAACGTATCTGCTATTGTTTAGTCAACTTTTATCTTAAACTAAAGTGGCTGAAAACTGAGGTGAAACTAATCAAAACTTAAATTAGTCCACTGAATAAAGCAGAACTGAAAGTAGAGAGTAGAGTTTTTAGAAACACCTGTCCAGTCCCGTCCCTTAACGCAGCTCTGCCATGAATTCCACTATTACCAGGTTAGAATTTCTCATTTTTTAAATGGAAACTGTCAGATAGGTAATATTCAACTCTCTGGAGGATTTCAAAAGACTGTGCTCCCCAAACTTCACCAGCATGTCAAGTGTCCTACCAGAGGGGAAAATACACGTGTCTATTCAAACATTGATCATTCTTAATGAGCGATGCCCCTGTCTCACCTCAGAGAGCAAACAAAGCCAGAACCTGGACTGAAAATGCTCTCCCTCAGCTTCAGGACTGTTTTGCTTGTAGGTTTCGAGTATCTTTGATCAACAGGACTTGGAGGCGTTCCAAACAGGAAACCCTGGAGGATGAGTGAGTCCAAGCCCTGATCAGAGCTTAGATAAGAGAGTTGACGGCACCCCGGGGGTTGTGGTCAAGGCCCGTGCCTGCTCACTAAGCTGTTCAGTCTTGGATGGTAGATATGAATAGGGTGCACAACTGTGCGGGATCAAATCCCAACCTACCCACCAGGTTTGTCCCGGAGTGAGACACCCAGTTATAGCTCCCTGGGTGCCAGCAGTGGCTGCCCACCGCCCCCCCAAAGAGGGATGGGCCAAATGCAGAAGACAAATTTCATTGTGATATGTATATGTGATGAATAAAGGTTCTTCTTTAGTACACTGTCAGTCACATATCCTCATATTCATGTGCAAACGAAATCATTGTTCTGTTCAAACAAACTTTATTTCAATAGCAAATTTATATAAAGGTTCATCCAGCTCAGAGTGGTTTACAGATGATAGGAAAGCCATAAAACGGCCAACGACCGACAAACAAACTGACAAACCATGTTTCTGTAAACCATGGCAAACATGAACTAGGTTGTGAAAAATGACAGAATGACATTTTTTCTATAGTTTATCTTGTCTCAGCAGCCTGACTCACAGTGTAAGAAATGTCAAATAATCCTAGATGAGAGAAAACGTTTGTCAGGTTTGTACAAAGGAGGTCAAGGTGGCAGGATGCCAAGATAATGCCAGAAAAAATGTTCTGCTGTTCAACTTAAGTAGATCATTTTTTTTACCCTGCACTACAATTTACTCGCAAAGAAGTTTCTTGAAACTTATCGTATAGTCCCATCTTTGTGTACTCAGCGTGTAACAGTATTTCATCTTGGTCCAGTTCCATACTGCGGGGTGCTGCACACCTTCAAGCCACAATGATGCAGGACACGTGACGTACCAGTGACAATTAAATAGAATCTATCTCCATCCTCTTCAACAGCCGCCACGCGAAGCGTTGTCACTAAGTTGTGGTGTTGGTCCATTTGTGTGTTTACACTAAATAAAAGTACAACAACTTGCACAAATGTTGCACTGACTGATTGATTTTACTGACGACTGCAGCAGTGCGTCTCCACAGGAAGCATGAATCTTTCGTTTCTCATCGTCACGACGATCCGATATACCCGCCCTAATCAAATGTTGTGGCATGAGTCCATTTTCGTTCATCCTCATCTGTTCTTCGTGCTGTGGAAACTTTGCGTTCAACATGTCTGTCACACCGTCGAGCGAGTCGGTGACTGTTTACGCTCCACTCTTTGGAAACCAGCGTATGTAAGAGCCATTCTTTTTTTAACCAAACCCTCTTGCACAGCTTGGAACTCGTAATTATAAGGTCACTGAGGTTTCAAACTGTTGTTTACCTATTCATATTTTTTGGGAGTTGTTTTCAAAAAAAAATTGTCGGTGGGGATTTTCATCTTCAGGTAGATGCCCTTCAGTCCTTAAGGCTGTCGAACTGGATGTGCCTGGGATTTCATGCCGCATGTTCAGACGAAGACTAAAGGCTTGACTTGCAACCAAAATAAATAGGGCAACATGTGAGGGTGACAAAAAGGCAAACACAGGTTAGATCTGTCGCCACATTCCTGCTCTCCAGCTTTTGCAGAGTTGGAGCTTCTGTGCGTAAGCATTAGTTCCAGTCTCCGTATCCACAGTGGCATGTCGCCCATTTCAACCTGCAAAAGCTGGAGACAGCAGCAACTGTCCTGTAAATGTTTTCAACTCCACTACAGATTCTTAGAGCTTCAGCCAGTTCTCACTTTTTTCAAGCTGCTTTCTGCCTGCCTCGGTTTACTCTACTTCCACTTGTGTTGACTTTCTAAGTGAATCCAACCTGTGGTTCATTCAATCATCATTTAAAGAGTGTTTGGCCTGATTAACTGTAAGATCTCTGCCTGTATTCAGACACAAGCAGTTGTTGAACTGGGATCTCACATGTGCTGGCTCACCTCATTGCTCGGCTCCTTCACAGCCCTAATGGGGCAGCCGTGACTCAGGAGACAGAGCTGATCATCCACCAGTCACAGGGTCGGAGGTTTGAGCCATGTTTATTTAAATCGTCCCACATAATTTCAGATTATTAAAATTATAGAATTACTGCTATAATGTTTTCTTACGGTCCCATCACTGAGTCTGTCCTGACCTGCTCCATCTACGTCTGGTACACTGCCTCAAATGGTGAGGACAAAAAGCAGACTGCCACGTATTTGTCTGGGTGATGGGCTGCAAACTCATTACCTACATGATTCGAGTTTCCTGTAGAGTGTGGAAAAGATTATGAGTCATTTCCCCCTCTGCTTGGACTCCTGTTGAGGCGCAGGTCCCCCCCACTGGCACAAACTCTTGTCACACAGAAATTGTCTGATTAATACAGTTGATGTAGTTCTGCTGTTTTAATATTGTAAATGTTAGTGCAAACATCATTCTGTATTTATCAAGTTTGGCTCCAAATAACAGAGAATAACAGACAATCTGACAAAAAGTGAGAAGTGATGAACAAAAAGCACGACTTTATGCACTTCAAATTAATACAGATGTAGACCTGCTGTTTAAAAAGGGAATCCCATGTCCTGGTCTAAGTTTGCTCAGTGCAGCTCACACCACTGAAACTTGCCTGAGCCATTTACATAATACAGTCAATACTACATAAAATATGTACGAAACCCAACAAATCCCCCAGGACTAGAACTAACTATAAGGTTTTGATCTCCCTTACCAATCCCAGGTCCTAACACGGACCCTTGTGGAACTCCATAACTAAGTTTTGTGTGCATGGAAGATTAATTAACGTGAACAAATTGTTATGTATCTGATAGACAAGTGCAGTTCCTTTAATCCCAATAACATGTTCTGTTCTCTGTAATAAAAAATGTCATCAGTGGTGCAGCATTAAGATCTAACAGAATTTGTCCATTATCTGAAGCCAATAGAAGATCGTTGGTGACTGTTAAAAAAGGGAGTTTTTCCTCTCCACTATTGCCTATAGCTGCTCAAGGGGGATTTGTTGGGTTTTCTCTAAATGACTTTAGTAATAATTACATTAATTAATTAGTAATAATTACATAGGACTTTAGTAATATACCAGAGAAGTGATGTTGGATTTTATTGCAAAACACAATCATTTCATCATTACATCATGATACATCAGCAGTTGTAATAATGCAATGACATACTAGATTATATGCAAAAATATTACAATAATGCATTAAATCATTACGTAATGTAAAGCTTATGTTATAGTAATAGCACTGAGAGGTGATACAATTACAAGTGAACCTGTGAGGTGGTATGTGTCTGAGCACATGAGAACAACATCATTTACCCCAAGAAGGCAGGACATTTTATTTACGCATGTACCAACTGCTAAAAGCACAGCAGTAATAGATTTATTAGATTGTGACAGCAGAAAGAAAGATGCTGATTTAACTGTGTATTGATGTGTGTTACTATAAAATAGTTAGAGTGGAAGTATTAATCTTTATGTTTATTGTTGTTGTCACAGCAGCTGTTTTGTTGGAGCAACATTTGTTGAAGCAGCAGTTGCTGTTGTTGGAGCAGCAGCAATTGTTGCTGTTGAAGCAGAAGCAGTTGTTGTTGGGGTGGTAGTTTATTGTTGTTGCCGTTGTTAGGGGAGCAGGTTGTTGTTCTGGCAGCAGTTGGTTTGGGGAAGGCTGTTGGAGAGAGACCTGTTGTTGGTTGGACAGCTGTTGTAGAGGGACCTGTTGTGCTGGCAGCTGTTTGTGTTGGAACAGCTGTTGTCGAGGGACCTGTTGATGTCGAGGAACCTGTTGTGCTGGCAGCTGTTTGTGATGGGGCAGCTGTTGTCGAGGGACCTGTTGATGTCGAGGAACCTGTTGTGCTGGCAGCTGTTTGTGTTGGGGCAGCTGTTGTAGAGGGACCTGTTGATGTCAAGGGACCTGTTGTTGTTTTGGCAGCTGTTTGTGTTGGGGCAGCTGTTGTAGAGGGACCTGTTGTTTTACAGGGACCTGTTGTAGTTGAGGGGGTGTTTGTTGAGGGACCTGTTGATGTCGAGGGACCTGTTGTGCTGGCAGCTGTTTGTGTTGGGGCAGCTGTTGTAGAGGGACCTGTTGTTTTACAGGGACCTGTTGTAGTTGAGGGGGTGTTTGTTGAGGGACCTGTTGATGTCGAGGGACCTGTTGTTGTTCTGGCAGCTGTTTGTGATGGGGCAGCTGTTGTAGAGGGAACTGTTGATGTCAATAACCAGTTGTGCTGGCAGCTGTTTGTGATGGGGCAGCTGTTGTAGAGGGACCTGTTGTTTTACAGGGACCTGTTGTAGTTGAGGGGGTGTTTGTTGAGGGACCTGTTGATGTCGAGGGACCTGTTGTGCTGGCAGCTGTTTGTGTTGGGGCAGCTGTTGTAGAGGGACCTGTTGTGCTGGCAGCTGTTTGTGTTGGGGCAGCTGTTGTAGAGGGACCTGTTGATGTCGAGGAACCTGTTGTGCTGGGAGCTGTTTGTGTTGGGGCAGCTGTTGTAGAGGGACCTGTTGATGTCGAGGAACCTGTTGTACTGGCAGCTGTTTGTGATGGGGCAGCTGTTGTAGAGGGACCTGTTGTTTTACAGGGACCTGTTGTAGTTGAGGGGGTGTTTGTTGAGGGACCTGTTGATGTCGAGGGACCTGTTGTGCTGGCAGCTGTTTGTGTTGGGGCAGCTGTTGTAGAGGGACCTGTTGATGTCGAGGAACCTGTTGTGCTGGCAGCTGTTTGTGATGGGGCAGCTGTTGTAGAGGGACCTGTTGTTTTACAGGGACCTGTTGTAGTTGAGGGGGTGTTTGTTGAGGGACCTGTTGATGTCGAGGGACCTGTTGTGCTGGCAGCTGTTTGTGTTGGGGCAGCTGTTGTAGAGGGACCTGTTGTGCTGGCAGCTGTTTGTGTTGGGGCAGCTGTTGTAGAGGGACCTGTTGATGTCGAGGGACCTGTTGTTGTTTTGGCAGCTGTTTGTGATGGGGCAGCTGTTGTAGAGGGAACTGTTGATGTCGAGGAACCAGTTGTGCTGGCAGCTGTTTGTGATGGGGCAGCTGTTGTAGAGGGACCTGTTGTTTTACAGGGACCTGTTGTAGTTGAGGGGGTGTTTGTTGAGGGACCTGTTGTTTTAGGGGAAGCTGTTGTCCAGGGACCTGTTGTTGCTGTTTGAGAGTGTGCTGCTGTTGTTGATTGGTTTACAAAGTGGTTAGTGATATGATTATGTCAAACGTTTGAATTTGAATCAATCGTCTGAGGTGTTTGATTATTTAAAACCTCTTCTTGCTTTCGACCACAGATAAAGTGGGAAGAAAAAGTACCTGAACCTTTTGGAATTTCAAGTTATTCTGGTTTAATTTTTCATTAAATGTGATCTGTTCTTTATCTAAGTCAAGATTACTGACAAATATAAAGTGTCTAAATTAACAAGACAAATAAAACTCTGATCTTTTATGTCTTTATCAAACACACTCATTCAACATTCAAAAGGAAAAAGTAAGTGAACTTTTGCAATTAACAGCCTCAACCAGGTGCTTCCTGTAGCTCTGGATCAGACCTGTACATCATTCAGGAGGAATTTTAGCTCGTTCTTCCCGACAGAACTGTTTTAGCTCTGTCAAATTCTTTGGACATGTCTCGTGCATGGATCTCTTTAAGTCCTGCCATAGCATCTCCACTTGGGTTGAAGTCCAGGCTCTGACTAAACTACTCCAAAAGGCAGATTTAGTTTTTTGTGGAATTGTTCCGGTGTTTTGGGTCATTGCTATGTTGTATCACCAAACGTCTGAGCCCAAGTTGTAAATTCTTTGAAATCAATTTATAACCCTTTCCAGCTTTATGTAAATCAACAAATCATGATAGTAGGTCCACTGAGGGCTCTTTTGGAGGGGCAGTGTGAGCAGTTTTTATCCGTCAAAGAAACTCTAGTCCACAAATCCAAATTCATTTTCTCAACAAGACTCCAGGTTTGCTAACACCTGACTCAAATTAGCTGTTTTGAGGTCATTCACTCAAGGGTTCACATACTTTTTCCACTAGCACTAGACGTTTTTATGGTTGTTCTCAAAAGAGACAGGAAAGATCAGATTGTTTATTTATGTTATTATTTTAATCACATTATATTTCTCTATACTCCTGGTTTACATGAGGATCAGATCAACTTTTTTGACAAATTAATACAAAATAACATGAAATGTACAGACTTGTTCTGGCCACAGTACAATGTGAGTCTTTAATGTACTTTCAAAAATAAGAATTTGCTAAAAATAGATTAGCTTCGATTTTTGCTGCCTTGTAGCTCAGTCGTACGTTGCTTTAGTTAAAAGCATCCACCAAATGACTAAATGTGAAATAAATATTTTTTAGATTAGTTTCTTCTAAAACTTTGTAGCATTTTCACATTAATATTTAAATTCAGAATCAGGACATTTACCTGCACAGAACAGCATCCAGGTGACAGTCACAGAAACAATCAGCTTCATGGTGATGATCAGGTAAGAACTGTTGACTGGTTTTCTTCGATGTCGACGCTGTAAGTTCACCCACTGCTGCTACAGTTTATATCCTTTGCAGGTGGGTAAAGGAGCGACACATGACACCGACGGGACTGGGTGTGTTGATGTTGTTGTCAGCTTTGTTATTAAAAATGTTTTATGGAAACATACTTCTACACTCTAGAGAGAATGTCGGTGGCCTAAAAGATGGACAGGAGCTACAAAGCTTCAAGTTGTCTGGTTCCTTTATCTACATCTAAATGTCTTTGTCTGCTGTCTAATATCCGTGACGTGTTGTTTTTGTTCATGTGGTACTTTGTTTTTGGCTAAGCTAAAATGCTATTTGTATGTAAAATGTGTTGGTTATTAATTCTAAAAACATTTGACACACAAATCACAGCAGGTTGAATATAGTGGAACGCACCATTTTCTCACCAAAGCAGTTATGTTTTATTGTTAATGCTCATGGAGATGTTGGATCATGTTTGCATCCACGTCTCCTGCAGCTGCTGCATTTCCGTTCTGCTGCATGTATCATAGTTTGAAAAAAGTTGGAAAATTACAGATTTTCGGAAAATACATGCAATGGAGTCAGAGCCAGTCTAAACTCTGAATTTTGTTACTAGTGACAGTGTTTTGAAGCAGTTTGACATGTGTTGAAAACTTTATTCATTATTATTCCAACGTGCCTGTTGTTTCTCATCTACAATGTTGTAAAAGCGGAAACTCATTCTTCAGTGTTTGAACAACAAACAATATGAAACCTGTTCAGCAAAGTTTACTGACATGAAAGTTGACGCAGTAAAACAACAGTTGAAGAGAAACTACTAAAACAAAAGAAAAGTATAATTGCTTTTATCCACACTGTTGAGTTTTCAGAGTCAGAATCAGTCAGTTTTTTGCCAGGCACAGCTAATAGTCAGAATTTGTCTTGGTGTCAAAATCTTCAGAAATAAGGCGGGTCGGGGATTCAGCGAGAAATTGTTCTTGTGGCTTGGCTGAGTCCTTCCTGAAATCCATGATGCTCTCAAATCTCCTTCCTGTGTTCATGAGCTTTGGGTTATGACAGAGAAAACCATCTCAAGTACAAGCGAAATGAGCTTCCTGCACAGGGAGGCTGGTCTCAGCCTGAGAGATAAGGTGTGGAGTTCTCAGATCCGTAGTCAGCTCAGAGTAAAGCCACCGCTCCTTTGTGTTGAAAGGCGTCACTTCAGGTGGTCCGGGCATTTACTGGATGTCTTCCAGACAGGACCAGCTGGTAGGTGACCCAGTGGTGGAACCAGAACACATTGGAGGGTCTCACCTGGCCTTGGAAGTCTTTGCTGTGGAGAGTCTGGAAAGCCTTGCTAAAACTGCTGCCACTGCGACCCGGCTCCTAAGGATAATGGATGAATGAATGAAAGTCTCAAAGAAGGTAGAACAAAATAGAAAAGAAACAAACTTTTAGGGCCTGGACAACTGTGGTCATTTCTTATGTTCACTAAATCATCATGGTGGACAGAATTACGCTTCTTTGCTGTTCACCTCTCAACAGGTACTAGTACCGAAACCTGTTAACCATAGAAGTTTATACTTCATGTTTTTCATGGTCTTTTTACTGGGTGCTGTGCGCCTGTCAAGCCCCGGTAATGCAGAACATCCCTTTGGAGTAAATTAATATCCAACATTATCTTCTTAAACATTAAAAAGAACTGTAGTTGACAGTGGTGGTGTTGGTCCATTTTGTGTTTACACTAAATAAAAGTATAACAACTTGTACAAATGTTGTACAGATAGTCGCATAAACGAGAAATAAGCCCCAGAGACAATAAAAATACTTAAAACAACCAAAGTGTTTGAAAAAACTTCTCTCAGGCCTCTTGTATTTCACCGTCGCCTAACAATCAGACGTACCAGCCCTGATGTCACTTGTGTCACGTGTCGGTTTTCATTCATCCTCATCTGTTGAAAACTCGGAGCATTAATTTCATAGGAACCTTCATTCTGAACTTTGCCTTCAACGTTTTTTTCACACCACTGACTTCATCATTATCACTTTCATAATTTCACCTCCTGTTTACACTCTTCGTCCACAGACTGTGCACCCCTCACTCAGCTTCGTTACCGTCCCCGTCATTAAACGCTCCATCACCTTCTCCTCTCACATACCGAACTTTACTGCCACTTTAAGCTCCAGCCTAAGCTGTTGCTGATCCACTGATCTTAGACGAGGCCTGGAAAACAAAGCTGAACCTGATTTCCCTGGTGCTCGCACCAACCTCCACATCTCCAGGCGGCACCGAGAGCACCCTCCACTGGCCAAACAGCTTAAGTAACCCAATTACAATGAAGAAAGTGGTGGAGCAAGCTGCAGCATCAAAGCATCAATCTCCAGCAAAAAAATTCAGTAATTTGAAACAAGAACCTGCCACAAATAATAAATGTGCAAGAAACAGTTGATGTTGTTGAAATCCTGAGACTGATGTGTGAAATCTGCTTTTCATATCAACTAATCGACACAGGGTCGGCCCAGCACAGTGACCCTGCACCCAGGAAACAGGAGGATTCACCGGCAGCAGGAAGTTCATGTGGCACTTGAGACAAACACACACTAATATTCTCTTTAGGATTCATTGCAACAAGTGGAAATGCAATTTTATGATCCGATGGTGCCTATTGTATAGATGCTGAAATTCAGGACAATATTAAAGATGCAAACTACACAAAGAATTCCAGTGACGTGAAATTTGAGCCACACTAAGTTAGTAACGTTTCTGTTAGTTTTCTATGAGTTTCTCCATTTGTCCATCCAGGTTGTGAATAGCAGAAATGCCTTTTAGTGGAGCAGGTGGCTGAAGCTGGTTCTTGTTCCAATCAACTTAGTTAAAAGTCCAAAAATGAACAAGATGCAAAATGACAGAAAATTATGGATAAAAAGGCAAAGATGACTCAAAGACGACACAAAACATCCAGAATTTAACGCTAAATGTCCTGACAAAGGAATAAAAAGACATCACACTCGACTTCTCCGTCCACATGTCGGCCTCAGCAGCTCAGTCCTTCTAATAAAGGACAAAACGCTGGGAAAGTCTGACTCGGCTCGACCTGAGTGGAGGCAGACATCAGCTGTGGACTGTAGAGGGCGCCCCCCCCCACTGTAAAACACGGAGGAACATGTTTTAGTTTCAGTATCAACCATTCCTGTGGGTTTATAGTGGACTGTGAACACCAGTTTTCTGCCTTTTTGCTCCTGCTGGGTTCATGTTCCTCCAGGAGGCACATATTAGCTTCTAAATAAGAAATCCGTTTGTCGTGAAGCCTCGGTGACCTGTGAGGGAAGGAGCTCCCCACTGATGTTCAGCTACACATTGTCCTGTTACCTGTAAATAAGATGAAACCTGAAATTAGTCAAATCCAGGAACGTTCTACATCTTTATCGATGTCAATTAACTTGACCTCAACTTTATGAGCCCATGTCGATGTAGAGAACTGGGTTGTTTGTGCGGTCTGTATTTCTTTGGAGAAAATAAAGTTTATTAAAAAAACAGTTGAGCACATCCTCAGGTAAACAGCAGGGAGGGAGGAGGCACGTCCTTGAACAGGGTCACCATCCGTGAACGGCAGCGCACAGCCTGGAGTCTCCACAGTCCTGCCGGAAACAGACTTGAAAGCCCCGCAGTCGGTCCCTTTGGTGGAACGCCAGAACCTTCCTGCTCTTTCTCCGGCGCGCACATGGCTGAGCCACAGGCCATCAGAGCACGGAAACACTGGAAGGAAATGAGCTGGTGTGTGTGTGTGTGTGTGTGTGTGACGAGTGGCAGAAATTGTCCTATTCTACACACGGTTCATCTTACTTCCTACTTGTTTGGAAGCATCAATGGTTTGACAAATATACGCGACAAATTATGTAAATACGTCCATTAGCCATCAGCACAGATAGTAAGTGGAACCCTCTCCACATGAAAGGCAGCAAAGGCTCCCATAGAGCTCCATTCAAAATAAGAATAAATGAAAATATAGTTATCAGCACACAAATCAATAGGCAGCATCTCCAAACATGTTTAACATTATAGAGTTGGAACGATGTTTCTAGCTGTAAGTGTTTAGAACTAGATGAGGGTCATAAAACGTACGGAAGAACCCGGAATGATAATAGAACTAGAATGCTGCATTTCCGGCAGGAAAACTCGTGTGATTGCTGAAAGCTACGAGACAGTTTGAGCTAACTGGAGTAAAGACTTGCACTTTTTAAAGGGGAGGCATCAGTCTTTAGGTTTTGTGCAGCTGTTTGTTGGAGCAACGATTGTTGCAGCAGCAGTTGCTGTTGTTGATGTTCAGGTGGATCGTCACCGTTGCCGTCGGGGAAGCAGCAGCGCTAACCACTCCACACCGTGCCGACACCTTAAGATCAGGACTGTCACGCTCAGACAGAAAGTAAATACATTAACTCCTCGGCTTTAACTTATTGTCTGTCAAACATGAAATACACTGTTAACAAAAATGTCCCTGGGCTTAGACTGACGCTTGAGATTCTTTCTATAGTTTATCTTATCCCAGGAGCCGTGACTCACAGCGTAGGACATGTCAAATAAATCCTAGACGAGCGAACGCGTTTGTCAGGTTTGTAAAAGTAAACGAGCATGACGGAAGGTGGCGGGGAGCCAAGCTCATCCAGGTTCAGACTTCAAAAAAATGCAAATGTTCTGCACTTATTTTCACGTTTTTCAGTTTACCTACATCAAGCTACCGACCACGTCACAGTATCTCACCACCACCATGTTCAAGTTCACTTCCTGTTCATGTTGGCATCACCTAACAATCAGACATACCAGCCCTTGTCTAACGTCGGTATCCTGTTAGTCCTCATCTGGTTCTTCATGCTGTGAAAACTCATTTGAAGTGCATTAATGTATGAAGAACTTTCCACACTTTCATAATTTCACGTCCCTGTTTACACTCTTCGTCCACAGACTGTGCACTTCCCTTCTCCCAGCTTCGTTACCGTCCCCATCATTAAACGCTCCATCACCTTCTCCTCTCACATACTGAACTTTACTGCCTCTTTAATCTCCATCATAGCTGTTGCTGATCCACTGATCTTAGATGAGGCTTGGACAACACGGCTGAATCTGATTTCCCTGGTTCTCGCACTAACCAAAAAATTAAACAACCGTTACAGAAAAACTACTCAAACAAAAAACTAACTAGAATTGCTCCTATAAATGTTGCATGTAGTTTCATCCACACAGCTGATTTTTGCCTGCAGAAACAATGTCCCAGCAGCCTGTGAAGCTCCAGATTTCATGTGACGAACTAGTGCTACAGCACCTACGACTTACAGAGGACCTCCCGAGTATCAGTCTGTCATCAACATTTTCAGTTAACCACAGAGTTAATGTTGTTGATGCATGGATTTTGTATCAAGAGGTTTTGCCTGTAGGGAAAATTAGGGGGAATATGACACTAATCCCATAGACGATATTGGAAACGAATTTAAAAAGTGCAGCAGCTGAAACTCCCCAAAGGATGAAAAGAAAACACATTAACTCTTTAAGCTTTAACTTATCGTCTGTCAAACAGCAACAATGTCCCCGGGCTCAGACTGACAGATTGACATTCTGTCTATAGTTCGACTTGTCCCAGGAGTCGTGACTCACCGCGAGAGAAATGTCAAAATTAATCCTAAAATCGAGAACACGTTTGTCAGGTGTGAAAATAGTCTCCACCTATTGTTTCCACTTTATACCTTTAGTGAAAAAATGACTTGCTCATCAACATTTAATAAAACACTCTTTGACACATGTACATTATTGTTGCAGACGTTCAACTTTAGTGGTTAAAGGTTGTGGTGTAGCTGCCAGTTCTAGTGGCGCCGGTTTCTTATATTCACAGAAAAGTTCTCTCCAACTTCTGTTCACAGCTGTGCTGATGGTCCATTTGTTAGTTGTCTGCACCAGCACGTTTAGGCCTGATTATCTAATCCATGATCTCCCCCCAACACCCTGGGGTCACCTCCATGCGGACAGCTGCTGTAGTTCTGTCTTCGTGCTTCAATGCACAGTCAGGTGAAGACAGGGGAGAACGGAGAACTTGTTCACTTACTGTTCTAGAAAATGAAACAGTTCTGATGTGTGTTCCACAGCAGGAACTGTGATGTGTTTTCAGTTCTCAGTTCCTGGTGTGGTACTCCACAAGGACGTGTGTTGGGCCTCCTCCTCTTTTAATTAAATATTAGACCTGCCTTGTGTTTTTACGCTGTGTACAGATGATCCGGCTAAAGAAGGAGCGTGGGTTAGAAAGTGGAGGAAAGAATGACAGAATCAGCGGCTCAAAAAGCTTGATTAACTAGTTGGGCGTCATTCTTCATAACAACTTAGTTGTTTTTTCAGTTGCATTTTTTCCAAGACTGTCTGCAAGCTGCTCAACGATCTGTCTTTCTTTGTATAATATGTGTACGGATTCCGACGTCTTTATATGTTCTTTTTGTCTTTAAAACGTGAGGATTTTCTCAGCATCGGTGCACACTGGAGAAAAGGCGCAAAAGAAGGTTGTTGGATCTGGTTCCCTCCAGCCAATCAGCTCGTCATCAGAGAGTTTTAAAATATAACCAGCATGTGCCAGATCCATAGCTCTTTTTTTAAAATTGTATTTAAAAATCTGTTTCCAACCATTTATTGATGGATTGTTCCATTTGTAAGTGATTTTAACAAATAATCATGACTTTAAATAATTCCCCAAATACTTGATTAGTTGATTTATTGGTGTATGAAATTAGAAATTGATCTGTAAATTCTTTTTGAGTGGATAATTTAAAATCAGGTAATAAAATCTTTTGTTTATTTCAAGACTTGGCTCTTCCACAGATTACACATTCTAGGTGTGGCAGCTGTCGCCCTCCACTCAAACTCGTCATGGGGCAAATACATTTACCCAACAAACAAACTCAGTTGTGCTCACATACAATTGTGTTTGTACAATTTTGTACAGTTTTAAAATCCCACTAACAGGCCGATTGGTTTGTTTAATGCTTTAGTCTGTAAAGCCTGAGAAAAATGACAGACAAGGTCTTGAAAATAAAACAAATCAGAGGCAGAAACCAGAGAACTGAGGACATTGTTGCATTTTTAATGCAAAACACAACAATTTAATAATGTGAAGTATCAACTACAGTACAAAGTTGCAGCGTTTTTATTCAAGCATGTAACGACTGCAGTACAAGCATAGGAGTAAAATTTTTAATAGATCATGAGAGACGGACAGTTTTTTTCTGGGGAGCTGTTGGGACGGGGTTGTTCTCTCTTAGTTGTTGGGATGGGAGTTGTTCTCTCCTTAGTTGTTGGGACGGGGTTGTTCTCTCCTTAGTTGTTGGGACGGGGGTTGTTCTCTCCTTAGTTGTTGGGACGGGAGTTGTTCTCTCCTTAGTTGTTGGGACAGGAGTTGTTCTCTCCTTAGTTGTTGGGACGGAGTTGTTCTCTCCTTAGTTGTTGGGACTTGTTCCTTGAGTTGTTGGGACGGGAGTTGTTCTCTCCTTAGTTGTTGGGACGGGAGTTGTTCTCTCCTTAGTTGTTGGGACGGGAGTTGTTCTCTCCTTAGTTGTTGGGACAGGAGTTGTTCTCTCCTTAGTTGTTGGGACGGGAGTTGTTCTCTCCTTAGTTGTTGGGACGGGAGTTGTTCTCCTTTAGTTGTTGGGACGGGAGTTGTTCTCTCCTTAGTTGTTGGGACGGGAGTTGTTCTCTCCTTAGTTGTTGGGACGGGAGTTGTTCTCTCCTTAATTGTTGGGACGGGAGTTGTTCTCTCCTTAGTTGTTGGGACGGGAGATGATCTGGCTCCAGTTGTCGGGGCACTGGTTGCTGTTGGTGGACAAAAGCAGTTAGTGAATATATTATCTAAAGTCAAAATTTAAATTAAGTGTCTGAGGTCATTGACTGTTTGAAACCTTTTCCTGTTTTCATTTGTTTTAGAAAAGGGCTTTTCTTTTTTCGTGTTAGATTGTATCTTTTAATCTACAACTATTCAACCTTTTGCCCCATATCCTCATTAAAAGCAGGAAAAGTTTTCAAATATTTTTTGTCATTGAAAGACTGGTTTTAAGGAGTTGAGGGATTAGTCTGTCAAATATCCGCGGAACCTGCATATTCAGAATAAGTCGAGTTACCTGCACAGAGCAGCGTCCAGGTGAGAGTCAATACAACGATCGCCTTCGCCATGATGGACAGGTAAAACTGTTGAGTAGTTTCCCTCGATGTTCACCTCGTGTGTTCCTACATGTTATATACTGTCCAGGTGGTGGATTTAGAACAGACACATGACTCGTCCAGGGAGGGGTTTGTCCCGGTTACAACATAAGGATTTAGTCTGTCAGCTGAGCTTTGTCTGTCAAAAGTCAATCCTATGTGACACACACCTTTTGGTTCGTGTGATTTTAATCTCCAGCTTCAGCTGCCTAATATTTATGTCATTCTGACAATAGTTGTTGTCCATCTACTTGCTCTCTGAAAACAAGAGGAAGTCAAGAACTGTCCTTGTAAGGCTAAAAATCTGTGCATCGTTCATTAACCTTTAGCTGGGTAACTAATAAATCTATTAATAGTTAAGAGCCAAAGCATCCTACATAAATGCAGTTAGTGTTAAGGGCCACAAGTCACGCTGGGGTCATGATGCAGGCAGCTTGTTGGGCTTTGCTGGGAAAGGAGCAACAGGTTCAAGACTTGAACCAACTCGGAACCGGTTCTAGCTCCAGCCAAGACACGACTTCTAATCCAGTGAATCCAAGAACGCGGACAGCAAACGCAAAGTTTGAAAAGCTCAGACAATTTCAGTTCAGTTCTTTTCCGTTTTAAACAGTCCGAGATGAAGTTTTTAGTAAACCACACAGGGTTTTTGTTTGTACTAAATCATATTCAGTCGACAGTGAAAAAATCTTGTTGCATTTTCTGATAGTGAACCTGAACTGTTTACTGAACAAAGGAAACATCAGTTCTTTTCAACCTGTTTCATCAAACAGTCCGAGATGAAGTTTATTAAACCACAACAGGGTTTTTGTTTGTCATGTGAAGGTAGGAATAAAGAATATGGCAGGTTTGGTAATGCTGAAATAAAATTTTGAAATCTTGTTTTCAAATGACGTGTTTCTGTCCATAATTGCATCATGCTGATACTAATACTAAAACAAAGGAAAAACATGGCATCACATGATTTGTTCAACTTGTTTCATCAGAGGAGCAATCGAATTTATTCCACAACAGGATGTTTTCTTCAATCATGTGAAGGTACACATTGTTTTTAGTTTAAGCTACAATGTGTTCTCCTTCACATTTCTCTTCAGTGGAAATATGTTCCTTAAAATCGATCGAGATGCGTAGATTTGCTTCGGACCAGTGGGAGGGTTTCAGTGACTTCGTCTCGGTTAGTCAGTTTTGCAGCTTCTCATTTATTATCATCAATGTCAATGATAATCATCTCTATGTCAATTGATTATTACATAACGAGAACTTGACATATTGCATATAGTTCTACCTTCACGTATCACGACCTCGCCGTTTGCTCTTAGTTTTTCATCTGGAATGTTGTGAAACTGGAAGCGGTAAAATGTCACCTGTGATGTAACTGTGGAAAAGCTGCAGCGCCTGTAGCGTTGCAGTCAAAGGGTAAATCCCCAGAGAACGTGTTATTCAGGTTTCTGCATAAACTCAGTCCCCTCAAACATCTGGACATGGATTCTTTATTTCCTAATACTTTGTTTGCACAGTTAACACTGTCGCTTTCTGTTCTTACTGCTGCTGTAACACAAGAATTTCCGCACTGTCAGATCAATAATGTCGTTTCTTATCGAACTACATGTTCCACAGCAGACAATCCTGCAGATCAGGTGTCTAGCGTTGTTGAGCTGTGAGGACCCAATACAAAGCATGAACCTTACAGGGACCAGAATTCCTGTTCAGAGCAGAACGTGAATGAACAACCAGGATCACGCCAATAACTCGACATGACATGATGCAGCCAACTGTCCCTCATCCAGACGGATCCAAGCTGAGCTTCATGAACCAAGTGCTCACAACTGAAGGCCTTTCAAAGCCTGAGTCAGAGTTAACTTGTCAAAAGCAGAAATACACAGAGGAAACTAAAGCCCAGCAGGAAGGAAAAGGCCACGTGAAGGTAGATACATGCATCTGTATTTGGAAGATGGAGGGTTCAGGGTGGAATAAGCAAATCGGCTTTGCTGTTAAGAAGATCCCCACCGTGGATGAAGGAACCGCACACTCGGGTAGGTACCGAGTTTTCATGAAGAAACAGGTGTTAACTATCACTTGTTCACCGACACAGTAAAACCGCGGCTGTATTCAAACACTGCAGGTGGCACTAAACGGCTCCACTCTATTGAAATACTCACAGGGACCAACAGGATTCAGGTCCTCCAACTTTAACACCCAAATATGCTGTTTGTAGCTGCCCTTCACACAGATCATACAATTAATATAAGGCCAGATAAATCTTTATTCATCCCTCATCGGGAAATGTACTTGTTACACAGCTCACAAGTATAACAAGGCAATAAGAGCAATTCAATTAGTAAAGTGCACATGTGCAATGTAAAAAAAATTTTTATTTACAAATGTACAGTATGAAAAAACTACAGAACATATACAGTAATTATTACTGAAATGTTTGTAGAAATTAACTAGAAATAAAATGGTGCCAGTCTTTCATTTGGACAGGATGAAACAGCAAAGACACCTGCTATCATTTCTGCTATATGTATTAAAAAGTCACATACTGCAAAAAACACATGGTCCATCGATATTCAAGGCAAATACTGATAAAAGAAGGTTGAAGGTCGACATACTGGAGACAACATGTGGGGATAACGAACTAGCAGCTTCTGCTGATCTGTTGTGGAGTGGACTTCAGCTCATTATCCACGGTGGAAAGAACATGTCCAAAAATCACACAAAGCATGAAAAAAGTAGAGGAAACAGCACAAATCCTTAGTCTCCCCAAAACAAGTCTAAACAGCAAAAAGCAAAGTCAAAGGTCACAATCACGGGCTGAAAACTCACCAAAGAACAGACAGAGGAAGGTTCAGCAGCAGGTTCTTTTCAGATTTTTGAAAGTTACTGATCAAATTACTTACACTTGTTCAGATATCAACTATCAGCAATGTAAAACGTATCCGTAAATGTTTGAATTCAATTAACTTTATTTATATGTCGCCAATTTACAACAAAGTCACTTTACACAATAAAGTCCAGGCTATACAAACATTTAGAGAAAACCCAACAAATCTTCCTTGAGCAGCTATAGGCAACAGTGGAGAGGAAAAACTCAAAATAGCAAAATATCTTTTTATAAACTAAAACATCAGAAGAATAAAAGAAATTACGCCACACGTGTGTGTTGGTTGTGTAGGTTGGCGTGTTAGTACATGGACACCGTCAGACCAGCAGAGATGCAGACAGGTGGAGGACGAGAACCTGCAGAGGAGGGAACAAGGATGTTGACATTAGAGGCCTCGTTTTTTTAAAATTCAGATTCCCTCCAGTTGCTGGTTTACACTCATGTTTGAAGGTGACATGTAACGGCGTCGGTGAGAAAAGTTTACGGTCGTAAACTGGTCGTAAACATACATCATATTTACCTGAAGCTCACTGGGTGTCATTGGGGGTCCACCCTGAACAGGTCTACAGTCTGTCTCAGAGAGACATACAGAGGATCTTTCACACTTTCGGACAATTTAGAGTCACCAATGAACCGAACATGCGCGTCTGTGGACTGTGGGAGGAAAAAACTTGTAACGTTGCAGACACGTACTGTCCCGGGACTGTTTGTGTTAAGCGTCATGTTGGGTTAAAGTTAAACTGAAACATGAACTGTCACAGGTTTAACGGGAATAGTAGGAACCCCTTCCTCATTCCACACGTTTCCTGATGTCATCGGTGATGTAATGAGGTGAGACCCAGCAGAAGGGGATCCGGGTTGTTTCATTTGAGCTGCGTGCTAAACAGAACTTTAACACAGCCTAGTAAAGGTGAAGACGTTGGGACTGTTTGAAGCTCGGTGGGACTTGGACTTGGGGAGGTTTGATTTGAGTTGTTATGAGTTGAGTCTTTAATTAAGTTATTGCTGGTTGTTTTCTCTATGTTTTGGGACTAAAAGACTCCTCCATCTGCCTCCTCCTCATTATTTAGACACTTTGGTCTTAACACATTTAAACTGTGCATCTCCATAAACATGTAAAAGTGTCTGACAGGTGTTGGTTCCCACGACAGCTGCACAAGTCTGGGTCCAGAATCGGGAAAACCAGAAGAACCAGGCACCTGTGAACTGTTAAACCTGGGATAAGGTAAGAGGGAGGAAGAGGAGGACGCGTTCTTAATGCTGCTGACTGGGCTGGAACTGGAGCCAGGTATTGAAGCTCGTCCACCTCAAGAGCATGTTGAGGTTTAGTGTGAATTGACTGAAACAAATGTACGTTTCAAACTTTTATTGAATATAAACAAACCTGAATGTTGAGGACTTCAGTTCAGATTAACAGTTTTTCCACAACTGTATTTTTGTCTGGGAGCTTTTATTTTGGAAATCTGTGTATGCTCATGTGTCAGTTAATAAACAGAAACTACTTCAGTGTCCCACCCAGAGTCAAACTGGTACACATTAGTGTCCACAGTGTCAACGCCACTGGGAAAATATGTTTCATGCTGGTTGACAGAGGGAAAATTCATTTGGTTTGTTGTGTTTCCTGTTTTCCAGATCAGCTGTAAAACACACAGACGGCCACCAGATGGACAAAGAGTCTGATCACAGACACGGAGGGACGAGGGACAGCGTCTGAACCAGGAGGTGGAGCAGTTTCTGCTGAGGTTTCAGAGGATGTGGTGGTGTGAGGAGCTGAGGTTGTAGGAGGATCTGTAGGCAGAGAATGATGTTCATTGTTTGTTATCACCTCAGCAGGTTAGTTCATGTCTTTAAACAGGAAGTGATGTCAGTATCCTGACCTTTGACCCTCAGCCAGACCTGAGGAGATTTTCCATCCTCATCAGTAGCACACGAGTAGAGACCTTCATCAGACTGTTGGACTTTGTGGATGGTTGAACATGTTCTGAGGCTCAGATCCACGTTTGGTTTCATTAAAGAAGAAATAGGCTTTGACAAAGTCTCCATTTACGTTTTCACAGTAAAGAGTGACATCACTTCCTGTCATCACAGGATCCTCAGAGAACTTCAGGGTCAGTTTATCTGAACAGCAGAGACACAAACAGAGACAGGGTCCAGTGTTAGTCCAGGCTCTCACAGAGTGAAATCAGTCCTTACTGGCTCTGTGACATGTTCCTGTTAGGACCAGGAGGAAAGTCCTTGTAGAACCTGTCACATGACCGACTCTCTACATCCTTGGTTTGTGCTTTTCCTGTTTCACCACCATCACTGCACTGATGGACAAATGTTCACAACTTTAGCTTCATTCATGTTTTCACTTGGTTCCATCATCTCACCTGCAGAAACAGTCAGTGCAGACAGCAGCAGGACAGACACACCTGGGACAGGAGGACACTTGAGGTCAGTAAAGGCTCTGCCTGTAGGAATTTGGACGGTTTCACACTTAAAGCAACATCCACAACTCTGTCCAACAGAGACTGTACTGAGAATGTGTGTGTTTGACTCACCGAGGAGCAGAGACACAACTTCATGATGTCTGGACGAGGACTGGACGCTGGACGAGGACTGGACGTCTGGACAGAAGAGACACGACTTCAGACTCAACTAGTTGAAACATTTCTACAGGATTTAACAGGAATAAAAAGTTCTTGTCTCCTGTCTCTTCTACAGCCAGTAGAAACGTCCTCATTGTTGTATTGGACACACTGAGTTTCTGTGCTACTGGCACTAAAGAACAAAGTCCTTGTTGTCTTTCAGTGTTTCTGTCCATCTGACAGAGAGAAGAAGCTGAAGTCATAGAAGATGTGACGCTGACGCGTAAAAAACTGTGAATAGTCAGAGATCAGTGTTTTCAGCTGGACATGTCAGCGTGCCGCGGTGAGGTCATGCTCAGTGGTGACATCAGCAGTGATGTCATTGTTACGCCCATAAAACGGAGAGAAATAATCAGCCAACAACACGAGCTTTACTTAAAGGAATCTTCAGAAAAACCTCTTTACTACATGTGCTGAAGATGTCCAGGTGAAAACATGCGTCATGGACACTTCACATGGTCTCCGGACTAATCCGAGTTAGTCTCTGTCAGTGGAACCCACTTAACCAGCCCGTAAACACAAAGCTCAACCAACAAGCATCGTTTGGTGTCAAACTCGCTGAACTTACCTTCAAAAGCTCGATGTGCGATGTTTCAGCAATGAGAACTTTACTGGACTGAGCAAAACAGGCGCAGTTTCCCACCAGAACCTGAATGCAGATGTGCTGGTGGACCGCCAACCTCGACAGGAAGGAACGTTTCCACATGTCAACTTTGGCAGGACGTTAGCTTTGTACGCTGGTTATTTTTTCCCCCTCTTTCTTCAAACCTTTAATGATGTGTTTTTCTCCCATCAGCCCTGTCTTGTTCATTTTGTGTTATTGAAGACAAAAAAAGTCAAACTTGGGACTTTGCACTTGCAAAACAAAAGACATATTTTATCCAAACTAATGATTAATGCAAAATCAAGAGCAGACCTAGAGCAACAACTAGAAAAATACATTTTTTGAAATATGATTTGAAATATTTAATTAATAATAATAATTTGGCTTTTTTTAAACCAGCTGATTCCCAGACTGCAGTCACTTTACTCGTACGCAGGTTCAAGGATGCGACAGTAGGTGGTGTAGTTTTCCTATTCAGCAGGATTTACCAGAAACATTGTGAATTACTACTATTCAATAAATGATATGAAATAATTAGAAATTAAAATAAAATTCCTGCAAGATACTGAACCTTCAAACTATCCATTCTTAGCTGTTACACAGGCCAGTGAACACTGACTGCTGGTCCCAGGCTCAGAAAACATTGTGGGCGGGAAAGTACTTTTTTACACAGTCCTGCTAAAATCTAAACCCAGAAGGAACAGAAGCTGAAAGTGTCGGACACACGTAGTAACGATTTCAACATGTCCTTGTGATCGACGTAGAATGAAATAGTAAATATCTCCACATTTTCCGCAGTCGGTGTTTCATCTGATCAGGCTGCAGACGACACCTGGTGAGGATGGACGGTACCTCCCCTGGACAGCGGACAGGTGTGACGAGGTGTCTGGGACTCAGTTTCCTACAACCTTTACAGGAAGTCACATCGAGTTAGATCAGGTGTGATGATCAGAGGGTTTTATGGGTTGGACTGTTTGGCTGTCGAACACTTTCCACAGGAACTTCGGAGCACGATGTGAAAGAAAAATGTATCTGATTTTTACCTTACGAGTTCATGAGCATTGCCTGGATGCGTCGGAAGGACAACAGGTTTTGCTTTAGTTGGTTCTAATCAAAGTAATTAATTCAAAATTAGAGTCTAGGTTTTGGGCAATTTTGTTTCCAAATCCAAAACGTGTTGGAGGCTTCATCGGTCTGAGTTCATCTAACTGGGTGGATATTTCATACTTGAGCCTTTGGAAATCACCTTCTTTGACGTGTTCATTTCCTGTTCATTTTCTTCTTGACCAGAAGCAAATTCCCCACATGGGTTAGTCCAATTAAAGACATTCGAGTTGATTTTACACGTAACTTCCAAAGATATATACAAAAAACGGACCTCAGACTAATGAAGCGTCTTATTTCTTCAGGCAAAACTTGAGGGAACTTTAGTCCTGAGGCTGTCACATCCAGAAGGTAGAACCACAGACATAGAGCAGGGACTTCTCTTGTAGTTCAACTTGGTTTCTCCTTTGTGGCGGCATTACTCCTCTACGAGTCCACAGTCCAAATGTCCAGGACGGCGATTCAGAACAAGGTACGTAGTCCAGAACAGGTTAAATTGAAGCTACAACAGAAGAGAAGAGCTGATAGGAAGCAGGTCTGAGACTGAGTGAGGACAAGAGTCTGTTCGCTGCAGTGTTGACTTCATCCTGTCCGTCCTTCTGTCCTCTTTCCTATTTTTATTATGTTTTTCTTTAGTTTTTCTTTCTTTCCAGTCTTTCCCTCCGACCTTCAAGTGTCTCTTGTTTTTCAGGGCTTCCAATCACACGCATTTGATTGAGAAAATGCAGAGTTCTAGTTATGATTATTAATTTTATCATAAACATTTGAGTCCAAATGAAGTGGCATATCACAGTATCTCCTAAATTCTAAATGGATTTATAATGAGTAAAATGATTACAAGCAGAACCATTTGCTAACTAAATAAATATGATCATACTCTGTTACATTTTGAAGATAAAAACGACGTGATGCTCATTGCCTCCACCTAGTGGTGATGAAACGCAACTTCTACTGCATTTACACATCACATTAATTTTCTGATTAATATGAATGATGGTTAAGATGCGAGTTTGGCAGAACACGTGCTATTTACAAACAGACATTTGATTCAGTTTTACTTATTCACGCATAAAACAAACTTAGAAATATATGATGAAGTGAATCACTTATTGTGCACACGTACGTGTTGTGAGTGTGTCACTGCTTTGTCTAAGGATACGCCAGCACAATAAAGTCGTTAATTCAGATTTTAATCTAGACTGAACAAAACAAGAATCAATAATAACTCATAAATCATAACATGTTGCATTAGGGTGATTCTCATTTAGTCCGGATAAAGTTTTAAAGCAGTTTAAACTGATTAGTGGGAAACTTTGAGCTTTGTCTCATTTATTAAATTAGCGTTCCAGTTTGTGTTCAGGGGAATATTTCTTCAGTTGACTGATGCTGAAAGTGCCTGTTTTTGTTGGTGAACATTAAGATCTGGTTTCAGATCCGCGTCGCTGTAAACCAGTCACTGCTGTAAACACGGTAACAAGGTAAAAATCGACCCCGCAGGTCGACGGACCTGACGAGCTGATGCTGAAGTTATCACATCTCTGGATTTTTTGTTCTGGTTCTGGCAAACGTTACTTTGCATTGAAAGGAGTTTAAACTAGGCCGATGTGAGGACCAACAAGTCAGTTAACGAGGAACATACATCAGATCAGATTCAGACCGGAGCCACGACTCAGACAAGCTGCGATGTCACACCAGACCTCTGATCACCTGTCACCACTCTCTTATAATGTCACTTTATTATACAGAAACGTTCCTAAATGTACCGTTAAAACATTATTAGCATTTCCCATCAAAATCAATGTGCTCTGTTAGCATGATGCTAACGTTGAGACAGACGTGTTTGCTGTCCACAGCTGGAACAAGGTGACCTGTGTGCGAGGTCATATGAAGGTGAGGTGCTGGTCCTCTCTGAGGCCGTAGGCGTGTTTGTGCTGCTCAAACAGGTGGGTCAGGTTCTGCAGGTAGAGCTGGTGGAGACTCTCAATGTCCTCACTGCTGGGACTGGGGGTCTGGACGACTGGGATCGGCTTCCCCACTGAAAACAAGGAGACAATGACATGGACGAAGGACTGAACTGACGCCAACTGCGCGGCGTCTGTGCTTCCTGTTTGAGAATCGTTAGGTTAACGTCAGAACATTAGATACATGTTGTATAAAGGTCGTACCGATGGTGTGAATGGGCTTCCTGTACGGCATCAGACCAAAGCTGTACTGGAAAACTCCCCTGGCGTGAAACAGAGGCATCGATACTCCCATGACGCCCTGCAGCCGGTTCTGTGGACACAGGACAACACACTGACAATGCTACAGCAGCTTAGCAACACACCAGCAGTCATGCTGACAGTTCCTGTGGAGTATCTCCAGCTGGTTTCTGGGACACCACTGGTTGTTGGTGGTGGTCCTAGGTGGTAGTTTGGGGGCTGCGAGGGAACCCTCCCGTGGTTACAGTATCACATGTCACAGTGGATCCTTGATGGTGGTCAGAGCATTTTACACAGCGGTTAGCAATGTTACCAACGTGTTTTTCATGTAGACCCTGTTTGTTCGGGGTGGTCTGTCAAAGAGACGAGCTCTGTTTGCTAACTGGGTGGTTTTTAAAGTGCTAATAAATAGTTTATCATTGGTTTTTAAGGGTTGACGATTATTCTGACTGAGTCCATGCGGCTGCCAAGTGCCGTCTGTTACGTGGGGGCTGGTAGTTTTGTTCTGGTTCTTCTACCTGCTCACACCGTCACAGTCAAAACACGTTTGTTCTAGTAAATGTATCTCAGGTTAAAGAGGCGTGAGCTCCGACCTGCAGCGTCCTGAGCGAGGAGCCGGTGGGATTCTCCATCTGATCAAACAGCTCGTTCTCTCCGAACGAAAAGACTGGAACCAGCTGAGCTCTGCACAACACACAGTAAGACAGTGAGTTTGCTGTTTAGCCCCCTTCACCCCCCCTCACTCTACAAGCTGCACCCACCCATGTTTCAGAGCCAGTTTGATGAAGCCTTTCCTGTTTCGCACCTGGAAGAGAGAGAAAAACATTTTCAGAGATTCAATCACAAGCAAACCAAAAAAAAAATCATTGTGGTGATGATCAGTCTTTGTGTATGTGAGGCTATAAAATTTAAAAAGCAACAGGTAACCAGGGCCGACGAACCAGGACTGGAACTGACACAGTCTGAACCAGCGATCTGTATCGTTGTTCATCAGGGTCTGATGAAGGCGGGAGGTTGGACGACGCTTACAATAAAATGTTCTTCTGTCTGACACTGAAGCGGGTAACACAGTCAAATCAAAGTAATAGTAACGAACCTGAAGGGTTAAAGCACCCGGTCGAGCGTCCAGAGCCTCTGGAGCTCCGCCCACTGCGATGACGGCAACGTTTCCTCCTTTGGGACGACTCAGCAGGTACGACAGACTGGACTTACTGCTGGACACCAGACCTGAGAGACAGACACGTGAAGAGACAGACAGGTCGAGGTGTGTGAGCGGTGCGTCGTCAGCGATGATCACTGTTAGAAAAAACCCGAGTGTTGGCGGTCCTTACGATTAGTTCAGGGACAATCTGGTGGAAAAACTGTCAGAGCGATGGTGTCAAACCGCACCGTGAACTAACTGTCCTGCAGTTGCACGTGAGCTGGTTCCTCACACAGGTGAGTCACCTTTGACCCCGAGAGCGGGAGCCCTCGCTCTGAGGAGAAACCGGAAAGTGAAAAGACGTTTAACCCGATAGCGAATCAAAAACTACAGAGACCCCTCACTCTGAGGGTCTGTGAGTCAATCCTCAGAGTTAATGATGAAAGTGATCGACCCCTGCAGCTCTGGACCGAATGAACCATGTGACCCCGTGAAGTGGTCAGGCAGCCAATCGGAGAGCAGCTTTCCACCTCCTCCTGCACTGACCCGTGACACAGTGTTTACTCAGATCTGTGCAAAGAGCTGATTGAGAAAGCGGGGAGGATCATGCAGACCCCAGTCAGACCTGAACCCTGTTGCACAAACGTCCTAATGTCTGAAGAAAGTGGTGTCTCGTAAGAGGCCCGACATGACTCAAGTTACCAGAGAAAACGTCCAACAGCGGACAGTCTGGGGACAACTCAACTCTTTGGTTTTACGCCGTAGTTTCCTTATTGGCAACAATTGAAACGTCAGCACGGTTAAATCTCAGGTTCACTGTTGCCTCTGGGGTCACGTGTAGAACAAGCTTTTCGAACGAGCAGCCGTCCATGGTCACAGTGATATGGGAGCATTAAACGGAGCCCGCTGGATTTCATGTACTGATGTCACATGACTGGTTCCAAATGAAGGTGTCTGGTTTTTTCATTGGCACATGGGGCAGAGTGGACGATCCAGTTCCTGTTAAAGGAGTCACCAGACTCTGCTGTCCTCTGACTCTCTCCCCCAGGAG
Organism: Channa striata; assembly: GCA_033026295.1. Lineage (NCBI taxonomy): Eukaryota > Metazoa > Chordata > Actinopteri > Anabantiformes > Channidae > Channa > Channa striata. The sequence continues at coordinate 49,178,969 of CM065168.1, forward strand.
AAACTATTTACTTATTCACAGTAAAGACGTCTTGTCAACACTCTCCTTGTTTTACTCGACCTTTACGTGAAAAGTCTGGGTCTGAGTGAGACACAAGTAAATAAAAGAAGAGCGCAAGACCCCCATCATCCTCCTCCTACAGCGTGTGACACATGTTATAGGGGAAACACCAGATGACGGACAGGTGGACAGACAGGTACGTACCTCCACACATGATGTAGTCTCTGAAGACGGGGACTCTGAACCAGAACGGCAGCATCAACAGGTGAGGAGTCAGTCCAGGAAATAGACGAGAAAAGTCTGTCGCCTCTGTGCAGAAGTTTCCAAACCCCCCAGCTACCAGCACACCTGAGACAGACGGGCAGGGACAGACGGATCCTTCAGTGTGTCAAATCATCTGACTTGAGTATGAACAACCCTACATCTGACAGACGGGCAGGTTCAGGTAGACAGACAGGTGCGTGTCTCACCGTGGGGATGAAATCCAAAGATGTAGTTTTTCTTTGGGTCCAGATCGACCGATTTAACGAGCTGCAGACACACATCAACAGTCAAGAATCAGGTGTTGATCAGTCCGGCATCAATCGATCAGATCAGACCACCTGGGCTCACCGTTATAGGGAAGTAGTCCCTGAAGTAGTCCCACACAGTCCAGTTCCTGACCCACCGAGACCTCCGACCACCACTGACAGGGGTGTCCCAGTCCAGCCACAGCCAGCCAGCATAGAGCAGGGCCAGGATCCACCAATCAGAGAGAGCCAGGAGGACGAAGGCAGCCAGACACACCTGGGCTGAGACAGACAGGTGGGGACGGGGATAGAGACAAAGGACAGCCAGGAGTCAGAGACACACGGGTAACAACTGAGGACGATGGTACTGAATGGAACAGGAAGGTCTGCTCGTAAAAATCAGGTCTCGGACTCTGGATGATAAAGTATCAGAGCATTTACGTTTATCTTCACGTGAAAGGGAAAATACATTCTGTCCAATGCAAGAGCCAAATCCAAAAGACCGTGGACAGACTGACAAACAGGGTCATCAGTTGATCCAGGTGAGGCGTCTGTCTGTCAGTCTGTGTTCTGTGTGTGGTTTTGTGATCTGTGACTGATGAAGACTGTCTGTCTGTGTACTGATCCCTGTCTGTCTGAAGCTGTGTTTTGTGAAAAGTGTGTGTGTCTGTCTGTCTGTGTCTGTCTGTGTGTGTGTGTGTGCGTGTGTGTCTGTGTGTGTCTGTCCGTCTGTGTGTGTGTGAGTGTGTGTCTCTGTCTGTCTGTCCGTGTGTGTGTGTGTGTGTCTGTGTGTGTGTGTGTGAACGTGTGTGAGTATGTGTGAGTGTGTGTCTGTCTGTGTGTGTCTCTCAGTGTGTGTGTGTGTGTGTGTGTCTCTGTCTGTCTGTGTGTGTGTGTGTGTGTGTGAGTGTGTCTGTCTGTCTGTGTGTGTGTGTGTCTGTCTGTCTGTCTGTCTGTGTGTGTGTGTGTGTGTGTGTGTGTGTGTGTGTCTGTCTGTCTGTCTGTCCGTGTGTGTGTGTCTGTCCGTGTGTGTCTGTCCGTGTGTGTGTCTGTGTGTGTGTGTGTGTGAACGTGTGTGAGTATGTGTGAGTGTGTGTCTGTCCGTGTGAGTGTCTGTCAGAGTGTGTGTGTGTGCGTGAGTGTGTGTCTGTCCGTGTGTGTCTGTCAGTGTGTGTGTGTCTGTGTGTGTGAGTGTGTGTCTGTCCGTGTGAGTGTCTGTCAGTCTGTCTGTGTGTGTGTGTGTGTGTGTCTGTGAGTCTGTGTGTGTGTGTGTGTCTGTGAGTCTGTCTGTCTGTCTGTCTCTCTGTGTGTGTCTGTGAGTCTGTCTGTCTGTCCATGTGTGTGTGTGAGTGTGTGTGTGTGAGTTGTGAGTCTGTTCGTGTGAGTGTGTGTCTGTCCGTGTGTGTGTCTCTGTCTGTCTGTCAGTCTCTGTGTGTGTGTGTGTGCGTGAGTCTGTCTGTCTGTCTCTGTGTCCGTGGGTGTGTGTCTGTGAGTCTGTCTGTCTGTCTGTGTGTGTGTGTGTGTGTGTGTGTGTGTCTGTCCGTGTGTGTGTGTGTCTCTGTCTGTCTGTCTGTGTGTGTGTCTGTGTGTGTGTGTGTGTGTCTGTCTGTCTGTCTGTCTCTGTGTGTGTGTGTGTCTCTGCCTGTCTGTCTGTCTGTCTGTCTGTCTGTCTCTGTGTGTGTGTGTGTGTGTCTCTCTGTCTGTCTGTGTGTGTGTGTGTGTGTGTGTGTGTGTGTGTCTCTCTGTCTGTCTGTGTGTGTGTGTGAGTGTGTGTGTGTCTCTGTCTGTCTGTCTGTCTGTGTGTGTGTGTGTGTTACCCAGAGCCAGGAAGGAGAAGACCCACTGCAGCACCGCGGCGGTCTGCAGCCTCCTCCGCAGCGGAACGTTCAGCGGGGCGAACTCGATCTTCATGCCGGCGGTCGCGCTCCGTGTCCCGCCTCGGAGCGCTGCGACGCCCCGGTGTGTCTGTCCCTCTGTCCTCTGTCCTCAGTCTGTCCCCGTCTCTGTCCGTGCGTGGACGCGTCCTCCAGCAGAGATTAAGTGAATCTCCTGGTCGACGGGAAACGAACTTTTCTTCCTCTGACTGAACTTTCCCAACATGCTGACTCGGTCCTTCACGGCGCATGTCAACAGGATCCAACTGGGCGTGTCCCTCTCCGCCAATCAGAGCCCCTGACGTCAGAAGGTGTCGGGAGCGCGCCCCAAAGGAAGGCGCGTCCGTGTGGCGATTACGACACCGACTATTTCCGCATCCGTTTCCTCCTGCGTGTCTGTGAGAACAGATCAGCTTTTAATACATTTGGTTGGGAAAAATAAAATGTCCCCCAGAGTTTAATTTCTGCTGTACTGAATTCTAACAGTCAGTGTTTCATTTGTGTTAAATGCTAAATGTGCAGTTGAAGGTCGGACTCACACAGCTGGTTGTGAATATGAATCAGAAAGTATGTGACGGAAAGTCTCCTCCAGAACATGGACAGTAAACCCGACTCAGCTGACCCACGTGGGGTTTGGACGGTTGAACCGTCCAGTTTCTTTTTTATTTCACAAACGTGACAATTAAGCATTTTTAAAGCAATAAGGAAACAAAACCCCTGGATTCTGTGTTCAGTGTGGATTTATTGTCAACAAGATTAAAGCAGAAGACACCATCAAACCATCACATTTAACAACCAGCAACAGTAAAACGGTGGAAAACGAGGATATGTTAGAAGCGAGAATAGACCCAGATGAAAGTAAGAACGATGCAACACCACTTTTATTAATCTAAGAGAGAAGACAGTCATTCCACGTTTAAGATAGTAAGATGATAAGATTTATAATTATTAATTTGTGCAATAAGCCTTTCCTTTATTTTTCACCTTCTAATCTTTTTGCAATTCGTACCCACCTGTATCTGATTATTAGTACATTTTTATTGTCACCATTGTGTGGCTTTAGATGATCTTGATTTAAAATAGTAGCACTAGAAAACATTTGCTGTTCATTTCAACAACTACGAGCAGCAGTTGTTGCAGCAGCAGCAGCAGTTGTTGTTTTTGGGGCATCTATTTGTAGATGAATAACCAGTTGTAGTTGGGGTTGTGGTTGGAGTGTCACCAGGTCTTGTATCACAGCCTGGGGTAGTGGTTGGAGGAGTCGTTGTAGTTGGATGAGTCGTAGTTGGAGGAGTCGTTGTAGTTGGATGAGTCGTAGTTGGAGGAGTCGTCGTAGTTGGATGAGTCGTAGTTGGAGGAGTCGTTGTAGTTGGATGAGTCGTAGTTCGGGGAGTCGTTGTAGTTGGATGAGTCGTAGTTCGGGGAGTCGTTGTAGTTGGATAAGTCGTAGTTCGGGGAGTCGTTGTAGTTGGATAAGTCGTAGTTCGGGGAGTCGTTGTAGTTGGATGAGTCGTAGTTCGGGAGTCGCCGTGTAGTTGGATGAGTCGTAGTTCGGGAGTGGTCGTAGTTGGATGAGTCGTAGTTCGGGAGTCGTTGTCCGTTGGATGAGTCGTAGTTGGGAGTGGTCGTTGTAGTTGGATGAGTCCTAGTTGGGAGTGGTCGTAGTTGGATGAGTCCTAGTTGGATAAGTCGCGTAGTTGGATGAGTCCTAGTTCGGGAGTCGTGTAGTTGGATGAGTCCTAGTTGGGAGTCGTTGTAGTTGGATGAGTCCTAGTTCGGGGAGTGGTCGTCGTTGGATGAGTCCTAGTTCGGGGAGTGGTCGTCGTTGGATGAGTCGTAGTTCGGGGAGTCGTCGTCGTTGGATGAGTCGTAGTTCGGGGAGTGGTCGTCGTTGGATGAGTCCTAGTTCGGGGAGTGGTCGTCGTTGGATGAGTCCTAGTTCGGGGAGTCGTCGTCGTTGGATGAGTCCTAGTTCGGGAGTCGTTGTTGTGTTGGATGAGTCCTAGTTCGGGGAGTCGTCGTCGTTGGATGAGTCCTAGTTCGGGGAGTGGTCGTCGTTGGATGAGTCCTAGTTCGGGGAGTGGTCGTCGTTGGATGAGTCCTAGCTCGGGGAGTGGTCGTCGTTGGATAAGTCCTAGCTCGGGGAGTGGTCGTCGTTGGATAAGTCCTAGCTCGGGGAGTGGTCGTCGTTGGATAAGTCCTAGCTCGGGGAGTGGTCGTCGTTGGATAAGTCCTAGTTTGAGGAGTCGTTGTAGTTGAGGTTGTGGTTACACTTGTTGTTGGTGCTGCAGTGGTTCTCGTCGTTGTTCGGGCAGCAGTTGTTTGTGCAGCCGCTGATGTTTTGTTGTTGCAATGGGGAGAAAAGGGGTCAGTAATTATGATTAAAAGCCTCATTTTGAATCAAATGTCAAAGGTTTCTGATCTGTTACAAAAAGGTTCTTGCAGTTAAAAAGGATTTTACAGCTGCAACATAATAAATCTGATCTTGTTAGACACTCACATTTGAAGTTACATTTGCAGAGCCTGGCAACATAAATGATTTCCTATAATTTATTTAAGGATTATTGAAACCACTGGTGCTGGTGAGCGTTAAAACATCTGCAGCGAGTCGCCATCTTGTCCATAAAAGCTGTGGAGTTAGAAGAAGCAGCGTTACCTGTGCAGAGCAGCATCCAGCTGAGAGTCAGATAAAGGACCAGCTTCGCCATGGTGGACAGGTGACAAGTGCTGACTAGCTTTCTGAGCTGTCGGTGCTGTAGAGCCGCGCACCTGATCTGAGCTGCCGCAGTTTATATACGGTTCAGGTGATGGACAAATGATGCATGATGCCTGCAGGACTGGGCGTGTCCCCCTTTTTTTTAGCATGGGAAAGAAAACATTGTCTTTAAAAATGCGTTACGTCAACACACAAACCCTTTTGTACGTTTGCATAAGTCAGATTTCCAGCTAGTTGTTCACACTTTGAACTCTCTGTACTTGCAAATGCTCTCAGCTGCAAACCCCCTGACAAACCCCACTTACAGGAAGGAGACTGGACACATTTGTCCCCACAATCACATTTATTTGACTTTTTGCCGTTTATGTGCCTGCTGCTTTCTAATGTGGAATGTTGTGAAACTGGAATATCATCATAACTTCCAGCGATTGTTTTGACCACATACATTTAAAAACGCAACTCAACAGTTTTTATTTTCAGTAAGCGAAACCAAATAACTTACTAATAAAATATATTAAACTAAAGAAAACAATGAATTGTATATGAATTCAGAGTTGCGGCTGCAGGTAACTGCCTGTAACAGCCTGTGGCCAAAGGTTGGACACACAGACAGAGATTTTCCCAAATCAGTTTGTAAAGTGTAAAGTTGGAGTCTTGTACTGTTGCCAGGGCAACATATCAGCTTCTGATGACCAAAACAAGTCCAGGATTTTTCTCTCATCTCCTGTTTTTCCTTTAAAAGTGGGAAACAAAAAGACAAGTGCAATAAGAAATGAAACCTATGCAGATCAGAAACAGGAATTCCTGAACACGCACTGAGTCGCTCCCATCACGTTCAGGATCTGCTCGAAAACAAAAGACGGCAGTCGTTTGTCAAACAAAGGAACGTTGTGTAGAATCCGAGATTCGCTTTGTTCAAACCTGTTCTAGGAGCGCTGATGGACAGAAGAACAACGAGATAATCCTGGAACGCTGAAGTACGTGAACCTACGAGTGAAGGAGATGGCATGTAAGAGGAGTTTGGTAATGCTGAAATGAAACAATATGTGGTTTCACTCGAAGCAGAACGTGATATTGACAGTTTATTATGTGGAACCAGGGACGTCCGGGAAGAAAATACGAAATAATATGCCTGAAAATTCACATTTATGAGACTTTCTCAGTGGTTGCATGTGTGTTTTGTGACAGAGTTGGGCTTTATCTGTGTGTCCTTATTATTAAATACAATGAGATCGATAAAGTCAAGTTCCAGAAAAGGAGGAAAAACGCAGGGGAAAGAATTTGACCCGTTTATCTAAAAAATTTCATTTGTTAGGGGCATATTTTTTCACCATGGTCATTTCCCCTTTTTATTTTTTTTTAATCGTGGAAATGGGCGTCAATACAACTTTATTGGAAACAAACTGAGGAACGTTTTCAGTGAAAAATAGAGAAAAAACAAAAACATTTGCCGATCGCTGCTTTTGTCATAATTGTGCAATATATTAAAGGCAGAGCAAAATGTATAAAAAGCCCTGCCCACATTTGATGACTTGATGAATGAATCCAAAAATCTAAGTTTTGTAAGTAGGTTGTAGTTCATAGCGATTATCAGAAATACCTTTTTCTGTAGTTCATGTCTATATTATACTTATTAATGTTAATATTAATATCATATTATTGATATATATTTAAATGAATATATTATATATAGAGAATATATATATATACTTAAAGGAAGGAAAGAAATGTGGAAACTGTCATTCTGGCTTTACTTGATGGAACAGGAAGTTGACATTATTTTTAGTCGAAGTTGCATGAAACCACGAAGATCCATTTGTTTCAGACAAAACCGGTGACGAGCTGTTTATTGTCGACTCATATTCCACACACTCAGACTTTGGTTTATTATTTACAGAACTTTCCACATTCCGCAGGTGGAGTGTGTTACAGTGATTCAGTAGCACAAAGATCTGACTCCTTTAACGTCGAGGGCTTGAAGTTCACCAGACCGGCAGGTGTCCTCACTGTTTGTGGATCCTCGGTCTCACAAATTCAGACTCGTGGATCAAGGTTCCGAATACGGAAAGCAAATTACAGCCTTCATTTTTTTTTCGTGTTTTATTAATTAAGATTTTCAATCCAAATTCAAACAGTAAAACATGGAAAAGTGGAAGTGGACTCACTGTCTGCAAAGATCTACGAGAGGACGGAGGTGAGTGTAAAGTTCAGCTTCAGGCTCAGAGGTGAAAACGGGTTTGATAAATAAGCTTCAGCTGAAAAAAAAAACTGTAAATTTAGGTTATTTTCTCTTTTATTATCATAATCAAATGTGTAAATTCTTTGTTTAATATGTTTTAGTTTTTTCTGAATAAATGTTCTAATTTATAGTTCTCTCAGTTTTTGTTTTTGTTTCATTACGTTTCATTGATGTTGATAGACTTATTAAACATTTGTGACCAGATTTATTTGGTATCATATCAGAATGAGACCGAGATGTGAAATAACTGATGTAGACTTTTAAGCAGAACCACACAAACGTCACTTATACTGAAACTCATCCAAACCAAACGGTACATTCACCAGTGTGTGTGTAGTTGTTTTTTGTTGCCTCCTGTTTGTTGCCATGGTTCCAACCTGATGAGGCGCTGTGGTCCCGCCCTCCGCATCCTGCACACCTTGAATTCACAGCTCTTCCTGACTTTCCGTCAGTGGTTGCAATGCTGTGTTTGCACTGGCCACGACAGTCTGTTGGGTGAACGTTTTATCAGCCTGTGATTCTGTTGACTATCTGAATACAATGGATCTGTCGGTTCTTCTTGGGTCACACTGAGTTTTTTATCTCGGCAAGAGATCCAAGACTCATTCAGGAGCAGGTTTGTTCTCAGGTTTGGATCCGGTCTGAGATTTGTTTGGACTGTTGGATCAGCAAGTCTATTCATTCAAGCCAATGGGTCAGAAACTGAAGGAGTTTTTATTTTTTCTAATGCTTTCAAGAAAAGATTAGATTAGATTAGATTCAACTTTACTGTCATTAAACAAAGTACAAGGCAGGAAATGCAGTTTATGTCTAAAACTGTGCAAAAAAACAAAAGTTTGCCGGATACAGCTTTTGTCTAGAAAATATTAACAGGAGAAGAAAATGGATCATAATAGATGCCCTGAACATGCTATTTGATGTTTTGAACTGAAGAAATTTACAAAGATGAGGCTAAGTTTTGTAATCAGGAATATTGTAGTTCATAGCGAATATAATATGCAATTGCTATTTTCTATAGTCAGTTTACATGTTTAATTTTATAGACGTATTTAATGTTAATATTAATAGTGCAATTATTGAATAGTGCAATGATTATAAATGAGAATATTGTATATACTGTGGCAAAGAGGTCAGTGATAGTGGGGGCAGAGTTAAAGGAAGGAAGAAAGCTCTAGGAAAAAGCTGTTCAGTCTGGTGGTTACTTGATGGAACAGGAAGTTGGCAGGAGAGAAAACAGTCTTAGTCGGCGGGGTGAGAGGAGTCCTGAAACCATGCGAAGATCATTGTTTCTTTGAATGTCACAATGGCTGGAACCGCTGACGAGCTGTTTTCACTTGTCGACTCAGCTTCCACCCAGACTGTGACTTTGGTTTATTATTTACAGAACTTTCCAGGATTCCGAGGTGGAGATGATTTTTCTTGAGTGTTCTCAGAAGAAGAACGATCTGAGCCTTCTTTAACGTTAGGCTGGGGTTGGTTCCCAGACAGGTCCTCCGGTGTCGCCGGTACTCAGGTTTGGATGATCAGGCTCAACGGTCATCCCAAACATGGATGGGATGGTGGATCAAGGTTCTCCTTCCTGAATACGTCAAATCAGCAGCCTTGATCTTTTTTTTTTCGTGTTTGATTAATTATTATTTTCAATCCAACCAAACAGTAAAACCTCCGTGGAAAAGTGGAAGTGGACTCACTGTCTGCAAAGATCTGCAAACTTAATGATGGTGTTAGTTCCATGCATGGGCTCAGGCTCAGAGGTGAAAAGGGTTTGATAAATAAGGGCTCAGCACAAAAAAAACTGTAAATTTAGTTATTTTCTCTTTTATTATCATAATCAAATGGTCTGTAAATTCTTTGTTTAATATGTTTTAGTTTTTTCTGAATAAATGTTTAATTTATAGTTCTCTAAGTTTTTGTTTTTGTTTCATTACAGTTTGATGTTGATAGACTTATTAAACATTTGTGACCAGTTTATTTGGTTTCATATCAGAATGAGACTGCATCCTGTGCTCCTGTTGCCAATAACTGATGTAGACTTTTGGGAGACAGTCCTTCAGGTTTGCCAACCAGCACAAAAAGCACTTCATACTGAAACTCATCCAAACCAAACGGTACATTCAGGCATGTTGGGCTGGAGTTGTTTTTGGCCATCCTGTTTGTTGCCATGGTTCCAACCATGATGAAAATGTCTGTGGTACCCCAGCTGCTCAGCATGCTCTAAGAACACCTTGATGCTGTTTGGTCCAGCAGCCTTGTGACTTGAATCCTGGCTCAGTGCGGTGTAGACGCCTGTGGAGGTGCACTGTGATGGGTGACAGTCTGTTGGGTGATTCTGGTTCTTTGTTGTTCCTTCAAAGGTCAGCCCGTGATTCTGTTGAGACATTTCTGGGAGTGACCCCGGCTGTGTTTGTTCTTCCTGGATCACACTGAGTTTTTATCTCGGGGTCAAGAGATCCACTACTTTCAGTTTGAGCAGGTTTGTTTTCAGGTTTAGATTTGCCCTGAGATTTGTTTGGACTGTTGGATCAGGAAGTCTATTCATTCAAGTTCATCCATGGCTCAAAAATGAAGGACCTAAACATTAATCTTTTCTCATTTTCCTTTTGTATATCAATGAATGCATGGCTTAGATTAGATTAGATTCAACTTTACTGTCATTACACATGTACAAGTTGAACAAGCAGAGTCTTAATCAGAGATTTATGTCTAAAACTGTTCAATAATTTTTATCAGTCATTTTTCAGGAGTCCACAGACATATACTTTTCTTTACTGAAAATATTAATCTGTAGGAAAAGATATGGATCATGTTCTTATTTCATTGATTATAAATGCTTTATTATTTTAATCTTTTATTCCTTGTTGTTAACTGTCTTAGTCTCATGCCTTTATGTCTTTTACAGATAGATAATTATATAGTGCTAACATCAAAAAATCAAAGAATATATTTCAGGCTTTGAAGACTTTATATGAATATAATATGCAGTTTGCTATTTTCTATAGTCAGCAATTGTCTTTGACAATTTACTGCACATGCAACAAGAGCAGCAATAACAAAACTTGTAAAAACAATAAACAACAACAGTACAGTAATAATATCGTAGTGAGACATGAATAATGGGACAACACGCAGAAACACGACAGGCCAGAAAACAACAGCTCACATTCCTCTTCATTCTGTCTTTGTGCACCTCCTGCTTTGGTGACGTCCCAGCAGTAAACCAGCATTTTGTTTCATGCTTTTGAACAACGGCTGACCTCTGCTGGTGTGAACTCACAGATTCTGCTTCATCGGACCAAATACCCGGTCTTTCTGCTGGGTCAATCCAGTCACCGCCACCCTGCAAACACACAAACATCAAACATTCACAACAGATATATTCAAAACTCTTGGCACTGACAGGAAGTGATGTCAAAATAACGTTGTTCTGTTACCCCCAGTTGGGAGCTGTTCTCAAAACTGAATGGCTAAAAGGGGGAGATATGTATATATTGTATGATGGGCTGCATCTACCTTCATCTACCCTAGACCTAACTACAACTACACCCAGACTTAGGCCGGACTGAACCTGACCTACGCCTGGACTGAACCTGACTCATGGCCGGACTGAACCTGACCTGTGCCTGGACTGGACCTGACTCATGGCCGGACTGAACCTGACTCACACCTGGACTGAACCTGACTCATGGCCGGACTGAACCTGACTCACACCTGGGCTAAGCCTATACTACACCATGCTTACACCTGGAATCAACCCTCACCTTACCTGGACTACACCTAGACTCCACCTGTACTACCTAGTCTTTGCCTAGATAATTCCTGGACTAAATCTATCCTACAGCTGGAGGCAGAGTGAACTGAATCTGGGCTTCACCAGGTCTGGTCTACACCTGGACAGCCCACAGACTGCAGTCCGACTGTTGGAGAGCTGGATCAGGTCTGATATCTCTCACAGCCAGACGTTTGACACAATGCTATCAACAGTGGCATTGGACATCAGGGTGTGTCACAGGGTGGGAGAAGCCTGTGATCCACTGAGAGGACCTTGTTTCCCAGCTGCTTCTTTTGCTGCTTGAATCGGCAGGAAAGCAGGATGAGGATCAAAGTTTGCAAAATGATCAGGATGCTGGGCACGATTCTGCAGGCACAAAACAACCCACATAAGCTTCTCCACAGACAACATGTTTTATCAAAGGATCATTTATTTTAATGATTCTTTTCTTTGGAAATAACAAATTATCCCGGCTCCATCCATCACTCATCAGCAGCTGACTGGCTGAAGTCCTGCTTGAAGCTACAGCGTTGTTGACTGAGAACAGCACTGGCACCCGAGCATTAAAGCCATTTCTAAAGAATTCCCTGTGGCCAATCAGAGGAGGACACACGCAGGTTGCGACTTGGTGACATTAAAAAGCATGTGATGCACTGATTTTAATTCTACATCTGCTTGATATCTGGAAATTGCACATTGTAGTTTTAAGTTTTCACAAAAAGCTGAGTTTGGTGAAAATCTGTGAGGCAACGGGAAACTTTTCAGCCGCTGAGAATCAATCTCGAAGTTCCACAGAAACCCAGAGTGTGTTTTATCATGATGGTTTTACAACCATAATGCAGACTGATTAGATTTCCGCTTTAATTACTGACGACAGAAATCACGGGGCATTATACACGCGTCAGTCTGGACATAATGTTAGGTCCACATGGACACTCTGTAGAACTGTTCTGTCAACTTTTCACCAACCAGTCTTGTTCAAAGACCAAATGTAAAAAAACTGGCAGCTGTTTCTGTTTAACTGGAAGATGTTGGGTGAGACGTGACTGACTGTGAACATACAAGCTGAAACCCAACAGGTGACGTGTCATTAGAGGTTATGGTTATGGAGAGTTCTTGAGAGGATTAGAAAAACTTTAGCTTAACCAACATTAGTATCTTCACTAGCGGGTTCGTTTTGTACTCAACGTGTTTATTAGATAGAAAACTAGGTTTGGTTTTCGCCACTCTGGGTTTCCGCAGGTTTGAAAAGAATTAAAAGGTCAACAGAAATCAACAGGTCAGGAGTTATTGTGATTATTAAAAGTGATTGTGACGTACACCCTGAGTAGGACAGTCCTCGGTTCAAAGGCAGAGGGTGGACACAAGAAGAAAGAAGAAAAGAGGAGGAAAGGTTATTGGAGACATCAGAACCTCAGGCTCTCCCTGAATATGTGTGAGCTGTGAGGTTACCTGTCACTGTGGTCAGTTCAACCGTTTGTGGGACCGTCGTCGTGACCATTGTGGTTTCGTTTCTGCAAACAGAGGCTGCAAATGGGGAACACTTCACCAGAAGGTCCTGCTGAAACCCTGCACAGAAAAAGGAGGAACAGTTTTTCAATCAAACGGGAGTTTGGAGCAGAATTCAACTTTTAAACCAAAAAACTAATAAAACTGACAATAATCATAATACATTTAATTAAGAAGAGAAGCAGAGCAGCAGTAGCAGAGCGACTCACCCGTAGTCTGTCCATCGTGTCTTCGCACTCACACCGACTGCACTGACTGAAGGCTTTTATCAGCATACCCAGCTCCTTAGAGGGGGAGGAAGGGGGAGGAGAGTGTCCCACCATGCAGGAGGACGAGGGTGAGGACATCAGAGCGTCTACTCATGGATTTTGGGTGTATTGTTAAGAAGATAATATTAGATGCAACATAAAGAATCACGCTGCCTGATCACAGACAGGGTCCGAAAACCGCACACTGAGCGATGGTATCAGCAGCACCCACTCAGACCACAGGGTCAGGACCCCTCGGAGGGGCTGTGATCCCTGACATCATACTTTAGAGATTGTTGAAAGTGTCCAAACATATTGAAAAAGGTTTCGAACAGGGGGACTTTGGACTTCCTCTAAGACTCCGAAATCAATGGGGTGAAGACTCCAGAGTCAGAGTCAGAAAAAGCTGGTTGACTTTAAAGTGAAGTGACTTACGTCCCACTGAACCAGACCCCCGCCTTCCTCTAACTTCACCAGAACCAGCAAACGTCCGAAAACAACTACAACGTTTTACTGACAAACTTGGTGTTGTTCTGTAAGATCCGACACTGGAAAGATTTTATTGATGTGATCCATGTTATTGTATGTGTGACGTGACATTATTTTTTTCTTTGCCAAATATCTTCTTCACTTCATCATGACGACAATGTTTGCAATTGCAGGTTAGCTGCAGAGAAACGTAGAATTCACAAACAATCTAAGGTCCAAACTCTTCCAAAAACCAACACTGACACTAATCTGCGTGTCCCTGACCTCTGCTTCGCTGTTATTGCACCAGAAAGTGGTGAATAGTGTAAGAAGAGGATTCACTTTCCGTACCACCACTGCTGCCACGGAATCAACTGTGTCTGAAGAAACAGCTTCTCTGTACGAGCTGTAGCACGGGTGAACTTTACAGTTCTGGAAAGTCTCGACCCTCCTCATACGGATTAAGATATCTTTAATTAGTAATGTGTATTGACTAAAAACTGAAGACTTCAGCAGTAGGACCCTGGAGAAGGTTGTGGCATGCAGGTCCTAGTCAGCCAGAGCATGCAGCACTGTTTCCTGTCCAACCACAAGTCACAAAAACTGAGCCACGTCTTTCTTGGCTCTGCAGGAATAAGTGAGCAGCCGTTATGGGCCAGAAGACCCACAGTTTGTTTCAAATTCATACAACATACAAAGTGCAACCTGCAGTGAAAGGCTTTATGCGACGGCTCCAAAAGTATGAAATAAAATGTGTTATAGGAAGTAAATTACATAAAATAAAAATAGAAAGTGTATAACGATGTATAATATACAGAAGGTGCATATGTATCTAAGTGTGCACATATGTACACATGCACACGCATGTATATACATGCATATAAATCCTAAATGCCATAACAAGCCTTACAAAGTAAAATGAAAATGAAAAACAATAAAAGTCACACTCAGATCTTCTTTCTTGCTCATCTGAACCCGGGATCCAGCCCCTGCAGGGCCAGGCTCACTCCACACAAACAAACCAGTTTTTGCCATCAGAGAGGAAACAGCTCCCTCTGCTGTGGAGTCACGTTGGCGTCTCCCCCAACCGCTCAGGGCAGATTCTGCTGGTTCTGCTGGAGGTTTCTTCCGTTAAAGGGAGTTTTTCTCTCCACTGTTGCCTATAGCTGCTCAAGGGGGATTTGTTGGCTTTTCTCTAAATGACTTTATCATGTAAAGTGCCTTTAGATGACGCTGCTGTGAATTGGCGACGTATAAATAAAGTTGAATTGAATTGAAAAACAAAATTGCTGTGCATCACATTAAGAGGTGGTTCTAATGTTTTAAATAATTTCGGGGCACACGGTGGAATGATCAACTGCAAAACAGTGGTGATTATGCACACAAATAAAGGAAAAAAATAAAATAAAAGTGGAGATGAGGGGCTGAGTCATGACAGGAAGGGGACATAACACAACAAAGAAAACACTAGAAAACACCACAAGAAGAAATTCTACCAACTGAGAGTGTCCGTGTTTTCTGTTCGATGAGGTCATGGAAGCTCCAACAAACATTAGCCAGTTTATACGTTTCTAGCAACAGTCAAAGCACATTTTTACCTCCCTATGAGAACTTTAGCATTTAAAAAGCTGTAATAACACACACGTCCTGCAGCCTTACAGCACAACACAATGAAAACAGTTTGAACTGAATCACGACGGCCCCCGCGATAAAATATGTCACAGCGAATGAATCTGAGTCTTTGGAATTAGGAATAAATTAGGAATAAAGAAATAAATTAGTGATCTGCATATGTAACAGTGGAAAATCTCAGCGGTGAATATTTCACGTCTCCTGGTTAACTGCACATTGTGTGTCACTGCAGTGACGCACTGAAATGATGTGAAACTCACACACTATAAAATGTAGAAATACATACTGTACGTGTGTATTTTGGCTAAAGAAATGAATATTAGCAGATGTAGTGCAGCATTAATCGGATTGTTTTATCATATAGACCTTAACATTTGTTCTATATTCATCTTTCCTGAAAAAAGCTTGTGGGAGTGTTTCTGTCATGACTCAGTCCCTCATCTCCACTTCCTCTCCTGCACTTTTATTTTGTTGCCTGTTTTCCCCACATCCTGTTCCTGCCTCATGGTTGGTTTCACCTGTTCCTCCTGCCTGTTTGGACCTCACCTTCACCACAGCTCTGTCAGACTGTCTCTCTCTGTGTGATTGTCTCCATAATGCAGCACTAGTCTTGCATTGTGCTCCGGACCTTGGATCCTGTTTCCCTGCGGACCTGTCAGCTGTGAACCTGCCTGCTCGTCTGGTTTTTCTACCTGTTCACCTGGTGTCCTGTCTACTCGTACTCACCGGCTAAGCCCTGCAACGCGCCCGTCCACCTGTGCACCGACTGCTGCAGAACTCTGCCCCGGCCTCCGTTCCAGTGACCTCTGAGTTGTAAGTCCCAGTGACCTGTGAATTCTGTGGGATTGTTTGTTCTGACCCTGTGACCCCGACTGTTGGTTTGAGGACTGTCGTTAAAAGCAGCAGCCTCCTGAGTTGTTGTTATTCGAACTGTATTTCAGGGATTTTGGACGTCTGGTTTTTGAACTTGGAACTGTTTTCTGACAGCTGTTTGCCTCTTACTCCCTGTAAACTAGCTGAGTTCTGCAGCTTGTTATTTCTCACCTGTATCCTAACCTCATTTACTGGATCACTCGTCTCCGGTTCACAGTTATTTCTTTCCCAATTGTCAGTGCTGGTGTTCATAAACCTGATCAATAAACTTCCTCAACCTTCCTCCTTTGTTCTGTATTCTCTGGGTCCATAAAACAAACCCTGACAGTCTCTCCTGTATGAAAACTACTGCACAGATGTGTTGGTTTAGGTGAGCTGCTGCTGGACCTCGGCACCGAAAGACCAGACCCAGGGATGCTTTTAGACCCGGGCCGTGGAGGCTGTAACCTGATCTCATTGTAATGACATCATCATTACTTTAACGTTGGCATTAATTTACTTTTTCCTTTGTTCGTTTCAGGACTTTGGCCAGTTGCTCGTTTCTTAGCCAAATTACAGCAGCTACGAAGCTCAGCTAAAATGTCGAGCTCAAGTGTACTTGTTACTTTAATGGTTCTGATAAAGGCCTTGGTCAATTTTAATTTTTTTTGGACAATATTAACTTCCAAATTGTCTAATGTAATCCCCTATAATGTCATTGAAATACTAGGCCAGTAGCCTTGTCATTATGGATTATGAAATGTTTGATATGCAGAGTGTGTGACACAGTCTTATTTTCAGGTACCCTGCAGCCATGTTGACACAGAGCTGCTCTTGTAAGTTCTGTAAACTCTCACTAAGGAAAAACAGCAAGGGAAGATGTAAACAGAACTAAAGCATTTTAATAAAGGGCATGTACATAACTCATTGTTCCATGGCAGCCTCAGCCCAGCCCCTGGATGGAAAAGCCAGAGTCCAAAGGGAACACGGTCTGTAGGTGGACAAAGATTGGTGGATGTCTAGCTGCTTCTGCATCAAGACCTTCGAATGACACGGCTTGTCCTCCAGTCACTTCAACACTTAAAGTCTGCACACGTTTGCCTACTGCAGCTCTTTCGACCACTAGGTGGCATCACAACAGTTTGCAGATGCCTGGAAGGCTTCAGTGATTCATCTCCATCAGTTTTTAAATTGCACTGCACTGCACCATCATTCCATTCCCTGTACGTGCCTACCAGTCACTGTTGGTTTATAAATGTACGTGAAGCCGTTTATGTTCATGTGGAGAATCCTTCTCACAACAGAGGACGAGGCCTCAGGCACAACCTGTCCCCACTTTCTGTGCTGCCCTTTCATCCATCCCCAGGAAGGTTAAGACCACCTCACACATCCACCAAGAGGGCCACACCTGACACCTCCTCCATCTTAAGGGTCTTAGGGTGGTAGTTGTTACATCTTGATGACTCCAAGCACCTCCCACCTAACAATCCATCCAGGCCAGAGTGGAAAGACGCCCACTCTGGGAGGATATGGGTTCCCTAGATACATTATTCAGACTGCAGAAGCTGCTTGGAAAAGTAGCAAAATGTTTCTACCGAAGAACAAAGTCCAGTTGACGTGACAACAAAAGCTGTAAAAACAACCGCTGCCCCGAAGACGACAACCACTGCACCAAATCCTAATCCGACAACAACTGCTGTCAAGACAACAACCCCTGCCCCGAAGACGAATGCTGGCCTGGCAACAACTGCTATCATAATTCAGGAAACAACAACTAAGACACTGACAACTCAGACAATAGCAACAGAAACTGAGCCACTGAAAACAACAACAAACACTCAGGAAACAAGAAGTGAGACACCATAAACAAGTTTGGCTGAGGAAATCACAGGTACTGAGACAACCACAACAATTTAACCTGAGACTTCAATGGCTAAGTACCTTTCCATCTCTTCATCTGAGGCCTGTATGGCTTGTAAAGCTTTTCAGTGTTCCAGCACATACCTTTTCTTGTATTCAGTTTTACCATCAATGGCTGTTTTGGACAACAACTACTGCCTGAAAAGATACATCTGTCCCAACATCACTTGCTCTCCAAATAACATAACTTAAATAAAAAGTAAAGATGCTACTGCTCCATCCTATCCTTTTTCCCCTGGGGAGTTGGGTAGTCCACTGAAGGAGCCACCAACATTCAAAGTCTTTGTTCTAGACAGTGGCGTTGAGATGAAGGGCAAGAGGTCAGGCAAGATATCGCCCCCTGTGTTTCAGCCATCACAGGGTGCCCAAAGGCTCTGCTCCATCCGCACCCGAGATGCCAACAACTGGAAGCACAAGTGCAACATCTGCTTCCCAACCAGTCGTCACACCACCCCACCATAATGAGGTCGATGTTTCCCTGTTTTCTCATTAAAAAGAGAAACATGCACTGTGATATTAACCATTGTGGGAACAAAATCTGCTGCTTCACAAACATTTTTGGGTCCCGACCTTTTCTGCCGCCCCAGCTTAATTGGCTCCGAAGACAAGAACTGCTCAGCTTCTAACAACGGTGTTAAGAAAGCCCAGTACATGATAAAGCAGTCGTCCACGGACCACAGGGCCAGCGGCTCGATCCCTGGCCCCCCCAATGCTGCATGCCAAAGTTCTACCAGGCAAGACACTGAACCCCATCACCATCGTGTGTGTGTGTGTGTAACGAATCACTCTGTAAGTCGCTTTGGATAAAAGCGTCAAACGACTAAATGTGAATGCGTCAGCACTGATAGTGGTTATTTTTACAGTTGGTACATCATATTTTATATTACTAGGATATCGTGGATGAACAAAGAAAATTAAACAGCAAATATTTTGATTATTATTTGCTTTTATTGCTTTAAAATGTGTTTTGATTTGAAAAAATTGAAATTGTTTTTTGTGTTTTGCGAACTAAATGAAAAATAATGAGCTGCTTACTCATTTCCAAGTCATTAAACTTTTTCTGCATATCTGTATCACTGTGTGTGATCTAACACTGGTCAGTTTAAACCATATGCAGACATTTTAATATAAGAAAAAAATGGTTTTACTGGTGTATGTAGCCTGCCGGTGTTAAGTTACAGTATTTTAGTATTGAGCTGGTAGAGACTGGGAAGAGTCTGGAATAATTTTCTGACCTATTAAAAACGAAAAACGAAAAGAAAAAGGAAACAAAACAAAATCAAATGAAAAGATGAGACTCGACTGAAAATGTGAAATCGAGTTAGTCCAGTTTTACTCTGGTTATATTCATCTGAAGGATAATTTAGAAAATAGGAGACAAAATGTATTTGGTCATGGACATTCTGTGTTTGCATTTGTCTTTGTCCCTGTTAAAGGACAAACGGAGGTCATAAATTCACTGGACCGCTGCTTTTATGGCCCAGGCCGCTTGTCTCTGTTTCTTCTAATACCTGCTGTTTCCGCTCATTCGGACAGCACAAAGTTTCATCTGTCACCCTGACGTAGTCGGGTGTTTCATCATTTCCAGGGCTGTGGCCCGTTGTTGTTACTCCTCTATTGTAGCGTGGAGTTGGAAACAGGCTACAGATTGTGAAAGAGCTGAAACCAACGAATTTGGTTCAGATAATTTTTTTTTTTAATTTTTAGTGTTTGAAATGAACGAGCTGACCAAACCATTAGAGATCACAACACGTGATCTCTCTCATGAAGCTGCCTACAGCCACGTAACACAATCTCACCATCACTATCGAAGTTTGGTTTCTGTTCACAGGCGTTGACACTCACAGTCATACCAACCCTATCTTATATCATTCTTGTGACTGTGTTTTCGTTCATCCTTGTCAGTGCCTATAAGGTTTCCCAAGATTCTTCATCGTGAACATTTTCTCACACCGCCAAGCGAGTCACGCTCACTGTCATACTTTCATTATCGCCTTGGCTGATCTGCCGTGTTCTTTCCAGCCCACATTCACAGAGCCGTCCACGCAACGTGCTGCCATGGAGAGGATCGCTGCGTGTAGGCCTTAGTCCAGTGGGTGTCACTGCTGTGCTTGACTCAAACACAGCAAACAGGCAGTAGGATCACCACAGCAGAACATCATGCTGTGTGGACACCTTGACCACGGACTTGTGAAAAGTTGCTTTACGTTGTTACTGTCACTGTTCAGACGTGCTTTGAATCAGCAGACTGGACAGGGAGTGGTGATTCTGTGCCCCCGTTCTGTGTGCTCCAACAAATCTGAATCCACAGAATGTCTGTCTGCAAAACAACAGGCTCACGACATCAGGCATTCTGATCTGAGGAACTGAAATAACGATAAAGAATAAAGGCGCATCGTGCTGCAGCGACAGTTCTAGTAAAACCTGTACGCAGACAAAGATGACAGACACTGACCTCAGCAGGAAGTATTAGAGATTTACAGGATGCTGCGACAAAGGAATGATCGTATGACTTCGATGGTTCAGTGACAAGGTGTAGTGGGGGGAGTTATGGAGATAAGTCCGAGAAACATTCCAAAAGACACCAAAAGAAAGGAGGAGCTGGGGCCTCACTCATCATCGTTTCACACACACGGTTTTTTAGTGTGTGTGAATGTGCGTCTGTATGTATATGAAACTGCACACGCAGATGGAAACAAAATGGCTGAAATTTGCAAAATCACTTTGACAAATGCCAAATTTCCTGCTCGTACAGATTCTTCTTTTGGTCCAACACTGGCTCAGTTCTTCACACCGGAGTGTTTAGACTGAACATGTGCAGTGTTGTTCTTATATTGACTAGTAAATGATGCAAACGCTTGGGATGAGAAGGATAAGAAATGTTTGTCAAAGCAAAGGTCTTATTAGTTCATGTTAGTTAGCTTTAATATAATGGAAGGCCTCCAACCTGAACACAGCACTTATATTATCCCATAATAGGATGAAATATTGTATCTAAGTTTGTATCTATTCTTGACTAAATATTTACTCTGACTGTTACCACATTATAAAAAAAATTATATTTACTTCACAACAGGGGATGTTAAGAGTTTCTCTGTGGCACATTAAGCCTGGACTTAGCTGTGCATTGTTTTGTTTTTTTATTGCATGTTTGTTATGTCGTCATAAAAAAATCATTGCGTTATAAATAAAAAATAATAATAATACAATGAAGTAATAAAATTAAATCCAAATGTTTGAGACCTTAATCAATATAACAATCATAGAAGATGCACTATAACTGACGGGAAACAGCGACAGACCTGAGGAGACAGACGTCAGTGGGAAATTTAATTTTCCAACGTGGGCTTTGGAAAAAACTCAAGCCATTGTTAGTGGTTTGACCTGTGGCACCAGAAGCAGAAGTGAAAGGTTAAAGGTGAAAAGGTGAAAGACTATGCAAAGCTCTCAGTGCTAACAATTGTCTTGTCAGTTCGTGACACTGATTGATTTCATTGTGAAAGGGAGAAAAGTGATTGACAGACGACATAAAAAGGGTTTAGTCACCATTATTACACGGTCCGCTTTGCGTGCTGCTTCTCGGCCGGAATGTCGCCGAACCGGTCACGCTCCATTTGGCGACAGTCCCAGTTGTGTCGCCGCCAGTTTGGCAACTCTTTGAGTTTCAGCGTCAGGCCCACGCTCAAACTTCCCAGCAGTGACGAGCCCGTACGCCTCCATAGACTTAACAATATGCACCATGGAAGAAATGTTTGAAACACCTGAGGGTGGCGGATGCTCAGTTGGTAAGGGTCCACGGACCACAGGGTCGGTGGGTCGATTCCCGCTCCCTCCTAGTTATTAAATCTGTTGTAAGAGCTGCTCTCACCTGCAATGCATGGTCCCCAGGCAGCTAATGTTAAACATTAGATGATTGTACGTTAGCTCGCATTCTCCAATCTGATCAGGGCACGAAATCACCGGATATGCCAGTCATCATGGATCTGCTCTTTTCAGTTATGCATTTTGTTTAAAAAAAAAAAAGATCCGCTTCTCCCGCACACTTCTCTGTATTCATGTAGCGTCTTTGAGTTAAAGCTGAGACTCTGTGACATTTCCAAGTTTACAGACAAGTCATTCTGTCTTTGGATAATACTGACCGAATGTAAAAACTGCTGCTTAATATTTGGGATCCTGGAGATCCAGGGAGATTACAGAATTACAGGACACAACAACAGGAAGAAAACAACAAACGTGAGCGTTTGTGTCACATCGCTAAGCAGCCGTTATTGTGTCTACGTCGTGTGTAAACTGATTTCCATCCATTGTTGTTTGGGATTGCATTGGATTTTTTTTTCCCCACTGCATGCTTTATTTTGAAACTCAACTTTACTTCCTGTCCCTCATTAGAATTGTCTGCACCTGTGACCGACTGGTTGGCCGACAGCATGGCCAGGGAGGTAAGTGTGTGAGCGCTGAAAGGTCCCTTGAGGTGTGGGAAAAAAGGAAAGCAAAGCGTCAGCTCGTAGAGGAGAAGACTCACCAAAACTACACGAAGCAAGTGTTTTGAAAGCGACCAAGAAACGATGCACAAAAGAAACGGCGAAGAAGCAGCTGCTCAGAACACAAAGAGTTTTAATGCTGCCGTGGTTATTTGCTTCAATGAAATCTGTGTCATGTATTTATTGACTATGACTTATGTCTTTTAACAACACGCTGTTGCATCTTTCCGTCCATTGCAGGTGACATTTCAACTTTCAGCTGTTACAGTCATGATTAAAATAAATAAAATTCTCAGCTGAATGGATCTGTCGTCAAGGACTGATGGTGGTGTGTTGTCTGTGAGGACGCTGAGAAAACACTGAATTCTTTTGGACATATCTGTTCACACCTGACAGGCTGCATTTCTAAGTGATTTTTTGGGGGTCAGACGCCTATGTCAGGAGGCACAGACAGCCCCCAGGAATTCGGACATTCCCGAATTCGGCGCTCCTCTGCACACGTCATGACTCAACCCCGACTGCTGTCATATGTATGTATGTCTGTATGTCTGTATATATATATACACACACACACACACACACACACCCTGTTATCATTCCAGACGCTTATTGTTTTTCATTTGGAATGTTGTGGGACTGCATAGCTTATAGAACCAGTGTGGCAGGGTTATTATCCTCTGCTAAAACAAAACACAACTATTGCTTTGAATCAATAAACTGTAATTAAAATATCACACTTAAACCAAATTATTGTCATCCTTTAATATACTGTACATCTGCATGTCCTGCCAAAGCTCTGGCTTAAATATGGCTCCAGCTCCTACAGTTGAAAAGTACAACAGAAATGAGATTAACATGTCAAGTTGGAAATGTTTGGGAGTTCTTCTAATTACATGGTCAAACATGTTCAATTTGGGGGAAACTGTGGCTGAAGTGTGATTAGTGTTTTCCTAAGACCTGTAGTAAGGTAAATGCACTTAGTTTTGTTGGCAGAAAATTCAGCTAAATGGCTTTTGTATTGAGATACAGCGCGTTACGTTTGCCGTTCCGGGTACTAACTACAGCCAAACTTTTAAAAATAATTCCTGTCACGTTACTGAGCCAAAATTACCAGGCTGTGGAGTCAGTGCACGTGTTTGGTAACGTCAGGCGAAGTAGCTGAAGAAGCTGTAATGACACCGTGTGACAAAGGCTTGGATCTGGAATATGAATAAGCGACAGGCCGCCCTGCAGCTTTACTGTGTGTGATGTGACCTTGGGGTGTGGGCTATGACCGACGATATCACGAGAAGACCGAAAGATTCAAGGTGCAAACGACGTTGTTGATCCCATATTTTGTGTGTATGAAAACGTTTCTATTATTATATTTATTGTTGGCAGCGTGCGGCAGCTTTTCACATGCAGCAGCAGCGGAGCTGCACTAGAGCAGAGCAGAGAAACAGCTTCAGAAACCAGAGAGTGCCCAAAGTTTCTTCTTTTGTACCAGTTAATAGAAGCCACACATCTAAAACAGCCATTTCGAAGGTGGAATGTTTTTAATGCACAAGTTCACGTTGTGAATCCCCCTTAAATTTGACAGAACAACTTTGACCACTGTGACACTTTGCTCGTGACTCTTTGAACACTTACAGCCTGATTATCCAAATCTTTCTCTTCGCTTGTACTGGTTCCAGCAGAACCACACCTGGGCCTACATCACGCTAACGGGAGTCATGTGACACAGGCAGGAGATGATCTTCAGATGAACTGAGCCAACTGAGTCTGTTGTACATGTTGTGACGTGGCTCTAAGCAGAAAGAAATATTCAAATATAAGATTTAAATAATTTGAAGTTATATATAAAATTATACATATAATTATATATAAAACTTTGGTCACATCACACAGACCTGGAGTGGCCTACAGGTGGCTTCTAACAGTTTCTGTTAAAGTTATTACATTTAGTTATTATAACCAGGGTCACTTTTATTCCAAAACTTTTTCCAAAACACTGTTTTTTTCCTACAGTGACGTAGTTGTCTGTGTCCCACACGTCAGTATCTAGTTATACACTGATCACTTGTTCCTATGTCATTGTGTTACAAAGATTAACTTTGTCTTAAAACGTGCAACGTCAAAGAACTGTTTTTGTGATGGAAAAATCCAACAGCAATTAAATTTTAATGCTTATGTTTTTCTACTGTTAATGATGAATGATATTAACTGTCCTTGTGAAGAATGTTGCGCATGTTTCTGTCGTAAGACGTTTCTGTAGAACTGCTTCAACGTTACCTACTGTCTAACAGGAAACTGTAGTGACCCAGACACACACACCATCTTCATGTGTGTGTGTTGGGAATGTTCTGCCCAGCAACACGTGGTAGAAACATCTTTGTGATGTTCCAGCTTCTTTGTTGGTGACACTCAAGGTGTCTGTGTTTGGGACCAGAGGTTGTCAGGTTACATGTGCTACTTGGTTGGGATGTTGTGAAACTGGCAACACTCCATTTAGTGACAGTCTTATCTGAGTTTTGCGGCAACACGTTTGGCAGCTCTTTCATTTTCAGGGTCAGGCCCACACTCAAACTTCCCAGCAGTGAGAAGTAAGTACATAACTCGATTGCATGATGTGCAAGAAACATGCAACCCAATGCCAACACAGCTACTTAGCAACATGGCCTCAAAGCACAATGGTATTTATGCAAGATAAAAAAAACAGAGCCAGTAAATGAAATTTCGAGGAAAAACTGAAAATAGCTTGAATGAACTGTAAAAGCTGCCTACTGTTACAGGATAGTCGTTGTAAACTCATGTTCTCCACACTAAAGCATTACGGCTGGTTGACATCTTTATAATGTGTAGTGTCTACTTTAATAAATATGGCCTTTATGTTCATGTACAATGTACATTTTGTGATTTTTAAACATTATAATAGACATAAAAGACATGTTTTTTTTTCTCAGTTATAGATATCGTGGTATGGACCATTCTGTGACATTTTATTGTGTCATAGATAATTGGTCAACTGATTTTGAAGGTGTACAGGACAGTGGTGAGACCAGCTCTGCTCTATGGGTTAGAGACAGTAGCAGTGAGAAAGAGACAAGAGGCAGAGATGGAAGCAGCAGAGATGAAGATGTTGAGGTTCTCCTTAGGAGTGACAAGGTTGGACAGAATAAGGAACGAGTTCATCAGAGGGACAGCACACGTTGCCTGTGTTAGTAACAAAGTCAGAGAGGCCAGACTGAGATGGTTTGGACATGTGCAGAGGAGGGATAGTGAATATATTGGTAGAAGGATGTTGGAGATGGAGCTGCCAGGCAAGAGGGCAAGAGGACGACCAAGGAGGAGATATATGGATGTTCTAACAGAGGACATGAGGTTAGCTGGTGTCAGAGAGGAAGATGCCCAGGATAGAGTGAAGTGGAAAAGGATGATTCGCTGTGGCGACCCCTGATGGGAAAAGCCCAAAAAGAAGTAGTAGTAGTATTAACCAGAGTTAAGCTCTGATTCCCACTTCTAATGTTGAGGGGCATGTACATTAATTAGGTAATGGGTTTAATATTCTTTCTAAATTTAATGAAATACCTCAAAATTCAAGTGAAAGCCAATAATTTCTTCAGTTTTGAGTAAGCAGTTGATTTATTTTTCTTTTAGTTTGCAAAACACAGTAAACATTTAGACAATTTCACAGCGTCTTCATAGTAAAACACATATTCTTTATTATCAATAAAAACTTAAAAGATTAAAGATATTAAAGTAAAGTTTAAAGCAAAAAAAGCAATTTGATCTGTTCTATCAATCCACGATATGCTACTATAATAATATATGATATAACAACTGTAAAAAGAACCCCACTACCAGGATTTACACCCTTGACCAGCAACATGTTTAAGATGTTGCTTGCATCACTAAACATAATAAAGAAAAATATGTACTACATTATGGTTAATTTTATTGCATTATTGCACTATTACAAAGTGAGCACAGTAAAGTAAAAGTTCCAGACATGATTGACTTATATATATGACTGCATCAGGAACGCATTTCTTGTTGTTTTTGTTAGGATAGCAGTTGTCTTAAAACAGCAGTTTTAGTTTACACAGCTGTTATAATTGCAGTGGGTTTTGCTCACTGGGGCAAATTGTGTTGCTTGGGACATGTGATGTTGTTGGGGCAGCTATTGTCGTCCTGACAGTAGCTGTTGTATCAGTTGTTGTTGTATCAGTTGTTGGCGTTGCAGTTCATCTATCAGTTGTTGCTGTTTTTGTAGTTGGCTTTGTAAATCTTGCAAAAGTTTTATCAGTTGCTGTACTGTATCAGTTGTTGTTTCAGTTGTTGTTGTATCAGTTGTTGTATCAATAATTTTTGTTTCAGTTGTTGTTGTCTCTGGTGTTGTCTCAGTTGTTGTTGCTTCTGTTGTTGTATCAATTATTATTGTTTCAGTTGTTGTTGTATCAGATGTTGTTCCAGTTGTTGTTGATGCTGTTGTTGTATCAATTATTATTGTTTCAGTGGTTGTTGTCTCAGGTGTTGTTATATCAGCTGTTGTTCCAGTTGTTGTTGCTTCTGTTGTTGTATCAATTATTATTGTTTCAGTTGTTGTTGTATCAGATGTTGTTGTATCAGATGTTGTTGTCTCAGTTGTTGTTCCAGTTGTTGTTGATGCTGTTGTTGTATCAATTATTATTGTTTCAGTGGTTGTTGTCTCAGTTGTTGTTGTATCAGATGTTGTTCCAGTTGTTGTTGATGCTGTTGTTGTATCAATTATTATTGTTTCAGTGGTTGTTGTCTCAGTTGTTGTTGTATCAGATGTTGTTGTCTCAGGCGTTGTTGTCTCAGTTGTTGTTGTTTCAGCTGTTGTTCCAGTTGTTGTTGCTTCTGTTGTTGTATCAATTATTATTGTTTCAGTTGTTGTTGTATCAGATGTTGTCTCAGGTGTTGTTGTCTCAGTTGTTGTGGTGTCAGTTGTGGTGGTGTCAGGTGTTGTTGTTTCAGTTGTTGTTGTGTCAGTTGTTGTTGTGTCAGTTGTTGTGGTGTCAGTTGTTGTTGTGTCAGTTGTTGTGGTGTCAGGTGTTGTGTCAGTTGTTGTTGTGTCAGTTGTTGTGGTGTCAGGTGTTCTTCCAGTTGTTGTTGCTTCTGTTGTTGTATCAATTATTATTGTTTCAGTGGTTGTTGTCGCAGTTTTGGTTGTGTCATTTGTTGTCTCAGGTGTTCTTCCAGTTGTTGTTGCTTCTGTTGTTGTATCAATTATTATTGTCTCAGATGTTGTTGTCTCAGGTGTTGTTGTTCCAGTTGTTGTTGCTTCAGTTGTTGTATCAATTATTATTGTTTCAGTGGTTGTTGTCTCAGTTGTTGTTGTGTCAGTTGTTGTCTCAGTTTTTGTTGTCTCAGTTGTTGTTGTCTCAGGTGTTGTTGTCTCAGTTGTTGGATCAATTATAGTTGTTTCAGTTGTCGTGACAGTTGTTGTTGCTTCAGTTGTTGTATCAATTATTATTGTTTCAGTGGTTGTTGTCTCAGGTGTTGTTGTCTCAGTTGTTGTTGTCTCAGTTGTTGTTGATGCTGTTGTTGTATAAATTATTATTGTTTCAGTGGTTGTTGTTGTATCAGATGTTGTATTCTCAGGCGTTGTTGTCTCAGTTGTTGTTGTTTCAGCTGTTGTCGTGTCAGTTGTTGTTGACTCACTTGTGGTGGTGTCAGGTGTTGTTGCCTCAGTTGTGGTGGTGTCAGTTGTTGTTGTTTCAGTTGTTGTGTCAGTTGTGGTGGTGTCAGTTGTTGTTGTGTCAGTTGTTGTTGTGTCAGTTGTTGTTGTGTCAGTTGTTGTTGTCTCAGTTGTTGTTGACTCAGTTGTGGTGGTGTCAGGTGTTGTTGTCTCAGTTGTGGTGGTGTCAGTTGTTGTTGTCTCAGGTGTTGTTGTCTCAGTTGTTGTTTTCTCAGTTGTTGTTGATGCTGTTGTTGTATCAATTATTATTGTTTCAGTGGTTGTTGTTGTATCAGATGTTGTTGTCTCAGGCGTTGTTGTCTCAGTTGTTGTTGTTTCAGCTGTTGTTCCAGTTGTTGTTGCTTCTGTTGTTGTATCAATTATTATTGTTTCAGTTGTTGTTGTATCAGATGTTGTCTCAGGTGTTGTTGTGTCAGTTGTTGTTGTTCCAGTTGTTGTTGTCTCTGTTGTTGTCGTGTCAGTTGTTGTTGTCTCTGTTGTTGTCGTGTCAGTTGTGGTGGTGTCAGTTGTTGTTGTCTCAGTTGTTGTGGTGTCAGTTGTTGTCGTCTCAGTTGTTGTGGTGTCAGTTGTTGTTGTCTCAGTTGTTGTCGTGTCAGTTGTTGTTGTCTCAGTTGTGGTGGTGTCAGTTGTTGTTGTTTCAGTTGTTGTGTCAGTTGTGGTGGTGTCAGTTGTTGTTGTGTCAGTTGTTGTTGCTTCAGTTGTTGTATCAATTATTATTGTTTCAGTTCTTGTTGTCTCAGTTGTTGTTGCTTCAGTTGTTGTATCAATTATTATTGTTTCAGTGGTTGTTGTCTCAGGTGTGGTGGTGTCAGGTGTTGTTGTCTCAGTTGTGGTGGTGTCAGTTGTTGTTGTTTCAGTTGTTGTGTCAGTTGTGGTGGTGTCAGTTGTTGTTGTCTCAGGTGTTGTTGTCTCAGTTGTTGTTTTCTCAGTTGTTGTTGATGCTGTTGTTGTATCAATTATTATTGTTTCAGTGGTTGTTGTTGTATCAGATGTTGTTGTCTCAGGCGTTGTTGTCTCAGTTGTTGTTGTTTCAGCTGTTGTTCCAGTTGTTGTTGTTTCTGTTGTTGTTGTCAATTATTATTGTTTCAGTTGTTGTTGTATCAGATGTTGTCTCAGTTGTTGTTGTCTCAGTCGTGGTGGTGTCAGGTGTTGTTGTTTCAGTTGTTGTTGTCTCAGTTGTTGTGTCAGTTGTTGTCGTGTCAGTTGTTGTTGTCTCAGTTGTTGTTGTGTCAGTTGTTGTTGTCTCAGTTGTTGTGGTGTCAGTTGTTGTTGTCTCAGTTGTTGTGGTGTCAGTTGTTGTTGTCTCAGTTGTTGTTGTCTCAGTTGTTGTTGTCTCAGTTGTGGTGGTGTCAGTTGTTGTTGTTTCAGTTGTTGTGTCAGTTGTGGTGTCTCAGGTGTTCTTCCAGTTGTTGTTGCTTCTGTTGTTGTATCAATTATTATTGTTTCAGTTCTTGTTGTCTCAGTTGTTGTTGTCTTCAGTTGTTGTATCAATTATTATTGTTTCAGTGGTTGTTGTCTCAGGTGTTGTTATCTCAGTTGTTGTTGCTTCTGTTGTTGTATCAATTATTATTGTTTCAGTTGTTGTCTCAGGTGTTGTTGTCTCAGTTGTTGTTGTCTCAGTTGTTGTTGTTTCAGCTGTTGTTCCAGTTGTTGTTGCTTCTGTTGTTGTATCAATTATTATTGTTTCAGTTGTTGTTGTCTCAGTTGTTGTGGTTTCAGTTGTGGTGGTGTCAGGTGTTGTTGTGTCAGTTGTTGTGGTGTCAGTTGTTGTTGTGTCAGTTGTTGTTGTCTCAGTTTTGGTGGTTTCAGGTGTTGTTGTTTCTGTTGTTGTTGTGTCAGTTGTTGTTGTCTCAGTTGTGGTGGTGTCAGTTGTTGTCTCAGTTGTGGTAGTGTCAGTTGTTGTCTCAGTTGTGGTAGTGTCAGGTGTTGTCGTCTCAGTTGTTGTCGTCTCAGTTGTTGTCATGTCAGTTGTTGTTGTCTCAGTTGTTGTGGTGTCAGTTGTTGTCTCAGTTGTGGTAGTGTCAGGTGTTGTCGTCTCAGTTGTTGTGGTGTCAGTTGTTGTTGTCTCAGTTGTTGTCGTGTCAGTTGTTGTTGACTCAGTTGTGGTGGTGTCAGGTGTTGTTGTCTCAGTTGTGGTGGTGTCAGTTGTTGTTGTTTCAGTTGTGGTGGTGTCAGTTGTTGTGTCAGTTGTGGTGGTGTCAGTTGTTGTTGTCTCAGGTGTTGTTGTCTCAGTTGTGGTGGTGTCAGTTGTTGTTGTCTCAGTTGTTGTTGTGTCAGTTGTTGTTGTCTCAGTTGTGGTGGTGTCAGTTGTTGTCTCAGTTGTGGTAGTGTCAGGTGTTTTCGTCTCAGTTGTTGTCATGTCAGTTGTTGTTGTCTCAGTTGTGGTGGTGTCAGGTGTTGTTGTCTCAGTTGTGGTGGTGTCAGTTGTTGTCTCAGTTGTGGTAGTGTCAGGTGTTGTCGTTTCAGTTGTTGTGGTGTCAGTTGTTGTTGTTTCAGTTGTGGTGGTGTCAGTTGTTGTGTCAGTTGTGGTGGTGTCAGTTGTTGTTGTCTCAGGTGTTGTTGTCTCAGTTGTGGTGGTGTCAGTTGTTGTTGTCTCAGTTGTTGTTGTGTCAGTTGTTGTTGTCTCAGTTGTGGTGGTGTCAGTTGTTGTCAGTTGTGTTGTCAGGTGTTTTCGTCTCAGTTGTTGTCATGTCAGTTGTTGTTGTCTCAGTTGTGGTGGTGTCAGGTGTTGTTGTCTCAGTTGTGGTGGTGTCAGTTGTTGTCTCAGTTGTGGTAGTGTCAGGTGTTGTCGTTTCAGTTGTTGTGGTGTCAGTTGTTGTTGTCTCAGTTGTTGTCGTGTCAGTTGTTGTTGACTCAGTTGTTGTGGTGTCAGGTGTTGTTGTCTCAGTTGTGGTGGTGTCAGTTGTTGTTGTTTCAGTTGTGGTGGTGTCAGTTGTTGTGTCAGTTGTGGTGGTGTCAGTTGTTGTTGTGTCAGTTGTTGTTGTCTCAGGTGTTGTTGTCTCAGTTGTGGTGGTGTCAGTTGTGGTGGTGTCAGGTGTTGTTGTTTCAGTTGTTGTTGTCTCAGTTGTTGTGGTTTCAGTTGTTGTCTCAGTTGTTGTGGTGTCAGTTGTTGTCGTCTCACTTGTTGTTGTGTCAGTTGTTGTTGTCTCAGTTGTGGTAGTGTCAGGTGTTGTTGTCTCAGTTGTGGTGGTGCCAGGTGTTGTTGTTTCAGTTGTTGTTGTCTCAGTTGTTGTTGTCTCAGTTGTTGTGGTGTCAGTTGTGGTGGTGTCAGGTGTTGTTGTTTCAGTTGTTGTTGTCTCAGTTGTTGTGGTTTCAGTTGTTGTCTCAGTTGTTGTGGTGTCAGTTGTTGTTGTCTCAGTTGTGGTAGTGTCAGGTGTTGTTGTCTCAGTTGTGGTGGTGCCAGGTGTTGTTGTTTCAGTTGTTGTTGTCTCAGTTGTTGTGGTTTCAGTTGTTGTCTCAGTTGTTGTGGTGTCAGTTGTTGTCGTCTCACTTGTTGTTGTGTCAGGTGTTGTCGTCTCAGTTGTTGTCATGTCAGTTGTTGTTGTCTCAGTTGTGGTGGTGTCAGGTGTTGTTGTCTCAGTTGTGGTGGTGTCAGTTGTTGTTGTCTCAGTTGTGGTGGTGTCAGTTGTTGTTTCAGTTGTGGTGGTGTCAGTTGTTGTTGTGTCAGTTGTTGTTGTGTCAGTTGTTGTTGTCTCAGTTGTGGTGGTGTCAGTTGTTGTTGTCTCAGTTGTTGTGGTGTCAGGTGTTGTTGTCTCAGTTGTGGTGGTGCCAGGTGTTGTTGTTTCAGTTGTTATTGTCTCAGTTGTTGTTGTCTCAGTTGTTGTGGTGTCAGTTGTGGTGGTGTCAGGTGTTGTTGTTTCAGTTGTTGTTGTCTCAGTTGTTGTGGTTTCAGTTGTTGTCTCAGTTGTTGTGGTGTCAGTTGTTGTCGTCTCACTTGTTGTTGTGTCAGTTGTTGTGGTCTCAGTTGTTGTTGTTTCAGTTGTTGTGGTGTCAGTTGTGGTGGTGTCAGGTGTTGTTGTTTCAGTTGTTGTTGTGTCAGTTGTTGTCGTGTCAGTTGTTGTTGTCTCAGTTGTGGTGGTGTCAGGTGTTGTTGTCTCAGTTGTGGTGGTGTCAGTTGTTGTTGTGTCAGTTGTGGTGGTGTCAGTTGTTGTTGTCTTAGTTGTTGTGTCAGTTGTTGTCGTGTCAGTTGTTGTTGTCTCAGCTGTGGTAGTGTCAGGTGTTGTTGTTTCAGTTGTTGTTGTGTCAGTTGTTGTTGTCTCAGTTGTGTTGGTGTCAGTTGTTGTTATCTCAGTTGTGGTAGTGTCAGTTGTTGTTGTCTCAGTTGTGGTGGTGTCAGTTGTTGTTGTCTCAGTTGTGGTAGTGTCAGTTGTTGTGGTCTCTGTTGTTGTTGTCTCAGTTGTTGTGGTGTCAGTTGTGGTAGTGTCAGTTGTTTTTGTCTCAGTTGTGGTAGTATCAGGTGTTGTTGTCTCAGTTGTTGTGCTGTCAGTTGTGGCGGTGTCAGTTGTTGTTGTCTCATTTATGGTGGTGTCAGTTGTTGTCTCAGGTGTTGTTGTATCAGTTGTTGTTGTATCAGTTGTTGTTGTATCAGTTTTTGTATCACTTGTTTTTGTATCAATTATTATTGTTTCAGTCGTATCCGTTGTTGCATCAGTTGTTGTTTCAGTTGTTGTATCAATAATTATTGTTTCAGTTGTTGTCTTTGAGACAGCTGACGTTGTTTTCACAGTAGTTGTTGGGACAGCAGTTGTTGTTTTGACTGTAGTCTTTGGTACTGTAGTTGTCTTTGGGACAGCAGTTGTTTTTTTGACTGTAGTCTTTGGTACTGTAGTTGTCTTTGGGACAGCAGTTGTTGTTTTGACTGTAGTCTTTCTTTGGGACAGCAGTTGTTGTTTGACTGGTCTTTGGTACTGCAGTTGTTTTGGGACAGTAGTTTTGCTTTGACACTGTAGTTGTCTTTGGGACAGCAGTTGTTGTTTTGACTGTAGTCTTTGGTACTGTAGTTGTCTTTGGGACAGCAGTTGTTGTTTTGACTGTAGTCTTTGGTACTGTAGTTGTCTTTGGGACAGCAGTTGTTGTTTTGACTGTAGTCTTTGGTACTGTAGTTGTCTTTGGGACAGCAGTTGTTGTTTTGACTGTAGTCTTTGGTACTGTAGTTGTCTTTGGGACAGCAGTTGTTGTTTTGACTGTAGTTTTTGGTACTGTAGTTGTCTTTGGGACAGCAGTTGTTGCTTTGACAGTAGTTGTCTTTGGGACAGCAGTTGTTGTTTTGACTGTAGTCTTTGGTACTGTAGTTGTCTTTGGGACAGCCGTTGTTGTTTTGACAGTAGTTGTCTTTGGGACAGCAGTTGTTGTCTTGACAGTAGCTGTTGGGACAGCAGTTGTCTTTGGAACAGCAGTTGTTGCTTTGACAGTAGTTGTCTTTGGGACAGCAGTTGTTGTTTTGACTGTAGTTGTTGGTGCTGCAGTTGTCTTTGGGACAGTGGTGGATTTTGAGGCAGTGGTAGTTTTTACAGCCGTCCCCGTTGTGGCAGGATTGGTCGTTACCGGGGCAGCAGTTGCTGTTGTGGGATAAACCAGGGTCAGTGAACATGATCACTAGTTACACTCGTCGTAAACTGTCAACAAGTTTTACCATCTGGGAATTGTTCTCGCTTTTGGAAAGGATTTTAAAAAGGGGCACTACTCACAGAATAACATGTTCTGAAAATACAGTCAAATCCCTGAAAGAGTCAAATGCGTTGCATCAACATGATGCAGTAATTTTGTATGTGTGTTTTATGATTTACAAATGGAAATGCAGAGAAATACAATTTGAACAAATTTGTACTTGTTCCTAAATTGTTGTGGACAAATTCATTTATTCATTTACTCAAATACAAATCTTATTTTGCAATTACAGATTTTAATTAATGCAGCTGTGGATCCTTTTTGCACTGCTCATGTGTATCAAAGTAAACAAATTTAAAAAATTTGCAAAAAATCATGCAACTGGTCATGAATCCCAAGCTGGAGTCTGTTCCCACTCATCTTTCACCTCACCCAATTTCACCCAACCCAGTTCCCTGTCAATTCCCACCCCCCGCTCAGCCCCTCCCTCTCCAGCATTGCTTCCTGTTTTCTGGCTTTTATTTTTTAGTCCTTTTTCTCATCTCTTCTTTATGTTTCGTTTCACTAATCAAAAATCCCTATCAAGTCCATGTGTTAATTCTTGTTGGGTTATTTAGTTCTTTTAGCACAACAAGTTCTGGTTCATTAGCTTTACCATGTACCTTTAGCTTGACCATTTTTCAGTCAGTGTTGATACGTGATACTGATACTGTGCCGCAGCAGCAGTGGTCGTACATTCAACGCCAGCGGTTTGCCACTATTTAAATAATGTGTGTGACAAAAAAAAGGAATTAGCATCAGCCTTTTCCTAGTTGTACAGGAGAAAACAAATCTAAGTCAGAAAGCCATAGTGAGGTGAACATTTGTTTTAATTTTTAGAAGAAACTTCTAAACGGGCTAACATTGGAGTTTCCACATTTCAGATGGCATGGCCTCATAGAACAGAAAACTTTTATGGTCTTGGTTAATGGAATTTCTTCTTGAGTATTGTTGAAATCGGGAGTTATAAGGTATTTAACTTCCGCTGTATTATGTCCCAGTCCCACAGAAATCTAGATTTCTTTTAGAACACATGCACTTTAACTGTAAAGGTCACATAAACTAGATAATCACATATCACTGCTTGAAATCCAAACCCTGATGTTTGCACGACAGATCGTGGTGAATGAACTTTCAACAAAATGCCACATTGTGCCACTCCCTGTCCTTTGTCATACAGACAGGTTGACATTTTGCGCAACAGCAATTGTGATGATGTTATTTTAAGTGATGGTTTGTGCTTTAAACGGCTGGTGGACAGGACAGTTCCTCCTCTGTCACAGATCTTCCTCTCAGTTCCTGATCTCCGATAATGTTTAATCGCATTTGAGCAAATGTGAACATTTGCTGTAGTCAATAATATTTTGGTGATGGCCTGATGTGGGTGTGGGTAATACAAGCTCATCAAAACTCCTTTAGAGATTAGTTTAGTAGTTTGTTTGTCACCATTGTAACTTAATCTCAAAGAAGAATATAGAACTATTTATCATTCAAAAAAAAAACTAAAAACCTTTCTACTGAACAAAAACGTTCATTTATTTTTAAGACCTGGGATCATTCTGGGTTAAGTCCAGACACAGGTTGGGAGGTGGTAATTGTACAAAGCTATTCTTGGCACTTTTGGTGGTGATCCACATAAATCAGTCGCTACTATTCGTTTTAAAATGAATTAGACCATCAGATATTTTGCCTCTTAAGGGTTTGTCAGGAAGAAGGCTTGGGTGGTTGGATGGGTCGCAAACCACACAAGACCAGGGTTTAGAGTTCAGTGTAAAACTATTTCTGTTGCCGCTGTTGTAAGCAGTCGTGTGATGCAAGACCTGTGACATGTGATGTGATGTTAAGGAAGTAAATTATTCAAATCCTCTTTATTTAGTGTCGGCATCAAAGCTGAACATTTTCGAGATCCTGTGTTTCTTAGTGTTTAGACTCTAAACTTTAGAGGCTAAAGACGTTTGTTTGAAACAGATTTGAACCACTTTGATGCAATTTTAACGAACAGTGTCCACCATTGTGTTGCCTGGTGCTAAAAGGGGGTTTAATACATATTTCAATCAACAGATGTGTTGGTTGTATGAGAGGCACAGGACATACAACCTACATCAGTGTCAGGTACAAAATAATAACCCCCCTTCAAGATGTACAGGTTGAACATAGTAAGTTTTACCTTATAATGTGCTTTCAAACAAAATGGAATTTGCTTTGATTCAGTAAATTGAATAATCTGTTACTATTTAATAAAATATTATTTTTACATACTTTTCAAAATGATACTTTAGAAACAGCATAGTTAGAAAAAGTCGAGTTACCTGGGTAGAAGAGCGTCCATAAAAGAGTCAGATAGATGACCAGCTTCATCGTGATCAACAGGTGAGAACTGCAGACTACTTTGCCTGGATGGTGATGCTGAACTGCTGAACCTGGTCAGTGTTTCTGCACCTTATATAGTCGACAGGTGTGGAAAAAACTCACAGCAGCTCATGCACGAAGCCTCCAGGAACAGGTGTGTTACTCATTTTTCTGTCTGTGTGTGTTCAGCTTTGTCAGTCCAACACTCAAACACACCCTTTGTGAGAGAATGTTTATTTCTGACAGTATATGACACTGAATGCTCTCTTGTGATTTTTTTTCTACTAATGGTTGATACAACCTCTCACATGCTAGAAATTCCCAGTTGTCTCCAACTATATTTAAAGATGTCAATCTTGTTTTCAATTCATCTTACCATGGTGCCCATTTTTGGGAATGTGCCGTGTTGTCTGTCTGTAATAAGAGCGACGTGTCTCCTCGGTTAATCTTCCTGAAGATGTTTTCATTTTATGCATTACAAATGTTCATGTTCTTGTTTGATTGGTTTGCTTTCCTCTGAAGCATTAAACTGCGTGAACACAAAGGCTGATTCTCCGCACAAAGGTCATTGCAACACACAGTTACTCAAAACACGATGAACATGCGCCCGTTCTCCATCTGATCAGTAATATCACGTATAAAAAATAAGTAATTTTCACATAGATAAACCTATTATGTTTATATTCCTCAAACATGATTCTCTTTCCGATTTAGGTACATGTTTTTTGAGTGTGCAATTATTGATTGAAATCTGGAGGAAGTGAGGAGATGTCATTATAAAAAAACTCATTTAAGGTGGATGACTTTTAAGATCTAAACATAATCTTGCTTTAAACCTAAACATGTTTTTTTCAGTGATTAAAACTAACCAAACCTTCACCGCGATCACGCGTCATAACAGAAAGTTGATGTTTCACAAGCAGCGCCGAGTGTAAATGTGGCCGGTAGTTAGTTTGTGGTTTGTGTCATCCATGTAAATGTTTCGATACGACAAATAATTACCTGCCACTGACTCGTCTTCACAGGGAGTAAACCTGTTTTCATAGGCCACTTCTGCCTTGGAAAAAGGAAATAGTTACAACTTTTGAAAATGCCATATTTGAATAATTCTAAAAACTGTCAACATTATAGGAAGAGATAGTTCTAATGTTTTGCCCTGTAGAATTATCAGCTTTCTGACAGGCTCGAAAAACAGAGAAAATATAACATTGTCAAAGTCATATTCATGTTTTGGATTGTATTAAATTCCACAGCTGCTCGAAATGTTACGGCTGATCGGTGGCTGTTTACACTCTGTTATCACATCCGCTGCATTTCATTCTAGTTGTGTGTGTAATAACTGAATCAGTTAGGAAATGTGAGTCATATGATGAAAGGTCTAATACATACATTTTTAAAAATAAATGAATATGTATTATCAACTAATATTTTGAGTTTTTAAACTAGTTTAAGTGACTTGACAAGTTTAGCTTTGGCTTGATGAAAGAATTAGAATGTATTGTATCTATCCCATCGGTTTTGCATAGTTACTGCAGAGCCACAGAGTCCACGTCTGCTGAGCCTGACATGAACCTTCCCACAAATGTACAGATGCACTGTTGTAAGAACCTGTTGAACCTATTTTCACAGCAATAACCTCAAGCAGCCACAGGAGGAATTTTGGACCCGTGTCCCTACAGAACTGGTTAAGCTCAGCGTTATTCTTGGGAGGTCTGGCGTGAAAACCACTATTGAGGTCATTCCACATCATCTATAAAGCGCTTTGGATAAAAGTCAGTGATGTTTCCATTCATTAGTGGTTGATATTTTGAGGCTTTGAGTCATTGGTTCTTTCTAAAACAGCCCCAAACCCAAAGGAGGGGCTTCGACAGGTCGCTAGCTCTTTTATGCAAAGCGCTTTACAGTGTTGCTTCTCATTCACCAATGGCGGTGGCTGCCGTGAAAGGCGCTCCCCTGACCCACTGGGAGCAACTTAGGGTTCAATGTCTTGCCAAAGGATAGTGTGACACGCGGCCAGGAGGGACCAGGAATCAAACCATTGACCCTGTGGCATATGTACAAGACAATGTAAGACGTTTAATTGAAGATGATGGGGAAACTTGGCTGAACTCCACCCACACACACTTTGAGGTCATTTCCTTCACTGCCCCCAAAGTGTCCCAGGTGCTATTTGTACTCTACCCTGGACAATGGGACAATTTTAAGCCCCGCCTTCTTTGCGCCCTCTCTGTTTATCTTGAGTGATGTCGGCTGGGCGGCTACTTACCAAGAAACTCCACGGCCGACTGGCTGTTTGGAATCAGGTGCTGAGTGAGACCAAAATGCCAGCACACGGATACGTGCAAATGCTTTCAGCACTGTGGGCCACGAATAAAGGTCAACTGTAAGTCCGTGAATGAAAACCTTTTAGGTACGTCTAATTTTTCATTTGGAATGTGGCGAAACGGGAAACACCATTTACTGTCCCTTCAGTGATTAAAAATAAAAAACCTGATCAGCAGGTTATGATGACTTAATAAATGAAAACTCAAACAATACCTGTGGTTTTAAAAGACTGTGATAACTGTATTTATTTATTTTATTTTATAACTGTTAAATAACAAAAGTGAAATAAATATAAACAGAGACAGGAATTATACAGGAGGCCAGTCGGAGCTTCATTAGCAGGATACTATTGTAAAACTTAAAGTTTTTATTGGTTTCATTAGAAATTACAACCTAAAAGTGGAATTCATGGAAGAGTTTCTGTATTGGATTGTATCAGACTGTACAGGTGGTCTGTACCTAATAAAATGGCCAGTGAGTGTATTTTTATGAAACTGCACCTGTGAGGTACAAATCAAAGGTGGGGGGAAGAATCATACTGTTCACGTTCAATTTTTCCAGAGAAGGCGCACGCTGTCAAATAATTGCACCCTTCACTTTTGAACTGTATAATTAACTTTTTTTATGTATTGTCGAATAGCTTCCATAACAACAGACTGTGTTCACCATGCAAGAGCAGTTTGTACATTTCAAACCAAAAGAGCAGAAAGGTCAATCACTAATGGCCTCGATCTATGGAGAGACACCAGTGTTTGGAATGTCTCTCATACAGGAAGAGCCAACCAGCTTTGATATTGATGCACTGATAGGTGCGATGGCGAGTCGCATTTACCAGCATGGGTGACGCTGCTGTAGCCGCCTGCTGGTTCACGCGGAGAACAGTTTAACAGGGGACGTTGTTAATCAGTCTGTAGCAGGAGCCTGCTACTTGTGGTGTGGCCGTGTGAGGACCAGAGCTTGTAGGAGAATTAAAGAGACAGTCAGGTTAAGTGCACAGATACGTTCGTTATCACGTTCAGCACTTTAGTTCATATCTTTAAAGAGGATGTGATGTCACTGACTTGTGACACAACTTGGAATGACAGCTACTGGAGGACAGACGGACGGATTAAACGTCAGTGATTGTTTTCATCCCTGTGCATTCTGTGGGTACCAGTAAGATACCATTTACCAATATGTCAGTCCAGACGGCATCAGCCCAGAGTAGGGACACAGGTCACTAAAGGTCAGAGGTCACTGAAGATATTTGCAAGTTTACTACTCTGACCTCCTGCAATACCTTACAGAGTGAAGTGAAACTCATTAAACTGGTGTCACAGATTGAGTGTCTGAATTTTACAGTAAATGATCCTTTTTCTATTGGCCTCAGAACACCTTGGCTCATTTACTAACCCGATTTGTAAAGTCCTTTGTTCTTTTCCTACTTAAAGCAATACATGATGGGTCCTCCGGGTTTCCTCCCACATCCCAAAGACATGCATGTGTCGTTAACTGGTGACTCTAAATTGCCCGTTGGAGTGATTGTGTCTGTCTGTACGTGTCTCTCTGTGTCAGCCCTGAGATAGACTGCCGACCTGTTCCAAGTGGACCGTGCCCCTTGTCCAATGACAGCTGGGATAGGCTCCAGTCCCCTGCGAGCCAAATGGGAAAAGCTGTTACGGATAAAGGATGGATAGATTTTTATTTGATTTGCAAATGTTTTTCAAAAATTTTTGTGTAGAACATTCTCTCCCTGCTTGCACTTGATTGCTTTTGGGCGACTGAGATGCAGTAGGTAGTGCGGCCGTCCACCAGCATCAAAGCTTGTTGGTTCGACACCCGGCTCCTCTGGTCACATGTCAACGTGTCCTTGAGAAAGACACTGAACCCCCACTTAATTGCTCTCAGTGTGTGTTGGCTGCATAGCAGCTCCCCCATCGCTGTATGGTACTGTTTCTAATGTCATTACTTTTTTTGAAAAATACTTGTCATTTTGAAGAATGAATCAGAATCACAAACTTCACTTCCCACATCAGACTGAAGTGTATTTGTATGTAGGTGCCACACATACACTTTGCCAGGAGCTGTAATCAAACCGTGTGACGAAGGCTGGAGGCAGTGGCCCTCCAAGTTGGTTTTCCTATAAGTGTGTGATGTAAACATTCCATTTAACGATTGTTTTTTATTGAGTTGTGCAGCCGCAGGTTTGGCAGCTCTTTCATATGTTTTTATATAAGATTTGAAAAATGGAACCAATGAACAAAATGCCCAGTAGAAAACATTTCAAAGATGCTGCTGTTGCAAGTTTGTCAGGAGGAAATAGAGCAAATGCTCTGATTCTGACTTTTACTAAGGTAATGGTTCACTATTCTTCCTGCACTTAATAAAATATATCCACATTCAAGTGAAAGCCAGTAATTGATTTATTTTTTTTTTGTTTCACAGACATTTTGAAAACATCACAGCGTCCTCATATTAAAACACAAATTCCTGGTTTTTCGATAAAAACCTGACAACTTAAAGATAATCAAACATTTTTTGAATCAGCAAAAGCTATAATACTTGCTTTTAATTTTCCTTGTTCATTCAAGATATGCTACCACTATGATATATAATGTAATAACTGCAAAAAGAACCCCACTACCAAGATTTAAATCCTTGTCCAGCAACATGTTTAAGATGTTGCTTCCATCAGTGAATATACAAATTATTACAAAGTGAGCACAGGAAAGTAAAAGTTTGACAGAGATTTTTGACTTACATAAAATATATTACTGCATTTCTTGTTGTTTTTGCTAGGAGAGCAGTTCTTGGAGGGATACAGTTTCTTGTCTTAGAAGCCAATTAGGCCAAAAAACTTTTAGTTTACACAACTATTACAATTTTAGTGGTTGAACCGGTTCGAGGCAAATATGTTGCTTGTGACATCGCAACATAACTTATGTTGTTGTTGAAGCAGCTGTTGTCGTCCTCAAAGTTGTTGGGGCAGCAGTAAGTTGTGACGCAGTGATTGCTGAGAGCAGTTGTTGAAGGCCTGTCAGTTGTATCAGTTGTTGGCATGTCAGTTGTTGTATCGGTTGGTTTCAGGTGTTGTATCAGTTGTTGGCATTAGAGATGTTGGCTTTTTGGTTGTCGAGTCAGTTATTTGAGTTGTTGTTGTATCACTAGTTAGGTATCAGTTTTGTAGCAGTACTAGGAAATAAGTGTTCAGTTGATTTTGTACTTGTTGCACTTTTGCATTTGTTTTAACAGTATAGCTTGCATCAATTCTTGCTCTTGAATCAGTTGTTGTATCAGTTCGTTTATAAGTTACTGGTTGGAGTTACTGGTGTCAGTTGTTGTGGTGCCAGTTGTTGTTGTGGTTGTTGTTCCAGTTGTTGTTCCAGTTGTTGTGTCAGTTGTTGTATCAGTTGTTGTGTCAGTTGTTGTCTCCAGTTGTTGTATCAGTTGTTGTTGTCAGTAGTTGTATCAGTTGTTGTCTCAGTTGTTGTTTCAGTTGTTGTTTCAGTTGTTGTCTCAGTAGTTGTATCAGTTGTTGTTGTCTCAGTTGTTGTCTGTCAGTGTTGTTGTCTCAGTTGTTGTCTCAGTTGTTGTTCTCAGTTGTTGTCTCAGTTGTTGTCTCAGTTGTTGTTTCAGTTGTTGTGTCAGGTGTTGTTGTTTCAGTTGTTGTCTCAGTTGTTGTCTTTCAGTTGTTGTCTCAGTTGTTGTCTGTCAGTTGTTGTCGTCTCACTTGTTGTTGTGTCAGTTGTTGTCTCAGTTGTTGTTGTTTCAGTTGTTGTCTGTCAGTTGTTGTCTCAGTGTTGTTGTTTCAGTTGTTGTCTCAGTTGTTGTTGTATCAGTTGTTGTATTTCAGTTGTTGTCTCAGTGGTGGTGTCAGTTGTTGTTGTATCAGTTGTTGTTGTGTCAGTTGTTGTGGTCTCAGTTGTTGTTGTTTCAGTTGTTGTCTCAGTTGTTGTTGTGTCAGTTGTTGTTGTTTCAGTTGTTGTATCAGTTGTTGTTGTGTCAGTTGTTGTTGTTGTTGTTGTGTCAGTTGTTGTCTCAGTTGTTGTTGTCTCAGTTGTTGTGTCAGTGTTGTTGTCTCAGTTGTTGTGGTGCCAGTTGTTGTCTCAGTTGTTGTTGTCTCAGTTGTTGTCTCAGTTGTTGTTGTCTCAGTTAGTTGTGTCAGGTGTGTTGTCTCAGTGGTGGTGTCAGTGTTGTGGTCTCAGTTGTTGTCTCAGTAGTTGTATCAGTTGTTGTCTCAGTGGTGGTGTCAGTTGTTGTGGTCTCAGTTGTTGTCTCAGTAGTTGTATCAGTTGTTGTGGTCTCAGTTGTTGTCTCAGTAGTTGTATCAGTTGTTGTCTCAGTGGTGGTGTCAGTTGTTGTGGTCTCAGTTGTTGTCTCAGTAGTTGTATCAGTTGTTGTCTCAGTTGTTGTGTCAGTTGTTGTCTCAGTTGTTGTCTCAGTTGTTGTATCAGTTGTTGTTGTGTCAGTTGTTGTATCAGTTGTTGTCTCAGTTGTTGTCTCCGTTGTTGTCTCAGTTGTTGTGTCAGTTGTTGTCTCAGTAGTTGTATCAGTTGTTGTCTCAGTGGTGGTGTCAGTTGTTGTGGTGTCAGTTGTTGTCTGTCAGTTGTTGTCTCAGGTGTTGTTGTTTCAGTTGTTGTCTCAGTGTTGTTTCAGTTGTTGTTGTCCAGTTGTTGTCTCAGTAGTTGTGTCAGGTGTTGTTGTTTCAGTTGTTGTTGTCCAGTTGTTGTTGTCTCAGTTGTTGTTGTGTCAGTTGTTGGTGTCAGTTGTTGTCTTCAGTTGTTGTGGTGTCTCTGTTGTTGTTTCAGTTGTTGTTGTCTCAGTTGTTGTTGTCAGTTGTTGTCTCAGTTGTTGTCTCAGTTGTTGTTGTCTTTCAGTTGTTGTCTCAGTTGTTGTTGTTTCAGTTGTTGTCTCAGTTGTTGTTGTCAGTTGTTGTGTCAGTTGTTGTGTCAGTAGTTGTATCAGTTGTTGTCTCAGTTGTTGTATCAGTTGTTGTCTCAGTTGTTGTTGTGTCAGTTGTTGTATCAGTTGTTGTCTCAGTTGTTGTCTCCGTTGTTGTCTCAGTTGTTGTGTCAGTTGTTGTATCAGTTGTTGTCTCAGTGGTGGTGTCAGTTGTTGTGGTGTCAGTTGTTGTCTCGGTTGTTGTCTCGGTTGTTGTATCAGTTGTTGTCTCAGTAGTTGTATCAGTTGTTGTCTCAGTAGTTGTCTCAGTAGTTGTATCAGTTGTTGTCTCAGTAGTTGTGTCAGTTGTTGTCTCAGTAGTTGTGTCCGTTGTTGTATCAGTTGTTGTTGTGTCAGTTGTTGTCTCTGTTGTTGTCTCTGTTGTTGTGTCAGTTGTTGTTGTGTCAGTTGTTGTGTCAGTTGTGGTGTCAGTTGTGGTGTCAGTTGTTGTCTCAGTTGTTGTTGTATCAGTTGTTGTTTCAGTTGTTGTCTCAGTTGTTGTTGTGCCAGTTGTTGTCTCAGTTGTTGTGTCAGTTGTTGTTGTCTCAGGTGTTGTTGTCTCAGTTGTTGTTGTCTCAGTTGTTGATGTAGTTAGTGTTGTAATTGGAGATGTTGTTGTTGCAGTCGTTTTTTTAGGGGTGTGTTTGTTTGAACACCTTGGGGTCGTCTTTTTGTAGTAGTTGGTGTGGTTGTTTTCTTTGGGGTCTTCTTTTTTGTAGTAGTAGGTTTGGTTGTGGTAGTTGTTGTTGGGGTCGTTGTTTTTGCGGTAGTAGCTTTTGGTTTGGTCTTTCTTGGTGCAGCATTTGCTGTTTTGATAAAAGATAATATTCAGGCAGGAGTTAACGTTTAAGCAGAAGTTGTTGGCGTGTGTAAGATAATGATCACAAATTATATTTCTAGGTACATGTCATTTTTCTGCATGTAGGTAAAAGGATTTTAAAAGATGATTTAAAAATGTAGCTAAATATTCAAAAAGATTATGATAGTTGATGTTACCACAACATAATGTTCTGTTATCATTCAAACAATTCAACAGCATAAAGACATAAATTATAACATATATTAAATTACCACATTAAAAAAATAATTTCTTAGTTACAAAAAGTTGCAGCACCTTTAAATACCGAGGGAGCATAGTGGGCACTTTCCGTCAGGACTATCAGTGATGATGTTTGCTGGGAGTGATACTGAATAAAGGCCAAATTATCCTTGTTTAATACATGTAAACTTGTGGACCTACGCAAAAGCAAAAGGACCAAACTCCAGGGGCTTTGCAGACTTTCTCTTGTCTTTGTAGTTCAGTGGACCACACTTGAGCACAGCATCCTGACAAAGAACCATTTCTGCAGGGGTCTGGAAAAAGTTCC
This sequence comes from Channa striata, assembly GCA_033026295.1. Taxonomy (NCBI): domain Eukaryota; kingdom Metazoa; phylum Chordata; class Actinopteri; order Anabantiformes; family Channidae; genus Channa; species Channa striata. Next base: position 49,223,494 of record CM065168.1, read on the forward strand.
TCAGGTCCATTTCACCTCTACAGACCTTGAGAGTTGTGAATTGTAGAACGCGTGCACTGAACTTCTGTTTCCTGATTCTTTCTTCATTTTCAGCTAATTGAGATGTGTAACATGTGACACGATCCACTTGTCGACATGTCTGCTGTGCAAGTATCAAAGAGAGACACGTAACCATGACCAAGCTCAGGGTCCGCGTCACATCTCTACGTTCAAGCTTAAACATTCCTAAACCTGTTAACTTTACTCTGAAACTGTGGATTACACTTAAAGAGAAAACTTCAGTGTCACATTTTCAGCTCATTTCACTAAAATGTGAAAGACAATATATTGATGTTTTTTCATTCCACAGGCTCCAATTTCTTCTTTTTATTTCTAATATTTGATGTTACAACTATCAATTATAAATACATAATTTAACGTAGTTTCTTTTTGGATCACGTGTGGAATTAGGTGTAGGCCACTCGAGTGCCAGAGCTGACACTTAAACATGCAGCCACGGTCCCTCTCAAATTGAAATTCAGTAGACGAGAAATTTAACTGCAAAAATCATAAAATTATAAAAGGAGTTTATTAAAATCTAATGTGTTGTTTTCATTACTATAAAGAAATGTGCATGTTCCGACATTTAATGTTTGGGCTGAAAAAAACTAATAAAATAAAAGCTGCTTGTTTATTGATGCCGCAGCAGAGAAACCGGATTTCTCCTCTCACTTTTTTTGGAGGTTTGGGAGAAGGAAATGGCACAAAGCTGTTTTAGTCACTATTAGTCTTTCTAATATCAAGGGCAGTCACATTTTATTCAGTCTCTGGAGAGTTTGTACGGAGAAATGTGGGGCAGTAAACTATCTGCTGTCAGTTTGAGTCCAGGCTGAACTTCGATTGGAGCCAGTCATGTGACATGTGATATTAATAAAGTAGTTGTGTTCAAGGCAAAGCACAACTTTCTAAGTGATTCCAGTTCTGTTGATTTAGTGCCTACATCCAACCTCAGCCTGAAACTGACTAACAAACCATTTTGACGTGACTTTAGCAAACGCTGTCCACCGTTGTGTTTCCTGGCGCAAAAAGGCGGCACAATTTTAATACACATCTGGTTTATTTTCAGCCAACAGTTCTGTTTGGATACAACCTACATTAGTGTCAAGGACTAAAGAGGATTTAACTGCAAAACACTTTAAAATCAAAACTGACAGAATTATAAAAACATTTGTTATGCACAAAACGTTTTTTAAAAGATACATCCTGAAAACAATAATTCTTACCTTATAATGTGCTGTCAAACAGATTTACTTTATTTTCTAATAAAAATAATTTTCTTGAAATATTGTAAATGTCGTAAAATTTATTCTCGCGTGTCTTTTTAAATGACACACAGCATTGTTAGAATAAGTGGAGTTACCGTAGTAGAGGACCACGCAGAGCAGCGTCAGGTAGATGATCAGCTTCATCGTGATCCACCGATAAGAACTGTAGACTGGGTTCCCTGGGTGGTGATGCTGAAGGACACCTGCTGAGGGTTTCTGCACTTTATATAGTCGACGGGTGCCGGCTGGATCCGTGCCAGCCCAGGCAGGAAGCTTCTCGGAACCAGGCGTGTCACTGTTTTTTGGGATCGTCTCTTCAGCTGTCAGTCCAGCATTATCATGCCAAGCCGCTCGTACACGCCCTTTCTGAACGTAGCAATTTCATTTTCACAGGGAGGTTCATCAAAAGAAAATACAATACAAATATGTTATTGTTTCTATACTGCAGAGAGAACATTTATTTCTGGCTGTGTATGATACTAGTTACTCTGTTCGGACTTTTAAAACGTTTAAATTCAACCACGTTTGTTAAATGTACGACTGATTGTTATGTAACCTGTAGTTTCTGTAGAAATATTGAGGAAGTGACTTGATGTTATTATAAAAGGAATTGTTCAACAGTATTCACTGTTCCAGCAGAACTGCATTTCATTCTACTTGTTAATTAAAATAACTGGGATATCTGAGTCATATGCTGAAAGAGTTACTGTGAACTAACAGCAATGGAATTAAGGAACTAATATTTGGAATTTCTATATTAGTTTAAGTGACTTGACAAGTTAGTTGGTAGCACTTCGACTTCAGCTTGATTTAGGCCTTTGCCCTGAAAGTGAAGTGCACTGCGTACTCACAGACCCTATGCAGAACCCTACTGCAGAGCCGGACTTGAACCTTCCCACATGTAGCAAAAAGTGATTTTTGCTGTATAAACTGGTCATGAAGTTTAATTAAAAAACTGGTGGAGCTGATCAAAGTCAGTCTTGGTCTTTCATGTCTTTATTGAGCACATTCATTAAACATACGGAGTGAAGTGGAAAAAAATATGCCAGTTATACAGTTAAACAGTTATAATAACTGGTTGAAGCGTTTCTGCACCAACCTTCCTTACAACACCAGTTCAGCTCAGCCATAGTTTTGTGATGTCTGAATGCCTGTCATGAGGTAATTCCACAGCTTCACCTCAGCTCCATGCAGACCACTCTGCCCCTCCTCCCACCGTCACAGAGGGCTCCCAGGAACCTACAGCTCCAGACCAGTCACCGCTGGTGTGGAGAGGATCCCTATGCCTCACTGTGGATCAGGTTAGGAGAGATTTAAGGAAGACTAAGGCCAGGAAAGTCACAGGCCCTGACCACATCAGCTCCAGGCTCCTCAGGGAGTGTGAACACCAGCTCTGTGAGGTGGTCCTGTCCCTATTTAACCTGAGACTTAGTCTGGAGGAAGTACTAGAGCTTTGCAGGACTCCCTGTCTGGTTCCGGTTCCGAAGGTATCACATCAAAAGGAGCCGAACCAATGCAGACCCGTCACCTTAACCTCCCACCTGATGAAGGCTGCAGTTTGCCTATCGACCTGGCATCGGGGTGGACAACGCCATCATCTACATGCAGCACCGGCCTTGTCTCACCTGGAGTCCCCTGGGAGTACTGTGAGGGTCATGTTCTTTGACTTCTCCAGTGCTTTCAACACCATCCAGCCATCACTGCTGAGGGGGAAGCTGGAGGTGGCAGGTGTGGACCAACATCTGGCTGCTTGGACTGTCAACTACTTCACAGACAGGCCACAGTTCATTGTTGACTGTAACTTACTTTGTACACTGGTCTAAGAACAACCACTTGTTTCTGAACACCAGTAAGACAAAGGAGTTAGCGCTTGACTTCAGAAGGAACCACACATACCATGTGTAGGGTGGAGGATTGTGGACCCCTTTGAATACCTCAGTGTTCACCTAAACAAAAAACTGTACTGGACAAATATAGATTCTCTGTACAGAAAGGGCCAGAGTCCACCTGCTGAGGAGACTGAGGTCCTTTGGTGTGTGCAGAGAGACACTGGTGGCCTCAGCAGTCCTCTATGGTGTTGTGTGCTGGGCGGGAGTTCAGTACACACAGAGACAGGAAGAGACTTAACAAGCTGGTTAGGAGAGCCGGCTCTGTCCTGGGCTATTGGACTCCGTGGAGGAGGTGTTGGTCAAACTAACATCCATCCTGGATAACCCCTCCCACCCCCTGCACCTCACTGTGGAGGCTCTGAGCAGCTCCTTCAGCACAAGACTGTTACACCCCCAGTGCAGGAAGGAGCCACCGTCGCTCATTCCTCCCCACAGACATAAGACTGTACAACGCATCACTGCATCACCAGGAGATGGGCGATATTCACGCATTATGTTTTTCCACTGTTACATATGTACATATGCAGATCACAATCAATGAATCAATAATTAAACTACAAGCATGTCTAAAAGACATAATGGACTGGGTGATGCATAATTTCCTTCTTCTAAACTCAGATAAAACTGAAGTTATTGTATTTGGGCCTAAAAGTCTAAGAAATGTGTTTTCTAACCACATCGTTACTTTAGATGACATGACTAGGAATCTCTGAGTCATTTTTGACTAGGATTTGTCATTTATCTCAGAATTCTCCAGCTTTTCTCCATTGGCTTCCCATTAAATGTAGAATAGAATTTAAAATCTCTCTCCACTTTCCACTCAGCCCCACCGGTCAAGGCAGATGTCCGCCCACCCTGAGCCTGGTTCTGCTGGAGGTTTCTTTCTTTCTTTCCTCTCCACTGTTGCCTATAGCTGCTCAAGGGGGATTTGTTGGTTTTTCACTAAATCACTCTGTTATGTTAAGTGAAGTGAGATGACTTTGTTGTGAATTGGCAACATATAAATAACGTTGAATTGAATTTAATATATTATTCTTATCCGTATTCTTATTATATCCAATATTATTACGATAAAACACCATTGAAATTGTTAAACTGGTAATATCAAGTTGTTTAATTAGCCCACCCCTGGTTTATGTCGATCCTCCTCAGTAATTCTAGTTTAGTGTTTGTTTACTCCAGAACTTTTTTTGCTTTTGTTTATGCAAATTCAGTTTTGCTGTGAGTAGTTCTTTATAACTATGACTTTTTTGTTAACTTCCATTTAATAAGAACTAATTTCTTGGCAACACAGATATAGGGAGTGAATTCCGATATTAGAGAGATTTAGATTTAGATTAAACTGCAACGTACACTATTTACAGGTTACATCAAAATCTTGATAAAAATAACATCCAAAGTGCCACCCAGCGCATGTGAAGTTCCTGGAAAGTCTGGTTTGACCACTCTGTACATTGTTTGGGCATGGCGAAGGATCCAACTGAGACATACCTGCTTCTGTTAAGTACAAAAACTCACATGGTGGTAACATGAGCATGGGGCAACCACGTTCAGGCACAGAGCAAGGCAGTCGTGCACAGCCCACGAATCTTACAGGTTAGGTTTGTTGTTGAGGGGTGGAACATCAGCAACACGTCCAGCAGCAGCAGAACCCAAACTAGTCTGAAAGGTTGAATAGAGTGGCTGACCAGCTCCAGTACGAAAACGGGAGCTGGTCACCCAAACCCACATATGTTTCAACCAGAATATAAGGCACAAATCGTCAAATTGTTCAATCCTGCACTTTGATTTATGATTAACCCCACAGAGCTGTGGGTGACTCAGCTCTGTGGGGCGGCTGTAGCTCAGTTGGTAAGACAGTCGCCCGCAGACCACAGGTCAGTGACACAGTTCGGGAGTGACTCGATCCCCAGTCCCTCCCTACTGCATATCGAGGTGCATGTTGCCGTGTACCAAATTACGCTGTAAGTTGCTTTGCATGATGTAATGTAAGCTGCCAAATGTATTAGTTAATTGTAGTTATGAAATGATGCCTCTCTGTGATGAGTACATAACTTTGAAGAACACCCTGGAGCTGGATCACCTTTTACCCTAAATGAACCTGAACATTAAAGTGTTCAACCTGCGTATTTTATTTCTGCTTTGTCTGTCAAACACACTGTTGCAAACTATGAAATGACAGCCACGATGGCCATGGGCTCAAACCTGACAGATTGAGATTCCTTCTACCGTTCAACCAGTTCAGCGGTGACTTGCACAAGAAGAAAATTTTAATTTAATTCTGTAAAAGACTGCCTGCTCTTCAAGTATGTGAACCTCAAAGCAGTCGGTGACAGGAGATGGCTGGATGCCATGAAAGTGTGTTCTGTATTGTTGAATAGCATTCATAACAACACTATGTGTTCACCACAGACAGTATCTGTCTCCAAATGAGTTTGTCTATAGCCACGTGTGAAACCGAGTGAGCAGAAATGCCAGTCCGGGAGGAACAGGTGATTTTCCACTAATGGCCTTAATCTGTAAAGAGACACCAGTGTTTTTGACACCGACTTTGATGATAAGGCACCAACAAGTGTTTCAATTATCTCCAAAAAATCAGAGAGCAGAGTGACATATGGTTTACAGTCTATGGAAACTCCTCATCAGCAGGAAGAGTCAACGTCAGGTGGGAAATTGTATAAATAAATATTTTTTAAAAAAATGAATAGAACCTCTACCGAAATGATCAAAACACCAAGGTTGGAGGAAGAAAGGCTCTGCCCATGATCCAAACCGTACAGGCTGATCTGTGATTACACAAGTCCGCCACTGAAGGGACCCAAGTGGATTTTGCAATTGTTATATCATTTAAAGTTGAGGTTTTTAAAGTTTAACATCTTATTGAAATCGTATTATTTATCTGAAGGTGCTAAATTTGCGACTCTTTAAAACATGGAGTTAACAGAAGGCAAAAACTATTTTTTTATGTCTTAGATTGTCTATACATTCTATAGCTATGTTTTAGAATTTCTTCTAATTGAATCTAAACACAGAGAGTTTAAGAAATAACAATAACTAATAACTCTGACTTGTTTTAGCAGGAAACCCAATATGGATTCTGTAGATTGGGAAGCTCAGCAACAGGAAGTATCACACACAAACAAACACACACACACAATGACGAACATAAACACAAAAAAGTGCAATTTGCTGTTATACAACAGTTTTCTACTGCTTTGTATAACAGCATATGTTATATGAAAGAGAATTTTGTAGGGGAAACAGTCGGTTGCAAATCCGTGTCTTGTTAAACACTTATAGAATTGACACATGGGTTGAACCATGTGTCAAAAAGGGGGAATGTTGATACAGTAATACTGGTTTTACCAAAGAGTGTGAATCGTATGAACAGAAATATTATCCACCTTGTCTTTCTTATCAGTGCAACATTACTAATGCCACAGGGAGAAAATACTTTATCTGACAAACCATTTGAACATGTTATGATTTATTTTAAATACATTTTTATCCAGTTGAGACAAAAGAAATTGTGTTGTGACTGACATGTAAAAAGAAATTGGCCAAGTATCTCGAAAAAACAGGTCCCCCTTGGACTGAGGTTCATTCAATTGTTTTAATGAACATGAGAATAGAATGAGAGTACGGACCAATCGTAGGCTCTCAAAAATGAAAAAGTGATTTCCTGAAATCCATTACTGTGAAAATGCATATTGCAGATTTCCACAACGAGGAATCACTGGAGAGCCAGGAAGTGGAACGGCCCATTCCAGGTGCTCCTGACACGCGGCAGTGAAGGTCTCAGAGAGAATCACATGGAAGCACTGCAAGAAGGTGTCACAGCCTCTGGACAACCACCAACCTCTCCCCGGCTGTGCACGACGCTCACCGGAGGGCAGTGGCCTCGAGGGAGCCAGGGAGCCAGTCGGAGGAGAACACTCACTAATTCACTCGCACTCAACCATTCTCCCAGTGACAAGGAGGACGAGTGCGATTGGGCCTGCCTGCACTCTGAGTCCCTGAGCCGTGAAGAAGGAGATAATTGAGTGAGAGTGAAGCAACAGTGAGAACAAAACCATGGAGGACAGGACGAGGCTCCTTGTTCCATGGAAACTGCTGCTGTTTTTGCATTATAGACCAAATATAGATAGTAGTTTACTTTTTATGGATAAAGATTCTCAACAAATATTCATAACAATATTAATTAACTCAGAAATGATGACACATGTAAGTACTGTTGCAACGTTACAAGTAGCTAACTGAAATTAGCCCTTATTTAACGCTTTCTTTTCCATAATTTTCACCTTCTAAAATTTGTCTAAATAATCTGGAATAGATTCATGTTAGCAACAGTAGGTAGTACGAGTGATTATGAGAGAGCAGATAAGTGAGCAGATAAAGACACGGTGATCTGCCACTTGACTGTAATTATTGCTGATTAACTCACCATATGACAAAAAATGTTGACTGGATTAACTATATATTTCAGCCAACAGATATTTGTAAATTCCTTGATGTCCTGGCAGGACAGTTCGGCCTTAGAAAAGTTCCATGTTTGGAGAATCATGTTTTACTTTTATTCCAAATAAAACTGTCCTTGATGGAAGTGTAACCAGAGCCCTAGAGGGTCTCAGGTCCCTCAGAGAAGAACTTTCACAAAATTCTGGTGTAATACTGGTTGGATTAACTGGATTGACAAATGTTTGGTAAATGAAAACCCATTACACTGACTTCTACTTAGTTCTATATTTGTTGTATTTGCAGTTTTTGCATTTTGCAGTTGTTGTCTGATCCCATATGTAAGACTACTGATTATGCAAACTGCAGAGAGTGATATGACTCATCAGATAGCGCTCATTGATGAGAGAGTTACACAAAATAATGTTGGTGTATTACAAGCTGATGATGATCTATAGTCTCACAGAGTCTAGTGATGGAGATCCCTATGTTTAATTATGCTCATAGTACCTGCTAATCTATACTTGGCTCTGAAACTCTGTGATGTCTGACTGACACAAAACAAGCATTATAACAATGACTCTGAATTTATACGTCTGATACGACCACTGTTGTACGTTTTGTGATCAAAATGTAATCAAAAGGAGGGAATTCTGATGGGAAAATCCAAAAGTGATTATATTTTAATGGTTATGTTTTGCTTAGTTGTAATGATATTCAGTGTTCTTATGAAGAATGTTGAGGCATAGCGTACTTTGTCTCATGTGCATGTTTTCGTCTTGGGAAGTGTCTGAATAACCGTCCCAAGGTTGTCTGCTTTCAAACAGTAAACTGTGGTGACCTGGAGACATACCACCTTCATGTGGGAATGTTGGGAGTCTGATGGTGGGAATGTTTTTCCCAGCAGCAGAGGGGTATAAAACATTTGTGTGATGTATCAGTTTTTAGAACGGCACTAGACAGGGGATGGAACTCTGTCTGTGAACTTCTCTCTTGCAAGATAATAAAACCCTTAAAGACATCCTGGATGCAGCTTCTTTACTGACTACACTCGAGGTGTCTGGACCAGTAGTTGTCAATTTTTCCGTGACACATACATGTTGCCAGGAGCTGTAATCAACCTGTGAGACGAAGGCTGGAGGCAGTGGCCCTCCAAGTTGGTTTTCCTATATGTGTGTGATGTAAAACTATGAATGAGTAGCCTAGGGCTGCGGGACGTGACAAAATATATCATGTACAACTTAGAGACATTTGTTTCCTGTTATACTTTATCATATATATCGTTGCATTCTTCACGGCATGTTTTTGGCAGTATGTGCTTTTCACAATCACATCATTGCATGACAAAGATTGATTTTGTCTTGATAAGGAAAAATGTGCATGACAGACTACATGAAACAATGGTATTACTCACCATTATTTCACAATTGGCCACATGTGCTTCTTGGTTAAAATGTTGTGAATCTGGCAACACTTTACCGTTGTTTTTTCTGAGTTGTGCAGCAGCAGGTTTGGCAGCTCCTTCATTTCCAATGTCAGGCCCATACTCAAAGTTCATATGTTTTCATATGAGATTTGAAAAATGGAACCAATGAACAAAATGCCCAGTAGAAAACATTTCAAAGATGCTGCTGTTGCAGGTTTGTCAGGAGGAAATAAAACACACAGCTGTAAATGCTCTGATTCCCACTTTTAATGCTGAGGGGCATGTCTGTTACTAAGGTAATGGTTCACTATTCTTCCTGCACTTAATAAAATATATCCACATTCAAGTGAAAGCCAGTAATTGATTTATTTTTTTTTTTGTTTCACAGACATTTTGAAAACATCACAGCGTCCTCATATTAAAACACAAATTCCTGGTTTTTCAATAAAAACCTGACAACTTAAAGATAATCAAACATTTTTTGAATCAGCAAAAGCTATAATACTTGCTTTTAATTTTCCTTGTTCATTCAAGATATGCTACCACTATGATATATAATGTAATAACTGCAAAAAGAACCCCACTACCAAGATTTAAATCCTTGTCCAGCAACATGTTTAAGATGTTGCTTCCATCAGTGAATATACAAATTATTGCAAAGTGAGCACAGGAAAGTAAAAGTTTGACAGAGATTTTTGACTTACATAAAATATATTACTGCATTTCTTGTTGTTTTTGCTAGGAGAGCAGTTCTTGGAGGGATACAGTTTCTTGTCTCAGAAGCCAATTAGGCCAAAAATGTTTTAGTTTACACAACTATTATAATTGCAGTGGTTGAACTCGTTCAAGGCAAATATGTTGCTTGTGACATAGCAACATAACTTATGTTGTTGTTGAAGCAGCTGTCGTCGTCCTCAAAGTTGTTGGGGCAGCAGTAAGTTGTGAGGCAATGATTGCTGAGAGCAGTTGTTGAAGGCCTGTCAGTTGTATCAGTTGTTGGCATTAGAGATGTTGGCTTTTTGGTTGTCGAGTCAGTTATTTGAGTTGTTGTTGTATCACTAGTTAGGGTATCAGTTTTTGTAGCAGTACTAGGAAATAAGTGTTCAGTTGATTTTGTACTTGTTGCACTTGTTGCATTTGTTGTACCATTATAGCTTGCATCAATTCTTGCTGTTGAATCAGTTGTTGTATCAGTTTTATAAGTTCATTTGGAGTTACTGGTGTGGGAGTTGTTGTGTCGGTTGTTGTTGTCACAGTTGTTGTTCCAGTTGTTGTTCCAGTAGTTGTATCAGTTGTTGTATCAGTTGTTGTGTCAGTTGTTGTCTCAGTTGTTGTTTCAGTTGTTGTTTCAGTTGTTGTCTCAGTAGTTGTATCAGTTGTTGTCTCAGTTGTTGTCTCAGTTGTTGTTTCAGTTGTTGTCTCAGTTGTTGTTTCAGTTGTTGTGTCAGTTGTTGTCTCAGTAGTTGTATCAGTTGTTGTCTCAGTTGTTGTTTCAGTTGTTGTTTCAGTTGTTGTCTCAGTTGTTGTGTTTCAGTTGTTGTCTCAGTTGTTGTCTCAGTTGTTGTTTCAGTTGTTGTCTCAGTTGTTGTCTCAGTTGTTGTCTCAGTTGTTGTCTCAGTTGTTGTCTCAGTTGTTGTCTCAGTTGTTGTCTCAGTTGTTGTCTCAGTTGTTGTTTCAGTTGTTGTCTCAGTAGTTGTATCAGTTGTTGTCTCAGTTGTTGTCTCAGTAGTTGTATCAGTTGTTGTCTCAGTAGTTGTATCAGTTGTTGTATCAGTTGTTGTCTCAGTGGTGGTGTCAGTTGTTGTATCAGTTGTTGTTGTGTCAGTTGTTGTCTCAGTTGTTGTCTCAGTTGTTGTCTCAGTTGTTGTTGTGTCAGTTGTTGTGTCAGTAGTTGTGTCAGTAGTTGTATCAGTTGTTGTTGTGTCAGTTGTTGTCTCAGTTGTTGTTGTGTCAGTTGTTGTCTCAGTTGTTGTTGTGTCAGTTGTTGTGTCAGTAGTTGTATCAGTTGTTGTATCAGTTGTTGTCTCAGTTGTTGTTGTGTCAGTTGTTGTATCAGTTGTTGTTGTCTCAGTTGTTGTGTCAGTTGTTGTCTCAGTAGTTGTGTCAGTTGTTGTCTCAGTGGTTGTATCAGTTGTTGTCTCAGTTGTTGTATCAGTTGTTGTCTCAGTTGTTGTCTCAGTTGTTGTTGTCTCAGTTGTTGTCTCAGTTGTTGTTGTGTCAGTTGTTGTCTCAGTTGTTGTTGTGTCAGTTGTTGTATCAGTTGTTTTCTCAGTTGTTGTGTCAGTTGTTGTCTCAGTAGTTGTATCAGTTGTTGTCTCAGTGGTGGTGTCAGTTGTTGTGGTGTCAGTTGTTGTCTCGGTTGTTGTCTCGGTTGTTGTATCAGTTGTTGTCTCAGTAGTTGTATCAGTTGTTGTCTCAGTAGTTGTATCAGTTGTTGTCTCAGTGGTGGTGTCAGTTGTTGTATCAGTTGTTGTGGTGTCAGTTGTTGTCTCAGTTGTTGTCTCAGTAGTTGTGTCAGTTGTTGTTGTTTCAGTTGTTGTGTCAGTTGTTGTCTCAGTAGTTGTGTCAGTTGTTGTCTCAGTAGTTGTGTCCGTTGTTGTATCAGTTGTTGTGTCAGTTGTTGTCTCTGTTGTTGTCTCTGTTGTGGTGTCAGTTGTTGTCTCGGTTGTTGTCTCTGTTGTTGTATCGGTTGTTGTCTCAGTCAGTTGTTGTCTCAGTAGTTGTATCAGTTGTTGTCTCAGTGGTGGTGTCAGTTGTTGTATCAGTTGTTGTGGTGTCAGTTGTTGTGTCAGTTGTTGTCTCAGTAGTTGTGTCAGTTGTTGTTGTTTCAGTTGTTGTCTCTGTTGTTGTCTCTGTTGTGGTGTCAGTTGTTGTCTCGGTTGTTGTCTCTGTTGTTGTATCGGTTGTTGTCTCAGTAGTTGTATCAGTTGTTGTCTCAGTAGTTGTATCAGTTGTTGTCTCAGTGGTGGTGTCAGTTGTTGTATCAGTTGTTGTGGTGTCAGTTGTTGTGTCAGTTGTTGTCTCAGTAGTTGTGTCAGTTGTTGTTGTTTCAGTTGTTGTGTCAGTTGTTGTCTCAGTGGTGGTGTCAGTTGTTGTTTCAGTTGTTGTCTCGGTTGTTGTCTCGGTTGTTGTCTCAGTAGTTGTGTCAGTTGTTGTTTCAGTTGTTGTCTCGGTTGTTGTCTCGGTTGTTGTCTCAGTAGTTGTGTCAGTTGTTGTCTCAGTAGTTGTGTCAGTTGTTGTCTCAGTAGTTGTGTCCGTTGTTGTATCAGTTGTTGTTGTGTCAGTTGTTGTGTCAGTTGTTGTCTCTGTTGTTGTGTCAGTTGTTGTCTCAGTAGTTGTGTCAGTTGTTGTCTCAGTAGTTGTGTCCGTTGTTGTATCAGTTGTTGTTGTGTCAGTTGTTGTGTCAGTTGTTGTCTCTGTTGTTGTCTCTGTTGTTGTGTCAGTTGTTGTTGTGTCAGTTGTTGTCTCAGTGGTGGTGTCAGTTGTTGTTTCAGTTGTTGTCTCGGTTGTTGTCTCGGTTGTTGTCTCAGTAGTTGTGTCAGTTGTTGTTTCAGTTGTTGTCTCGGTTGTTGTCTCGGTTGTTGTCTCAGTTGTTGTGTCAGTTGTTGTCTCAGTAGTTGTGTCAGTTGTTGTCTCAGTTGTTGTCTCCGTTGTTGTCTCAGTAGTTGTGTCAGTTGTTGTCTCAGTTGTTGTCTCGGTTGTTGTCTCGGTTGTTGTCTCAGTAGTTGTGTCAGTTGTTGTCTCAGTAGTTGTGTCCGTTGTTGTATCAGTTGTTGTTGTGTCAGTTGTTGTGTCAGTTGTTGTGTCAGTTGTTGTGTCAGTTGTTGTCTCTGTTGTTGTGTCAGTTGTTGTTGTGTCAGTTGTTGTCTCAGTTGTGGTGTCAGTTGTTGTCTCAGTAGTTGTGTCAGTTGTTGTTGTATCAGTTGTTGTTTCAGTTGTTGTCTCAGTTGTTGTTGTGCCAGTTGTTGTCTCAGTTGTTGTATCAGTTGTTGTTGTCTCAGTTGTTGTTGTCTCAGTTGTTGATGTAGTTGTTATTGTAATTGGATATGTTTTTGCAGTCGTTTTTTTAGGGGTGTGTTTGTTTGAACACTTTGGGGTCATCTTTTTTGTAGTAGTTGGTGTGGTTGTTTTCTTTGGGGTCTTCTTTTTTGTAGTAGTAGGTTTGGTTGTGGTAGTTGTTGTTGGGGTTGTCTTTTTTGCGGTAGTAGCTTTTGGTTTGGTGTTTGTCTTTGTTGGTGCAGCATTTGCTGTTTTGATAAAGGATAATATTCAGACAGAAGTTAATGTTTAAGCAGAAGTTGTTGGCGTGTGGAAGAAAATGGTCACTAAACATGATCACACATTACATTTCTAGGTACATGTCATTCTTCTGCATGTAGGTAAACGGATTTAACTTTAATGATGTCACCACAACATACAGTCCTGTTATCGTTCAAACAATTTAACAGAATAAAGACATAAATTATAACATATATTGAATTAAAAAAAAAAATTCTTAGTCACACAAAAAAGTTGCAGCAGCTTTAAATACCGAGGCAGCATTGTGGGCACTTTCTGTCAGGACTATCAGTAATGATGTTTGCTGGGAGTGATACTGAATAAAGGCCAAATTATCCTTGTTTAATACATGTAAACTTAGATGCAGACCTACGCAAAAACAAAAGGACCAAACTCCAGGGGCTTTGCAGACTTTCTCTTGTCTTTGTAGTTCAGTGGACCACACTTGAGCACAGCATCCTGACAAAGAACCGTTTCAGCAGGGGTCTGAAAAAGTTCCTCAGGTCCATTTCACCTCTACAGACCCTGAGTGTTGTGAATTGTAGAAAGCATGCACTGAACTTCTGCGACCAGATTCTTTCTTCATTTTCAGCTAATTGAGGTTTGTCACATGTGACACGATCCTCTTGTGGACACCTCTGCTGTGCAAGTATCAAAGAGAGACACGTGACCGTGACCAAGCGTAGGGTCTCCGTCACATCTCTACGTTCAAGCTTAAACATTCCTAAACCTGTTAACTTTCCTCTGAAACTGTGGATTACACTTAAAGAGAAAACTTCAGTGTCACATTTTCAGCTCATTTCCCATAGACAAAGGTTTTCATTCCACAGGCTCCAATTTCTATTTATTATTATTATTATTTGATATTACAACTATTAAATGTAAATACATAATTTAACGTAGTGGAGCTGGAGGCCACTCGAGTGCCAGAGCTGACACTTAGACATGCAGCCACGGTCCCTCTCAAACAAAAATTCAGTAGATGAGACATTTAATAAAAAAATAATAAAATAAAGGAGTTTATTTATCGAACGTGCTGTTTTCATTACTATAAAGAAACTGTGATCTGATGTTTGGGCTGATATACATAAACTATATTTGTTATAAAATAACAAGGCATTCAAATAAAGTGTCTGCTGTCAGTTTGGGAGAAGTCCAGGCTGAACTATTAGTCTTTCTAATATCAAGGGCAGTCACATTTTATTCAGTCCTGGAGTTTGTACGTGTGGGGCAGTAAACTATCTGCTGTCAGTTTGATCCAGGCTGAATAAAGCCAGTCATGTGTATTAATAAAGTAGTTGTGTACAGCACAACTTTCTAAGTGATTCCAGTTCTGTTGATTTAGTGCCTACATCCAACCTCAGCCTGAAACTGACTAACAAACCATTTTGACGCGACTTTAGCAAACGTGTCCAACGTTGTGTTGCCTGGCGCAAAAAGGCGGCGCAATTTTAATACACATTTGCTTTATTTTCAGGCGACAGTTCTGTTTGGATTCAACCTACATTAGTGTCAAGGACTAAAGAGGATTTAACTGCAAAACACTTTAAAATCAAAACTGACAGAATAATAAAAACATTTGATACGCACAAAACGTTTTTTAAAAGATACATCCTGAATATAATAATTCTTACCTTATAATGTGCTGTCAAACAGATTTACTTTATTTTCTAATAAAAATAATTTTCTTGAAATATTGTAAATATTGTAAAATTTATTCTCGCGTGTCTTTTTAAATGACACACAGCATTGTTAGAATAAGTGGAGTTACCGTAGTAGAGGACCACGCAGAGCAGCGTCAGGTAGATGATCAGCTTCATCGTGATCCACCGATAAGAACTGTAGACTGGGTTCCCTGGGTGGTGATGCTGAAGGACACCTGCTGAGGGTTTCTGCACTTTATATAGTCGACGGGTGCCGGCTGGATCCGTGCCAGCCCAGGCAGGAAGCTTCTCGGAACCAGGCGTGTCACTGTTTTTTGGGATCGTCTCTTCAGCTGTCAGTCCAGCAGCATCAAGCCAAGCCGCTCGTACACGCCCTTTCTGAACGTAGCAATTTCATTTTCACAGGGTGGTTCATCAAAAGAAAATACAATACAAATATGTTATTGTTTCTTACTGCAGAGAGAACATTTATTTCTGTCTGTGTATGATACTAGTTACTCTGATCGGACTTTTAAAACGTTTAAATTCAACCACGTTTGTTAAATGTACGAATGATTGTTATGTAACCTGTAGTTACTGTAGAAATATTGAGGAAGTGACTTGATGTTATTATAAAAGGAATTGTTCAACAGTATTCACTGTTCCAGCAGAACTGCATTTCATTCTACTTGTTAATTAAAATAACATGGATATCTGAGTCATATGCTGAAAGAGTTACTGTGAACTAACAGCAATGGAATTAAGGAACTAATATTTGGAATTTCTATATTAGTTTAAGTGACTTGACAAGTTAGTTGGTACCATTTCGACTTCAGCTTGATTTTAAGCCTTCGCCCTGAAACTGAAGTGCCCTGCGTACTCAAAGACCCTATGCAGAACCCTACTGCAGAGCCGGACTTGAACCTTCCCACATGTAGCAAAAAGTGATTTTTGCTGAATAAACTGGTCATGAAGTTTAATTAAAAAACTGGTGGAGCTGATAAAAGTCAGTCATGGTCTTTCATGTCTTTATTGAGCACATTCATTAAACATACGGAGTGAAGTGGAAAAAAATATGCCAGTTATACAGTTAAACAGTTATAATAACTGGTTGAAGCGTTTCTGCACCAACCTTCCTTACAAAACCAGTTCAGCTCAGCCATAGTTTTGTGATGTCTGAATGCCTGTCATGAGGTAATTCCACAGCTTCACCTCAGCTCCATGAAAACCACTCTGCCCCTCCTCCCACCGTCACAGAGGGCTCCCAGGAACCTACAGCTCCAGACCAGTCACCACTGGTGCGGAGAGGATCCCTCTGCCTCACTGTGGACCAGGTTAGGAGAGATTTAAGGAAGACTAAGACCAGGAAAGTCATAGGCCCTGACCACATCAGCTCCAGGCTCCTCAGGGAGTGTGAACACCAGCTCTGTGAGGTGATCCTGTCCATATTTAACCTGAGACTTAGTCCGGAGGAAGTACTGGAGCTTTGCAGGACTCCCTGTCTGGTTCCGGTTCCGAAAGTATCACACCAAAGGAGCCGAACCAATGCAGACCCGTCACCTTAACCTCCCACCTGATGAAGGCTGCAGTTTGCCTATCGAGCTGGCATCGGGGTGGACGACGCCATCATCTACATGCAGCACTGGCCTTGTC
This sequence comes from Channa striata, assembly GCA_033026295.1. NCBI lineage: Eukaryota > Metazoa > Chordata > Actinopteri > Anabantiformes > Channidae > Channa > Channa striata. Next base: position 49,240,142 of record CM065168.1, read on the forward strand.
TCACCTGGAGTCCCCTGGGAGTACTGTGAGGGTCATGTTCTTTGACTTCTCTTTCAACACCATCCAGCCATCACTGCTGAGGGGGAAGCTGGAGTTGGCAGGCGTGGACCAACATCTGGCTGCTTGGACCATCAACTACCTCACAGACAGGCCACAGTTCATTGTTGACTGTAACTTACTTTGTAGACTGGTCTAAGAACAACCACTTGTTTCTGAACACCAGTAAGACAAAGGAGTTAGCGCTTGAGTTCAGAAGGAACCACACATACCATGTGTATGGTGGAGGAGTGTGGACCCCTTTGAATACGTCAGTGTTCACCTAAACAAAAAACTGTACTGGACAAACATAGATTCTCTGTACAGAAAGGGCCAGAGTCGCCTCCACCTGCTGAGGAGACTGAGATCCTTTGGTGTATGCAGAGAGACACTGGTGGCCTCAGCAGTCCTCTATGGTGTTGTGTGCTGGGCAGGAGTGCAGTACAGACAGAGACAGGAAGAGACTTAACAAGCTGGTTAGGAGAGCCGGCACTGTCCTGGGCTATTGGACTCCGTGGAGGAGGTGTTGGTCAAACTAACATCCATCCTGGATAACCCCTCCCACCCCCTGCACCTCACTGTGGAGGCTCTGAGCAGCTCCTTCAGCACAAGACTGTTACACCCCCAGTGCAGGAAGGAGCCACCGTCGCTCATTCCGCCCCACAGACGTCAGACTGTACAACGCATCACTGCATCACCAGGAGATGGGCGATATTCACGCATTATGTTTTTCCACTGTTACATATGTATATATGCAGATCACAATCAATGAATCAATAATTAAACTAGAAGCATGTCTAAAAGACATAATGGACTGGGTGACGTGTAATTCCCTTCTTCTAAACTCAGATAAAACTGAAGTTATTGTATTTCGGCCCAAAAGTCTAAGAAACATATTGTCCAACCACATCGTTACTTTAGATGACATAACTAGGAATCTCTGAGTCATTTTTGACTAGGATTTGTCATTTACCTCACACCTCTCTACCTTCTCTCCATTGGCTTCCCATTAAATGTAGAATACAATTTAAAATCTCTCTCCACTTTCCACTCAGCCCAACCGGTCAAGGCAGATGTCCGCCCACCCTGAGCCTGGTTCCGTTGGAGGTTTCTTTCTTTCTTTCCTCTCCACTGTTGCCTAAAGCTGCTCAAGGGGGATTTGAAGGGTTTTCTCTAAATCACTCTGTTATGTTAAGTGAAGTGAGATGACTTTGTTGTGAATTGGCAATATATAAATAACGTTGAATTGAATTTAATATATTATTCTTATCCATATTCTTATTATATCCAATATTATTACGATAAAACAGCGATCAAATTGTTAAACTGGTAATATCAAGTTGTTTAATTAGCCCACCCCTGGTTTATGTCGATCCTCCTTAGTAATTCTAGTTTAGTGTTTGTTTACTCCAGAACTTTTTTTGCTTTTGTTTATGCAAATTCAGTTTTGCTGTGAGTAGTTCTTTATAACTATGACTTTTTTGTTAACTTCCAGTTAATAAGAACTAATTTCTTGGCAACACAGATATAGGGAGTGACTTCCGATATTAGAGAGATTTAGATTTAGATTACACTGCAACTTACACTATTTACAGGTAACATCAAAATCTTGATAAAAATAACATCCAAAGTGCCACCCAGCGCATGTGAAGTTCCTGGAAAGTCTGGTTTGACCACTCTGTACATTGTTTGGGCATGGCGAAGGATCCAACTGAGACATACCTGCTTCTGTTAATTACAAAAACTCACATGGTGGTAACATGAGCATGGGGCAACCACGTTCAGGCACAGAGCAAGGCAGTCGTGCACAGCCCACGAATCTTACAGGTTAGGTTTGTTGTTGAGGGGTGGAACATCAGCAACACGTTCAGCAGCAGCAGAACCCAAACTAGTCTGAAAGGTTGAATAGAGTGGCTGACCAGCTCCAGTACGAAAACGGGCAAACCCACTGATCAACATATGTACATGTATTTCAACCAGAATATAAGGCACAAATCATCAAATTGTTCAATCCTGCACTTTGATTTATGATTAACCCCACAGAGCTGTGGGGTAGCAGCTGTAGCTCAGTTGGTAAGACAGTCGCCCGAGACCATCTCCGCCGTGTGTGTACCACATTACGCTGTAAGTTGCTTTGCATGATGTAATGTAAGCTGCCAAATGTATTAGTTAATTGTAGTTATGAAATGATGCCTCTCTGTGATGAGTACATAACTTTGAAGAACACCCTGGAGCTGGATCACCTTTTACCCTAAATGAACCTGAACATTAAAGCGTTTAACCTGCTTATTTTACTTCTGCTTTGTCTGTCAAACACACTGTTGCAAACTATGAAATGACAGCCACGATGGCCATGGGCTCAAACCTGACAGATTGAGATTCCTTCTACCGTTCAACCAGTCCAGCTGGAGTTGCACAAGAAGAAAATTTTAATTTAATTCTGTAAAAGACTGCCTGCTCTTCAAGTATGTGAACCTCAAAGCAGTCGGTGACAGGAGATGGCTGGATGCCATGAAAGTGTGTTCTGTATTGTTGAATAGCATTCATGACAACACTATGTGTTCACCACAGACAGTATCTGTCTCCAAATGAGTTTGTCTATAGCCACATGTGAAACCGAGTGAGCAGAAATGTCAGTCCGGGAGGAACAGGTGATTTTCCACTAATGGCCTTAATCTGTAAAGAGACACCAGTGTTTTTGACACCGACTTTGATAATAAGGCACCAACAAGTGTTTCAATTATCTCCAAAAAATCAGAGAGCAGAGTGACATGTGGTTTACAGTCTATGGAAACTCCTCATCAGCAGGAAGAGTCAACGTCAGGTGGGAAATTGTATAAATAAATAAATAAATAAAAAATGAATAGAACCTCTACCGAAATGATCAAAACACCAAGGTTGGAGGAAGAAAGGCTCTGCCCGTGATCAAACCGTACAGGCTGATCTGTGAAGCACGGTGGAGGTGGTGCCGTGGAATGGGCTGCATGGCTCCCACAGGAACACACTCACCGACCTTACTGGTGATGGGACTCATTTAGAAAGCAGCGAAATAAATTCAGAGATGAACAGAAACGCGTCATCTGCAAATTTACAGAGAACTGCATGAACCACGAAAAGTTTAGAGCAACATCAAGCAGCAAGATTATGATCCAAAACACACAGTGGATGGTTTGAGACAGTCAGCAGTCACTAGCACACTGGAGGAGGCTCCACTAAAACTGAAAAAGCATCAAAAGAAGGCCAGGATTCTTTAGAGGGGCCGAGCACAGGCCAATATAATATTAGGGACAGAGCCAAGAATGTAGCCAGACCAGCAGAAAAACACAAACACCAAAGCGAGATAACAGTCGTCTAATTAGAAGTTTGATAAAGTCACAATGATGCTAGTCTGTGACCTGTGACATTGTGGTGTCCCACTGTACAAGAAGAAAAGCAGGTTTACGGTTTTTAAGAGCAAACTTCAAACGCGCCTCTTAGCCTGGCTTTTGAACAAAGCGTCTGACATTCCTTTATTGGATAATTCAAGCATCACGTATTTTATGTTTTGCTTCATTGTATTAGGTTTTATTCATTTTTATCTAAAGTAAATTTGAGTCTTCAGCCGTTTGCTTGTGTGCGCTGGCCTCACCGTCCTACAGCCTCCATCTTATTGACCTCTTTTCTTGTTGAAATATCATTTTCAATATTTTTGTTTAGCTTTCATTATCATTTTAGCCTCTGTTGTCTTTGCTTGGTACACCTGAGCCTTTGTTCAAAGCATTTTTTAAATTGCATTAATCCGTGCGTTTGTCAGACAAATGAAGTAGAATGATTGAAGTGTTATCTAACTGATCTGGAAAAAGAGTTTTGCTTTCTTTTCTGTAGCCTTCTTTTGTTCTGTACATCGTGAATTTGCATAATGTCTATTCTCACAAAGACAGAGGAATGAGGAAAAGGCTTGTCACTGAGCGGCTGTATGATGCATGTGTTATATAATGAAATATTGTCTTGTTATGTCACATGGCAGGTGTCAGGTGTCTGGAATGACCCAGAAATAAAGTATTTTCAAAACTCGTTTCTACAGCCGAATCACTACTATCACTGAGGATAATATTAATGTAATTCACAATATCTGAACCTTTGAAGCTGCTGCTATTTATTTGTTCATACAAACAGAGGCTTTATTACTTGCTGATGGTCTTAAACAATTTAAACGTGGACCGTGGACTCATGAGAACATGTCAGGGTGTAAAAACGTGTCTGTGGCCAATAGAGACTCTGGGAACATATTGGTAGCGTAGCGTCCGTAGAACACCACTCATCTGCTGTGGTCTGGAGCAGGTCTGACTGGGATGCTGGACCGGTTCCTGGTTCCGACTGGCCCAATTCTTTCTCTGTAAGAGAACAAACATGTGCATTGGATGTGATGGATGAACGACGGACAAGAAAAACACGTGGAGTGGGGCTCAGGGGACTGGTCCTCTACCGCCCTCTGCAGGACTGTTGAGCGCACTGGCTCTGAATCTGCTGCATATCGCCAAAGTAACGCAAAGAATCCCGTAAACGGAAGGACAGTTGATGAAGCCTGTGTCTTGATGACGTGAACACTGAGTGACCGGAGACTCTGACCTGACTTGAAAACCGGTTTCTCAGCATGGAGGTGAGGTTGTTCCTTCAGACTCTTTATCAGTGCCAGTGTGTGTGTGACCTTTGACTTTGTCCTAGTGGACGTTGGTGTTCTGCCCTTTGTGGCCCAGGTCGTTTTTGTGAGTTACACAAACAGCTCACAGCTGCCGTGGCCACGTGTTGCCGACCAGGTTTACACAGCTCCTCCTTAATGTGTGTCCTCATCATAATGTTTGATCGATCAGTAATGTGAACTAAAAAAATGTACATTCTTTGTGAATTAGCTGCATTTTTGCACTTGCACACGTGATATTTATTTATATTTATAATAAGGTTCGACATTTTGTTCTTATTACAAATGATACTTTAACTGCAACTGCCATGTTCACAATTTTGATTCTCTGTTAAATCATTGTTTTATTTATTGTTACATTTTACCTCCTGATTATTTATTTTTACTTTGCGTGTATCTTCCTTTCAGTCAACTGTAAACACCCTGTTAGTGATGTTTTGCTTTTATTATTTTACGTTGACAATAAGTTAACTATGCATAAAAATTAACTAAACAAATGACCAAAAAGTTATTTTTTTTATATAATTATTTTCATAGAATTTCATTATTTTATCCCACTATTAGTGCTTCAGTTTTTACTCATTTGAACATTTTTAGGAGTTTTTGCCTTCATTCTCAGCTGATCATATTCAGGAATTAGAAAACATTTAGCTGCGCACTGTAGCAGAGCTGTCGACCAAACCTGTCTGTCTGAATGTTGGGGGGGCAGGACGTGCTGCTGGACTGATGGCAGAGCGAGGATTAGGACTGCGTTACCCACAATGCACTGGGCGTGTTTGTAAAATCCCTAAAGAGGATTTAGGTGGATCAGAGAGAGAGACGACATGCCGCTGAAGAGAGAAGGTGAGATGTTTTCATACACATTATTTCACTGTTTCACTGTGTGTGTGTGTGTGTGTGTGTGTGTGTTTAACGCTGCTGATGTGAGTGTGTGTATGTGTGTGTGTTTCTCGTGTGTTTGTGTGTTCACTCTTTTATTTGTTCGCCAAACGCTCAGCCTGTTTGTCCAGCGACATTGGTTGAACATTTTCTCAGTGTTTGTCACCTGCTGACCTTTGAACTCTGACCTCATTAACGTCGTCAGAGCGTTGAGCGTTCATCAAGCTGCTTCCAAACACAACCGTCCACATCATGCGACCCGCGCTTTACTGTGACACTGTAACACTCAGAGCCGTGGTGAAAATAACTGGTGCTGGTGTTTAGGCCTCACGTCCGTGAAGCTCAGCTGATAAACACATTCTAAAATTATCAATAAATAATCACAAATGCTCCAGTTACATAAAAATTAAAATTGGCATCCAATTCCATTTCTGCAAACGTAACAAACTTCTCCACCAAGTTTTGAAGAAATCATCTTCAAAGTAACTTTAAAATAAAGGTTTTGTCACTGTTGTAATAACTATGAATATTATTATTGTGATCTGCCACTGAGTAAACTTTGTGTGAGTGGGTGGACGGGGTCAGCTGATACTGGGAACTGTGGCCGGCAGGGACATTATTATGTTGATCTTTACGAATTTTAAAAAATGACTTTGATCCAACAAATTAAGTGAAGTAACTCATCATGTCCTGGAATGCAGAAAAATATCTTTCCTTCACTCTATTTAACAAAATCTCCCACTTTCTAAAAATGATTTCATAGCAGTGAGTAGAAAACAGGCCTGTAAAACCAAATAGTTCACAGATTGGTGTAAAATTTGTCCATCTTAGAATTCCCTGCTCTTCCGTCTGTAGACAGAACAGCACTGAACCGAATGAATGGAAACTCGCAGGTTTATGTCAGAAAACTGTTTAGTTCCTGTTTGGGATGGACCAGCTGACGCCCAGCTGACAGCTCCACACTTTACTGGGACACCGACGTGTTACTGGCCACACCAGTAGAGTGCAGCAGAGTCTAGTAAAGCCCGGTTGTCTCTCCTCAGACACTGAACGAGCTCTGCAGGTGATGGAGGCCTGTCAGGCCGGAGCCGCCGAGGGGGTCAAAGGTCGCGCAGAGAAACTGCTCAGCGTCTTCCAGAGTGACTTGTTCCAGGCTCTGCTGGGTAACTCATGTTAAACACACACATCACTAATCCTCTTCGCCTTGTGAGACGAGCTGATCCAAAGGGCCAAACATCCTCTCGCTGACACAAACTCAAAGTGGATTCATTGGTATTTACTTGCTGCCCTGCTGTAGTTAGCATTTAGCTAACGTTAGATTAAAAAAGTCACCAACGGTTTCAAAATGTTCGCTCAGTAAACAGGTGCAACGCAGCAGCAACATCAACCGATGCTGCTGACACAGTCTGTCTCCGTCTTCTAACTGCCTCAAACCTGAGGGCCAGAGGACCACAAACCTGGTCTTGGGTCCAGGCGGTTTTAAGTGGGGTTCAGTTAGGGTCCAGTTGAACTTTTTAAAGAACTTAAAATGATAGCACAGGACTGTGATGTTCCTGTCGAACACGTGAACAGTAAGAGATGGGTTCTTCAGTTTACTGATCTCAGGTCTGCTGCGTCCACACAGTGACTTGTGTTAATCTGGTCTTAACGTCAACACGTCAGTCCGGTAACTGGAGAACATCTGCATCCACATGTTGGGATTAGCCCTGAGTGCGTGTCATTCACTGGGATCTGCTGAAGGTGAGAGAAGACAATAGGAGACAAAAATGACACGAGGGGACGGACGTCGAGCTCCCACCAGCCGTGATCCTGTTTTTCACGTGTCGAGTCACAGAAGAAGCACTGAACTGAAGTCCGACAGTTTAGGTCAAATTATGTCCGTGGAGAACTTTTCTACATGCCAGAGCACGTGTTGGTGCTTTAGAGCAGTGCAGCGAACACTTTCTAATGTGGTTCCATTAAATTAACTGTTAATTATTATAAATGTTACATTAAAATCACAAAAAATATATATTTTTTGTATTTTTATTGTATTTTTTAGTTTGACACTTTATGATCATATCTGTGATTTTTAATTGTGCCATTAGTTTTTTTACTTTCTGTAAGTACACGATCTGATAATTGAATCACCAAACGTAACAAGCACCGACATGTACAATAGAGACGTAATTGTACTGCAGTAAAAATGATACAAACTGTAATGGAGCAGAAGGATGAAGCAGCAATAAAAGTTCTTTTTCACCACTGGACGAGGAACGATAGGATTGTCAAAGCTCAGTCACACACCTGACATTAATGTGTGTGTGTGTGTGTGTGTGTGTGTGTGTGTGTCCAGACATCCAGGAGTTTTACGAGCTGACAGTTTGTGAGAACCAGACGACGAGCCGACAGCAAACACCTGCACAGGTACACACACACACACACACACACACACACACAAACACTTTATCTGTAGCCCACATAGCAACACCCATCACTGTTACCTAGCAACAGCTGCAGCAGCATTACCGGGGCAACAGCTGCATAACACCATGGCAACAGGAGCCCAGCCCCCACCTCCTCCTCTCTCCCTCTCTTTTTGTCATCAACCGTGGAGTGACTCAAGGAGGTGTACACCCCCACCTCCCCCAGCCCCCTCCCAAAACACACACACCAGTCTTCTTCTTCCTCTGTCTCGCTCTCCTCCCGCGCCGCACGCTCGCCCCCCCCGCTCTCTCTCTCTCTCTCGCTCAGCGCTGACAGACGGAGGGATAGAAGAGGCGAGAGAGCGAGGGAGGATAGACAGACAGACGAACGAGGAGAGAGAGAGAGAGGGGGGGGAGGGCGACAAACAGAGAGAGAGCGAGAGAGAGAGAGAGAGAGATCGAGCATGAGTGTGTGAGTGCGTGTGGAAATGTGTGTGTGTGAGTGTGTGTGAGTGTGTGTGTGTGTGGATATGGACTGCCTCTGCATTGTCACCACCAAGGTAAGAGCAGACCGCCTGCAAGCATCCGCTCACACACACACACACACACACACGCAAAGATGTGTGTGTGTGTGTGTGTGTGTGTGTGTGTGTGTGTGTGTGTGTGTGTGCACTCGTCCCCACACACCATTAAAGCCTGTGTTTTCGTGTGTGTGTGTGTGCTGCCGCCGTCATGTTTTCATTCACTGTCCCGCGTCTGCCTTCACGTGTGTGTGTGTGTGTGTGTGTGTGTGTGTGTGTGTGTGTGTGTGTGTGCTGTTAGCATGTTTGATGCTGGCTTAGCTGCAGCCTGTAGCTAGCTGCTAGCAGGGCCGGAGGTAGAAGACTGAGACTCAGCACGTGTGGGAACATCGTGCCACATGTTCGAAGGTGCCACAAAGACAAAAAGCCCAAAAAGCTGGAGGAAGCAACGGTGGGAGGACGTCACTTCACCAAAGTTCACGTGTCAGACAAAGTGCAACAAGTCAGGTCAGGTCAGGTCCAGCAAAGTGCAGTGTCACTGCGATGATCGTTGTCCATGACAGGACGAAGCGGGTCAGAGATTCACCTCTGACCCTTAGGGCATTAAGTTTCTTTCATGAAAATGCACAAACAGGTTTTGTTTTATCGGAAGTCGGACTAGTCTGAATTAGGGACAGGAAGTCATGAAATATTACTCATGCCATGATGAATGTAATCGTCAGTGATTTCTGAGGCGGAATGTCACGCTGGTTTAGTCCAGTACATGTGTTTTATATTCCACTTTTTTCCATACTGGTGTTCCACTTCAGACTGGGTCCAGAACACACTGGTGGCTTCATCCCAGCTTGGTGAGCTAAAGTCCACTGAGTCACTTTGGTCCAGGATTGAATCGCTGGTTTAGCACAAAACTTACCGGCGTTATAGCGACGCTTCGGTCGCATAGTTACTTGTGTTCAGTCCAGTAAATACCGCAGTTTGAGTCCTGGTTAAGTCTAGTTTACACTGGTATTTTAGCCCCAGTTTAGTCCAGATTATACTGATATTGACAGCTTTCTATTTTCACTGATATTAGTTTTCTGCCTCCCGGTTTTTCCTGTCATTTTTGCCCACACGCTCTCAGAGATGGACGTGTTGGCTCAGAAAGAGCTTCTTCTATCTTTAGCCACATCACTGCTGCTAATGGACACACACATACAAACACATGCACACGAGCGAAGTCGAGTCCCGTTGTGCATTCAGACCGGGCCCTCGACTTCGCTCGCCCCGTGACCGAAGCCGTCTGTGGCACCAGTCCTGTCACATCATAAGCAGAACCAGCCCAGACCTGATTTAGACTGGGTTTAGACCAGTGGACCAATGCAGACAGTCTCAGGCCGGATGTTTAGTGCTTGTCCAATGAATTCCAGCATAGAGCAGCTGTACCACTTATTTCTTTTGGTTATGACACAGTTAAACTAGTTTAAAGAAATTATTATGGACAAGCTGGAACATTTCTATGCAGGATAATTCAAGATTCACACAGTGTTAATTGGCTTTTGGCTTGTACAGAACCACTTTATATAAACTTTATTTAGATGATGTATTTACTCTGTAGACCAGTTATGGCCTTTGTAATGTAAGAAAATCTCCATTGTTCCCAAGTTAACCAATTCAAAGGCTCAACTGATTGAGTTTTAAATCACTGTTGACTGATTGCATTTTTAGGTCGTCCTGAACTAATTTTAAGACACTTTTTTTAAACCAAAATTTAGATTTATGTAGTTTATCCTGGTTTCAGTGGGACGATAGGAGCTCACAACAAACCGTTAACAAATAATAAATTCATCAGACAGGCGAGTCTTTAACACCTGGCTAATAATCAGGGGTAGCACTAACGTGGATGCTGCATTATTTTCCCCAGACAGTAACACGTCAGCATTTCACTCCTTTGTGGCTTTTTGGGGTTTTTCTCTTATTTGGTTTTTACACAAAAACACATTTACCTTCTTTCAAATGGAGTAAAGTTAGCACTAAACGTATATTTTAATCCATCCATCTGTTGTTCGTAGAGCTTGGATCCTCAGATTTGAGGTTTGGGGCAGTTGAACCCTTTTGTCCAGGTTTTACACAAAGCAAACTGGCAACGATTTGTGGCTGGAGATTTCCGAGCAGAAAACTGGTTTGTTTTAAGCCTTGGTCTGGTCCAAGTGTTAGATGTGCTCTGATTATATGCAGGTTTTAATAAACCCATTTGTGGAGGTATACATGTTAACAAAACATTTATAATCACTTAAAAAATCTAAATTTGTTCCCGACTGTGTTTTAAAGTAGTTTCCATAAGCAACGTGTTAAAAATGAATGCTAACGCTCGGTTATTTTTGGCCTGTTGGATCAGTTCTGTCCACTTCAGACACAATCTGTTGTCAGCGGCTCAACCTGGAACCAGAACAAACATGTCCCCGCTCACTCGGTAATATGAGAACACGTGTTTAATGTGTTTCGCAGGAAGTGTGTGTGTGTGGAGTGGCGTCGGCGGTGCTGCGGGCCACATGTCAGTCAGACACACGCGTGTAAACACAGACTGTAATTATCAGCCAGGCACACGTCAACACACTGTACACAGCCCGAGAATTCATAGACTCTTTTTACTGCAGAAAGATACTTCCTCTGCTCCGGCCCAGAGTCGTCCGAGGTCAGAGGTCACAGCATCCGATCATTCTTCCTCTGGACTTTCACGAGTGTGTGACTTATTGGTCGGTGTGTGTTTTTAGTCAGTTCAACCTGTTTGAGTCACTTTAACCTGCTTTGCGTTGTTCCTCATGACAGGAAGCGATACTTTATTCATGTATGTTTTCAAGAACAGACGTCATAAAGTGGTTTGTCAAACGCCGGTCCGGACTCGTACCCGGGTCCACGTGGTGAAAAGTAGGCAGACGAAGAAAGGCTTTCTTTGACCTTCTCGAGAAACTAACTCGCTGGGGCAGAAACAAGAGCTGTTGCTTTCAGTCGTTACTGCATCAGAGGCGGTGACCTCCGTTACCTGCCTCTGCTCATAGGTCAAAGGTCAGGTTTAACTCCTCTACGCCAACTTTCTTTATGAATCAAAGCTGGCTCCTCCTCTGTCCAGTGATGTCAGTTGCCAGGCAACAGAGGATCCCTGGGCCTTCGTGTTACTATGGCAATGGCATCGCCACCTCTGCTTCCCATTCTCAACTTTCTTTCATGATTTTTCTTCTCTCCTGCTCTTTTCTATATTTGCCCGTCTGGTGGCATCTCGCTCTACTTTTCTTTTTGCTTCCTCCTTCCCTTAGGTCTTTTCTTCATCGTCTTTTCCCATTTTTTCTCACTCTTCCATCTTTTCTTATTTGTCTTTTCTTTTTTCTTTGTATTTTTTTGTTGTTTTTCCTCTTTATTTTCTTTCCTAATTTCTTTCCTTCCTTGTTGTAACATTCTCTTTTCCTCCTTCCTTCCATCCTTCCCACATCCCTCCTTGTCGTCCATCATTCCTTCCTTTATTCCCTCCATTAAATTCCCTCTGGTCTGGAGGAGGTTTGGAATAGAGATGAGTCTCCGGGTCACCTTGGTGTGTTTCTCCCTTATCTTTGTGTGTCTGTGTCTGTGGGCCAGAGACAAAGATCATGTCCTGGATTATGAACCAATCAGATCAACTGTAGCTGACTTTGATATTTTGATTGAAATAGAAAATTGCTGTGTTGCTCTTTGTAGAGTGTGAAAAAAACAACAGAATCTCTCTCTGCTCATTCTTAATATCTGACATTAATGACCTAGTGAACACATTTTCACTTAGGGGTTAATTAATGATAAAATGATACTATCATAAAGATGCTTTCAGTGGGTTTTTCACTGAGCTGTGTGTTTGTGCTACGCTAACGCAGTCGAGCGCGTCACGCTCGCAGATGCTAATGTTTGCTTTTACTGCCTGTAAGACTGTGTGAATGTTAAACCCACAGTTCTGTGTCCCCGCAGAAGTATCGTTACCAAGACGATGAGACTCCGCCAGTCGACCCCAGCCCCGGTCACGTGACCCACGGACGCAGCACTGAACTGAGCCACGCACATCTGGACGGATACACACACACCGCTGCACTCACAGTACGTACACACACACACAAGCTGGGGCTGTCACTGTGCTCCACGATTCCAGGACTTGAGCCGTCAGTCGCTGAGAACATTCTGGAGGTGATGGAGGGGGACTAAAAATGCCTTTTAAGGTCGTGGATGAGATTCCACATATCATGAGAACTTTCCAGGTTCCAGAAATCTTGTGGGTCAGATGTTGTGGTGTCCTTGATCAGATTGAAATGGAAATTAATAGGCACACCAGTTTGCTGAAGGGATTCCAGACTACAACAGCCCCTAAGGATGATCTAGGGATGCATGAGGAGGTTTTTAAGAACGGCATGAAAACTTTGGGGGTCTTTTGGGGAAGTTTGGTGGACAACTGTGTCACTTAAGAGGCACTTAGTGCTTGACACTAAAGGTTAAAAGTTTAAATGGATCTAAGATCCTTCCGATGGTTGTAGGGATCCTTCAATTCAAGCCCTAATAGCGTATCCTAAAGTTGCTGCAGTTGCAAAGCTCAGAGTAGGATCTCGTGATCGAGCTGAGGCGAGCTACCGTCTGTCCCAGCCCCTGCTTAGCTTGGTCAGAAGCGTTGACTTTGAAAAAATTAGAGTGTTCAAAGCAGACCCAAGAGGTCACTGGGAAGGTTGTAAGGGCCCTTGGTAAAACTGCAGGAGTCCTTAAGACTTATCAGCAGTTCTTTTGAGATGCCTGACATGCTTCTAATGGTGCTTAATAGGAACCAGAAAACTAGAGCGTGATTAGATGCAATCCTTTACGCCACCAAAAGGAGGTAGCAACACACAGCCTGCAGCTCCGATCCCTGTGTGTTTAATGAGCATCCATCTGGCCCTGTGGCCCACAGACACACAGCGTGATAATTAAACAGGAGCACTGTCAGACCTGTACGGTCCGATGTAGGTCAGTGCAGGACTTGTATGCTAAATAAAAAATGCGATACTGTCTGTGTGATCTGCAGTTGTTCTGCTTTGGTAATCAGAGACAAACATGTATAAAGATTCATAGAGGGAACAAACGGCAAAAACCAACGTGGAGAACCTCAGTTAAAGTAGTCTACAGGATTCGGGGGCGGACTCATAGGTCCTCAACACTCAAATGCAGTTCCAGTCCACTTTTATTGAGGAAGCAGTTTGCACACATCATGGCAACGCAATGTGCTTTACAAACAGCAACAAAGCAAAGGGATCGAATCAAACCAGAACTTTGCTTGGGTTCACGACAGCACCGCCTGTCCTCACACCCTCGGAGTGTGTGTGGGTGGGTTTAGTTGGCAGGAAGCTGTGAGGGTCAGGTAGGACGTGTCAGCGGTTAATGGTGGCTTTCTGTGAAGCTTCTCACAGCTCTGTGGCCCTGATGACGGCCTGTATGGATCCTGGGAGTGGTACGGGTCACTGAGAAGGACTAAACCGTCTTTCAGAGAATTCTAGGTGTTTTTAAGGTTCCTCAAAAGGTTTTTTGTGCTTGTCTCAAACAGGTCGAAGCGGTCATTGATGATACACGTTGCCAAGGTGTCTGTGGTAGTAACAAGTCACATCGACACAACTTAACGGTTGTGAACAGTTCGCACAGTTTTCCTCGCGTGTGCGATCTCAGCAGCAGCAGCAGGTCTGAGGTCAGCTGTCCCTCGGTCAGTAATATCACCCCGAGACACAGAGCTGCTGAGATCAGTGCTACAGCCAGAGGGAGATCTTCACTCTTAATTACTCACACACACTCACACACACTCACACACACTCACACACACTCACACACACTCTCACACTCTGGAGCGTGGGCTGCTCGTGCCCACTCTGAGTGTGATGCACCCCTCCACTTTTTCTTTCTCTTTTTTCTTCTCAGCCATCACCATGGCAACAGTAAGAAATGTGGGGAGGGGAGAGCACAGAGGAGGGACGGGGAGGGGGAGATGGAGTGTTGCCATGGCAACAACGTTGGCCAAAACGTTTCTGTGTGCTGAAATCTTCTTTTTGTTAGATTTCTATCACTCTTTCCCTTTTGTCTCCTCCCTTTGTATCCGTCCCTCTCTCTCTCTCTCTCTCTTTCTCTCCGGCCAAGTGACATCACGTAGGGGAGGGGATTCCTTCAGAGAGGGAGAGAGAGGTGCAGAGTGAGAGAGAGAGAGAGAGAGATGTGCAGCGGGGCGTTAGGAGGGTCGAGCAAAGAGAGAAAGAGCGGGCGAGCGGAGGAGGAACGAGGGATGACAGAGAGAGCCACTGATAAACACCCTCTCTCTCCCTCTTTTTTCTTTTTTTTGGAGGATTCACTCGTTTATTGGTTTTGTTTCTCTGGTTTCACTGGGCAAAGGTTTCCTGTCGTCTGTTTCCTCCTCTCCTCCTCCTCTCTCTGGACGAACGAGGGATGACAGAGTGATGTGCTGAGCTGTCAGTCATGTCCGAGACGCTCCGCTTCGTTAGGTGTCGTTTCCTGGATGTGAGTCTCTGCTGAGAACGACCTCTCCTCTCCCTCTTTTTTTCTCCCCCCTTCCTGCTTTTCACTTGTTAATTATTCATCTGTCACTCCATCATCGCTCTTTATGTAACAACCGTCCTCCTGAAGAGAGAGAGAGAGAAGTGATGTTTGTGTCTGTGTGGTACGCCAAGAAGATGGGACGAAGATTCATCAACAACGTGCGAAGAGCAAAGCGACACAGGCAGAGGATGATGGTAGGACCTGTTTCGTTTAGTCCACAACTCGCTAACGGTAAATCTCGCTCTTAATGGAGCTCATTAGCGTATGATTGGCTGTGGGGAGCGGGAGGAGGAGGCCGTCGCTGGACCAATCGTGGTGTAACAAGGTGAAAGTTTAGGCAGCCTCCCTCCTGGGAGGAGGCCTGACCACTGGGAAGGGCAGGGAATGTGCTTATTTCTTCTTAGTTCCACGAGTTAAAGAGAGAAATCAGTCATCAGCATCTTCATTTCGCGACTTCATATTCCTGCACTGAAATGCTGTGTTTGCTGAGATATCTCTGAATGTGTTGGATGAAGCGTAAGAACTTTGGTGATGCTCTTGTGCCGCCATGCTGCTCGGCATTTTATTTAACCAATGATTTGTAATGATCTGTGACTGGACCTTCGGTTTTAGGTCTCATTGATCATCAGCGTTTTCTGAAGCCTCATCAACTCTTCTTCACCTTTTCTAAGATATGAATGTGCCACGACATGAATCATCAGAAATACACTGCAGATTAATGTTGAAAGTTTTTTAAAGGTCATATCATCAGCAAACATCGTGTTGTGTTTACCAATACAAGTTTATTCAAACTTTTGTAAAGTCGAGTTTTAAGCAAACCTTTGTACAAGAGAAAAGGTGAAGAGTTAATGAAAATACTCAACATGTACATAAACTGTAATAACAACTGTGATCCTCTTTGGATTCATCAGATCAATATCTAATTCCTCCAATCGCTTAATTCTCATCAGACCAGCTGGATACTGTGTTTACGGCTAATTAGCCAATGTTAGCACGATACCTGCTATGATGATGGTGCCTCCAATGTGTCTGCGATGAACCTTTCCAGGGCTGAGTTGAAAGCGTTTCGTGATTTACGGAACCGAATGTAAACATGGCCGACCACGAGAAATGATTTCACACGTCACTCATATTCCTGTCTGAAAAAAGGTTTCTGCTGATGGCACCATGTCGATCATCAGAAATATCCAAGCCCCAACAGCGAACCCAGCATGAGATGTTGAACCCGCTGAATATCAGCGTGTTAGCACGGTGATGCTAACATTAGCACAACGTGAAACTGATAACGCAGTTCATTATTTTTCAGTTGATTCCAACAAACTTGTTTTTAGAAAAATACAGCAAATGTGTTGAAACGCGTCTTGTTGGAGTAGAATGTAAACACTGTTTTAAGGACTTATGGGTGGATTAGGCCGGCAAATTAGTTTTTGAGGGTTTCGGAGACTTGGCTGTTTCCCCGACAAAAAGTCACGGCTTGTTCTGAAAATACTGAATATTCTGTGACGACGTGCAACGACTGATGGTTGATGACCAGGTCTGGTTCTTTCTATGACACATTCGTACGTCAGCTTTGGTTACGTGCAGCTGGTTTCTGGTGTCTGACATTTGACACAGTAAACATGTAAAATGTGATATTTTATGCTCTTTATGTATAAACTACACGACAGCTGTCATCAGACACAGGCCAGACGAGGCCAACGTTTGATGAATGTAGCATCGATTATGACTCTTTTGAAAAGGCTCGAACCTTCTAACTGTCTTGGTTTTCCTTTGGATCGGTGTCTTCCTTCGAGCTTTTGCATTCGTTTTGACTCAGCAGTTTCAACACACGTGAGCATCGAAACGTTAATTTGTGACATGAATGAGATGCAGCTGGGTTTAAATACTTCCCCAAGCAGCACGGACACGTACATTTCCTGCACGGTGACAAACACACGGCACAGTCGAGTTGATCGGGCTTTTTTCTTTTGGGTTAAAGGCACTCGCAGCTCCTTGTTCCACGTGGATTAATACCAGTTCACCTCCCAGTCCAGTCGAGGGGCCTCATACATGTGGAGAGGTCCTCGTCCCGGGCTGATGTCTCTGACCTTTTTACACTCCGTCCTTTGGCTCCATGTGTGGTCGAGAGACATGCACTCACAGTGGCGGAGAGAGAGAGAGAGCTGTCAGGGGAAATGAGGAATAGGTTTAATTAATTCAGTGTGAACTGTAACACACACTCGCTCTCTCTCTCTCCCGCTGTTCCCCTGGCTCTCTCGCCCTCTCTCTCTCTCCGTTATGTAACTCTATTCACGCTCTCTTGCCCTCTCTCTCTCTCCTGCAGATCCTCCAGAGACGAACAGAATGAAGCCGAGTGTGTGTTGTAGTGTTGACAGCTGTTCAAACCCTCCGGGGACGCGGCAGAGTTCACTGTGTTACTGACAGACAGACACACGGACGCGGCTTTTACCTCCGCACTAAATGATTCCGTTGGGTTTGTCTTATTGGCTCGGCCTTCGTGTCGAGGAGCGGGAGGCACTTTGACGTTAATGCAGCTCAGATCATTAGCTGCTGTGTCCTTCTGAGTGAAGCCCATCACATCACACATGTCGAACCAAGTCAGTACCGGCCAAAAGAGCAGTGACCTGCAGACACAGCGAACACACAGGAAGCGGTACACGGTAGATGTTCGGTGGCCACATCATGCAGGACGCTTTCACAATGACGCTGCAAAATGACGAGGAAGACAAACTCTGCTAAAGACCAAAGAGCGGATCATCTCCTACACAAGCAAGAACAGGGTAACTGAAGCGCAGCCGCTGCACCAGACGCATGTTTCAGAATCATCACGCAAATTCCTCCTTCAAAGGCGAGTTCACAATATTTCAGGAAGACTCGTTATGTCCTTTGTGAAGCCCGCGGCCTCCATTCTCCACACAAACGTATGAAAAGGGTTTTCGCGATGGTGACGATTTTATTTTCCTTTCACTGCAGTAAATTTTGTTCTAAGACGACTTCATCTTTAGGAGATGTCCTCTTGATTTCATGAACTCAGGCCTCCTGTTAGGTTTAGACACAGGACAAGGACTGTGGATGTTTAACGTGTCTTCACAGCCACTGAACAATGAACCCAGCGTGAAGGAACCCTCTGTGTTTATTAGGGAGCCTGACTAAATGCTGCCACGCTCTTCTACCCTCTGCTACACTCCACCACGCTCTGCTCTGCCCTGTCAGACACTTATGTCAAACACACGGCCGCTGAAATGACCAGGTCAAAATGGATGAAAGTAGTTAGAAGGTTTTTAATCAAAGGTGAGTTATGAGTGCAGTTAAGGCGGAGCAGGTTTTATGTTGGAGCTGGTAGCTGGTCCCCTGTCTGCTAAATGAGGGTCACCTCCACACCTCCAGCAGCTTTTTAACTCTTGTTACAAACCCTGAGAAGCCTCAGAGTTGGATCGTCTGGATTCGCAGTCGGTGTAAAACCGATTACATCACTCTAGTCAGAGCCGGTTGAAATTCTGTGTTGCCCTGGTGTGTTTTGGTGAACACAGTGGTGGCTGCTCCTCCATGGAAAGGAGAAAACCAAAACCTAGACCCACACTGATACCAGCGGGGGCCACGCTGCTGTTTGCCCAGAACTGGTTTAGAGCTGGCAGAAGTGAGTTTGTTGACTCCCCTGTAAATGTCTTCACCCCTGACTCTGACTTGAACACTCGTTCCCACTTTTATGTTTGCTGTTATCCTGATTGTTATTTGATTCTTTACCTGAGTGTGAGCATTTTGATTTAGCAGGTTTTACAGACTGTCAATGTCAGTCAATGTGAATGATTATGAACGAAACTCAAGGCCAAAACTCTCTGTTGAAGCCTAAAGAATTTGTCATTTCCTCCAATGGATATTAAAGTTAAACAAAGACTTCAGCCATGGACACATCTGTTATTTAACCTTATGAACGAGTTAAACCATGAGATACCTGGCGAGTAAATGTTCTGTCAAAAGGCTAAATGGGGAGAACAAAAGATTCCAGCCACTGACTCTCCTTCTGTGCTCAGCATGAGCTGTGGCTCATCAGTTTTTAATTTGAGCCATAAATGTTTGGAATTTGCCAAATCAGCAAATGTCAAGGTTTAATGAATGCGACTGAACGACTGAGCAAAATCATCAGACGCCTTTTCACCACAGGCCTTCTGTGATCACATGATAATATTTGACTTCATCCGTGGACTCATGTGGCCTGAGCTGCCAGTTCAGCTGGGCCCTGTAAAAATGAAATAGTTTGTCCTCGTATTGAATTCAAGCTGTAAGAGCAGTTTGTCTGTTTAACCGTCCTCACTGCGGAGCAACGTTCTACTGAAAGACAGAACATGGACCGAACATGTGAAGGGGGGGTCTTACAGTTGCACTTGTTCTCTCGGCTAGTAAATATTGACCGGATTTCAGATTTGGAGTCAGATCAGCTCTTTTCTCCAGCTCCGTTCATAAGAAGGAACATGATAGAAATATGACTGAACATCTAAAAATACCAGTTATTATAAACCCTCATGATTTGTTTGAGTTGATTTGATTTGGGTTTTAATCCATCTCTGGCTTTGGGAAGTCCAGGACTGAACGTGTGTGAGGTCACTTGTGCTGTGTTATGATCCGTTCCTTCCAGTTTGTCCGGTGCCACAAACGCCACGGCCTCTTCTTTGACCCCGTCTGAGCTGTTTGCACCAGCTGTGAGGAGCTGGCTCTGAACGAGGACGACAGGCGACGCGGTGACGGCGGTCGCAGGGCCACGCGTCAGAGACCTGAGTCGGTCGGTTCCCGCTGACTCACACGGAGGCAAAACGAAACCAAACAACAAACAGTTCAGAACTAAAGTGACTCGTCCTCTGTACAGGAAGAAATGTAATAACCGTGTTTTTGCTGATGACTGTGGACGAGATGCTCGGAGAGAGATGTTGTCGCTATAGCTACAGTTACAGTTGCCTAGGCAACTGGCCCCCTGAGGGCTGAACAGCTGTTGCCATGGAGTTGCCGTGGAGACGCGCGGAGCGCGATGCTGTGATGTGACTTAACCCTGTGCGTTTGTGTCTGTGCGTCTTTTCCAGATGAACGGATCAGAGGGGGAGCTGGAGTATGAGGAGATCACACTGGAGAGGGTGAGGACGCACACACACACACACACAGACACACACACACACACACACACACACACACACACACACACACACACACACACACACACACAGACACTCACACACAGACACACACACACACACACTCACACATCACACACGCACACACACACAGACACACTCACACACAGAGAGACAGACACACACACACACTGACACACACATACACAGAACTACCCACACACACTCACACACACACACAGACACACACACTCACAACACACACACACACACACACACACACACACACACACACACACACACACACACACACACACACACTCACACACGTACACACACACACTCTGGGAGCTCCACAAATAGCTCCTCTCTGCTGCTTTTAGAAACTGTCACTCTGTGTTCAAAAGCCATCTTCACCCCCCAAAAAACAAACTCCACCCGGCTGACATCAGCGGGCTATTTTTAACCGGACGACGGCTATTTCAGGAAACGTTTTCGAAACCCGAGCGAGCGAGGCTGAACTTTAACGAGCGCGGCGTCAGACTCTGCTCGGATACAACAGCAGCCATGTTCGCAGAATCTGTCAGAGCTGAAATGTATAATTACATGAGTCACTCCAGCCTGAATATCAAACACTGACACTTTTCTGAATGTGTCCAAAGTACAGAGCCAGTTCTCAGGAAGTCTCAAAACACGTTCCTGCATCAGACGCGTCTTCAGGAAAAGGCTTTTCAGGGACCTGAAACAGTTGACTTGGTTTGGACGTACTTAGTTTCTCCACTTTAAGGCACAAACGTTGAAGCGTTTGCGAAGCCGAAGATATTTGGATAAAATATCAAAGTATCATGTAGATTATGTCGGTGATCCAGTGATGTCATAACACAGAAACACTGAACTACTGCGCAGCCACTTCAGGCCTGAGTCTGAATTCAAAGAGTTCAGCTTTTTGTACGGCCACTTTTACGCAAGTGAACACATTTCTGTTTAACTTTTTTAATTTTATATATATTTCCACTGACACTTACACGAAGGTTTCAATCATGTGATAGGACTCAACAAATTTCAAAAGCAAAATGTTTTCCTTTAACTGGAACCAATAAACCAAAGGCACTTTGTTGCCCATCGTCATTTGTGACACAGATGAATTATCTGCTACAGTCAGTAACAAGCATATGGCCAAAAGTATTTGGACAACTCTTACACAAACATTGAGTGAGCGTCCCGTCTGTCTTTCCATGTTACTTTCAGTTGAAGATGAAAGTCAATGGTGGAACGAACAATGATATTTTAGCCAGATGTTCTGAAGCTGGAAGCGCTGTCAGCTTGACGCCCTGATAATGAAGCCAGCACCGTGTATGTGTGATCCCTCAAAATGAATCCTGACCTTTGTGTTGGCGTGAGGTGTCTTCGCTTTAGCTAAAGATAAATTCCTCCTTGCTATAATTATTTTAAGGACTTTCAGAAGAACTCAAAGTGATCCAGGTCCCACATGTCCAACTTCTCCACAGTGAAAACTTAATTCAGCCTGATTAAGCTCTGTCACTGAGAAGGTCCCAAACTTTAGACTGACTGCTGAAACAAAGTGACCAGGTGGATCATGGGAGGTTCCTGTGTGTGTGTGTGTGTGTGCAGGGTAACTCTGGTCTGGGCTTCAGCATCGCAGGAGGAACTGATAATCCTCACATTGGAGACGACCCGTCCATCTTCATCACCAAGATCATTCCTGGGGGAGCAGCTGCCCAGGATGGACGCCTCAGGTACACACACACACACACACACACACACACACGTTTTCTGTACCACGCTCCCTAACACACAAACGTCTCCCCGTCTGCAGGGTGAACGACAGCATCGTGTTCGTCAACGACGTGGACGTTCGCGAGTCACTCACTCCTTCGCCGTGGAGGCGCTGAAGGAGGCGGGGCCTGTGGTCAGGCTGTACGTCCTCCGGAGACGTCCGCCAAGTGAACGCATCACGCAGATCAAACTGATGAAAGGGCCTAAAGGTAGGAAAGGAGGCGAGGAGTCGAGAAGGAGAGAAGAAGAGAAAAGAGGAGAGGACGTGTATCCCTGTTATGTAACAGTGTCTCACTGT
Organism: Channa striata; assembly: GCA_033026295.1. NCBI lineage: Eukaryota > Metazoa > Chordata > Actinopteri > Anabantiformes > Channidae > Channa > Channa striata. Next base: position 49,262,428 of record CM065168.1, read on the forward strand.
CGCCCCCTGGTGGACGTGTTAATCGTCGTTTTCAGTCCCTTGTGCTCTTTAGAAATTAAGGAGAAAACTTCACCTACTGTCAATTTCATATGAACTAATAACAATGTTAGCATCATTTTCCAGTGGGTTTTTCTTTTTCTTTTTGAATATTTGCTGTTCTTATATAAAATATATTCACACTGTTTGTCTTTAACGAAAACGTGAACTCGCTGCATCTCTTATGAAAACGCTTGGACCTGTGTGGCACTCATCATCATAATCTCAGGTTTCTTTGTTAAGTTAGAACTTTAACCTCAGTTTTCCTGTCGGGTCCAGGTCTGGGCTTCAGTATAGCTGGGGGTGTGGGAAACCAGCACGTCCCAGGGGACAACAGCATCTACGTCACAAAGATCATCGAAGGCGGGGCGGCTCACCGCGATGGACGGCTGCAGATCGGGGACAAAATCCTGGCTGTACGGAGAAACTCGCACCAACTGTGAAATTTCATGCTCATTGTCGGTGGTAAAGTGTGAAGTGACCTTTGACCTCCCCGCAGGTGAACCACGTGTCTCTGGAAGACGTTCTGCACGAAGACGCCGTTTCGGCCCTGAAGAACACGGGGGAGGTGGTCTACCTGAAGGTTGCGACGCCCACCTCCCAGTACATCCACCCTGCCGATCGCTACAGCCCCCCCGACCTCACCAGCTGTAAGTGCAGCACCGCCGGCGAGGGTTTGTCGTCGTCACAGGACTCTGGGTGAAACCAGTTCAAAACCAAAGAATCACAGAATTAGTTTTTTAATTAATACGCTGTCTGATAGTTACAGTCCACGGCTATAATACCTGTCCCATGAAATATTATTGTATAAAATATTATTTTTTATAACTTTTCTTGCGACTATCCATCATCTCCATCTTGTAGATTTTAATAAGTGTGTTTTTTACATTTGCCTGTTTACAGCTTGTTCCCACATGTTCTCCCCATAAAAGCCTTTCGAGTTCGTTGTGAGCTTACGAGCTTTAATGGCTCCGGTCTCACAAAGACTGAGCCCTTGAAAAACAGCGTTATGTCCAAAATTACCTCAGAGAACATCATCACACGCAAAACACTGAATATGTCGAGTGTGTTCGTTCATTAAACTCAAGGTCCATTTATTTAGACACGGCCCAGTTTGGACCGTCTCCGTGGTAACTGATCGAACTCCATCCACTCGTGGACTGTGAGATGAGTTTAGAACACTCAGGTAAAACTAGTTCACCTTGAGTTGAGCAGGAATAAAAAAAAACGTAAAAAACAACTCGACAACGAGGCGCAGAGAAAATAAAAATAGGTTTTAGGAGACGTTCTTACAAAGTACTAACGTGTTCAGCTGCTTAGTGTGTTAGTGCGTCCATCATCATTCATGTGAATTCATGTTTGAACAGTTGATGGTTCTTTGCCCCAAACGTGGCACGTGTCATTTCCCTCTGGTCCCTCAGAGTTTCTCTCTTATAAGAGAAACCTGAGGGTTTATCAGTGTTGTTTCGGACTCTGGGAGGAGCTGCTCCCGACTCACAGTCAGGTCACCAGCATGTGACACATCCAACAGGGACCAGTATCACATTAGTCACAGCGAACTCTCGCCGGTCTCCGCAGCCTACATGGAGCCGGACTACATGTGCGACTACCCACAGGCCCTTCCTCCCCCGTCGCCCCGGCGATACTCACCCATCCACCGCGGCATGATGGGAGAGGACGACTACTCCCGGGAGCCTCGCAGAGTCTGTGTGCAGCGCGGGTCCACCGGTCTGGGCTTCAACATCGTGGGGAGAGGACGGAGAGGGGATCTTCATCTCCTTCATACTCGCCGGAGGACCCGCGGACCTGAGCGGAGAGCTCCGGAAGGGGGACCAGATCCTCAGTGTGAGACTGGATCCTCTATTAAAATAAAAACTCTATTAAATCGTTCAAATTTTATTTTAAGTTATATATGAAAACCAGAGAAAATCAGGTAGATTTCTTGTGCCATATTAAGAAAAAATAACCTCTATTGTCATTTATGTTTCTGTCCTATTTGGTGAAACGTACAGTTACATAAGAACATGCTACAGCACGATTTGAACCACTGCTGCTGCCGTGACCTTTAACCTCCAGGTGGATGCAGATGCATCCTAACATGCTCGGTCTGTGTGTCTGTGTCCAGGTGAACGGCGTGGACCTTAGGTACGCCACACACGAACAGGCGGCAGCAGCTCTGAAGAACGCCGGACAGACCGTTACCATAATCGCACAGTACAGACCCGAAGGTGAGAGCGCGCATACAGTAATGGTTGCCATGGCGACTCTTTCCTGTCTGTGTTTGTGTGTGTGAACTGACGTCACTATGACCATGCGTGTCCGCAGAGTACAGTCGTTTTGAAGCAAAGATCCACGACCTGAGGGAGCAGATGATGAACAGCTCATCTGGAAGTCTGAGAACCAACCGCACGTTCTACGTCAGGTGAGCTGGGTCCCCCTCACCTGGACGGGCAGCTGTCACATTAAAGGGCGACTTCACCAAACTTCCACCTGATTTCTGGGGCTTTGGTTTAGGGTGTAAATGTACATTAATGCTTTTTCATCACCTGTGGGAGCTGTGGAAAATCAGGTTGACCATGATTACAAACTCCATAATATGAGCAACAAAGGGACATAATCTTAACTTAATGTTCCTCCAAGTGATGTCATCTGGAGGCCTTTCTCAGCTCAAAGTAGAGAGATGTTTTGATACGGGGAAGTTATAGGCGTTTATGTACATGTAAATGCACAAATGAATGAACGAGTTCAGCTAAACTAGTCTGGAGCCTGTGACGCTCCTCACAAACTCACCTGATCCACCGGGTCGACCAGCTGGTTATTCTTATTATTTCCCTCATGTAATTTGAGACTGTTTGCAGGTCGTTGTTTGACTACGACAAGCAGTGGGACTGCGGCGTCCTGTCGCAAGCTCTGGACTTTAACTTCGGGGAGGTTCTTCACGTGCTGGACAGCACAGACGACGAGTGGTGGCAGGCCAGACGGCTGAACCAGCAGGGCGAGCTGGAGGAGCTGGGCTACATCCCCTCCAAACACAGGCTAGTATTTATTAGCACTGCGGTACCGGCCGTGGCCGGAGCGTCCGCACGCTGCTGACGTGTGTGTTCGTGTGTTTCAGGGTGGAGAGGAAGGAGTGGTCACGGATGAAGAGTAAAGGTAAAACTCGATGAACGTCGAGGGCAAACGTGGATGAAGCTGTGAGGAGAAACGTACTCTGTTTAACACGTGTGTTCTCCTTCTGACAGGCAGAGAAGGTTTTGTTCACAGCTACGAGCTCGTGACTCAGATTGAAGGTCAGTCGCCTTTAACCTTTGACCTCAGAGTCGTTTAACGTTAACTTCCCCTTTAATTAACAGAAATAAAGGGAGCTGGAGAGTTTCATCTTGATAGTAGCATAAATCAGCCAACGTGATTTCTTCCATTACACAAACATTAATGTGAAAAGTGTTTTGTTGTGTTTTTTTGTTCGTACATTGATATAAATTCATATCCTTTCAAAATGTAACACATCGATCATAATTGGCAGGTACAGCACAATTAATTTCTAATTAACCAAAAAGCATCAATCAAATCCTAAAAAGTCTCAGAGTCAAGAACTAGTTGAAGACGGAAACACTCGTCTCCTACGACCCGATAAACAGACAAATGTAACACTGGGCTGTTTGTTTGAGCAGGCGTCAGTAAAGTTTTTGTCTCCATGTCTTCAGTGGACTACGCCCGTCCTGTCATCATCCTGGGGCCGACCAAAGACAGGGTCAACGACGACCTGCTCTCCGAATTCCCTGACAAGTTCGGCTCGTGTGTCCCCCGTAAGTCCCCGGCATCAGACGGCGGAAACAGAAGCGGTGTGTGAACGGACAGGAAGTCACCCAACTTTAAATCTCTCCCCGCAGATACGACCCGCCCTCGGAGGGACTACGAGGTCGACGGACGTGACTACCACTTTGTGGCGTCACGGGAACAAATGGAGCGGGACATCCAGTCCCATCGCTTCATCGAGGCCGGACAGTACAACAACCACCTGTACGGGACGTCCGTGCAGAGCGTGAGACAGGTGGCCGAGCAGGTGAGACAGCCACGTTACCGTGGTGACGTTGCTGCAGGGTCTTTATAGTCTTGGTTTGCAGGTAATATTGTTGGGTATTTTATGATGGCATTGTTGCACGTTAGGATTGGTGGAGTAATGTTTGTGAATCCTGGCTTAAGAAAAGATAAGACTTACTGATCCCACAGTGGGGGGATTCTTGAGTGAGCAGGTACTGCTGGGATTTGAACCCAGCATCTCCTGTTTACTACACAGGAGCTTTAACCAGCTACTTAGTGAACTGTTGGTTGACTGCTGTCTGTGGCACCTACAGCAGCTTCAGCACCATGTTTTACCGGTTGCGGTTCTGTGGGTCAGTGGCTGTGTCTCGGGTCAGTGTCAGAACCGTTTGAAAGAGTCAAACTGAAATGAGACAGATTTTCTAATTTATTAATAATGGGCTCCGCCTATAAATCTCACATGTCACATAGAGGATATTGTGGTTGCCACGGTGACATGTCCGGGTTCTTGTTTTTGACGTGCGTGACGTGTGTGTTCACCAGGGGAAACACTGTATCCTGGACGTGTCGGCCAACGCGGTGAGGAGGCTGCAGGCGGCTCAGCTCCATCCCATCGCCATCTTCATCCGGCCGCGGTCCCTGGAGAACATCTTGTAAGTCTCACTGTGACCCGATTGTCAAAGCACCGAGCCACGGACGCTTGTGTGGATAATGACAGTGTGTGTTTGCGTGCAGGGATCTGAACAAGCGTCTGTCAGAGGACCAGGCGAGGAAAGCTCTGGATCGAGCCATCAAATTAGAGCAAGACTTCCTCGAGTGTTTCACAGGTAAAATCACTACATGCATTATGGGAAATGTCACGGCGTTTTTGGGCTTGGCGTAAACCATTGTGTCCGTGTGCAGCCATCGTGCATGGCGACAGCTTCGAGGAGGTCTACCACCTGGTCAAAGCCGTCATTGAGGAGCAGAGCGGCCCCTACATCTGGGTGCCCACCCGGGACAGACTCTGATGGGTCACTATGTGCCACGGGGGCCGACGGAGAGACGACCTTTGTCTTTTTATCACGTTTCTTTTCTTTCTACGGGAGGACGACGCACAAGCCCGGCGGATGGACAGATGATCCACGAGAGGTGTGTTTTTCAAGAAGGCGATGGACGTGTCGCCGTGTCCGGAGAGGGACAGATGATTATGTGTCGGTTCAATAATCCTGTATTATCAGTAAATAACGAATCCGAGACTCTAGAGTTCAGTTGCTATTGAAGTATTTATATTATCCTCTTTATTTATTGATTTATCTATTTATTTCTTAATGTGACGTGAAAATGGTGAGGGTGTGCGTGCGTGTGCGTTTGTGTGTAGTCTACAGAAAGACTCGTGTGACTGTAAATAAAACAATGGGGCTCAAACACACAGTCTATTCAGGGCTTAAAGTGTCCAACAACCACTGGACTACAATACCCACAATCCACCTCTGCCTGGACTCATCCTGTCACCCCTCTGCCCACATGGCTAAACCCAAAGCCCCCCTCTACTGAACTTCATCCCCCTCAGTGTCCACTAGAGGAGTCGCAGGAACATTATGGACTAAAACAACCTAAACACCCGTCGCTCTAAACCACGACACCCGCAGTACTTTCTGCCCCCTAAACCCCCTTCGGCCTCGACTCCAGCGCCCAACCCTGCCGTCCATCTCTGTTTACTGGGAATCCACATCGAATCAAGACGTGAGCTGACGTGAAGCCTCGTTCTAACCTCTGTTCAGTGTCTCTGAACAGCCTCTGCCTGCACTACAGCACCCACCGTCCCGTTCTGTGTGGACTACAACACCTGCGATCCATCTTCTGTGGATTACAACCTCCTGACCCCCACCACCCCGACCCTACCACCCTTCTGCTGGACCGACCCTAACACCCAACATCCTGTTTTGATGCAGTGGACAGTTTGGACCATTTTTAGCAGTCGCTCTCTGGTTGCTTAGCAACAACACGGAGGTAAAACTAAAAACACTTTTCATTTTTAACAAAAGGCTACGGACCACATTCCCACAGTTTCCTGTTGTGGTTGAGGAGTACACCGCCACCCACACATATCAACAGCACATCACCCTGTCCAGCTAAAGACCCTCAGACCACAGTCCCTGGTGGTGGTGGGTCTGTATTACCAGTCCCAACCACAGGACTCCGTTACCCACAATGCTTTGGGGCACATCATCTTGGAGAGTGAGTGGTGTGCGAAAACTGGGACTGATGGTGGATCCGACATGGCTGCTGCTGCTCCCAAACTGGTTTCTGATGGTTCCAGTGGGTTTTTAGACTGAATATCAGGGTCATGTGAATAATTATAATAATTATTATAATAAAAATAATCCTAATTATCGATGATGTAATATCATCTTTTGCACACACACACACACACACACACACAGCAGGGTCGCCTGAGGTCATGTTTCCTGTCCGAGCACTGACACAAACACAGCTCTTAATAAAACTACAATATATCTGAATATTTAGTATCGTGTGACACACTCACACAAACACACCAGTTCTGAGGACGCCGTTGGTTTGATGACTGGCTTGTTGTATAATGAAACTAGTTATAAATGAAATTCAACTATTGAAATATTGAAATAAATTGATTATAAAACCTGAATGTGAGAGGTGTGTGATTCATATTTTAACGAGCGATCACTTTGTTCTACACTGACTTTATTCACTAAATTATGATTTAAACTGAACTGCGATACTCAAGGTGCAAAGATGTTCACTTGTAAATGTGTTCTGAGTGAGGCTCACACTACGGACACTCAGGACTGACTCTGAGAACACTGTAATGTGAAGTGGCTCAGACCTTTTTAGAGGTGTGGACAAACCAAACGGGATTTACTTGAATCAGACAGTGTCAGAATCTTGTAGTCTGGTAGAATAAACACAGGAGATGAACAACAGAGTTGGACTTGGATGGAGAACTGATGACGCTTCACATTCGTTGGTAGATTAATGGAGAAGTTTGTGTCGAAACCAAACTGGCAGAAACACGTTAGCCAAGCAGTTTCTGAGGAAATGGTGTAATTTGTCTGTCAAATCACATGGTTGTTATTCTCAATTTTGGTGCATTTCAGTTGCATATGTGGCAGTTACAAACATAAATGTGAACCACTGTGGTTTAGCACTGAGGCCTGTAATCGTACCACAGCGTCAGTTCAAATATCAATTTGCACATGAACGCAAAAGCAAAGTTGTACTTTGTTTTTAAATGTTTGATAGGATTTTGCACATTCTCACTTATATACAGATTAGGTTAAATTAATATGAATACTCATTTGTCAAAAATAAATTTGTTTGTAAAATCCAGAAAAACTTTGATTGAAAACTGAATAATAATTTAAGCTGCTTTCCATGTTTTCGCGATACATCCTCATGCCGTTATTGGAGCACTTCCTCTTTTCCTGAGAGGATTCTGCACCTAATCGTACCACAGCCAAGCTGATGCTCCTTCTGTATTTATTCTCCGCTGAGCACACTGTGAAGCTTGTCAACAGGAAGTGCTGAGTCTGCAGGCGTCACTCTGGTCAGTCAGACAGACGTCCAGCCGCTGTCCAGACAACATGAAGTCTGTGTCTCTGCTCCTCGGTGAGTAAAAACGCTTTTGAACCTCGGTTTTCAGCATCGTCAATGCTTCAAACGTACCAGTAACGTGAATATGCGATAAGCTATAGATGTCACACATATTTAAAATGTGACAGATCAGGTAGTAGATAGTAGATGAAGTACTGGACATCTGCCCCCCCCAAAACAATTTGATGTCATGACGTTTGCACCCGTGCTCGGACCCCCCCTTTGAAAGGCTTTTATCTGATGAATTAGGTCTAATGATGTAAAAAGTATATTAAAAAATGAGTGATATTTTGAGTGACTGGTATGTTTCTGTGAGTCACAGTGTCCATCTGCTTTAGTCTGTGTTAGTGACCTGTGTCCTTCAGTCACTCGTGTCCTAACGTTCCAGGTGTGTCTGGGCTGGTGCTGTCTGGACTGACTCTTGCTGAAGGTAAGAAGAGAAAAGTCAAAACAAAAAGTTATAGTCATAATAATAATTAGAATAATGACAATATGTTTCCTTTGTCCTTGTTGTCCAGTCTTTGTGAACGTCAGTCCAAATCGTGCTCAGTTCTTTACAGGAGAGTCAGTGTCCCTGAGTTGTGACGGAGTCCAGGGTTCGGCAGAATGGACGCTGAAGAGGGGACGGTATAAGAAAAATGAGACGTGTGGTCCAGTTAAAAAAGACTTTGGCCTGTTCGATGGCTCTTCCTGTATCATGTCAAATCTGTCCCCAGAATCAGACAGTGGGTTGTACTGGTGTGAAGACGGAGCTGGACAGAAGAGTCCAAAGGTCGACATTCACGTATCTGGTACAGAAACTAAGAATCTCGTTTCTGTCTTTGTGCTTCTTTGTTTCTTTAGTTGCATTACTGTGTTTTTTAATTGTTGCCACATTGTGTGTATGACTATAACTGTTTTTGAACGTTGTTCAGACCATGTGATCTTGGAGATCCCCGCTCTCCCCGTGATGTCAGGAAGTGATGTCACTTTACGCTGCAGGTCCCGTTATGAGAGCTACAGTGTTGATTTTATATGGCGGGAAAGAGTCTCTGGAGACAAGAGAGAACTAGATTATCTCCCATCAACGTTCACTATTGTCAACGTCCAACGGTCTGATGAAGGCGTCTACAGATGTACAGCCACAGAGATTGACATGGTGATGCTCTCAGGAGAGAGCAGGCTGATGGTCAGAGGTCAGGACTGATTCAGGTTTTGACAGTTTATTCCACAAAGAAAATAATTTTTCAAATGTCTGAACAACTTGTAGCTAACTGCTCTTCATCAGCGTTAAAGTTACGTTAATTTAACGACAGTAGTGACAAAAAGCACAGAGCCAAGATCCAGCACAAATGCGACTGAAAGCTCCTCTTATTATTCCCAGTGAATCAGCACCGCACAGACTCACATTAATAAAAGTGACACAAAACAACAAAGATCGATATGCAGATGACATTATGAATTATGTAAATGTCATGTGTTCCTGTCCTGTTAAATAGAGGAAAGGTGTGAACTAACACACACCCGTTTGCCTCCACAAATGCAGATCCTGCTCCTGCTACTACTGCACCACCACCACCTGTGTCTACATCACCTCCTCCTCCATTCCACGCAGCAGGCCGACAGGTAGCCGACGGACACACACACTAACACACTAAATGAAGCTGGCAGTAGTTTCTGAGACCCCCCCCCTCAGTGTAGTTTAAAGAACAAGACAATGATCCTTCAAAAAACCTGTTCAGTTTCACATGGGTTTGAGTTTCCAGCTGTTCCACCTAAACTCTTTACCTCAACAATTTCATTTAGACTCAAAAGGTTTGATTCAGTATCATTTCAATAAAGAAAAGTCTACAGCTGATGACTCGAAATAATAACTCCACCCTACATTTTCTAGCCCCACCCACAGGAAACAAAGCACTGATCCCCACGGAGACGACCCCACCTGTTGCTAAAGAGTGTGACGACACTGGTCCTGATGATGTCATCACTGAGCCTGACCTCACTGCTGCCTGATGACGACTCTGATTTTACACTCAGCTGCCTGATGAGATTTTGACGTATGAGATAATGAAAATAAAACTGCTGTTTTCTGCTTGTGCCTCAAAGCTTTGCCCAAGTTTGTGACTGTGAATAAATCAGATTTTCCTTTAATGAACCTCCGTCAGTTCAGGTCCGGGCAACTGAGCCTCAGAGGAGGTAGAGCAGTTGACGTCTCTGTTTCACTGATTTCATACTCAGCTGCCTGATGGGATTTTTATGTATAAGATAGTGAAGATAAAACTGTTTTGTCCAACTTTGTGAATAAATCTGATCTCCTTTTAATGTTCTAATGCATCACTGTGGGAACCTTTAATGAACCTCGGTCAGTTCAGGCTCAGAGCAGGTAGAGCAGTTGTCCAGCCAACCCGGGGTTGTTGGTTCAATTCTCGGCTCCCCGTCAGTGTGTGAATGGCTGAATCAGAAGCCGTGTAAAGTTGTTCGGGTACCAGTGAGGCAGAGAAGGATCCAGTGTGATTGTCATCAATGTTAACCCTATGAGGGTAAAAGAAGTTAATGTTCACTGCAGCCTGCACACATAAAAACATCCTGATCTCCCGTCGAGCTCTCAAAGGTCCCAGGTCGATAGAATACTGTAGATCCTTTCAAATTCACAGTTATTGTAACATTAAAATGTTCTGACCATAGTCGTCATGACAGCTGACCTCCCACGAGTCTGAGCCTCCCAAGAATCAGGCACAGAGATTATTCCCTAAAAATCATAACCCCCCTTATTTTACCCCAACACGGCACACTATAATTTCCCCTACTATAAAGAGCGTTGGAACATCCCACTTCCTGTTTGACAGTCCGGGCCTGTGACCTGTTGGCGAACGGACTGGAGCAAACACAAACATTCAAACTTACAACAGTTTTTAGAAAGTTATGTGCTTTATGTCAGTGTGTAAACTGAACTGTCTAATAGAGGTTTACTCTATGTAGCTTAGCATAAATAGCTAAAGGCTAATAGAATTTAGGTCGAACTGCGAATGTAAGACACTGTATGTAAGAGTGGTGCAGTGGACAATGACAACTGTATTCTGCCGGCTCGATGGTACAAAGCCATTTTTATTTATAATTGTTGTGTTAAGTTTTTGTGGGTTTTTGTTGAGTGACGGCAGTTTTATTTTAAATATACTTAAGCTTCCAGTTTCCTTTGTTCCACTGTTCCCGTAGGAAAATTTGCAACACTTCTTCGTGTTTGTGACATAAATCAGTGATATTAAGACGTCTGCACATTTTTTTTTTTTTTGGTTTCATATTTACACTTTTACCTGAAGGAGATTAAACATAAAAGTAAAAATACCATCTTTTCTTTTCTTGCATTTTCAGTGTTTTTTTTTGTAGCATTTGTTTTGACCTGTGTCAATATTGTTGGTGTTGGTTGATTTGTGTGATGGGCCACAGGTGGGGTCCACTCATTGGTCCGTTTGAATTAATTGCTGGTCCAGGATTGGACAAACTGACACTACAAACTTGTTTAGCCCCCGGTGAGAGCAGCTTCTCTCTTTCCCACCTCTCATTCTGTGAGTTTGTGAACAGTTTTTGTGATGAGTGGTTTTGGAGATGCTGGATTCTGTCTCTTTGCTCTTTAGTGGTTGAGAAATTGATGCTTTCTGAATTCTGTACCATTTTTTTTGAAACTTGACATTTTCTTAAAGACATTCTGATCTTCTATTGCATTTATTTTAAATGAATGTCTACAGTCCTGTTACAAAATCCCTCTTACTCTCCATTATGAACCTGTGTTTATCTGAATGTCTTTCAATTCTCAGAAAACTCTCAGAAAATAATTTTCATGAGCAGTGGGAGGACATAAGTGGAGTTTTATGCCCATACACTATTTTCAAATTACTGCCTGAAAAGATCAGCGGCTTTTGGCTTTGTCCCTTCGGGGGTTGCCACACGTTTATTTGTCATGTGATTTTACGCCCTTTTGTCTGGCTTCAGGAATGGCGCCGGAGTGTCCCTCTGTGGCTGGGTGGGGCCCAGGATCAACCAACCTCCCTGACGGACATGAAAACGAAAAAATCGGTTTGTTAAAGATTTCCTCGTCATTTATTTAGGCAACAGACGAGCAACCACAGAGTGAATCTTACCGACAATCAGCTGTAAAGAGACGCTGCTTGACGTTTCTTCACCTACTTTTACCCAGTGGTGTCCAATGATGGCCCCTAATAAATTTAAGTTACATCCGTGACAATTCTCTCCAGATGGAGTTTGTGTGACTGTGGACTGATTAGATCACACAGACTTTACTGAACACGTGTAGGATCAAACATTAGACACCAGCTGCTTGGTCCAGAGCTCGGCTCACCGTCACACTGAGACTCTGGAATGATAATCTGAAACACCTTCACCTGGACTGGACTTTGTAAGAAGTTATTCTCATGTGAAACTGTGAGTCTAGTCCTGATTTGTTCTATATTTACCAGCATCTGTTGTCCACCATCAGTTTGTGTTTCCCTGTGTGTAGTTCACTTTGTGTTGAGCTCTTTGAAAACATGTTCACAATTCGCCTTGTTGGTGATGACTTTTTCCTGAAGTAACATTGTGGATCATTGTTTGTGTCTTCACAATGACAAATGTCGACACCTGCTGTCCAATCCCTGATATTACATTTATCCTGGTGAACTTAGGAATTTAGGAATTTGAAATGAGGAAGGGAAAGAAAGAGGGAACTTTCAGCAGGACAGAGTGAAGTAGGAAGGGAGAAGGACGAAGAAGAAAATCAAGGGTGATGTGGGAAAACAAGATGTAGAAGGAGAAGATAAAGAGGAGAACGCAGAGAAAAATGAAGATGGGGAGCAGGAGGAGGAGGAAGAGGAGTAGACGATCGAGAAGAATGAGGGAGAACAAGGTGTAGAAGAGGAAGAAAGAGTGAAATGGCCAAGGCAGAGGAAGGAGGAGGTAGAAGAGAAGATGTGTGATGAAGAAGATGAGGAAAAAATGAGAGATAGCGCCTGGTGATGACGATGAGAAAAGATCATTATTGTGAGACGGAACTAAAAATAAAATTACATTTAGTAAAAATCAGCAGCTTTTTGTTTAATACAGGAAAAATAAAAGAAGCAGAAACATAAACACTGAAGTCTGGGAGCTTTTTGAGGAGCCGATCTCCAGTTCCTGTTTGAGTCAGCTGATGGATTCATTCAGATTTAAATGTCGAGCAGAAAAAATAAAAAAGTCCAGAACAAATTGAAAGGCAGAAAAAGTTATTTTAAGAGCTTAAAAACAGAAGACAACTTACTACGTGTTCTTTATTTCTTCAGCTTTTACAGAAAAACACAGGTAACAAGTTTAAAAGAATCACGCTGTGTTTATAACAACAATAAAGTGAATGTAAATTCATTTTAACCTCTCCAGTAAGAATCAAAGTATTTCATCTGATCCAAACCGGAAGAATTAGTCACAGCTCAGTGTGATAAAAATCTGCCCAGCAACAAGAAAACGCCTCACAGGATTGGTTGAAAAAGTTACACTCTTGTTCCTCAACAGTTTGTGAGGAGAGCGCCTCCTGCTGTCTGTTTCCAGTCCAGGTTTCCCTGAGGGACAGTGTGTGTGTCAGTGTGTGTCAGTGTGTGTGTCAGTGTGTGTGTCAGTGTGTGTAGGTGTCTGTGTGTGTAGGTGTGTGTGTGTGTGTGTCAGTGTGTGTCAGTGTGTGTCAGTGTGTGTCAGTGTGTGTGTCAGTGTGTGTGTCAGTGTGTGTAGGTGTGTGTGTGTAGGTGTGTGTGTGTGTGTCTGTGTGTGTGTGTCAGTGTGTGTCAGTGTGTGTCAGTGTGTGTGTCAGTGTGTGTCAGTGTGTGTCAGTGTGTGTGTGTAGGTGTGTGTGTGTGTGTCTGTGTGTGTGTGTCAGTGTGTGTGTAGGTGTGTGTATGTCTGTGTATGTCTGTGTGTGTGTCAGTGTGTGTAGGTGTGCGTGTTGTGGATGCTCCACACGTGCCCGTTCAGGGCGTTGGCAGCTCCCTGCAGCGTCCACGTGAACAGAGCCAGCTGACGTCTGAAGAGTCGCTCATCAAAGCGTCCGGGGTCAGAGGTCAGCAGGGCCAGGTGTTCGGTGAGCGCGCTCAGAGTGTGGTTTCCGCGGCCGTGGATCACGTGGCGAAATGGGGTCTCCACCGCCGACACGTACTGAGACAGGAAGTAGTACTCGACCTGGAGGACACAGATGAATTCTGTTATTACTCTGTGCTTTTAGTTTGTATATGTGCAGATGTTTCACGTGTTTCAGTATTTTTCAGTAAAATGTGTCTGCGCATATCCAGGTACAGTATAAACAGAACCTGATCCGGGCTAACAGAGCAAGTACTGTAGCACTGTGCAGTATCCAGAGGCAGCACAAGTGCAAAAACTCGGCAAATAAGGACAAAGTTGTGTGTACAGAATTAGGTAAAGGTGGCGCTGATTTCAACAAGTTCCCGACGTCTGTGTTCGCACCTTCATGATACGAGTGTTGTAGAATCGTGCAGTAGTCGGGTCGTGCACGTCACTGTAGTCGATGGCTCTCTGCAGCGTCTCCGCAGCCCGGCTGTAGTCTCCTCTGGCACTGAAAACCCACTGAGGAGACAAACCTCTGGACTGGACACAGAGACGGAGACGGTCTGATCTCTCAGGCAAAAATAAACATTTGTAAGATTTGCTTCTTTTCAGGTCTTGGATCAACGTGAAGGTCTCCCGTGGGAATAATCCATAGTAAAGCAGTTCTAACAGTATCTGTTTGATCCTGATCAGGACCCCATTATCTGTGCGAAGACACCACGACACTCAGGGATCCTGGTGCGTTACCTGTAGCTCAGCAGAGTGTTTGTTGAGCTGAGCGCTGAACTGCAGCACCGTCTGGGCGTAGGAAGTGATGCGCAGCGGCAGGATGTGGTCGTGGGCCAATCGCAGCACCATCTCCCCCACCAGCTCCCCTAAACTCCGCCCCGTGACCCCCAGCCGACCGCCCAGCACTTCCTGCAGGCGGGAGGCGCTGTCCAAGGGCGTGTTGACGAACGGGTACGCTCGCTCCTGAACGCACAGAGACACTGATGACGTCAACCTGTGCACCTGTTTACCAGCTACCCGTCACAAACGACAGACACCGTGCACCCGGTTGCAGTATGGATCTGTATATTTACCTCAGTGAACCTGAGCTCCATGGCTGGAACCCCTGCGAACGCTGTGAAACTGTAGGCTCCACTGTTCAGGTACAGAGGCTTCATACTAAAGGAAACGCAGGATGAGAGTTAGTATCATTTTTATTTAATTTCAGTTTGTGTAGGTTTTGTGGTTTCTTACGTCCTCCAGCTGCCTCCTTCTCTCTCTGCCTGGCTGTAGATAGTCTGACCTGCATGTTTAGGATGCTCCACCTAAAACACAGGAAACCAAATACAGGATTTAGATTAAAAGCACAGATAGAGTTGATACTGATACATCATCAGAGAAAAGATACAGGACAGACTCAATCCATTTGAAGCATTTTAGTTCAGCCAGCTCAAAGACACCAGTGAACTACAGTTGTCCAAGTACTGATCTCTGTGGAACTCCACTGTTTCTGTTTTTGAACTGATTCAGTATTTCTTCTTTGTAGGTTTATGTTCTGTCACTTTAATCATGTGAACACCAGCTCCTTGAATAAAGCAGCACTTCAAATCAGCTGACCGCAGGACAGACATGACAGTATCAATATATACACGTCGTCCCACAGTAACACGTTGACCTGTCTGATGGCAGCATCCAGCAGGTCGACCAGCAGTGGGCTGCTGAAGGCCGTCAGGACATCGTCACCTGGTTAACAAACATACCGTTGTCTGTGTCAGTGTGTGATTGGCTGGCTGAATGAAGAGCGACTCATGTGACTGAGTGATTTTTGTTACCCATGATGGCCTGGTCCAGACTGAAGTAGGCTACAGCCTTCAGGTGCAGCATGGATAGGTAACCCTGGCAAACAGACAGAAAAGTCATCATCTTACAGTGAAAACCACAAGTTAGAGAGCAGAAAATTACCTCAGCAGGTTTTTACATGACCTCCAGCCATTCAGTCGCTCCAACGTTCCCAAAATCTCCAGCATCCCAGCTGACGAACAGCAAACTCCGTCTGGGACTGAAACCTGAAAAACCCACAAAGTCAGTCAGACTAAACTGTAAAATCAGTACATGAGCATTTTTATTAGCTCTGCCTGTTTTAAAGGGAAATCTGCTAGAGCAGGTAGAGGGTGAAATATTCAGCACTTCACCAAAGGTACTTTAGATTCTGTTTAGATACTAAAAATCCAGCAACCAAAGAAGTTACAAACATCATATATCATCTTTAGAAAAACACTTTGCTCTTGGATTTTGCAATATTGCATATTAAAAAGTGTAGGAAGAAAGAAGCAAAGGTAGTGTTTGATATTTGGAGTTGTGCAGAGTTTCAAATTTAAAACATGGACCTGAGGTTCTTATTAAATGGCTGGTCTAACCAGTCAGTACTGCAAAGTCTGCCATTACTTTCTAGCAACAGTAGCAAAACTGTTACTAAGTTGAAATGCTATAAAAACACACAAAGTACCATATGGCAACACCTCAGAAGCTACATGTTTTGCTACCACATGGTACCAGCTGATGTCCTACAGGTTACGCTGCTCAAGTAAGCTACTACTGAGAACAGCCTGCTAATCATGTGACAACAACAGCCCAGAAAAAACCTCTTAAATGTGGAGGACCCACGTAGTTTTCCAGAGTCTTACCGTTCTTCACCATGACAGAGAAAGTTCGAGCCAGCTCCAGAAGAATCGCTGTTCCCACTGCAGACTTCACAGCTCCTGGACCCAACGAGTCTCTCTGAGCTCCCACTATGATGTACTGGTCTGACAGAGAAATAGTACACATTAAACTTTTATTACAGAGATACTGTATGAACACAGCTGGTAAAAGCACCTACCTGGCTCAACGCGACCTTCCACAGAGGAGAAGATGTTGTTGAGCAGGACGGGCGTCATTACATTGTGGACGGACATCCTGACTTTACGTCCGGAGCTAAACTCCGGACCAATCACACAGCGCACGTATGGCAGCCGTCCCTGCCATGACAGAGGACAGGAAGGACCTGACAGCTGGCTGAGACACAGAGAGACATAGCGAGGTCACAGTGACACCTTAGCAGGTGACCTGAGGAGGCGGGGCTCACCTGAGCAGCTTGGCGGCTACTGTGGCACTTATTGGCAGTGCTGGGATGAGTGGCAGGCCGGAGGATTGGATGGGCGGGAATTGAGTATGATTGAAGGAAGGGAAGCCAGGAGTGAAGGGGTCACCTGAGCCCAGGTGGACCTGTGAATGGACGACACAGAGGGAGGTGCTGATTGGTCAGGAGCAGCCACACGTGAACATATGGTTTTATTTCTGATTCAGGGCGTTACATGTTCAGACACAGCCGTGTGTGCGTTCAGTCCGAGGCGACGGGGGTCCTGTGGCAGGTCTGCGGGGTCGGGATAGATCAAAACTCCACCTGCGCCGTTCTTCTCAGCCAACCACACCTTCTCAGCAAAACTGACCCCGCCTCCGACACGCATCACCACCACACAGCCCTTTACAGACACCCCTGAACTCTTTAACCAGTGAAAGTCCTCCGGACGGCCGTAGTTGGCGTAGACCACACCCCCCTGCAGAGAGACAGGTAAAGGTTACTGGAGCCCCAGTTACCGTGGTGACAGAGGCTTCCTGTTTTTTCATCTGTCTCACCGTTGTACTTCCTGTGGCACTGTAGGGACAGTAGTCAGACGGGTTCAGAAGAATCTGTTCAGAGACCACTCCTGCAGAGTCCACAAGCCACAGAGAGCTCCTCTGAGACCTGCACACAAACAAAAACACGATAAATCTGTTGTTCATCTTGGGGTCACATTTGGAAACTTGGGCTTGGGTTTCTGGGCATGTGGTGGCATTTCCACGATGCTTCATTCATCTTCTGCTCAGCGTTGTACCTGTCTGGGAACTGCAGCGTGGCGTACAGAGACTCAGCCCAGGTGTGATCCATCTGCAGCTCTCTGAAGCGTCGGAGGATCTCTGAGGCCAGAGATGTTCCCTCCGAAGAACCTGGAGGATGACTCGCCCTGCTGAATCGACTGACGAGAAAAGGTGGCATGGAGAAAGTAAGTGATTTGTTCTGGAACCAGTGGTCACAAAACATTTCAGCAAAACCACGTGATATACAATTTAAACAGACTAATGCCCAACTGTTTGTGAACAGGACAGAGAGGATTAGTTACTCCTACATTGAGTCCACCTGGATGTTCTTTATAATCCCAGGGAATATTTACGAGCGTGTGAACTGTATCCAGTTATCCTGATTAATGTCCTGATTAAAGGTGATTCAGCTTCGAGACTCATCCAAACTTGATGATATCTGGTAAAGCCACAATTGGCACTTCGTGGAACAGGACCCAGATGTTCTCTCCTACCTGACTGTGTTGTGGATGTCTTCATCCTGCAGCAGCTTCCTCATCATCACCCTCAGCTCCCCCAGGTAAAGGCCTGCTCCTCCCTCTGCAGGTGTTTTGGCCCCGCCACCCCCCCGCGTGTCCTCATCCCCCTGCCCCTCCACCTGGGAGCAGTGGTTCCTCCCACTGAACACAGCGTAGGCCAATAGGAACGCTAAGACCGAGACAGGACACGCCCACTTTAATGTAATGATAAGACTGACTATTAATAATAATGATTGTGTGTTTGTACCAATGATGAAGACGATGACTCCGCACACACTCAGCAGTACACCAGCTCTCTTGTAACCATGGCGATACCTCAGCAGCAAAGCCGTCAGTTCACTGCTTGGCCCCGCCCCCACCTCCTCCTCACTCCCCGATGTCACAAACCTCACCTCCACCTTCGGAGCTTCACCCTCCTCCTCCTCTTCCTCAGGCACTGAGCGGTGGAGAAACACAGAGGAAGACTGGGAGAGACGGGGGAGAGTGTAACCATGGTGACTAATCAGTAGGGGAGGAGCCTATTTCTCTCCCCAACAGTGTCTCACCTGTGACAGCCGACTCCTGATGGCGTCCATGATGATCTACAGACATCAGGTGACAGTCAAACCTGAAGAACTTCTCCTGTTCACAGTAAAGACAAAACCTCTGAAAACAACAAATATTTATCTGGCAATAATGTGAAAGATGAACTAAATGAATCACTCACACATTTAATGCAAAGACTGATTCACTGGCCTCCAGATTCACTCGGCGCAGCTCCTGATTCCTTCAGCAGTCAACAACAGAAGAACTGAATCATCTGACTTTGACGGCGATTGTGTTGAACACGTGGAGCAAACTGTGTTTGGCTCTTCGGAGAGAGGTCAGAGGTCAGTGTGTGTCGTCTGTTTGATCTGCTTAACTTTATTAACAGCTCAGCAAACACACGCACGCACGCACCTCCTCTAACTTGTATTTGTGCAGGACACTCATTACAGCTGCTGAGTGTAATTCTGTTCGATTTGAGGTGGAGTTGTAGTGACTGGTGAATAAAACCTCAAAATGATGTTTAATGGAGGTTCAGCTCTTAATAAAGAGCACGTCCAAAACATTAGTCAGTCCGAGAGTTCAGGGACCGAGGACACGATCAAACAGTGGACTTGTTTCAGGACAAACATCCCGTCAGTGACTCATTTGCTGTTAAGACTGAATGTTTCGGGCGTTTGTGTGACACTGTTAAGAAACTCATGTTAAATCCTGCTGAATGGAATAACTACGCCACCTACTGTCGCAACATTGCACCTGCGTGTAGCAGTAAAAGCAAGGGATTATGGGTAACCCTCAAAAGAGGAAGGGTTTACAAGGGTGGTAACGTAAACTAACATTAACTTACTGGTAAAACCCATAAAAGTCCTACATTAATCCTGCTGTGCTTGTGTTAAGTCACCCACTCGGTTTTCACATGTTTTCTTGTCCAATGAAATATCAGCACTGAAAGTTGAATCTAGCTAAGGGTGACGTGGTGATGTCCTTCCAGCCAGAGTGTGTCCGGCTCTCCCACATTCTACTCATTTATCCCTCAGAATTACAGAATAAACCTGCTGTTACTCTGATCAGCTCTGGGCGTAAACGTAGTGTGGTTATGGTGTTAGCAGATATTTAGGCGCAGTACAAAGTGACCTGTTGTCTCACAGTGAGTCCACCTCCACGGCTCTGCGTGACAAACCACCACAGTACATCTGATTACTGAGAGTCATTAAGATTCAGCGTGAACAAGCAACGTATCACTCGAGCGACCGTTCAGTGCTAGTGCATGTACAGGAACAACAGCTGGAACAGTGAGTACAGAGCAGCAGACACAGTCTAGAAGAAAAGGAAGGTTGGCCTCCACCATCCAAAGATGATCCCTGATCCAAATAAAGGACAGAAGGTGTTGAACAGGCTGCAGCAGCTGTAGATGCCTGATGGTCTGAACTAAACTAATCGTAGGGGGGAGATGTTAAACCCACTTCCACAATCCAAAGAGTCTCTGCTGGTGACAAAACTCTAAGACAGGAAGGTTAAGCACTAACCGCACTGCCACATCTGTACGATAATTCCTATATTTACAGTTTATGCTGCATTAAAAACGTGGAGTCTACAAACTACAGGGGTCTGTGCAAAGGTCAGTCGGGGTCCAGCTCATGTAGGACAGAGCGACATCACCCACAAAGCAATTTCCATTTTTTTTTTAGATGTTTCTATGTAAAACAAATTTCAGCTGGTTATATGATGTGGTAGTTTCGTGCAGTGTTTGACTTTTTTTTACTTTCATTTGAAGGCGAAATGAAGAATCGAATTAAACACTGAAACGTCACCGACAACATGCTGAGTGTTGTTGACTTCACTTCTCCTGGTTTGGGACCATTCTCAGGGTCGGACCTGGTCGGGGCTGCAACACCGGATTTGTAAATGGCTGTTAGTGACTCCACACACACACACAAACACACAAACACACACACACACACACACACACACACACAACACACACACACAACACTAAAGGATCACAGACGTCTTAGTTTCAAGAGGATCAAGGTAACATGTAAAAATATTCTCATATAATTCATATTCATAATAATATCACTTTGCAGATTTTCAACTTCTAAATTATAAACTGTCTGTGGATGCAGCTCAGATATTTCTGCACACTGTGATTATTTCCCAGCAGCAATACGTCGCCTCCCACCAAATTAACTGAAAGTCCACGTGTGAACCAGCAGAGGGCAGTGCCTAAGAATATTTATCACACCATATTCCACGAATGAATGTACAGTAAACATCTGCAGCCCTTTCACAAACAGCCTGAAAACTAAAAAAATATATTTTGTATTGTGTTTCATGAGTCTGTTTGTGTTTGTCTTGTATCTGTGTGTCTTCTGTTGTTGTGTCGTTGGGTTTATGTTTTTAATGTGAGCTGCCAAACGTCTGCACATTAACTTTAACTTTAAGAAAACTCTGGTACAATACATCAAGTATTAATATTTATGTTTCATACTGTACATGGGTCTTTACCTAAAAACACTAACACGCTTTCTGAACTGCAGAACAAACACTAGTGAAGAAAAGGGAAGAAGAAGATGGAAAACAAAGCTGATGTTATCATCTTTAGGTAAATTCTATTTCAATCGTATGAAATTTTTAACAGCATCATTGTCAAACTTCTGCTTTTTATATCTTCTCGGTGCATCTGTTCATGTTTGTCTTGTTTTACCACATCGTGTCCGTCGCTCGGCTGCTGTTCAGGAAATAACAACCTCTCAGTTCCTGCTGCCTGAGCCCAGACAGTCTGTGTCTGTGTTTCTGTAGGAAAGTCTCCAGACCCTCAACAACTTTGAGCTTCACGTCCTTCATGTCCACACAGCTGGAACAACAGGGCTGTTACTGTGGACACTGACCAGATTCTTCAACATCTGGTTGAATAAATTATCATCATCATCATGACACAGTTGTACCACCCAGAGTCAACCGGAATCTGTGAGCATGAACAGAATGAGCAGTAAGACAATGAGTCACCAAGTAAATAATTACATGGTGTTTCACACAGGAAACGGCAGCTGTCACACACACAACAGGTTGTTCTCCATGTTTGAGACTTATAAGAAAATACAGATTTATAAATAAAATTCAGCTGAGACATGTGGAGGTCCGTCCGTCTGTGGAGACACAAACATCAGTTATTTCCTGTCTGAGCCTCGAACTTTTGTCCTTTATCGACACAGACTCAAACGTGTGTGTGACGTTACCTGCTCTCACTGACGAGTATCTCACCTGCAACACACACACACAGAAAATGTAAAGCTCACAGTCGCCCGTCAGTGACCAGGAGGATCTGATCAGGGCCACGGCATCATGTGCAGGTTCCTCAGTCTGGGTGTTTGAGTCACGCAGGTCATGTGACCTGTCTGGACAGACTGCTGCCAGTGTCGGATTTCAGGTATCTTAGATTTATATTTTCTATCTTCACCCTCAACAATAATGATCTGAAACAGAGATCAGTCATCAGTATTTCTAATTTCCAGTTCACCTTGTAGGATATTTGTAAGATCCTAAAGTTTCTTTAGAGAGAGAGAGGGCTGAGTTAGGAAGAGTGGTTTGATTTTAAATCTCATCTTAGTACAAGCTCATGTTCTACTTTAACACATTCTTCGACAGATGGAAAAGTCCAACCAGAACCAGAACCAGGAAAATAATGACTATTGAAAATGGAGGAGAAGGAAAGAGGAGCGGTGGTGGAGGTTGAGGATTCGAGGTTCTAAATAATGTTGTGTTGACCACACAAATAAAAACCAATAAAACAAATCAACTGACGTAAAATGTGTTTAGATAAAAATTATAAACAATAATCCAAAGCTACTTACAGAGTGATTTGGCGCACACACACACACACATACGTTTGTCTTTCTTTACTTGTGAGGACACTCGTTGACATATTTCAATCCCTCGCCCTTTACCCTAACTAACCAAAACCTGATTCTAACCCTGACCCTAAAAGCAGGTACAGTAGTACTGTAACAAAATGTGTCCACAGGAGGCGATAAGGACGTTCCCAGTGACGATATCTGCCACACAGGGGGCAACTTGGGGTTCAGTGTCTTGCCCAAGGACACATTGACATGCAGCAAGGAGGGACCGGGGATCGAGGCACTGACCCTGTGGTCGGTGGACGACTGCCAACTGAGCTACAGCTCTAAGATAATAATATATCTATTATTATATATCGTTACATAGTGTATGAATAGCGCACATAACATATTTGAAGTGAAAGCCAGAATAAGTGAGGTAATGGAAACTTCTCCTTCTTCAGTCTTACCGCCGATAGTGGAAACTTGTCACATAGAGGAGGAAGTCACACATTAAGATCAGATAGGACCAGAATAACCTGAGTTCTGTGTGAAGACGAATGTGAAGCTGTTTTCAGAGAACAACAGTCACCGGACAAACTGTGCTGTCTCTATACTTTTGTCCTCCACAGGACAGGGTCAGAATATTAGCAGCACATCTGAATATAATGACCTTAACTAAACATATGGTTGAATTTATACATTTTTTATATAGATTCTACGTTAAAATCTTCATAAAGGAAAATGTTCTAACCTGATGTTTGTATTCGACTTCTTACAGAAATTGTTTTTTAGGGTGTGTGACAGGAGAGAAATGAACATGAACTAGTCCGTTTTAATCTGATCTTTGGCCTGTAACTCTTTTGAACTTTAACACTATTTACAAAAAAACAACAGTGGTTTTCTTTCCTGGAGTTTTAGCTGTCAGCTATAATCTGAATTTTGAATTGCATCACTTATTACACACACACAAGCTTGTGTTCTGCAGCTGAAACTCTACTTAACATTGAGAGAAGTGTCTATGGGTGAGTAAATAAGTCTGTATCATCCTAAATTATTATTATATAAAGTGAAAATAGTCGTGTGCTGACCCATCACCTCGGCAGCCGTGTTTCAAACGCTTCACATGAACCAATAAACAGCTGCACAGTAATAAAATGACATCACTCACAGTCCTATAACTTGTGTAAGGACAGAAAAGTATTAGCCTATGAAAATAACCTTTCTCACAGTGTTTTTCAGATTTCTGCCAACACAGGGAGGATGGAAACGGGCCTGAAGTTGTTTTTTGAAAATATTGTTTAAACCTGAAGTGTCTCCATATTTTAACAAGAGTGTAAAGCTGATTGACCTTCTGTTGGGATCTTGATTGATGGACGGGGGCAGATGGTCCTTATCAAAGGGAAATACAAACACTATCGATAAAACACATGAAAGGGTCGTGACACTGTGTCAGCCTGTAGTCACCTGGAAGCAGAAAAACATACAACTGATTTATATTATTTTCCAGTGAAATTATTAAACCAACCTGTCTGTTTGTTTCAGTGGTCAGTGTGTTTAAAGGAGATAAAGATTAACACATTCATGAGAAGATATAAAAGCAGAAGTTCTTTTTCTGCTTTACATGAGTTTCACAATGATGCTGGTAAAGCTGCTAAAACATTTCCCATGATTTAAATATAACTCATGCTACAGATCATATCACCCACCCAGCTCAGTGACTGTGTTTCTTCAGTTTACTTCTTTCATCCATCTACCATTAAAACTGATTCAGAACAATAAGGCTTATGGAATCCTAATAACGTGTAGTCAGACAGACTTTACTTCTTTACACATCGTGTTCAAACCTTTAAAATCACAAAAACGTTTGGCTGAGGTTTGGACAATTTTGGCCTGTTTTTTCACTGCAGACTTGCTACTTTTATTCTGCCACCAGGTCGTCACTTAACATGTGCCCCAGGTTAGAAGTTGGGGGAACGTAAGCAGTGACTACAATAGCATGTGAGAATTCACTGGGTAAGAAAAGAACAACAACAACCTTTATTTGTCACTTCGAGCACATTTACATTTGCACAAACATGTTACGGTGAAATTTGACCTCTGCATTGAACTCACCCCTCTGGGGGAAGCCGGCGCTGGGGACACACTGTTCATTTACCATCCTGGTGCTCTGAGGTCTGAGGCTAACAGCTAACAGTACAACGCCCACGCTACAGTGACCAGAGTTCCACCATCTGTTGTTAACAGTGAGCCCCCCACCTTTGTATTTTATTTTTGTTCCATTCTTAGGCACAATTTATAAAAAATAATACTAAAAATACATTTAATATAATGCACTTTTCATTTACAAACAAATCTCAAACTGCTACAAAAAGAGGAGCATAAGACATTAGCACAAGGATCAGTTCCTTAAAATCTTTCTTGAAGACGTCGGTCTTCAGGTCCTTTTTAAAAGTCTGTGGGGCCTTCAGATGTTCAGGGAATTCCACAGGAGGGGGACTAAAAACTTTTAGTCTGGCTTCTTAAGGGACACCTTTCATCATCTTAGACTTAGATTAGATTTCTTTGGCACATGTCCATGTTGAGTGAGACAAGCTACATAATCTGTCTATGATCAAAGAATCATTTACGGATGAACTTTTACCAGTACAAACAATATTCTTCACTTTCTCCTTCAGGGTTCTCCTCTTACTGACACGTCCTGAAAGCCACTTCTCCATCTCTGTTTTTATCTCAGCCATAGGAGACTCCCCTGATGTACATTTTTATTCTTTCTGCTCTGAAATATTGTTGTGATTGAGCCCAGTCTTTGAACGTCTGTGTCCATTTCAGGCCTTCAGCCAAATATTTGTTTCCTTAAGCTCTGAGAGACTGAACATGGTTTTACTACATTCA
The DNA here is from genome assembly GCA_033026295.1 of Channa striata. Classification (NCBI taxonomy): domain Eukaryota; kingdom Metazoa; phylum Chordata; class Actinopteri; order Anabantiformes; family Channidae; genus Channa; species Channa striata. The sequence goes on from CM065168.1 coordinate 49,287,833, forward strand.
GATTCTCATCACATTTACTGATCCTTTCAGTTCAGCATCAATAATGACGATCTGGTCAAAGGACGTCTCTAAGTGAATTTACTTCAATATTTTTTCTTCACTAAAAACAATTAGTGTTGTAATGTTTTTTATTTTTTAAGTCCAGATTCTGAGTTTCCATCTCCATCATTTCCTGTCGTCTCTCCACACAGATTCATTAGTATAACAGAGACATTATTATGCAGCTCTGAGGTCACGCTTAGTGGTAACAGCAGTGATGTCATCGTACTCTTCATCATCCTGTGTCACCTTCATGGAGACAACTAGTTTGTGTCCTGTTGGTGGAAAAATGTTGTGGTTATTTACCAGATTCTTATGAGCTCTAACAACAATAAGATATGTGCAAATGAGATGTTGAGTGTGTGTGTGGTAGGTAGGTGAGGGTGAAAAGGGCCTGGTGTTTTTTATCTACCTGTCTTCATGCCGCAGCAGACTGACACCATCAGAATGGTGCAGATGCAGTAAGGACTGAAAACCAAGACACGGATGAAGAATCTGATCACAAGTGAAAAACGAGTAGAGGAGGAAGCTGTAGTATCAGTGATGTTACAGGTTGTATCAGTGTAGAGAGCAGTGGTGGGTGGACCAGAAGTCGTAGATGATGTGGTGTGAGGAGGATCAGAGGTTGTAGGAGGATCTGTAGAGAGATGATGAAAATCTGGTTCAGTGATCAGTTTATTATCAGCTCAGCAGGTTATTTCATATATCTTTAAACAGGAAGTGATGTCAGTGTCCTGACCTGTGACCCTCAGCCTGCTCTCAGGAGATTTTCCAAAGACTTGAGTAGAACATGAGTAGAAACCTTCATCAGACTGTTGGACTTTGTGGATGGTGAACGTGACCTTAGGCTCAAGTTTGGTTCCATGGGTCAAGGGTCCAAGTTTGGTTCCATTAAAGTAGAAATAAGCTTCCACATAGTTCCCCTTTGTCTTTTCACATTGAAGAGTGACATCACTTCCTGTCATCACAGGATTCTCAGAGAACTTCAGGGTCAGAGGATGATCTGAACAGCAGAGACACACACAGAGACAGGGTCCAGTGTTAGTCCAGGCTCTCACAGAGTGAAATCAGTCCTTACTGGCTCTGTGACATGTTCCCGTTAGGACCAGGTGGAAAGTCCTTGTAGAACCTGTCACATGACCGACTCTCTACATCCTTGGTCTGAACTTACTGGCTGCATCCACGTCACAGCTGAGCTGAGGCCAAATCCTCCAGATCTAACAAACCAGATCAGGTTCTTCATTTAGATCTGTTCTACTTTCATATGTGGTTCTGACCCTGCTTTATATCACATCTATGGCTCTGTGAATTTTAGATTGTCTGCAAAGATCACATGTCCTCATCACTCAGTGTCGGCTCCTCACAGATGGCAGAAATAAATCAACAGCTTCGGCCTTCTGATGCCATCTTATCATCGTCATCATTGTTATGGTTACCTGTTGACCTCAGGGACAAAAGGAAGTTAAGATAATTCATGGAAATTAACTAATAAAATGAAAAAGGTGAATGTTGAAACACTGACACACTGTGTGTTTCTGTCAGTCCCTACATGTGCTTTCACAGGTTTCATCTATGTTTATCTTTTGATGGTTACACCCATTCCATTTTTTTTTGTTATTTCTTGCATTGACAGTTTCACAGAGCTAATGTCTGTGTGTTACCGTTGTTTTCACCTGCAGAAACAGTCAGTCCAGACAGCAGCAGCAGCACAGACACACCTGGGACAGGAGGACACAGGTCACTGTCTATTTATCTACAATCACTGGTCACTTCTTAAAGTACATCTGTACAATCTAATGCAGGGGCAGTGGTTTTAATGTTTTGTCCACCCTATTTGAAATGGAAGAGGTGGCCAAAACATTAGAACCATTTGTAAATGCTGTAAAATGTGTTTACAGTACAACAAAACAATGACTTACTACACAAATTATAGATGCTACTTTAAAAGTCGTCACCCGTCGCCGTTACCCTTACTAAACATATGCATCTCAGTGTTTGATTTTGATGTGGCATTTTTCAAATGTTTGCTTTGCTAACTGACCAGCTATGTGGAGCTTGCATCAAGAAACTATTCACATAAACAGGTTCTCATAGGGTTGTTTTGCTGTCTACTTAGCTTGAATTACTGCCAAAGGACCAAAAGTTTTAAAGACTGAAACCAGTCTCTTGCAGCTAATAGTCATGGCAAAACTGTGCAATAAGCCCCCAGCACAGACAATCACTCTAAAGGTCTTTGGCTTTGATATGCACCTTGTTATGCCTAATATTCTTTTGTTAAATCTTGCAAAATATATGTGACAAAAGGTTAGAACCTTGATCATTTGAAGCTTTTTGATATTCAAAATAAGAAGATAACTACTGACTGAATATGTACATATTCAGATTATCCTTAATTTTTAAATGCCTTTTTGCAGTTAATAATGCTGTTTTTTTCTTTTTCCTTTTATCTGGTTCAAGTTAAACTGAAAATGTACATTGTTCTGTGTAGATTCTTTGTTCTTTTTCTATGGCTGCTAAACACAAGAATTTCCCCACTCTGGGATCAATTAAGTTCTATCTTATCTTATCTTATCTTATCTTATCTGTGACCGAGTGCAGTGTATATGTGGCGGGATAATGTCTTATTTGAGACATCACAATCACAATGTCTCACACGACTAGATTTACCTGGAAGCAACTCGTCAAAGAGGCCAAAAATCAGACTTTGTGCGCTGAGAAAGCCTTTCAGGACTCACAATAGAAGTATAGCTAACAGAGCAGACAAGGCAAACAAGATGGACTTATCAAAGAGGTCACAGGGAGGACAAGAAGCCACAGGGTCTAGCACACATTTAGAGGACTGCTCAAGATCAGCTAAGGCACTGTGTGGATGTAAGGCCCAAAAGAATGTAGGAGAGAGTGGGTTTTGGGGTCCTAAGATCTAATTCTATGAAATGTTTTCTTTAATTTTTTTCCAAACTCAAAGAACAAAAAGCTTCAAAGGGAAAGACAAGAATTAAGAATTAATTACAATTATACAGAATTAAGGAAATGATTAAAAAGATTTGAAATGTAATGTTTAACCAGACTTTGACCTAATGCTAAACTGAAGTAACGAGGAGGCTGTGCAGACACAGACAGCTGGAGAGAAAGGGAACTACCCGGACTAAAATGGAATGATGGAATCCTGGTATTTAACAAATGTGTGCCATATGAGCTGTGGTCATGGTGAGACATGAGCTAATGTTGAGGCTGATCAGTGTACATCCACACGGCCTTTGACACAAGCAATGGGCAAAACTATCACACCTTCCACCTGGCCTGTATCCATCTCCAGTCTCGACTGGTTGATCTTCATCAACCGGTTCTTGGCGTTTTGCTACTCACCTGTTCTGCTTTTTCCTTCCAGGAATTTTCTCTTCCGCTTTTCGCTCCTCAGCATTATTGATTTCACCTGGATGCTCCAGTTCTATCACCAGTTTATCACCATCACTCCGTGTATTTCTGTTCCCTTTCAGCTGGTCTCCACAGCGAATCACCTGCCTCCATCTAACTCAAGCCTCTGCTTCCTCTTCTCCCCTTCTTCCTTCTTCTCTCGTCATGTCTTATAGTTCTCCTGCCTTGCAGCTCCAACCTCAGCATCCTTCTACCGATATATTCAGAGTCTAACCCCCCATCTCTGACTTTATCTCCAAAACATCTTAACACGATCTGTCCCCCTGATGTCCTCATTCCTGATCCTGTCCATCCTCGTCACTCCTAGAGAAGAACCTCGACATCTTAAGCTCCTCTACCTCCACCTCTGCCTCCTGTCTTTTCTTCAATGCCACTTTACTCTCACCTCTTCACCTATTTTCCACAATCTCTGTGCCTCCGAACCATAGACTCTAAGTACTTAAAGTTCTGCACCTTCTTTGCCTCTGATCCCTGTGACCTCACCCTCATTCACACAAATATATTCTGTCTCGCTGTCCTCAGCTTTCCAGAACAAACCTCCACCTCTGTAGATTTTCCTCCACCTGCTCCTTGCTCTCACTACAGATCACAATGTCATCTGCAAACATCATAGTCCATGGAGATGATAGTTCTGTCCCCTCTATTATGAAAAATCTGAATTAACCTCAGTCTCAGCCTACTCATCGGTATCATGATTTGTTATTGGATTGAAATGAATTTATGGAAAATTACTCGAACAAATTATTTGTTTGCATTAGATTGAGTTGCTGGAACATTATAATTTCGACTTGTCGATCTGTTCTGCTTTTTTGAGAATTACTCTTGGAATTGTCTGGCAACAGGACCTGCATTATTGAACTGTGGACTGGATGTTGTTACTCTGCTCTTCATTTTTCCTGCAAAAGACTGAATACCTTAACACCTGGAACCATCTTCAGAGATGCCAAGTCAACCACCCGCCATCTTACCTGCATTACCTGATTCTACGGATTACCCAGTTTCTATCCCATTCTACTATTACTCCGTGCAAGCACAACACCTCTGGACCACTTACGGATGTTGTATGTACTTTGCACATTTAAAATGATAAGAAATAGGAGAAAATCACAAATGATCTTAAATATCTCATTCGAATGTCATCTGTTGTCAAATAAACCTGGTGCCTGTAACACTTAGGAGGGATTCCATGAATGTTCTACCTGTAATCCTCGAAGGTGTGTTTTTACTCACCAAAGTGCAGAGAGTCAGGTTGAGTCTTCATGTTGTCTAGATGTTGATTGAAAATCTGAGGGGTAGAGAGATGGTTTCAGATTAAGTAATTCTGTATCCACAACCTCAATACTGTTTCTAGTGTTAACATTCAAGTTTACCAAATTAAGTTTTTCTAAACAAAGTTTTGAATTACTATTTGTAATGCTTTCACAAGTCCCATTTACTTTCCCTGTCCCTCCTGTGGTCTAATTAGACCATCAAATCTTCCTCATCCTCCTGCCATCAGAGTCCTTTTAATATTGCTTGACAAACTCCAGACAGGCAGTTGCTTCTACCATAAAGGTGTGATTGATGTTGTGTTTTTGAGGATCAGGTGACTCAAGCAAATCAATAGGGATAAAATGTCAACACACAATCAATAATATGAATACAATTTATTATATCCAACAGAAGACATTTAAATGGAAAGAGGCTAAAGCAATCACGTGGTAATTGCACTAAAGGGAGATGTAACGTAAAGTCGGTGCCGTTTATCAGTGGAGAAAAAAGTTCTTACCATGGCATATGGAGCCACCTGCTGCTGTTGAACACCAACTCTGAAATCTGTTAAAAAATATAGCTACACACGCTCCCCTTTATACCAACTATGACATCAGCATGGCGACATGGAGCTCGGCCAATGACGTGCTGAGCATGTGAACAGGGAAGGGTTTAATTTGAAGTCTTCTCTCCGTTGTTCAGACATTCAGTCATCATCCAGACAACATGAAGACTCCACCTGTGTCTCTGATCCTCGGTGAGTCCAACACACAATTCAATTTCAATTCAATTTTATTTATATAGCGCCAATTTACAACAACATCATCTCAAGGCACTTTAAATAATAAAGTCCAGACTATGCAAACATGTAGAGAAAACCCAACAAACCCCCCTTGAGCAGCTATAGGCAACAGTGGAGAGGAAAAACTCCCTTTAACGGAAGAAACCTCCAGCAGAACCAGGCTCAGGGTGGGCGGCCATCTGCCTTGACCGGCTGGGTTGAGAGGAAAACACTGGGCAGGTTAGTGGGACCAGTAGCTGCGCACTGGAAGACACACATTGCCAAATTCGGGGACACCTGAAGACAGAGACAGAGAGAGGGAGACAGTGAGGGAGAAAGACGACTACAGGACAAAGAAGACACAGAGTTAATGTCATACAGTGGTGACATTATAGATGTGGGGTGAGAGGAAAGTTGCTCAGTGCAGAGTCCCCCAGCAGTCTAAGCCTATAGCAGCATGACTATAACCAACTATAAGCTTTATCAAAAAGGAAGGTTTTGAGCCTAGTCTTAAAAATAGAGAGTGTGTCTGCTTCCCGAATCTGGACTGGGAGCTGGTTCCACAGGAGAGGAGCTTGATAGCTACAGGCTCTGCCTCCCATTCTGTTTTTGGAAATTCTGGGAACCACAAGTAGGCCTGCATTTTGGGACCGAAGTGGTCTAGTAGGATGATATGGTACTAGGAGATCTTTTAGATATGATGGGGCTTGACTGTTTAAAGCTTTATATGTAAGAAGAAGGGCTTTAAATTCTATTCTGCATTTAATTGGAAGCCAATGGAGAGAAGCTAACGAAGGTGAAATATGATCTCTCTTACCAATCCCAGTCAGTAATCTTGCTGCAGCATTTTGGATTAATTGAAGCTTTTTAGAGAGTTACTGGGGCAGCCTGAAAGTAGAGAATTACAATAGTCCAATCTAGAAGTAACCTATGCATGAACCAGTTTTTCAGCATCGCTTTGAGACAGGATGCTCCTAATTTTGGCAATGTTCCGCAGGTGGAAGAAGTCTGTTCTTTTTAGATTCATTACAGACAAAACACAGAGAGAAGCAGAGAGTTAAACTGAGGCTGAGCAAGTTAATATTCAAATAATCTGCTGTGCTGACTAGTTCATTTCTATCATCATGTAATCGACCAGGTCGGCTGCTCATAATGTTTTTATAGGATCCTCATGAGCCAAAAGTGAGAATCTTGATTTAAATCTACTCTCTCGATCATCTTACACTCATGCAGTGAAATACTGTAGAGCAGAGGTCGACAGTAGTGAAGCTTAACAGCTGATGTTCTTTGTTCTTGGTCAATAAGCTTAAACGGACAAAAGCCGACTCTTGCCTTACAACAAAAAACTATAAAGGTTTTCAGGCCAGTCCCTGTCGAGGTGTTAGGACATGTGAAATTTGACATTACAACATAGAAACAAAAAAGGGTAAAAGCACAGAGAGCAGAAAAATGTCCTACAGATGCCATGGAAGGATTTGATCTTTCCCTAGAATTCTTCTGGGGTCACAGAAAACCTGTTTAATGGCCTTACAGCTTACTGTAAGACCGCGGCACAGTGAGTCTGCCAAACTTTCTCACACACACGTTATGATTAACATTAGAACATGTTTTTAGTGACTTCTGTCCACAGCACACACATTCACGATTCAAAGAACTTTATTGATCCTGTAGGGAAATTGCGTTGCCTTGTTACAGCTGCTCTCCACAGGAACTGTAAAAAAGAAAGGAAAAGCGCCTCAACCAAACTCAGAAAGCCCACGCAACTAGAGCTCGACCAGGAAGGGTGGTCAGAAAGTGTACTTCACTTTCCTTTCACGTGATTCACTTAAATGTTTTATTTTTCAAATTAAGTTATTAACCCTCATATTTAAAGTCATTATTTGTATTTGAATTATTTGACCTAGAAGCACCTAGAAGGTCCCTGGCAGGCTGGGGACTTTCTGTGTGGAGTTCGTATGTTTCGTCCAAAGATACCCGTCACCTTTTGACTCTGCAGGAACGACTTCATGTGCACAAAAAAAAGAAAGTTAAGTTAAATTACATTAAAACAGGCTACAAAAACAGACAAAGTCGCTCAGCTTTTACAAAGACAGTGTCAATTTTCTAACATAAAGCCTGCGCACAAAGGCAAGTGATCCTTCTTGTCTTACAACCAGAATAAAAGAACTGTTACGTTTCTGTGATACTCTAATCAGTTTAAAGGGGAGCTGCTGTTAATATGTGAGAGACTCATGGAACTTCCAGGAGTGCTACACTGTCTGCTGCAGTGTGGCAGTGGGTTTGGGGAGGTGGGATCACAGTTCCAACAAGAGATTTTGGATTCTCTTGTTCCACTTCCCTATAGCAGTGTCTGTCTAATCAAGACCATTTTAATTTTGTGCACCCAGTTTTGGAGATCTCCACCTCAGTACAATGGAAGTGAATGAAATTTCTTTCATGCTTCTCACTGATTCATTGTGGTTTGACCTTTGACAAGATGGCGCCGGTGTTTGTGGCTGCTCGTCTCCTGCTCGTTCTACCCTTGGTGTTTACCTATTTTCTGGCTTTTGGAACTCTACAGGCCAAGTCTCTGCTGGTTTATGATCGTCAGTTCCTTCTGGATCTTCGAAACAATGTTAAGGATCTATATGTATTTGATCCTTGTGGACATAAAACTCTGCAGCCGCTCCTGTTGGGAATTCCGACTCCTTCCGATTCCTGTTACAGGCCTCGGCTCTTCTCCCTCGGCGAAAACGTCGTCGCGGTAAACGCAGCGGTCAGCTGGTGAAGCTGAAGACCCGCCTGGCTCGATCCCCTCGTTTCTCTCGAACGGGACACGGTTTACACCTTCCCTTCGTTGTGCCCTGGCGTTTCCTGGACCCCATCGGAGCCTGCCTGACACCTGTTGCGGGCGGTGATGAGATTGTCCAGCGTTCCCGCCCCTGCTCTCCTCGGCCACGCCAGCGCGGAGTAAACCCCCGTAACCTTAGGGCGCTTCCTCGGCTTTCCTGCGCCAAACCGCAGGCCCCAGTCCGAATCGGCCTGGTGAACGCCAGATCGCTGACCAACAAAACGTTCATCCTGAAGGATTTCTTCTGCTCCCAGGGTTTGGACTTCCTCTGTGTGACAGAGACTTGGGTCGGTGCTGGTGAATGCAGCGCTTTTGTCGAACTTTTACCGGCTGGATGTTCCTACTTTGACACCCCTCGGACGTCGGGCCGTGGAGGAGGAACAGCGGCAGTTTTTAAAAACGACTTTAAATGTAAACAGCGCGTTTTGTCTGCTTCACCTTCCAGCTTCGAGGCGACTCTATTTGAAGTGGGTCGTTCTGACCCGGTACTGTGCGCTGTCATATACCGACCTCCCAAATATAACAAGGACTTTTTAAATGATTTTTCTGAGTTTTTGGCTGAAATGATGCCTAACTATGACCGTCTCCTCATTGTTGGTGACTTTAATATTCATGTGTGTTGCATTGAGAAACCGCTGGTGAGAGACTTCTTAGCCATTATTGACTCTTTTAATTTGGTGCAATGTGTGGCTGGTCCCACACACCAACAGGGACATACATTAGATCTTGTTCACTCTCATGGCTTGTCTGTGTCAAACTTAAAGACCTGCATTAATGTGTTCTCAGATCACCTGCCTATTTTATTTGATGCTGACTTTTACTGTGCAGCAGTTAAATCATCTGCTCCTGCTCGTCTGTGTCGGATTTTTAACTCTTCTACCGCTGGTCAGTTTTCTGCTGCCTTTAACCAGCTATGTCCTCCCTCTGACACGACTGTTGGTGACACGGAGGAACTTAGCTCCTGGTTTCACTCCTCTTGTTGTTCCCTACTGGACACTGTGGCCCCATTAAGAACTGTGTTTCCTAAAGCTAAACCTGAGCCTTGGCTCAGCAGCAGGACTCGTGAAGCTCGGCAAAAGTGTCGAAAAGCTGAGCGCAGGTGGAAGAAGGATGGGCTGCAGGTCTCCTTTCTAATCCTAAAGGGCTGCTGGCATCAGTATCAAAACACTGTTAAAGACGCTAAAAAGAATACCTCTCAAACATTATTGTGTCAAATAGCCAGAATCCACGTGTGTTATTTAAGACAATTGATCTTGTTTTTAACCCCTCAACAAGATTATGCAGCCTGGAATCTTCTATTGAAATGTGCAATAATTTCCTGCACTTTTTTACCGAGAAGGTTGTCACCACAAGGGCCTCCATCTCAGCTCCTATCTCTGACCCATCTGATTGTGCTCCTTGTTTGGCAGTGTTTGATACGTTTGAGCCCGTAACACTCTCATTTTTGGAGGAAGTGATTAGCCACATCAAGCCCTCAGGCTCCCCTCGAGATGCTTTGCCTCCTCATTTTCTTAAAGAGGTTTTCCCCAGTTTAGGGCATTTGGTCTTGCTTATTATAAACGGAAGCCTGACTTCAGGTGTTGTACCGGCAAATTTCAAACATGCAGTAATACAACCCCTGCTTAAGAAACCAGGTCTCGACCACACTGAGTTGGCTAATTTCAGGCCTATCTCCAAGCTGCCCTTCATCTCTAAAATCCTAGACAAAATTGTTTATATGCAGCTGAAATCTTTTTAGCTGAACAAAATCTTTTAGAAGTTTTTCAGTCCGGTTTTAAAGCCTTGCATAGCACAGAGTCAGCATTGTTAAGGGTCTTTAATGACATTCTCCTAGCAACTGATGCTGGTGATTGTATGATCCTTGTTCTGCTAGATCTGACTGCTGCTTTTGATACTGTGGACCATAACATCTTATTAACACGGCTGCACCAGCTGGTGGGCATTCATGGTACCGCTTTGAAGTGGTTTAGGTCCTATTTAGCGGACAGAACCATGAGTGTAAACCTTGCTGGTTATGAATCATCTTCAGCTCCCTGTTATATTGAGTTCCTCAAGGGTCAATTTTAGGGCCTCTCCTTTTTCCCTGTATATACTTCCTCTAGGTTCCATCCTGAGGAAACATGGGATCTCTTTCCATTGTTATGCTGATGATACTCAAATTTATATGCCACTGAAGAAAAGTGATGACTTCAGTCTAAAATCACTTCTGTCATGCCTTAATGACATTGAGAAATGGATGGCAATAAGTTTTTTAAAGTTTAACAATAAAAAAACAGAGGTGATGGTGTTCGGTCCAAATGGCTCTGGTAAACCCTCCCTACTTGACCTTGGCCCTTTGGCACAGTTTGATAAGCAGATTGCTTCAAATCTAGGTTTTAAGATGGACAGTGATCTTAAATTGCATCACCAAATCAGTGCTGTTGTTAAGTCTGGTTTTTTCTACCTTAGGCAGCTGGCTAAGGTGAAGCCTTTCATTACACGGCAGCACTTTGAAACAGTAATCCATATGTTTATTACATCTCGGCTGGATTACTGTAATGCACTGTATTTTGGAGTAAATCAATCCTCCCTTGCACGTCTCCAACTGGTCCAAAATGCTGCTGCTCGTCTCAGGGTTGGGGCACGTAAGAGGGAGCACATAACTCCCATCCTGGCGACTCTCCACTGGTTGCCTGTGCATTTTAGAGTTCATTTTAAAATTCTTTTATTTGTTTTTAAATCTTTACACGGTCTTGCCCCCACTTATCTTACCGAGCTACTTATCCCCTATGCTCCTTCCCGGTCTCTCAGGTCAGCTGACCAGCTTCTCCTGACAGTATCAAAGTCACGGCGCAAGCCTAGAGGGGATAGAGCTTTCGCCGTAGCAGCACCCAAACTGTGGAATGCCCTACCACTGCACATTAGGCAGGCACCTTCATTGTCCATTTTTATTGTCCACTTATTTGAAGACCCATTTTTATTCTCTGGCTTTTAATTCAGCATGAGGACTCTGTGTTTGTTCCTTTGTTTTATTCTCTTGTTTTATTGTCATTTTATTTACTAGTCACTGTTTTACGTATTGTCTTGTTTTCTGTAGCTGTGTACAGCACTTTGGTCAGCCAAAACTGTTTTAAAGGGCTTTATAAATAAAGTTGAGTTGAGTTGAGTTGATTTGAATCTGTCCCCAGAAAAATCTTCTTGAGAACCTTTGTCCCTGTTGCACTGAATAGTGTCTCTACTTCTTTGTGTTCTTCTCCCTGCTTGTTTTTCATTCATCTAAGCACATTCCACCGCTAACTGTCCACGTCAGGTACGTTCAGTTGATCAGAACCTGAAAGATACCAAATTACTAACTGCAACATCATCTAAGACGGCATCTTCCAGATTCTTATTGACTGTATGCACCTGACAGAGGCAATCAGCAGTGGTTAGAATGACGAGAGGTGGAAAGCAAGTACAGCTGCAACACTTGAGGACCTGGAACATGTCTCCCACTGCTCTAGCATATCCAGATTAACGGGGACAGTGCTAAATACTGCTGTGGTTAAATGCTTTTGGCATCAGTTCAACTTCAATGCTTTGGAGTCAGTAATCCGAGGAATACTTTGGTAATTAAACAACAAATAATCTCATTTTTTTATTTTGATGCAACAGATCACAAAATTCACACATCCCTTTGGATCATGATTGTTAGGTCACAGATTGGATCACCCGGTCACCATCACTGTAACTGGTACAGAAACTAACTGCTGCAGCACGACACGTGCATGTGACCCTGGTATGTGGTGTAACTCTGTCTCTTTATGTCTCTGTTTGTGGTGTTCAGATAAAGATCTGATCCTTGAGATCCCTGCACTTCCTGTAGTGACAGGAAGTGGCATCACTCTGCTTTGTAGAAAGAGAAATAGAGGCACAGTGAAAGCTTATTTCTTTATTAATGGAAAAACCTCTCTACTCATGTTCTACTAATGCCCAGGGAAAATCTCCTGAGAGCAGGCTGAGGGTCAGAGTTCAGATCCACCTCACTCCACCACATCATCTACAACCTCTGATCCTCCTCACACCACTGCTCTCTAGAGCTCTGGAGATAGGAAATCAAAAAATCCCACATAAGCAGGAAATCTACATGTTCTTGTAGTGAAACAAATATGGCAGTGATTGTGAGTTTTGACTTTTTGATGGAGCACAATGTGTGTGTAATTTTTGTGACATAATCGGCCGCGGATACTGGTTGTAAAAATATTAAATATGTTTAAACTAATTGTTGTGAGAAAGACTATCTGTAACCTGATCTTAAGGCTAAAGACTACAATCTTTAAACAGCACACATTCACCGATTGTAAAATAATCAGATTAAAATCTGATTATTTTAGATAATACATGTTATTGTGTTTTTTTCCTCTCACGAAGGAAAGATTCTTCTCCTCCAGTTGATGTGACCTATGCTGATGTAATATCACTTTGCAGATTTTCAACTTCTAAATTATAAACTGTCTGTGGATGCAGCTCAGATATTTCTGCACACTGTGATTATTTCCCAGCAGCAATACGTCGCCTCCCACCAAATTAACTGAAAGTCCACGTGTGAACCAGCAGAGGGCAGTGCCTAAGAATATTTATCACACCATATTCCACGAATGAATGTACAGTAAACATCTGCAGCCCTTTCACAAACAGCCTGAAAACTAAAAAAATATATTTTGTATTGTGTTTCATGAGTCTGTTTGTGTTTGTCTTGTATCTGTGTGTCTTCTGTTGTTGTGTCGTTGGGTTTATGTTTTTAATGTGAGCTGCCAAACGTCTGCACATTAACTTTAACTTTAAGAAAACTCTGGTACAATACATCAAGTATTAATATTTATGTTTCATACTGTACATGGGTCTTTACCTAAAAACACTAACACGCTTTCTGAACTGCAGAACAAACACTAGTGAAGAAAAGGGAAGAAGAAGATGGAAAACAAAGCTGATGTTATCATCTTTAGGTAAATTCTATTTCAATCGTATGAAATTTTTAACAGCATCATTGTCAAACTTCTGCTTTTTATATCTTCTCGGTGCATCTGTTCATGTTTGTCTTGTTTTACCACATCGTGTCCGTCGCTCGGCTGCTGTTCAGGAAATAACAACCTCTCAGTTCCTGCTGCCTGAGCCCAGACAGTCTGTGTCTGTGTTTCTGTAGGAAAGTCTCCAGACCCTCAACAACTTTGAGCTTCACGTCCTTCATGTCCACACAGCTGGAACAACAGGGCTGTTACTGTGGACACTGACCAGATTCTTCAACATCTGGTTGAATAAATTATCATCATCATCATGACACAGTTGTACCACCCAGAGTCAACCGGAATCTGTGAGCATGAACAGAATGAGCAGTAAGACAATGAGTCACCAACACTTTATCAGAGTCAGTTTGGGGAGTGGCAGTAAATAAGTACATGGTGTTTCACACAGGAAACGGCAGCTGTCACACACACAACAGGTTGTTCTCCATGTTTGAGACTTAAAAGAAAATACAGATTTATAAATAAAATTCAGCTGAGACATGTGGAGGTCCGTCCGTCTGTGGAGATACAAACATCAGTTATTTCCTGTCTGAGCTGCGAACGTTTGTCCTTTAACGACACAGACTCAAACGTGTGTGTGACGTTACCTGCTCTCACTGACGAGTATCTCACCTGCAACACACACACACAGAAAATGTAAAGCTCACAGTCGCCCGTCAGTGACCAGGAGGATCTGATCAGGGCCACGGCATCATGTGCAGGTTCCTCAGTCTGGGTGTTTGGGTTTGGTTTGATTTTAAATTGTTTTTTTCTTCCACAGATGGAAAAGTCCAACCAGAACCAGAACCAGGAAAATAATGACTATTGAAAATGGAGGAGAAGGAAAGAGGAGCGGTGGTGGAGGTTGAGGATTCGAGGTTCTAAATAATGTTGTGTTGACCACACAAATAAAAACCAATAAAACAAATCAACTGACGTAAAATGTGTTTAGATAAAAATTATAAACAATAATCCAAAGCTACTTACAGAGTGATTTGGCACACACACACACACACACACACACACATACGTTTGTCTTTCTTTACTTGTGAGGACACTCGTTGACATATTTCAATCCCTCGCCCTTTACCCTAACTAACCAAAACCTGATTCTAACCCTGACCCTAAAAGCAGGTACAGTAGTACTGTAACAAAATGTGTCCACAGGAGGCGATAAGGACGTTCCCAGTGACGATATCTGCCACACAGGGGGCAACTTGGGGTTCAGTGTCTTGCCCAAGGACACATTGACATGCAGCAAGGAGGGACCGGGGATCGAGGCACTGACCCTGTGGTCGGTGGACGACTGCCAACTGAGCTACAGCTCTAAGATAATAATATATCTATTATTATATATCGTTACATAGTGTATGAATAGCGCACATAACATATTTGAAGTGAAAGCCAGAATAAGTGAGGTAATGGAAACTTCTCCTTCTTCAGTCTTACCGCGATAGTGGAAACTTGTCACATAGAGGAGGAAGTCACACATTAAGATCAGATAGGACCAGAATAACCTGAGTTCTGTGTGAAGACGAATGTGAAGCTGTTTTCAGAGAACAACAGTCACCGGACAAACTGTGCTGTCTCTATACTTTTGTCCTCCACAGGACAGGGTCAGAATATTAGCAGCACATCTGAATATAATGACCTTAACTAAACATATGGTTGAATTTATACATTTTTATATAGATTCTACGTTAAAATCTTCATAAAGGAAAATGTTCTAACCTGATGTTTGTATTCGACTTCTTACAGAAATTGTTTTTTAGGGTGTGTGACAGGAGAGAAATGAACATGAACTAGTCCGTTTTAATCTGATCTTTGGCCTGTAACTCTTTTGAACTTTAACACTATTTACAAAAAAACAACAGTGGTTTTCTTTCCTGGAGTTTTAGCTGTCAGCTATAATCTGAATTTTGAATTGCATCACTTATTACACACACACAAGCTTGTGTTCTGCAGCTGAAACTCTACTTAACATTGAGAGAAGTGTCTATGGGTGAGTAAATAAGTCTGTATCATCCTAAATTATTATTATATAAAGTGAAAATAGTCGTGTGCTGACCCATCACCTCGGCAGCCGTGTTTCAAACGCTTCACATGAACCAATAAACAGCTGCACAGTAATAAAATGACATCACTCACAGTCCTATAACTTGTGTAAGGACAGAAAAGTATTAGCCTATGAAAATAACCTTTCTCACAGTGTTTTCAGATTTCTGCCAACACAGGGAGGATGGAAACGGGCCTGAAGTTGTTTTTTGAAAATATTGTTTAAACCTGAAGTGTCTCCATATTTTAACAAGAGTGTAAAGCTGATTGACCTTCTGTTGGGATCTTGATTGATGGACGGGGGCAGATGGTCCTTATCAAAGGGAAATACAAACACTATCGATAAAACACATGAAAGGGTCGTGACACTGTGTCAGCCTGTAGTCACCTGGAAGCAGAAAAACATACAACTGATTTATATTATTTTCCAGTGAAATTATTAAACCAACCTGTCTGTTTGTTTCAGTGGTCAGTGTGTTTAAAGGAGATAAAGATTAACACATTCATGAGAAGATATAAAAAGCAGAAGTTCTTTTTCTGCTTTACATGAGTTTCACAATGATGCTGGTAAAGCTGCTAAAACATTTCCCATGATTTAAATATAACTCATGCTACAGATCATATCACCCACCCAGCTCAGTGACTGTGTTTCTTCAGTTTACTTCTTTCATCCATCTACCATTAAAACTGATTCAGAACAATAAGGCTTATGGAATCCTAATAACGTGTAGTCAGACAGACTTTACTTCTTTACACATCGTGTTCAAACCTTTAAAATCACAAAAACGTTTGGCTGAGGTTTGGACAATTTTGGCCTGTTTTTTCACTGCAGACTTGCTACTTTTATTCTGCCACCAGGTCGTCACTTAACATGTGCCCCAGGTTAGAAGTTGGGGAACGTAAGCAGTGACTACAATAGCATGTGAGAATTCACTGGGTAAGAAAAGAACAACAACAACCTTTATTTGTCACTTGAGCACATTTACATTTGCACAAACATGTTACGGTGAAATTTGACCTCTGCATTGAACTCACCCCTCTGGGGGAAGCCGGCGCTGGGGACACACTGTTCATTTACCATCCTGGTGCTCTGAGGTCTGAGGCTAACAGCTAACAGTACAACGCCCACGCTACAGTGACCAGAGTTCCACCATCTGTTGTTAACAGTGAGCCCCCACCTTTGTATTTTATTTTTGTTCCATTCTTAGGCACAATTTATAAAAATAATACTAAAAATACATTTAATATAATGCACTTTTCATTTACAAACAAATCTCAAACTGCTACAAAAAGAGGAGCATAAGACATTAGCACAAGGATCAGTTCCTTAAAATCTTTCTTGAAGACGCGGTCTTCAGGTCCTTTTAAAAGTCTGTGGGGCCTTCAGATGTTCAGGGAATTCCACAGGAGGGGGACTAAAAACTTTTAGTCTGGCTTCTTAAGGGACACCTTTCATCATCTTAGACTTAGATTAGATTTCTTTGGCACATGTCCATGTTGAGTGAGACAAGCTACATAATCTGTCTATGATCAAAGAATCATTTACGGATGAACTTTTACCAGTACAAACAATATTCTTCACTTTCTCCTTCAGGGTTCTCCTCTTACTGACACGTCCTGAAAGCCACTTCTCCATCTCTGTTTTTATCTCAGCCATAGGAGACTCCCCTGATGTACATTTTTATTCTTTCTGCTCTGAAATATTGTTGTGATTGAGCCCAGTCTTTGAACGTCTGTGTCCATTTCAGGCCTTCAGCCAAATATTTGTTTCCTTAAGCTCTGAGAGACTGAACATGGTTTTACTACATTCAGATTCTCATCACATTTACTGATCCTTTCAGTTCAGCATCAATAATGACGATCTGGTCAAAGGACGTCTCTAAGTGAATTTACTTCAATATTTTTTCTTCACTAAAAACAATTAGTGTTGTAATGTTTTTTATTTTTTAAGTCCAGATTCTGAGTTTCCATCTCCATCATTTCCTGTCGTCTCTCCACACAGATTCATTAGTATAACAGAGACATTATTATGCAGCTCTGAGGTCACGCTTAGTGGTAACAGCAGTGATGTCATCGTACTCTTCATCATCCTGTGTCACCTTCATGGAGACAACTAGTTTGTGTCCTGTTGGTGGAAAAATGTTGTGGTTATTTACCAGATTCTTATGAGCTCTAACAACAATAAGATATGTGCAAATGAGATGTTGAGTGTGTGTGTGGTAGGTAGGTGAGGGTGAAAAGGGCCTGGTGTTTTTATCTACCTGTCTTCATGCAAGCAGCAGACTGACACCATCAGAATGGTGCAGATGCAGTAAGGACTGAAAACCAAGACACGGATGAAGAATCTGATCACAAGTGAAAAACGAGTAGAGGAGGAAGCTGTAGTATCAGTGATGTTACAGGTTGTATCAGTGTAGAGAGCAGTGGTGGGTGGACCAGAAGTCGTAGATGATGTGGTGTGAGGAGGATCAGAGGTTGTAGGAGGATCTGTAGAGAGATGATGAAAATCTGGTTCAGTGATCAGTTTATTATCAGCTCAGCAGGTTATTTCATATATCTTTAAACAGGAAGTGATGTCAGTGTCCTGACCTGTGACCCTCAGCCTGCTCTCAGGAGATTTTCCAAAGACTTGAGTAGAACATGAGTAGAAACCTTCATCAGACTGTTGGACTTTGTGGATGGTGAACGTGACCTTAGGCTCAAGTTTGGTTCCATGGGTCAAGGGTCCAAGTTTGGTTCCATTAAAGTAGAAATAAGCTTCCACATAGTTCCCCTTTGTCTTTTCACATTGAAGAGTGACATCACTTCCTGTCATCACAGGATTCTCAGAGAACTTCAGGGTCAGAGGATGATCTGAACAGCAGAGACACACACAGAGACAGGGTCCAGTGTTAGTCCAGGCTCTCACAGAGTGAAATCAGTCCTTACTGGCTCTGTGACATGTTCCCGTTAGGACCAGGTGGAAAGTCCTTGTAGAACCTGTCACATGACCGACTCTCTACATCCTTGGTCTGAACTTACTGGCTGCATCCACGTCACAGCTGAGCTGAGGCCAAATCCTCCAGATCTAACAAACCAGATCAGGTTCTTCATTTAGATCTGTTCTACTTTCATATGTGGTTCTGACCCTGCTTTATATCACATCTATGGCTCTGTGAATTTTAGATTGTCTGCAAAGATCACATGTCCTCATCACTCAGTGTCGGCTCCTCACAGATGGCAGAAATAAATCAACAGCTTCGGCCTTCTGATGCCATCTTATCATCGTCATCATTGTTATGGTTACCTGTTGACCTCAGGGACAAAAGGAAGTTAAGATAATTCATGGAAATTAACTAATAAAATGAAAAAGGTGAATGTTGAAACACTGACACACTGTGTGTTTCTGTCAGTCCCTACATGTGCTTTCACAGGTTTCATCTATGTTTATCTTTTGATGGTTACACCCATTCCATTTTTTTGTTATTTCTTGCATTGACAGTTTCACAGAGCTAATGTCTGTGTGTTACCGTTGTTTTCACCTGCAGAAACAGTCAGTCCAGACAGCAGCAGCAGCACAGACACACCTGGGACAGGAGGACACAGGTCACTGTCTATTTATCTACAATCACTGGTCACTTCTTAAAGTACATCTGTACAATCTAATGCAGGGGCAGTGGTTTTAATGTTTTGTCCACCCTATTTGAAATGGAAGAGGTGGCCAAAACATTAGAACCATTTGTAAATGCTGTAAAATGTGTTTACAGTACAACAAAACAATGACTTACTACACAAATTATAGATGCTACTTTAAAAGTCGTCACCCGTCGCCGTTACCCTTACTAAACATATGCATCTCAGTGTTTGATTTTGATGTGGCATTTTTCAAATGTTTGCTTTGCTAACTGACCAGCTATGTGGAGCTTGCATCAAGAAACTATTCACATAAACAGGTTCTCATAGGGTTGTTTTGCTGTCTACTTAGCTTGAATTACTGCCAAAGGACCAAAAAGTTTTAAAGACTGAAACCAGTCTCTTGCAGCTAATAGTCATGGCAAAACTGTGCAATAAGCCCCCAGCACAGACAATCACTCTAAAGGTCTTTGGCTTTGATATGCACCTTGTTATGCCTAATATTCTTTTGTTAAATCTTGCAAAATATATGTGACAAAAGGTTAGAACCTTGATCATTTGAAGCTTTTTGATATTCAAAATAAGAAGATAACTACTGACTGAATATGTACATATTCAGATTATCCTTAATTTTTAAATGCCTTTTTTGCAGTTAATAATGCTGTTTTTTTTCTTTTTCCTTTTTATCTGGTTCAAGTTAAACTGAAAATGTACATTGTTCTGTGTAGATTCTTTGTTCTTTTTCTATGGCTGCTAAACACAAGAATTTCCCCACTCTGGGATCAATTAAGTTCTATCTTATCTTATCTTATCTTATCTTATCTGTGACCGAGTGCAGTGTATATGTGGCGGGATAATGTCTTATTTGAGACATCACAATCACAATGTCTCACACGACTAGATTTACCTGGAAGCAACTCGTCAAAGAGGCCAAAAAATCAGACTTTGTGCGCTGAGAAAGCCTTTCAGGACTCACAATAGAAGTATAGCTAACAGAGCAGACAAGGCAAACAAGATGGACTTATCAAAGAGGTCACAGGGAGGACAAGAAGCCACAGGGTCTAGCACACATTTAGAGGACTGCTCAAGATCAGCTAAGGCACTGTGTGGATGTAAGGCCCAAAAGAATGTAGGAGAGAGTGGGTTTTGGGGTCCTAAGATCTAATTCTATGAAATGTTTTCTTTAATTTTTTTTCCAAACTCAAAGAACAAAAAGCTTCAAAGGGAAAGACAAGAATTAAGAATTAATTACAATTATACAGAATTAAGGAAATGATTAAAAAGATTTGAAATGTAATGTTTAACCAGACTTTGACCTAATGCTAAACTGAAGTAACGAGGAGGCTGTGCAGACACAGACAGCTGGAGAGAAAGGGAACTACCCGGACTAAAATGGAATGATGGAATCCTGGTATTTAACAAATGTGTGCCATATGAGCTGTGGTCATGGTGAGACATGAGCTAATGTTGAGGCTGATCAGTGTACATCCACACGGCCTTTGACACAAGCAATGGGCAAAACTATCACACCTTCCACCTGGCCTGTATCCATCTCCAGTCTCGACTGGTTGATCTTCATCAACCGGTTCTTGGCGTTTGCTACTCACCTGTTCTGCTTTTTCCTTCCAGGAATTTTCTCTTCCGCTTTTTAGCTCCTCAGCATTATTGATTTCACCTGGATGCTCCAGTTCTATCACCAGTTTATCACCATCACTCCGTGTATTTCTGTTCCCTTTCAGCTGGTCTCCACAGCGAATCACCTGCCTCCATCTAACTCAAGCCTCTGCTTCCTCTTCTCCCCTTCTTCCTTCTTCTCTCGTCATGTCCTATAGTTCTCCTGCCTTGCAGCTCCAACCTCAGCATCCTTCTACCGATATATTCAGAGTCTAACCCCCATCTCTGACTTTATCTCCAAAACATCTTAACACGATCTGTCCCCTGATGTCCTCATTCCTGATCCTGTCCATCCTCGTCACTCCTAGAGAAGAACCTCGACATCTTAAGCTCCTCTACCTCCACCTCTGCCTCCTGTCTTTTCTTCAATGCCACTTTACTCTCACCTCTTCACCTATTTTCCACAATCTCTGTGCCTCCGAACCATAGACTCTAAGTACTTAAAGTTCTGCACCTTCTTTGCCTCTGATCCCTGTGACCTCACCCTCATTCACACAAATATATTCTGTCTCGCTGTCCTCAGCTTTCCAGAACAAACCTCCATCTCTGTAGATTTTCCTCCACCTGCTCCTTGCTCTCACTACAGATCACAATGTCATCTGCAAACATCATAGTCCATGGAGATGATAGTTCTGTCCCCTCTATTATGAAAAATCTGAATTAACCTCAGTCTCAGCCTACTCATCGGTATCATGATTTGTTATTGGATTGAAATGAATTTATGGAAAATTACTCAACAAATTATTTGTTTGCATTAGATTGAGTTGCTGGAACATTATAATTTCGACTTGTCGATCTGTTCTGCTTTTGAGAATTACTCTTGGAATTGTCTGGCAACAGGACCTGCATTATTGAACTGTGGACTGGATGTTGTTACTCTGCTCTTCATTTTTCCTGCAAAAGACTGAATACCTTAACACCTGGAACCATCTTCAGAGATGCCAAGTCAACCACCCGCCATCTTACCTGCATTACCTGATTCTACGGATTACCCAGTTTCTATCCCATTCTACTATTACTCCGTGCAAGCACAACACCTCTTGACCACTTACGGATGTTGTATGTACTTTGCACATTTAAAATGATAAGAAATAGGAGAAAATCACAAATGATCTTAAATATCTCATTCGAATGTCATCTGTTGTCAAATAAACCTGGTGCCTGTAACACTTAGGGAGGGATTCCATGAATGTTCTACCTGTAATCCTCGAAGGTGTGTTTTTACTCACCAAAGTGCAGAGAGTCAGGTTGAGTCTTCATGTTGTCTAGATGTTGATTGAAAATCTGAGGGGTAGAGAGATGGTTTCAGATTAAGTAATTCTGTATCCACAACCTCAACACTGTTTCTAGTGTTAACATTCAAGTTTACCAAATTAAGTTTTTCTAAACAAAGTTTTGAATTACTATTTGTAATGCTTTCACAAGTCCCGTTTACTTTCCCTGTCCCTCCTGTGGTCTAATTAGACCATCAAATCTTCCTCATCCTCCTGCCATCAGAGTCCTTTTAATATTGCTTGACAAACTCCAGACAGGCAGTTGCTTCTACCATAAAGGTGTGATTGATGTTGTGTTTTTGAGGATCAGGTGACTCAAGCAAATCAATAGGGGATAAAATGTCAACACACAATCAATAATATGAATACAATTTATTATATCCAACAGAAGACATTTAAATGGAAAGAGGCTAAAGCAATCACGTGGTAATTGCACTAAAGGGAGATGTAACGTAAAGTCGGTGCCGTTTATCAGTGGAGAAAAAAGTTCTTACCATGGCATATGGAGCCACCTGCTGCTGTTGAACACCAACTCTGAAATCTGTTAAAAAATATAGCTACACACGCTCCCCTTTATACCAACTATGACATCAGCATGGCGACATGGAGCTCAGCCAATGACGTGCTGAGCATGTGAACAGGGAAGGGTTTAATTTGAAGTCTTCTCTCCGTTGTTCAGACATTCAGTCATCATCCAGACAACATGAAGACTCCACCTGTGTCTCTGATCCTCGGTGAGTCCAACACACACTTTCTACATTCATTACAGACAAAACACAGAGAGAAGCAGAGAGTTAAACTGAGCATGAGCAAGCTAATATTCAAATAATCTGCTGTGCTGACTAGTTCATTTCTATCATCATGTAAGCGACCAGGCCGGCTGCTCACAATGTTGTTATAGGATCCTCATGAGCCAAAAGTGAGAATCTTGATTCAAATCTACTCTGTCGATCATCTTACTCTGCAGTGAAATACTGTAGTGCAGAGGTCGACAGTAGTGAAGCTTAACAGCTGATGTTCTTTGTTCTTGGTCAATAAGCTTAAACGAACAAAACCCGACTCTTGTCTTACAACAAAAAACTGTAAAGGTTTTCAGGCCAGTCCCTGTCGAGGTGTTAGGACATGTAACATTTGACATTACAACATAGAAACAAAAAAGGGTAAAAGCACAGAGAGCAGAAAAATGTCCTACAGATGCCATGGAAGGATTTGATCTTTCCCTAGAATTCTTCTGGGGTCACAGAAAACCTGTTTAATGGCCTTACAGCTTACTGTAAGACCGTGGCACAGTGAGTCTGCCACACTTTCACTTTATTGATCCCGTAGGGAAATTGCGTTGCCTTGTTACAGCTGCTCTCCACAGGAACTGTAAAAAAGAAAGGAAAAGCGCCTCAACCAAACTCAGAAAGCCCACGCAACTAGAGCTCGACCAGGAAGGGTGGTCAGAAAGTGTACTTCACTTTCCTTTCACGTGATTCACTTAAATGTTTTATTTTTCAATTTAAGTTATTAACCCTCATATTTAAAGTCATTATTTGTATTTGAATTATTTGACCTAGAAGCACCTAGAAGGTCCCCGGCAGGCTGGGGACTTTCTGTGTGGAGTTCGTATGTTTCGTCCACAGATACCCGTCACCTTTTGACTCTGCAGGAACGACTTCATGTGCACGAAAAACCTACATCTTACAACTTCAGGGTACCGTGACTGTAAGAAACAACTGCGGTTAGGATTAGGCACAAAAACTTCAGGGTAAAGTTAAGTTGAAATACAGGTTAAGCTTAGGTTAGAAGACCAATTACATAAAAACAAAACGAAATAATCTGCATCTTTTTTGATGCAACGGATTACAAAATTCACACATCACTTTGGATCATGATTGTTAGGACACAGATTGGATCATTGTTCTGATTAAGATATGAAAATGGGTGGTAAATATAAGATACAAGACTGATTTGACCTTTTAACTTGCATTTAGTTATTGGCAGACACTTTTCTCCAGAACGACTTACAGAGTAATTTAGTAAACACACACACACAAGATGGCGATGGCTGCTACACGGCCTGCTCATCTGGCCCACGACGAACCTGGAGCTCAGCTCTGATGGCACAGACTGTAGTTTCCTGTTTAACCTTTAGTGACCTGTGTCCTCCTGTCCCAGGTGTGTCTGTCCTGCTGCTGTCTGCACTGACTGTTTCTGCAGGTGAGATGATGGAATCAATCACTGACACTCCAACAATAGCGCCCAGACATTTACTCCGTCTGTCCTTGTTTGTCCTTCAGTGTCTGTGAACGTCCGTCCAAACCTTCAGCAGTTCTTCACCAAAGACCCTCCAGTGTCTCTGAGTTGTGTTGAAGATGGACAGACAGTTGATGGATGGACAGTGAAGAGGACCAGAGGAGGACGGACTGAGGAGTGTGGAGCAGCTGGTTCAGACTTTGGAAGGTTGAATGGCTCCTCGTGTGTCCTCGATCTCACAAAACCCTTCAGTACAGTTTACTGGTGTGGAACCAGTTCAGGACAGAGGAGCGACTGGTCACCATCACTGTAACTGGTACAGAAACTAACTGCCTCAGCACGACACGTGTATGTGACTCTGGTCTGTCGGTGTAACTCTGTCTCTATATGTCTCTGTGTTCAGATAAAGATCCGATCCTGGAGATCCCTGCACTTCCTGTAGTGACAGGAAGTCACATCACTCTGCGTTGTAGAAAGAGAAATGGAGGCACGGTGAAAGCTTATTTCTTTTTTAATGGAAAAGCCTTTAGAGATAAAGTCAAATCTATGGACGTCAATATCAGTAATGTCCAACAGTTTCATGAAGGTCCCCACTCATGTTCTACTGATGCCCAGGGAAAATCTCCTGAGAGCAGGCTGAGGGTCAGAGGTCAGGACACTGACATCACTTCCTGTTTAAAGGTATGAACTAACCTGCTGACCTGATAATGAACTAATCACCAAACCACGTTCTCCACCTCTCTACAGGTCCTCCTACAACCTCTGATCCTCCTCACACCACCACATCATCTACAACCTCTGATCCTCCTCACACCACTGCTCTCTACACTGATACAACTTGGATTAGCACTGATAGCAAAGTCTCTTTCCCCTCTCTGATAGTTTTCTCAGTTGTGGGTTCTCTAGTTCTCTTGGTTCTGGTTGCGGTTGGACTTATGCGGCTGTCAAGGAAAAACACAGGTAGGAAAAGTGACAGGTGATATGACCAGACAATTTAATTGAAATCTTTCAGCAATCAATTCAAAAGAGAAACAGAGTAAGAAGAAAAACAGACTGTAAAAATCTCAGTGTCTTTATAAAATTTAAACTTTATAGCATTTTTTAAAGTTCTAGATCTTTCAGTTTTCTCCCAAATTCAGTATACATTTTACAACAATCTACATTTCCAGATTTGTGCATTAATTGTTTGTATTAACAGTTCTAACACAGATTTGTGCACAACCTGAAAGTGTCAAAGACCTGACAGTTCACACTTCAACCATCACAGATTTCTAGTCTCTGGCACACTGAAAGTACCACATTCCTGATGACTGACTCACAACACACTTAAAGACTGGTCGGGAATGACTGGACGTTCTGGAGATAGGAAATCAAAAAATCCGACAAGAGCAGGAAATTTACATGTTCTTGTAGTGAAACAAATATGGCAGTGATTGTGAGAGTTGACTCTTTGATGAGGCACACTTTGTGTGTAATTTTTGTGATGTCATCGGCCAAGGATACTGGTTGTAAATAGTAAATACTTTTAAACTTCAATTAATTTGTTGTGAGAAAGACTATCTGCAACCTGATCTTAAGGCTAAAGACTACAATATTTAAACAGCACACATTCACCGATTGTAAAATAATCAGATTAAAATCTGATTATTTTAGATAATACATGTTATTGTGTTTTATTCCTCTCAGGAAGGAAAGATTCTTCTCCTCCAGTTGATGTGACCTATGCTGATGTCACCATCAGACAGATGGCCAATAGGAGAGGTAAGCTGTGCAATCTA
Source organism: Channa striata (assembly GCA_033026295.1). Lineage (NCBI taxonomy): Eukaryota > Metazoa > Chordata > Actinopteri > Anabantiformes > Channidae > Channa > Channa striata. Next base: position 49,313,821 of record CM065168.1, read on the forward strand.
GCCACAGGGGTTGCAAGCCAGTAACTTCTGTGCCGGTCCCAAGCCCGGATAAATAGAGAGGGTTGCGTCAGGAAGGGCATCCGGCATAAAACTTGCCAAGTACAACCATGCGAGTCATCCATACCACTTTCATACCAGATCGGTCGAGGCCCGGGTCAACAACGACCGCCACCGGTGCTGTTAGACTACAGGGTGCCGGTGGAAATTGGACTACTGCTGGTCGAAGAAGGAGAGGAGGCAGAAGGGTTCGTGGTCAGAGAGAGAAGGAGAAAGGCAGGAGCTTAGATCTGAGAGTAGGGACTCTTAACCATGATGGAGAGAAGGAAGGTAGATGTACTGTGTGTGCAAGAGACGAGGTGGAAGGGCAGCAAAGCACGTAGTATTGGAGGAGGATACAAACTGTTCTACCATGGTGTGGATAGGAAGAGAAACGGAGTAGGAGTGATCCTGAAGGGGGAGTTTGTGAACAATGTTCTAGAGGTGAAAAGAGTCTCAGACAGGGTGATATGCCTAAAGCTAGAAATCGTAGGCGTGATGGTGAACATAGTCAGTGGGTATGCTCCACAAATTGGCTGTGAGTTAGAAGAGAAGGAGAGATTCTAGAGTGAGTTTGATGAGGTCAAAGAGAGTATCCCCAGAGGAGAGAGAGTAGTTGTTGGAGCAGACTTCAATGGGCATGTTGGTGAGGGGAACAGAGGTGATGAGGAGGTGATGGGCAGGTTTGGTTTAAAGGAAAGGAATCCAGAAGGACAGATGGTAGTGGACTTTGCTAAGAGGATGGAAATGGCTGTAGTCAACACTTACTTCCAGAAGAGAGAGGAACACAGAGTGACATACAAGAGTGGAGGTAGGAGTACACAGGTGGACTACATCCTATGTAGACGAGGTCATTTAAGAGAGGTTAGTGACTGTGAAGTGGTGGTAGGAGAGAGTGTAGCCAGACAGCACCGCATGGTGGTGTGTAAGATGACTCTGGTGGTCAGGAAGAAGAAGACAGGAAAGACAGAAAAGAAGACCAAGTGGTGGAAGCTAAAGATTTCTGTCTGACCTCATCTGTCAACCTGTCCATCAGCATAGCAAACAAGAAGGGACTCAAAGTCGATCCTTGGTGTAGTCCCACCTCCACCTTGAATTCCTCTGTCTGACCTTCGGCACATCTCACCATCGTCAGGCTCCTCTCATACATGTCATGGACTACTCTGACGTACTTCTCTGCCACTCCCGACATCCTCATACAGTACCACAGCTCCTCCCTCGGCACCCTGTCATACGCCTTCTCTAAATCCACAAAGACACAATGCAGCTCCTTCTGGCCATCTCTGTACTTTTCCATCAACAACCTCAAAGCGAAAATGGCATCAGTGGTGCTCTTACGGGGCATGAAACCATACTGCTGCTCACAAATCTCCACCTCCTTCCTAAGCCTGGCTTCCACTACTCTTTCCCACAGCTTCATTGTGTGGCTCATCAGCTTTATCCCTCTGTAGTTGCTGCAGTCCACCTGTGTACTCCTACCTCCACTCTTGTTTGTCACTCTATGTTCCTCTCTCTTCTGGAAGTAAGTGTTGACTACAGCCATTTCCATCCTCTTAGCAAAGTCCACCACCATCTGTCCTTCTGGATTCCTTTCCTTTACACCAAGATGACATGACACATATATATATATATTTTATATGTATGTATGTATGTATGTATGTATGTATGTATGTATGTATGTATGTATGTATGTATGTATGTATGTATGTATATACATACATACACACACACATAGATATATAGATACATAGATAGATATATAGATACATAGATATATATGTCATGTCATGAAGCATCAGCTTCTGTATAGTTTTTATAATCGTGTCAGTGTCCTGGTAAACTTATTTTTGTTGTCATAGAAAATTTCCTGCTTTGGTTTTGCTTTTGGCTCTTTCACTTATAAGACATTGCTGCATTTTGCCGGATGTTTTAGGCGTTTTATCATATTGCTCAATTTAAAATTAGCTTTTATATTTCCACCCATTAAAAAAATATTATTGTGGATGATGCATGGTGTTCTCTGGTGCTGTATATTTACACATAAATCGAAATGGAATCAAAGTTACTTGAGTCCAGAAATACAAATTTGTCTCAGTGGAAAAATTACATAAAATGTATAGGATTTTTCACAGTAACTGTTAACTCCATAATAATAAATGTGAACATTTTAGAATTCTGTTAAAAGGAGTTTTTTACCCCATCTTTCTCTCTATATCTGTCTCTCCATCTCAGGTCCTGCTGAGGTCACTTATGGTCAGGTTGTGATTAAAAATCAGAGGAAGGCTGGAAGGAGATCTGGTAATCACATACAAATAGATGTACATTACAGACCAAGACACATGCACATTCATATATATTTATGTACTGACTACTTTTAATCAGTAAGTACTCTGTAAGTGAAACCTGAGCTAAAGGTCTCTAAGTCATGTAGTTCTTGCTGGACCATGACGTAAACTGTAAACTAGAAAAAATCGTTTTGGTTGCACAGTGGAAATGTATCATTTAAATTTATTGTTATTTTGAAAAACTTGTTAACGCAGCAAACAATTTCCATCACTCAGTGTTCATATATATTCACCGTAGGTATACAGTGACAGGTGCCTACACTGTACTTGCCGGTGACTGTAAGCTTTACATTTTAATCAGAACCATATATGATGATTTATACTGCCATCCTGTTTGTGTATCTGTGTCTTTGTGTTACAGAGCAGCCACCTGATCCAGATGTTCTGTATTCATCAGTGAGAGCAGGTAACATCACATATACATGTTTCATACTGTGTCTGTGTTTGTCTGTGAATGAGAAATTATGACTTATAATAGAAAACTAAACTGATCGAATAAAATCAAATGACACAACTGATGTGATGTTTGTATGTGAACAGGAAAATGAAGATCATCCTCACATCAGCACCTGAATCTTGTGTCTTTCACTGGTGTATTTTTGTTGTTGTTGTTTAAAATGTAATATAATTGATTAATGTGCATTGATTTATATAACAAATCATAGTAAAAATTGTCCTGACACATTGCTGTCTCAGTACATATGTATTTGCACAGTAATGATGCATATGTGCTGTGAGCCCTTTTTTAAAAAAATAATAATTTTAAGACAGCTAAGTTGTGTGTGAGTCTCATGATTTCTTCATAAAGTTAATTCTGCACCACAATTTCTATAAAGCTAAGACTTTACAGATCACAACCAGGAGGGAATGAGCAAACATAAATCCCCAAAAGGTTAATGTAAAAACACTTTATAACACTCAAGCAAAGTGTTAATTTTTCATTTCTATGCCTACTTGACCAAAACTGCAACACACTGTACTTAAAGCGTCATTCACAACATAAAACATAATTCCTATCGAACATGCTATCCACCTAAAAAGGTTTTAATCACAAACAACCACCAACAGGACATGAAGTTAATTAACATTAAGATTTGACTAAGAGAATCTCACTGAACCAGATGAAGCAAACTGAATTAAGTGAAATAAATCTTTTTAAATGTTAAAATGTTTTATTCTTGCTTAAAACAGTATATTGCTATCACTTTAAAGTAAATCAAACTTGAATAAAAAGGACTTGAGCTGAGAGTTGCTGCTTTGTTCTTCTGCACAGTGAAGGGTTCATGTACGTGTTCCAGCAGAGAAAGATTTGTAGTGAAAATGTTATAATGCTGCCATGTTACACTTTTCAGACTCTTTCAGTTATAATGTCCTTGTGTTCATTGTTAAAGTCAAATATACCCAAAGAAATTGTATGTTTAAAAATAACATTATTTCAAGTTCTATGCTGGTTGTAATATTTAGATGATAGATGAGTATAAGTAATTATTGTGCAGGTCTGACATCCGACTTAGTGGTGGTACAACTGGCGATGTCATCATACTCATCCATGGAGATGTCAGTTTTTTTCCCTGTACGTGGGAAAAAGAAATTACGATTATTTAACAAATTTTAACATGAGAGATAAGTGTGAAAAATGTGGTTAAATCATGTTTATCCTGAACATTTTCAGAGGCTGGCACAATAAACACGATGATTGATGAAACATGATTTTATCTGCTGTTTGACGTGATTTCTTCATACAGTAAAGCTGTACAACAAAAACAGTAATATAAAACATAGAACTATCTAAAGAGTCACCATACCAACTTTTATGGGCATTAGAGCAAATAAAAAAATGTATCCTTTAAGGTCCTGTTATTGTGCGGATGTGTGTGTCTTAGCTACCTGTCTTTCTGCAGTGCAACAACTTCATCATCACAATGGTGCAGATCCAGTATGGACAGGAGACCACGAAATTGATCACAAACATAACAGAAAAGGAAGAGACTTTGCTACCAGTGCTATTACAGGTTGTATCAGTGTAGAGAGCAGTGGTGTGAGGAGGATCAGAGGTTGTAGATGATGTGGTAGTGCGAGGAGGATCAGAGGTTGTAGGAGGTCCTGTAGAGAGGTGGAGAACGTGGTTTGGTGATTAGTTCATTATCAGGTCAGCAGGTTAGTTCATACCTTTAAACAGGAAGTGATGTCAGTGTCCTGACCTCTGACCCTCAGCCTGCTCTCAGGAGATTTTCCCTGGGCATCAGTAGAACATGAGTGGGGACCTTCATGAAACTGTTGGACATTACTGATATTGACGTCCATAGATTTGACTTTATCTCTAAAGGCTTTTCCATTAAAAAAGAAATAAGCTTTCACCGTGCCTCCATTTCTCTTTCTACAACGCAGAGTGATGTGACTTCCTGTCACTACAGGAAGTGCAGGGATCTCCAGGATCGGATCTTTATCTGAACACAGAGACATATAGAGACAGAGTTACACCGACAGACCAGAGTCACATACACGTGTCGTGCTGAGGCAGTTAGTTTCTGTACCAGTTACAGTGATGGTGACCGAGTCGCTCCTCTGTCCTGAACTGGTTCCACACCAGTAAACTGTACTGAAGGGTTTTGTGAGATCGAGGACACACGAGGAGCCATTCAACCTTCCAAAGTCTGAACCAGCTGCTCCACACTCCTCAGTCCGTCCTCCTCTGGTCCTCTTCACTGTCCATCCATCAACTGTCTGTCCATCTTCAACACAACTCAGAGACACTGGAGGGTCTTTGGTGAAGAACTGCTGAAGGTTTGGACGGACGTTCACAGACACTGAAGGACAAACAAGGACAGACGGAGTAAATGTCTGGGCGCTATTGTTGGAGTGTCAGTGATTGATTCCATCATCTCACCTGCAGAAACAGTCAGTGCAGACAGCAGCAGGACAGACACACCTGGGACAGGAGGACACAGGTCACTAAAGGTTAAACAGGAAACTACAGTCTGTGCCATCAGAGCTGAGCTCCAGGTTCGTCGTGGGCCAGATGAGCAGGCCGTGTAGCAGCCATCGCCATCTTGTGTGTGTGTGTTTACTAAATTACTCTGTAAGTCGTTCTGGAGAAAAGTGTCTGCCAATAACTAAATGCAAGTTAAAAGGTCAAATCAGTCTTGTATCTTATATTTACCACCCATTTTCATATCTTAATCAGAACAATGATCCAATCTGTGTCCTAACAATCATGATCCAATGATGTGTGAATTTTGTAATCCGTTGCATCAAAAAAGATGCAGATTATTTCGTTTTGTTTTTATGTAATTGGTCTTCTAACCTAAGCTTAACCTGTATTTCAACTTAACTTTACCCTGAAGTTTTTGTGCCTAATCCTAACCGCAGTTGTTTCTTACAGTCACGGTACCCTGAAGTTGTAAGATGTAGGTTTTTCGTGCACATGAAGTCGTTCCTGCAGAGTCAAAAGGTGACAGGTATCTGTGGACGAAACATACGAACTCCACACAGAAAGTCCCCAGCCTGCCGGGGACCTTCTAGGTGCTTCTAGGTCAAATAATTCAAATACAAATAATGACTTTAAATATGAGGGTTAATAACTTAAATTGAAAAATAAAACATTTAAGTGAATCACGTGAAAGGAAAGTGAAGTACACTTTCTGACCACCCTTCCTGGTCGAGCTCTAGTTGCGTGGGCTTTCTGAGTTTGGTTGAGGCGCTTTTCCTTTCTTTTTTTTACAGTTCCTGTGGAGAGCAGCTGTAACAAGGCAACGCAATTTCCCTACGGGATCAATAAAGTGAAAGTGTGGCAGACTCACTGTGCCACGGTCTTACAGTAAGCTGTAAGGCCATTAAACAGGTTTTCTGTGACCCCAGAAGAATTCTAGGGAAAGATCAAATCCTTCCATGGCATCTGTTGGACATTTTTCTGCTCTCTGTGCTTTTACCCTTTTTTGTTTCTATGTTGTAATGTCAAATGTTACATGTCCTAACACCTCGACAGGGACTGGCCTGAAAACCTTTACAGTTTTTTGTTGTAAGACAAGAGTCGGGTTTTGTTCGTTTAAGCTTATTGACCAAGAACAAAGAACATCAGCTGTTAAGCTTCACTACTGTCGACCTCTGCACTACAGTATTTCACTGCATGAGTGTAAGATGATCGAGAGAGTAGATTTAAATCAAGATTCTCACTTTTGGCTCATGAGGATCCTATAAAAACATTATGAGCAGCCGGCCTGGTCGATTACATGATGATAGAAAGGAACTAGTCAGCACAGCAGATTATTTAAATATTCACTTGCTCAGGCTCAGTTTAACTCTATGCTTCTCTCTGTGTTTTGTCTGTAATCATTGTAGAAAGTGTGTGTTGGACTCACCGAGGATCAGAGACACAGGTGGAGTCTTCATGATGTCTGGATTATGACTGAACGTCTGAACCACCGAGAGAAGACTTCAAATTAAACCCTCCCCTGTTCACATGCTCAGCACGTCATTGGCTGAGCTCCATGTCGCCATGCTAATGTCATAGTTGGTATAAATTGAGGAATTCTGGTGAAATCAGCTATAATGAAGTTCAGATGTGGTGCCAAACAGCAGCAGATGGTTCCAGATACAGTGGTAAGAACTTTTTGTGTTTTACTGAGGTAAAGTAGAATGAGATAAAGTTCAGACAGTGTATCACTGTGTATCATGCTGAATTGAATGTTCCAGCCAAAGGTTGGGGAGCTCTGCAAACATGACATGACACACATCCGACAGCTGTGGGAGACATGAACAACTCATGGAGTAGATAACCTATGGTGTTCTATATTTTACTGTAGGATTTAATGACTAGTGAGCAAAAACAAACATCATCAAGCAAATATTATTTATATTTTGTAAAGATTTGAGTAAAGTGAGCCAAGATAATATCCTCCACACTATTAATCCACTGGGAACCTGAACTGTTGATGCAAGGCAACATAGATCAATGTTTTCATGTTGTTCATGCCAAGTTGTAACCAACCATCTGAATGGTACAGATAAAATCAAGACTCGTCTGATCAGACAACTGTTTTCTAGTCTTTTTTTGTCCAGTTTTAGTGAGCCTGTGTGAAATGCAACCCCAGTTTCCTGTTCTTGACAAGAGGGGCACCCCATTTGGACCTTTACATGTTGTGTTCAGAGATTCTGTTCTGCAAATCTAGGTTGTAATCAGTAATTATTGAGTGTTTCTCCATCAACATGACATTGTTACCCAAAGAACTGGTGCTCATTGGATATTTTCTCTTCTTACGACTATTCTCTGTGGATCCTAGAGATGGTTGTGGGAGAAAATCCCAGTAGATTAGAAATTTAGGAAATACTCCAACTATTACATGGGATTTAAACTTCAGCAGGTCCTTTTGACCACGTCTTTGTCTAAATGCAGTGAGTTGCTGCCATGTGATTTACTGAATTAAATATTTTGATTAACAAGCAAGACAACAGGTGTACCTAATGCAGTGGCTGATTTACATGACATTAAGTTGTTTTTACATCACAGTTGACTGAATCTAAAATTATTCCAAAAAAAATAAAAATGTTACACAGTGCAGCAAAAACCAAATGTAGCATCCAGACCAGAGAAGGGGTGTTAACCTCCATTTTGGCAACAGGAGGGATGTACATGGACCCTACAACTGTGAGAATGAGGAAAGCAAACAAACCACATCTGGTTTCAGGCCACAGACTGACACCAAGAACCGTGGATACACTTTCGGTTTGACACTCGTGCCATTACCTTTTTATCAAGATGGTACCAGCTGCCCTGGGGTGGAATTTAAAAGGCAGCCATAAAGTTTGAGGTGCAAATTCACTTTGGACAGAAAAGAGTTTATTTGGATTCAAACCCCAAAACAGGGACAAATCAGTTGTCAAATAAAACTCACGCCAATGTGTTCATAAGCAAATTAAGGAGTTATTTTAAAAAGGGGTTTATTCAGAAGTGAGGAGAGAGAGTAACATAGTGCAACACTGCCGTCCTTTGGTGGAAGTTATAAGTGCACCCCAGAGATTACTCATCTATCGAGAGAAATTAACAGCATTAATTTTACTGTATAAAAGTAAAAATACGATGTCATATTCTTCTATCAATTCTGTACATTACACATCCATGTTACATATTGTAGTGACCCGGCTGGCGGCCCAGAGGCAGGGCCGCTAGGGATTGTGTGTTTGTGTTGGTCAGCACCGTGGGGAAAAGTGCTGTGTGTGGGAGTGACCCCCACAGTGACAGGCCTGTGTTTGGTGCATTTGTTCTTGTTTGTGTTTAAATAAAGCCGGCTGTGTCTGGTTGGAGACAGCCAATAAAAGACAAGAGCTATGTCGTCTGGTTGTCTGTCCACCAGCATGAGGCACTCGGGGTTGTGTAGTGTATGGGGTGCGAGTGACCTCCCAATTGGGTAGCCGGTTAGTGCCCAGCTAGCTGCTATATGCATATGCATATTCACATATATTCAGTAGTCATAAGTAAATAAATAATTTAAAGAGCTCTGCACACTCTGCTGCAGTTGCTCCTCCATCTTCCTCCTGTAGCGCTGCTTTCCTTCCCTGATCTTCCTTCTCAAGTGTTTCTCCACAGTTCTCAGAGTCACTTTTTTTTGCTTATTTCACCGTCCGAGTGCAGAGAAGGAGAATGAAGAAAGTGTCAGGTCAAAAGAGGGTTAGACCGACGTAGTGCAACTATACACGGCATGAAAAGACGTTCCCTAATATCCATGTTACATATCAATAATGAATTGCACTTCATGTATGGAACCAGATAGACTAACAGCCACTATGCAGAAAGGAATTGTGATCCTGTGTATCTGTTTGGTTTTAGGTCCCCCCCAAAAAACTAAATCTAAAGACACACAGGTTGAGTCTGAGACATCTTTCTGCTGTTCAGTCATCATTCTGACAACATGAAGACTGTATTTGTCTCTCTGATCCTTGGTAAGTCAAACACATTTTAAATTCATAATTTGAAAAAATACATTTTAAATTAAAAACACAAATTAAATTTAAAACAATAAGGTGACTAATAAATTAACAAAGTAAACAAAAAAAAACTACAGTTGGCATTAAAGCTATTGTAGCGACCGGGCCGGTGGGCCAGGGGTGGGGTCGCTGGGGATTATGGGCACTTGGGGTTTGTGTTTGTGTTCGTCGGGGCCGTGAGGGAAAGCCCTGTGTGTGGCCTCACGGTGACCGGCCAATGTATTCGCGTTTCTTCCTGTTCATGTTTTAAATAAAGCTGGACAAGAAATAAATAAAAGACAAGATCTGCGTCACCTGGTTGTCTGTCTGCCAGCATGAGGCACTCGGGGTCGTGCGGTATATAGGGCATGAGTGACCTCCCTCCACATGGGGTAACTTTAGGGTCGGGTTAGCCTGCTAGCGCCCAAGCTAGCCGCTAGTTAGCTGCACCAGTTAGGCTAGGCTAGGCTAGCTCATGCTCCACCACCCGCAGCGGCTGCCGCACACCCTGTCACGGTGTCCGCGCTACAATATGTATCTATATCTATACCTATCTACTTATCTAGCTGTGTCTGTCTCTCTCGTATATACAACCCCAATTCCAAAATATTGTGGATGATGTGTGAAACTATATAAAAACAGAATGCATTGATCTGCAAATCTCATCAACCCATATTTATTTACAATTAAACATAAACAAAATTTAATATTTTGAAAATCAGACATTTTACCATTTCAAAGAATATGAATTGAATTTGAATTTGATGTCAGGAACACATCTCAAAAAGTTGGAACAGTGGCAACAGAGAACTGGAAACATAAATGCTGCAAATCAAAAACAAATAGAGGCGCATTTGACAACTAATTAGGTTAATTGATAACAGGTCAATAACATGACTGGGTATAAAAGATGGGCAGAAGTACACAATATGTGACAAACTGTGTCTAAAATTTGTGAAACAATTTCAGAATAATGTTCCTCAACATAAAATTCAAACGGCTTTAAAGATCCGACCATCTAGAGTATATTATATCATCAAAAGATTCAGAGAATCAGGAGGAATATCTGTACACAAGGAACAAGGCCAAGGGTCAAAGCTGGATGTGTGTGATTTTTGGCCACTCAGGCAGCAGTGCATTGCAAACAGACATGATTCTGTATTCGATTCAATTCAATTCAACTTTATTTAAATATGTTGCCAATTTACAACAAAGTCGTCTCAAGGCACTTTACATATTAAAGTCATTTAAAGAAAACCCAACAAATCCCCCTTGAGCAGCTATAGGCAACAGTGGAGAGGAAAAACTCCCTTTAACGGAAGAAACCTCCAGCAGAACCAGGCTCAGGGTGAGACCATCTGCCTTGACCGGTTGGGCTGAGCGGAAAGTGGAGAGAGAAAAGGGAACAGAGCAACAGACATCACTGCTCAGGAACATTTCCAGAAATCACTGTCTGTGAACCAGGTTCATAGTGTAATTAAAAATGTGAGTTAAAGCTGTACCATGCAAAGAAGCATTTTGTGAACATGATCCAGAAACGCCACCGTGTTCTCTGGGCCAAAGCTCATTTAAAATGGTCTGAGGCAAAATGGAAAACTGCATAAGTAAGTATTAAGTAGACATTGAGGACATTTACAAGTACCTTGGCATCCCACAGGCAAATGGTAACCATAGAGAGACCCCAAGGAAAGCAAGAACTACCAAGTACCAACAAAGAGTAAGGCAAGTCCTAAAAAGTTAGCAGAATAAGACAAACATAATCTGAGTTATTCACTCAGTAATTAAATAAAATTACATTTTTTAAATTAATCTATCAAATGGATCCCATAATATACTTTCTTTCTTTCCAAATTGCAATTGGATCAGCTGGATGCTGGATGCTGGATCAGTGATCTTATTTCGGGGGCACATAACTTTGACAGGCCTGGACTATTTCACACCAAAGATTATGCCAAAGGCTTTCTTCAAACATCAATCCCTACCAATGTTTGAGGAAAGTCTGGAATTATGGTTAAATGTTTGGAAGTTGCTGGCACTTCACACAGCTCCGGTGATCTGGTGAAGCAGGTGGAGATTTGAGCCAGTTGGTCAGCACAGGCCTCCAGACAGGAGGGGCTGACCTTATCTGGACCTGCAGACTTCCTGGTTTTCCTGTCTATAGAAAAGTCTGTACGCCTGCTCTTCTTATATCCTGAAGAGGAGGCGTAGTTTCTCTGTGCCTGCTTGACGTCCTTTAGTGAATTCCTGGCCTGCCTGTACAGGACTATGTCCCCCCACATAAGCTTCCTCTTTAGTCCTGAGAGCCTGTCTGACTTTAGCTATGAACCAGGGCTTGTTGGTGATGTGTGTGCGATGGCTCTTGTCTGGTGCATGTCGTCACAAAAACTGACATTTGATGCCACAGTGTCAGTCAGTTCATCCAGGTTTTCAGCTGCTGCCTAAAAAAACACTGCAATAGTTGGCAGTTTGCAACAAATCAGGCATAGTGTTGTGATACCCTGTATAATTTAAATCAATCCAATACAGCAGCTCTGCCATGAATTCTACTTTTATATTATTATAATTATTCAGTTTGTAAGTTGAAACTGTTAGAAAGGTGATAATTGTGTACATTGTTGAAGTCATAGTAGGTGCATTATAAGAAGAAGGGGTTCTAAAGTTTTGGCCTTTTTTGTCGTTCAAATTTTTCTAGTGGTTTGTCAAGCCTAGTAGTTTTGTTAAGTAGATGTTTCCCTTTAGTTTTGATTTAGCTGTCAAGCTACATTATTTACTTTTTTATTCATTTATTTATTCATTATTTATTAATTCAGATATATTCTCTCCATGGTTGTTGTTTTAAATAACATAAATGTCTTACTAAAATAAGGACACAGACAAAAGGTCTGGATGCTGTTTTAGTTTGTGTGTGTCATTTTCTATCTTGGGAATGAAGTGTTTGTTTTTTATGGGTTCACTGCTTATGTCGTGTGTGTCTTCACATACACAAACATGTCCAGGAAAATCTACCAAGAAAAAATATTGGCCTGTGTGGCCGTGTGTCCCCTAACCTTCGGTGACCCGTGTCCTCTTGTCCCAGGTGTGTCTGTGCTGCTGCTGCTGTGTGGACTGGATGTTTCTGCAGGTGAAAACAATCACTGACACTCAACGGTAACACACAGACATTACCTCTGTGAAACTGTCAGTGCAAGAAATAACAAAAAATATAGATAATTTGTGTAACCATCAAAACATAAACATAGATGAAACCTGTAATAGTGTAGCGGATCCCACTCTGCATTGTGTTTAGTTTCGTGGTTTAATAAAATTGTCCACACCACCAGGAAATTGTCTTTGGTGACTTTAATACTTCACCTTCACCAGGTGTTCACATGGAAAAAGAGGAAGTACAGCTTACAGACACGCAGTAAATACAGCCGACTTCAAAATAAAACTGTGACAGTACTTCCTGTGAGGACTTCTCTCCCCCTATAAGTGTATGCACTTTATGGTCCCATAAGTGGAATCTCAAAAGAAGATCAAGTTATTGTGAGTAGAAATAGAAACAATACACTTTGTAACTGCGCAACACCGGAAGTGACACTCTGCCCGTCAAAACAAAAGTCCGTCTGCATGAGCTGTACAACAATATGACAAATCCTGCACATAATGCAGCGCAACAACAACACTTGACTACAATAGCACATGTAGGGACTGACAGTCAGAAACACACAGTGTGTCAGTGTTTCACCAACATTCACCTGTTTTTATTACTATAGTTTATTTCCATCCATCCATTATCTTAACTTCTTATTGTCCCTGAGGTCAACAGGTAACCATAATAATGATGACGATGATAAGATGACATCAGAAGGCCGAAGCTGTTGATTTATTTCTGCCATCTGTGAGGAGACGACACTGAGTGATGAGGTCATGTGATCTGTGCAGAGAATCTAATATTCACAGAGCCATAGATGTGATATAAAGCAGGGTCAGAACCATATATGAAAGTAGACCAGATCTAAATGAAGAACCTGATCTGGTTTGTTAGATCTGGAGGATTTGGCCTCAGTTCAGCTGTGACGTGGATGCAGCCAGTAAGTTCAGACCAAGGATGTAGAGAGTCGGTCATGTGACAGGTTCTAAAAGGACTTTCCACCTGGTCCTAACGGGAACATGTCACAGAGCCAGTAAGGACTGATTTCACTCTGTGAGAGCCTGGACTAACACTGGACCCTGTCTCTGTGTGTGTCTCTGCTGTTCAGATCATCCTCTGACCCTGAAGTTCTCTGAGGATCCTGTGATGACAGGAAGTGATGTCACTCTTCAATGTGAAAAGACAAAGGGGAACTATGTGGAAGCTTATTTCTACTTTAATGGAACCAAACTTGGACCCTTGACCCATGGAACCAAACTTGAGCCTAAGCTCACATTCACCAAACACAAAGTCCAACAGTCTGATGAAGGTCTCTACTCATGTTCTACTCAAGTCTTTGGAAAATCCCCTGAGAGCAGGCTGAGGGTCACAGGTCAGGACAATGACATCACTTCCTGTTTAAAGATATGAAATAACCTGCTGAGCTGATAATAAACTGATCACTGAACCACATTTTCATCATCTCTCTACAGATCCTCCTACAACCTCTGATCCTCCTCACACCACATCATCTACGACTTCTGGTCCACCCACCACTGCTCTCTACACTGATACAACCTGTAACATCACTGGTAGCAAAGTCTCTTCCTCCACCTTTCCAATGATCACAGTTTTATCAGTTGTGGGTTCTCTGGTTCTCTTGGTTCTGGTTGTGGTTGGATCTCTGCAGCTGTGGAGAAAACAAAAAGGTATGAAGTTTCAGACTCTAATTTGAACAGACTGGAACCAGACTGACCTACAATCTATACAATCAGTATATTGTATACACTATATACTATATTACCCTTGTCATTCTTTAAATGAAAAGTGAAAATGAATGACAATAAAAATACTTCTCCAATCTCCAACTTCACCATTTAATAAATGGCACTTGATTGCATTACATATTTCTGTTGGCACTTTTGTTTTTGCTGCCAGTTATTTCCTGTTCTGCTGTTGAAATTAAATGGTTGGAGCTTAACACTTTATCCATTCGAAAGAAGTGCATCATTAGTATTAATGCCTTAATAATAACTGAAGTAAACCCAGTCTCATTGAGAAGTAGTAGGAATGTACCCAATACAGAAGTCACAATTCCAAGGTTTCAGTTTAAAACAGAATATACTGATATATACTGGTGATACTGAACTTAAAAGAAAATCAACTTGTTGTACTTTCTTTCATATCTTGCACTCATGCTTCATGAAATTGAAACATTTCTTCTCATTCTTCTTTTAATGTGTTCTTGCAGAATTTACATTTCTTCTATTGTACCTCACTTGGCTTGGATAAAATCATCTGCCAAATGACTACATGTACATGTAATGTTTATCAATTGTTTTAGTATCTGGACATATATATTTGTTAAAAAAAGTCAACAGCAGTGGACAAAACTATGTGTAGTACTGTTTGTGTTAAATTCTTTCCTTCTCTTCACTCAGGAAGGAACAGTTTGTCTCCTCCAGTGGACGTGACCTACGCTGATGTCAAAATAAAACAGAAAGCCAGTGACAAAGGTAGGGTATACTCTACTTGTAAATGTAAAATAAATAAAAGTTTTTTACTCAGCTTCGTCATAGGTCTTCTCCGTCATCTTAGCAGTAAACACCAAGAGGGGATTAATGTTGTTGTTGGGACCTCTCATCAAATTTTGGCAGCTCTGGGGTGAAAAGGTAAAGAGGTCAAGAAGGTCATGTAGTGTCACAAAGGTCAAGTTGAATGTTGTTGAAAGTGTCAGTGCTCCAAAGCTCATGTGGTGTCAGTCAGTGTGATGCTGGTGTAAGTGTCTGAGTTCAAGAAGTCATGAGAAAAATGTCACTCATCTGCAATGAGTTTGTTGTAACAGCATATGAAAGGTAATCAAGCCGATTCTGAAATGAGTAAGTAATAGCCCAAGCCCAAGAGAAACTGATCTTTTTTTTTTACTTTTAAAGGTTAGAATAAGCAAAGAGCGTTTTTTTTTTTTTTTTTTTTTGTCGATAGGTATTTAGACTGTATTTAAACAGTGAAAAATGTCTACAACAACAGGTTGAGAAATCAACAACATCGTTAGCAGCGTTTCTTTTGCAGTCACAGAAGAATTGCCGTTATGGAAGGCTCCCAAAGAGACGACCATGCATCTATATATAGAGAGACCTACCTACTGAGCCATACTTAGCATGATTTTTCCATCCTCCAGCCATTTCTTTCTGAATCTAATTAATGGTCCTTAAGCTCTGGACTAAAATATTATAACACAGGCCACATATTCAAAGCCTTCATTTCAACAAGACCTACTCTGATTCTCTTTTTCAACACTGCAATTCTGATTCCTGGTGTTCTTCCAAGCCACCTGCCCTCCATTAATTAGTTGGGAGTGTTTAAATTTTGTTGTCACAGTAAAGGCTTCACCAACCAACACATTGTCATACTGCTGCTTTGTGCGTCACTTTGAGTCTACACATACCTCATGATGTCTGTGTTTTATTACAGTATTACACCTCTAACACCACAATAATGACTTTATATACTCACAAAAACTGCATAAAGGTCAGGGAAAACACCTTCAGAGTAACATAATGTTAAGAAACAAGAACAGTAAGGATAGAAACAAAAACTTTAAGTTACAAGATAAATTAAAGATAAATTACAAAAATAAAACATTAAAACTGAGGCAATGGCACACACATGCTTTCATACTATAGAAACAACGTGCACTGCTTTGTGAAAAAAATCATAACTAAAGCGCACAACGTCTCACACTAGTGTCAAACCCTGGTCTAAGACTTTTCACTTTCTATTTAATGTCATTGACTTAAACATTTACCATTTATTTACTGAAATGAAGCATCCATGTACCTTAAAAGTGTTACTGAAAAAACTTTTTTATAGTTATAGATAATTTATAAAAGCATGAAGATCTGTTAACTAAAGATAAAACCCTTATTTCCAGGTCCATCAGTGGTGACCTGTCACCTGTTAAAATTTTATTATTTAAATTAGGATTTATATCATTATAAATCATAAAGTTTCTTTTCAAAAAATCAAGTGATTTTGATCGTTAAGGTTCAGGAACAGAAACTATTTCATTGTAGCTATTCCAGATTTAAGGCCAGTATTACTTACAGTTGATTCTCCAGTTGATTCTCCTTATTCTACAGTGACGTCTTGTGGCCATGACTCATCACAGCAGCAGCCTCAGTTATTAAATACATGTACATCTTTGAAATAAACTGTATCAGTTCCTCTTTATAGCATATGGAGTCCATCAGCATATCACCTAAATTAGCCCAGTTCTGTTCATCTTCACCTCCACCTCAGTTGTGGAGTGGGGGAAAATACTGACGTCACACAGACTGTGTACAACAACTCATCCCCATTAAGATATTATGCGTTTTGTATAACTTGTGTAAGTAACAACACTTAATATAGCTTGGTGGTAGAGAACGAAGAGCAGGAGGAAAATGTAATGGTGGCCACGACCGACATAATGTTGTGAATTTGTAGCTGAGGCTGGTTATGGCGTCCATGCTAAAATAAATCTGTGACTCAAAGTACTGAAGCCTAATCACGTATAAAAGACCCAGTGTTTTATTTTGAGTTTTACCTTTCTTAACTTCAAAGCGGAAACACAAAATCTACTGAACAAAAAAATCATTTATTTATGTGATTTATAATTGGTAATAATTCTGATTAGTTGAACTCACTTGAAAAAAAACATCGAACCAACTGCCTTGAAAAAAACAAGTAAACTGGAATAGAAAATGTATTTTTACTTACAAAAGCCTATAGGTGTAATACACTTACAATGTAGTTTACACAACTAAAACAAGAGTGTACAGTATAATAGAACAGTGTACTCAGAATTATTATGTCAAACAAAGTCATTTCAAGTTGATTGTACAGTGTCTTTCAAATAACCAACTTATTTAAGTTGGGCCAGCTAACGTGACATTTCCTTCAACTGTGAATGTCTGAATTAAAGTCACTTGAACAGCAGGTGGATTCACTTGTTAAACCAAGGCAAACCCGTTGCCTTAAAAGATTGAAGTATTGCTTACTTGTATAACTTTAGTATCCAAACTTCTCTCATACACGACTTTCTACTTTAGTCACATCGTCTTCGGTCGTGGTTTGTTAACCACGTCCCTCCCCCCAGAATTAATGAACGTGCCGTACTATTGTAACGATACTACACTCTACCACAATATAATACTCATACATACTACACTGCTGAGGCAGATAGACCCCCACCCTCCCAATCGTTCCATGAATCCCATCATTGTACCTCACACAGAAGAAATACATTTAACATGCATCCTCCCTTTGTCCTGGGCAAATGTCAGCAGAGGATTTTCAAAGAGCAAAAAAAAGATCAATAGTCAATTGCATTGGGTTTATGAATTGCTCCAGGATGCTTTGACCCTGTTAGTATAAACTTTTATGACCCTATTAATACCTGCCTATAATCCCTCCCTGCAGACTAAGCACCTTTTTTATACATTTCTGCCTCCCACTGGTTAAGTCGTGTCATTCCTTCATTTGTTGTTATTGGACTTGATTGTTTTTTCATAATTACTGTAGCGACCCAGCCGGTGGGCCAGGGGTGGGGTCGCTGGGGATTGTGGGTGTTTAAGGTTTTGTGTTTGTGTTGGTCGGTGTTGGGGGAGAGAGCGCCGTGGGGAATGTGTTTCTCTGTGTGGGGGATAATGGTTGTGTCTGTGTAATGCTTGTGTGTACTGGTGTTGGCCGTGACCCTCACGGTGACCGGCCTGCGTAGTTGCGTCTGTTCCTGTATGTGAAAGAAAGCTGGCTGTCTGTGGTTAGGGGCAGCCAATAAAAGACAAGAACTGCGTCACTGGTTGTCTGTCTGCCAGCATGAGGCACTCGGGGTCGTGCGGTATATAGGGCATGAGTGACCTCCCTCCACCTGGGGTAACTTTAGGGTCGGGTTAGCCTGCTAGCGCCCAAGCTAGCCGCTAGTTAGCTGCACCAGTTAGGCTAGGCTAGGGTAGCTCATGCTCCACCACCCGCAGCGGCTGCCGCACACCCTGCCACGGTGTCCGGCGCCACATTACCTTTAACTTGATAAAAACAAGTGAGATGTGCATTTGTTGAAAATTGAATAAAGTGAACTGAAAAATTATAAGTTAGGATTACTATTGGATTTTACAGTGTATCAGTACATGATAAATCAGCTCGACCTTCACCTAAACCTTTCGTTACACACCATGTCTCTGTAGTAACACTGATACTTTGTCCTTAGTTTTTCTTACTACAGATGTTTGTTTTTAAAGTTCCTTTGCAGTCTACAGCATAAATGTAAAATAAATTGGCAGAAAATGTTTCATTTCTCTGGTATGATTCAAAACTCTATGGAAACAAAGCAGAAGGAGAGAACACAGTACATCTATTTTCAAGACCTCACACTGGCTGCCTGTCAGCTTCCGTATTGCTTTTACTTACCCTTGTACGTCCTTCAGCAGCTGACATGTCTGACATCTTTCCAGTGTATGAACGAGTCTGTGCTATTGTAGTCAAGTGTTGTTGTTGCGCTGCAATATGTGCAGGATTCGTCATATTGTTGTACAGCTGTTGTACAGTGTCACTTCCGGTGTCGTGCTGTTACAAAGTGTATTGTTTCTATTTCTACTCACAATAACTTGATCTTCTTTTGAGATTCCACTTATGGGACCATAAAGTGCATACACTTATATGGGGAGAGAAGTCCTCACAGGAAGTACTGTCACAGTTTTATTTTGAAGTCGGCTGTGTTTATTGCGTGTCTGTGAGCTGTACTTCCTCTTTTTCCATGCGTACACCTCGGCGAAGGTGAAGTATTAATTGACCAAAGACAATTTCCTGGTGGTGTGGACAATTTTATTAAACCACAACACAACGCAGAGTGTGATCCGCTACACTCTCACATGCTTTGGTTCGAGTCTTTGAGCTTTTCAGAGTCCAGAACAAAACTGTTATTTAGTCATCAACTTTTCTATGTTTTTTAATATACTCTTGTTTAGTTTACTTGAGAATCTCCATTTTGATTGTTTTTATCTTTTATTGTTATTATTATCATCTGTAAAGCAATTTGAATTTCAATAATCTGTCTGAAAGGTGCTATGAATAAAGTATTGAGTGACTGATATATTGATCCACTGTTTATTAGGTTGTACTTTGCATTTGTCCTGTGTGGCTTAATTAACCACTGATTTTTCTCTCTTTCCCTTCCAGGTTCTGCAGACGTCACTTATGATCAGGTTGTCATTAAAAACCAGAAGAAGGCTGGCAGGAGGAATGGTAATTACACACATACACAATCATATACACAAATTCATATATCATCTAGTTTAATAAATCAAATAAGGAAGTACCTGGGAGGTGAAATCAGGCGAGAGGCCCAGTGTCTGAAGAGAAAAATAAATTTGTTTTAATCATGGGATATTTTTATAGGTTTATTACATGTTATAGCTGTTGGGCAGCATGGTGTTGGAGTGGTTAGAAGGTCCCTGGTTCGAATCCTGACCAGCTGAAATCTTTCATTTTGAATGTGATTTGTCTATCTGTATGTTCCTCTGCATGGGCATGACAAAGACTGTAGACAGTGATGTGGTGGTGACACGGTCTACATCTTGTTGTACTGTGTACTGACGATTCCTCACAAACACACGGAACGTACAGGCGACCGAGATATTTATTTTTAATGAGCCCCACACATGTGTCTGTGTGTTTGTATTGCAGAGCAGCCACCTGATCCAAATGTGCTATATTCATCCGTGAGAGCAGGTAACATCACATGTACGTGTCTCATAGTGTGTTTGTCTGACTGTTAGAGAGAAAGTATGAGAAATTTAAACTGATCAAATATGAAATAACTGAATTGATATTTGTATCTGAACAGGAATTTGAAGACATCACTTCACATTCTCACATCAGCACCTGAATGTTTTTTATTGGTGATATTAGACCTTTTAAAATGGTGTATTGCTGATGGTTATTTTCCATTTGTTATAGCTCTTAGCTCCTTTAGTGGAGAAGGCTTCAATATGTCAATAAAGAATGGGTAGAAAAACCAAAGTGTTTCTGTTGAAGTGAACATTAGCTAAAAGCCATCACTCGGACATATATGAATCTTCCAATTTACCTCGCAATGTTGACCTCAGGTGTTTATGTTACCAGCTTGGTTTGATTTTCAAAGTATTAAAATTTAAACATAAATTTCAAGGAAAAAACCCAAAACTTGAACAAAATATGGAGTCACAGAATGTCCTTAACATGGGCCTGCACACGCCGAAGGACCTCGGTCTCCTCAGAAGATGGAGGCAACTTTGACCCACAGAGTGAAGAGGAACGGTACCCTGAGGAGACCCCGTGCTGCAGACCACCACCTCAGACACAAAGTTCTGTAGCCTCACATCCTGTGGCCTGTTGGTGAGGTAATCCGTTGTCCATGCAGTAAGTTGTCTATTCAACTCCTGCCCCTTCCAGCTTCCCTCGCAGTAGTGTCGGCTGAATGGTATTAAAAGCCCTGGAGAAGTCGAAAACAACGTGACCCTCACAGCGGTTCCGGCAGCTTCCAGGTGAATCCGTACCTGGTGCAGCGGGCGGGTGTGGGGGGCTGGTTGTGGAGTTGTGTGAAGACAGGGTGGGGAGAGGGGGAGGAGATCGGGGGATGGTGGTCACAGCTGCCGGGACTGTAGACATGTGAGGAGGGGTCTGGGGGGCTCGTTGAGGGAGTGGGGCTGGAGTCAAATCTGTTGAAAACCAGGTTTAACTTGTTGGCCCAGACTTGATCTTCATCAGCTGACCCCTGAGTGCCCCCTGTCCGTGGCCTGAGATGGTCTTCAGGCCCCTCCACACATCTCGTGCATTGTTATTCTCCAACCTCTCCTCCATCTTCTTCTTGTATCTGTCCTTGGCCTGTCTGATCTTGTACTTGAGTTCACGCTGAAAACTTTTCTGCTCCTCTGTGTCTACTGTAATAAAAGCCCTTCTATATTGGGCTGATTCAGTCAGTCACAATTACATTTTTTCTCCTACTCGCAGATAAGTATATATAGAGATTCACATTTGTTTAAATTCCTCCACTCTCGGCATTGGAGCCAGTGGACCTGGAATTGCACATATCATCAAGTGGAGAAATTATCTAGACTGTCATGGTCCGTTCTTGTGCAACACCATCACCATAATCGTCTACTCCTGCTTTGACAACATATCGGAGATCAATAGCAAACGGCAAGTCCTTATCGGTCATTTGTAAAGGATGAACAACCACGAATTCAAACACCTGATGCAACACTTAATCTGCTGTGTCTTTTGCTGCGTTTGGCCTAGTGATGAGCTAAGTTTGGGGAAACCTTTTCGAACGACCTCCTTTTTTATAGTCACGCATCCGGCTGCTTACCCCGGTAAACACTGGCTGGCTTGCACTCTTGAGGAAGACACCTCAGGCACCTTTTTTGATTAATTTGGTTACTCTCCCGATTATTCCAAATACCCCTCGAGGGGGGTGGAGAGGGGTGGAGGGGCGTGTCTGTAAACGGTCAACGGCCAAGAGGTGAGGGGTGTATGTCAACGGTCAAGAAGCAAGCGGTCATGTGAAGAAGTACATGTATTTGTAAATAATATCCAAATAATCAAATATAATTAAACAATAAAACAAGTGTTGAGATAGCGGCTTTATGTCCGTGTTGATACAAGGTCAAATGCCAGACCAGCCGGCGACTTGCCCCCCAAAAACAGGGTTGTGTGTGTAGATCAAGATAATTAAACAGCAAGACATCAGTTGAGATAACGGGCATGTGCCTGTGCTGATAGAAGTTAAAGGCAGGACCGTTAGATGGCCTAAAAAAAAGAGGGTCCTAACACATCCAATTCCAGTATCTCACACATACACAGAAGTCAAGCGGACATCATGGACACAGGTAGACAGTCGACCGTGAATAGAGAAACACGTGCAATTTGTTTTTTTGTTAAAAATATGTGTTAACTTGAACAATTGTATGTACATCAGCATGGATCTATCCGGACGTCATCGTTCATAACGAAGTTGTGGAAGACACTGGTAAGATGTTATTTTATAAGTTCTGTTAAAAACAATAAAAAGTAAGATAACTGTGAAAAGACCTTTTCTAAATGATGTAATGTTTTTAATAGGAAACATTGGTTTCGTGTATAGTGTGGCAGAAGGACAACAGGTTGAAATAACAAGTAAGTCTTTTTTTTAAAACATTCAAATATAAGAGTAAAAACAAATTCATGTAAATGATGTCATATTCATCAAAAGTTTGTTTTAATTGAAGAGGATTCTGCAAGTCAAGTTATCCTGACCGAGGCCTTACTTGAGAGTAAGTAATTTGTGGTCATCTGTGCGCAACCATGAATAATTATTAAAATAAAAAGTATTAGTTTTTGACTTACTATGTATTTTCAGTTCCAGACAGCGAGTTCCTGCAATTGGATACATACGGAACTAACTTTGTTGCAGCAGCGCAGGACACTGACGCACTCGTGTGCAATATTTCAGCCCCGCAGACCGACCAGCCGATCGTACATAACGGCGCTATTATCCTCGAGGAAATATCAGTCGAGCCGGAGCCTGTTAATCAAGTCGGTCCTTCAACCATCCCGGCTCATGACAAGGCAGAGAAACCTGCGCTCGGTAGGAAGTTAACCGCTAAAAGGAAGGCGACAGCCGGAATCTCTTCTTCAGCATCCAACGGGGCATCATCAGGCTGTAAGTAGAGTTTTTGTTTCGTGAATTGTCTCAGACTTTATATATGAAGTAGTGTGATCGTAACATTTGTTGTATGAAAATGACAGATTCAACCCGTGGACGACGGAGAAGATGCGGTCGTTCAACCGCAAGAAACCAACGGCCGGAGTCTGATGTGGATGTCAAACGTCTGCTACAAAGTCTGCAAAATGTGGTATCGGGAGTTTTTGAAATTGTGACCGAATTGTTTGTTCATCGCAATTGTAATTAAAACCAAAAACAGTATGGATGATGATTGTGAATTGAATTGTGTGTTAGATGATATACAGCAACTGATAAATGGGGTTGATTCATCACAGACATTGTCTTTAAATGTGGGGGGAGACTCCGATCATTCGGAGCGAATAGATGAAATAATTAGAGGTCTATTAGAGAGAGCACCATCTTCAAGCACTGTGACCACGGCTCATTTTGATAGATTAGATGAATTATTGAGGGGTTTGTGTTCATCGGAGAATTCCACAGAATTTACAGACGTTAACACACCGCAGAATTCCTCAGAGTGTGACTTTTTTGCTCCACTGCCCGATAGAGCTCCCCAGGGGTTGGTTGCTCCCGACAGTGTCGATCTGTCAGAAGGATCAGCAAATAACCTCTCACATTTTGAATTGTTAGAGCGCGCTGTAAACAGACTTGTGCAGTCATTACAGGATTCAGACACCAGTCGGCCTCAGCTGGGGGAGGGTTCACGTCAGAATCACACACCATCTTCCCCTCAAAATGACCACGATAATCAACCCTTTACCTCTTCAAACACAAATAGACCAATTCCTACACCACAACCAAACCCTATTAATAATAATAA
Organism: Channa striata; assembly: GCA_033026295.1. Classification (NCBI taxonomy): domain Eukaryota; kingdom Metazoa; phylum Chordata; class Actinopteri; order Anabantiformes; family Channidae; genus Channa; species Channa striata. Next base: position 49,337,832 of record CM065168.1, read on the forward strand.
CCATAATGACAATGTAGGAGATAACACAGCGGCACCTTCAACCTCCACTCAAAACAATTCTAATGTGGTTACTCGCGCCAGATTTAACAATTTTGAAATAAGACGCTTGTTAAATATAAATCAAACTGACAAGGAGGTCAGTTATGGCCATTTTTATGGTAGTGTGTTAGGAGGTGTAGCTGATATTGTAGAAGAAGCTTTAAACAGGTGTAATGCCGGTGATCTCTTACAACTGGAAATCATGAAATAATTAGGTCTGAAGCATCAGTTATTGTGCCGGTGTCTGCGGGTATGGATTTCACTCAGTTTCAGGATTTATTAGATAGAACGATTCTGTCCAATTTTGCTGTTCTAACAGATCCCCGTCTGGAACTTGTTGTCCAAGTAGTTCAAAATCCTAGGGGTGGTACAAAACGGCTGCTACAAAAAACGTTAGACTGTGAAATCACTTAAAAAGAAATGGAAAACTCTGTATATCATAGAAAACCGAGATAACCAGCTTTGTTTTGCCATTAACCTAGCACATCTGATATATCCCAACATAAAAGAAGAGGGAGGGGGTTTCAATCAGCTGTGGGCTTGTCAGACCAAACACTGGTGTGTTTCACTGACATTGAAAAATTTGAGCGTGTCACACAACGTAAAATTGTGGTGTTTTACAGAACAGAGACCAAAGAAACTCTGAATATCTTCCAAACCTCGACCCCTAGAAAGAATGAACCTGTATTTATGTTTCTCCATGAGAATCACTACTACGGGATCAAAAACCCCAAAACATTCGTAGGATCACAATATTTCTGCATGTATTGTTACAAGGGCTACACGAGCCAATTGTCCCATACGTGTGAGGGTCATTGCAACGTGTGTTTTACCACAGACTGCAGACAGGGGGGCCCTCCAGTGTACAAAGCGTGGTGTGTGGTGACTGTAACAGACGTTGCGCCTCTGAGCTGTGTCTAACCCGTCACAGAGAGTTGAGACAGCAACTCGAGCGAGTCTGTGTCAAATGCATAGAAAATGCCTAAAGTGTTCCAGACTTTATCACATTCCTCAGACCAAAGATGGGAAGCCACACAAATGTCTGGAATCAAAATGTCATTTTTGTGGCGGTGTAATGATGGAGGATCATTTGTGCTTCATACAAAAACTACCTTTACCCAAAAGAATAGACTTTGTCCCTGAAAAGAAATTGATATTCTACGACTTTGAGACATACCCTGATAAAAACGTTGTGCACGTGCCTTTTAATGTAAGCGTAGAAACAGGGAACGGTGAAAAGTGGGATTGGTGGGGGGTTGACTGTTGTGAGAAATTTCTGCTGCGCTTCCGCACTCGCCGTTTTCAAAACGCTGTGTTTCTAGCACATAACTCGAGAGGGTTTGACGGACACGTTATAGTGAAAACTATGATTTCTTTGGGCATTATGCCAGAAATGGTGTTGCAAGGGTCAAAGCTGGTGTTGTTTGTTGAGCCTGATTTTGGCTTGTGGTTCATTGATTCAGCAGCATTCCTTCTGTTTCCCTTAGCAACGTTGCCCAAAGCTTTAGGATTTCCGGATGAAATAAAAAGTCATTTCCCCCACCAATTCAGCTCGGACAACACTTTGGACTATGTAGGTCCATACCCAGAGGTGCAGTGTTATGGTGTTGATCAGATGAGTGTCAAAAACAGAGAGTCATTGATGCTTTGGTACACCGACGTCTGTCACGGCACGTTTGACTTTAAAAAAGAGGCGATTCTTTACTGTAAAAATGACACAGCCATTTTTAGAAAAGCTCGACCCGTTTAAAAAAGCCACTATTGCATCGGCCTGTATGTATGTGTTCAGAGCAAATTTTCTTTTAGAAAGAACTGTTGCTCTTCCGTGCCCTTATGATTACAGATATGGCCGTAAAAGATTTTCAGACTGTATATGTGATGTCTACTCAGAATGTTTTCACTCAACATGCTTTAAACAAAGGTGAGAAGAGCTTTGGCTCCTGGCAGGTGGATGGATACTATGAGTTAAACGGGGAGCATCATGTGTTTGAGTTTTTGGGATGCTTTTATCACGGATGTTTGCGGTGTTTTCCAGGTCACAAAACTCATCCTTTAACGGGTACAACCTTTGAAGAATTGAACGATCAGACCTTATACAGGTTGTCCAAGCTGCAGAGTGTGTATGGTGTGAAACTCACGGTCATGAGAGAGCATGACTGGAATGAGATGAGGCAAGGTCACGATGGGGTGAAAGAGTTCATGACAAACTATAGAGAGCCTGAACCTCTCTCCCCCCGACAGGCCCTGTGCGGAGGGCGCACCTGCCCGGTGACGCTGAGATATTCAGCTACTGACGATGAGACTGTGAATTATGTGGACTTTACATCACTATATCCTTATGTAAACCACTACTGCTTCTACCCTGTAGGTCATCCTGAAATCATTTTCAGAGACTTTAAGCCTATCGAGTCTTACTTTGGCTTTATCAAAGCAAAGCTCTACCCTCCGTGCGGACTTTTTTTCCCTGTTCTCCCTTACAGATCCACCAGGACAGACTCATCTTCACCCTCTGCAGAACCTGTGCTGAACTTAACATGCAGAGTGACGCTTGCTCGCACAGCGAGGAGGAGAGAATACATTCAGACATTTCTCAAGGGGAAACAGGAGGCGAGTGGCTACCCGTCAAACGTCACAGACGAGGCAGGCAGGCAGAAATACATACAGGAATATCATGAAAAACAGGGCATCTTATTGGATGCATCTAAAATTCAGTCAAACCCGGCCAAACGACAAGTTGCTAAACTGTGCTTGAACTCCTTTTGGGGTAAATTAACACTAAAAAGCAATATAATCCAGACAGAGATAGTTAGCGATCCTGCAGCCTTCTTTAGTCTCATGTTTTCTGGCACTCACAAAGTGAAATAGTTCAACTTTCTAAACGAGAATTTGGCCATGATTCAGTATTGTTACAATGACGCGTGTGTGCCCCCTCCCAACAAGACAGATAATGTGTTTATTGCAGCATTCACAACAGCTCACGCACGATTAAAACTGTACAGTCACATGGAGCAGCTGGAAAGGAGGGTGCTCTATTACGATACAGACAGTTTGATCTACACCACCAGACAGGGGGAGACTCCACTCCCTTTGGGTACCGTATTTTCCGGACCATAAGCCGCCACTTTTTTCCCGACATTTTGAACCATGCGGCTTTTACAGAGATGCGGCTTTTCTATGAATTTTTCTGCAGCCCTCAGATGGGCGCTGTAGATGGAAGTCAGTGCAAACAAAAAAGCGCCAGTTTTTATTCTTAGCGCATGCAACCCAAGACGCACAACAGCAAACATCAGCACTTTTACTGCCGTGTTACAGGCACCATTCAGGTTCAGGTGTATGAATAAAGACTTATGGTACAAAATCTTTTGTTGAACGCAGCAACTCCTGCGTAATTCGTGAAGAATAAGAGACGTCTTCTCCTTTGGCTATGGAACAAGCCGTTTATTTATAACAAGGACGTTTTTGTCGGCTCTGTACATTCGACATGTGTTATACCAGCCACACATACACGTAAACGCACTCTTTACCGTAATGCCGGTAAAACAGCGCACAGAACATCCTCATGCCTACTGTGAACAATGAGTAGGAGCGCATACAACAGACATTATTTCTCAGCCTGGATATTGGCGGCTTATAGTCCGATGCGGTTTATATGTGACAAAATATATATTTCTTTTAAATTTTAGCGGGTGCGGCTTAAATTTAGGTGCGCTCTATAGTCCAGAATTTACGGTAATTATCTCGGTGACCTGACAGACGAGTTGAATTCCGATTCTATAAAAGAATTTGTTTCAGCGGGTCCCAAAAGTTATGCCTACCAAACTAGACAGGGAAAAGTTGAAATGAAGGTTAAGGGGATAAAACAGACTTTTGAATGTTGTAAGAATGTAAACTTTGATTCTGTGAAGTCCCTGGTGGAGAATTACATTGTGAATCCGGGGGATGATGAGAGCGAGAGAGTTTTGACAGCCCCCCAGCACAATATAGTTCGTGATAAAAAAACGTTTCAGTTGAGAAACACTTTAAACAACAAGAGATTCAGGGTTGTGTTTGATAAAAGACGCCTATTGGCTGATGGCACGAGTCTGCCTTTTGGATACTAATTAGAATAAAAACAAATGTTGTCACAGGATGGTGTGCTGCTCACTATAAAGTCTGTGGAAAAGACACTCGGGGTCTTGTTTGATTTGTCTCCCGGTGGGGGGTAAATGTCATGGCTCTGATGGAAAAGGTTGATTTTGTATCGGGTTTAAAAACGCCCTTCTCATGTTTAATTGTAGGACCAACAGTTATGGAAAAACCTTTTTTGTGAAAAGTTTTCTAAACAATTGTAAATATATGACCGATGTCGTACCTGAAAATATTGTATGGATTTATACTTCTTTTCAACCCATGTATGCTGAATTGCAAAAAGCTAATAAAGGAATAACTTTTCTGGAAGGAATACCTGCTTCTTTTAATGATGAAACGCTGTTCCCCCGAGGTTTAAATCACCTTATTATTTTGGACGATGTTATTTTTGAAGCCTTGGAAAACCCTGAGGTTGTTAAAATATTTACACAGTACAGACACCATAGAAACATGTCTGTCATGTTTTTGACTCAAAATATATTTCAAAAAGGTAAATACAGCCGAACTCTGAGTCTAAACAGTACGCATCTTGTCCTCTTTAAAAACCCTCATGACAAGCTTCAAATCTCTATCCTGGCTCAACAAATGTTCCACAGACAAAAAGCCTATTTTATGGAAATTTATGAGGATGCCACGAAAGCGCCGCACAGATATTTATTGATTGATTTGACTCCCGACTGTCCAGAACGTTTCAGACTGAGAACGGGTCTGCTGCCTCACGAACGCACATGCGTTTATCTCCCCCGGTAAAGGAAGCATGTCTGAGCGTTTAAAAAGAAACTTGCCCCTCTTGAAAGTGTTAGTGTCCAGCAACCCGCGTCAGCGCAAAGCCCTTCTATCCGCCTGTTCACCCGATCTCATAAAAACAATTTGTGAATTGGCTTTTTATCTTCTCAAAGGCCACATTGCTCTTTCAACCAAACAATATAGTAAATTAAAGAGACAAAAGAAAAGTCTCAGAAGCCTGGCTGATAAAAAGACATCGTTGGTCACAAAGAGGTTAATTATACAGAAAGGTGGTTTTCTGCTTCCTCTGCTCACAGCGGCCCTGCCAATATTAGGCCAGGTCGTGGCCGGCCTGATTCCCTGAAGATGAGTCACTCTACATTCAAGAAAATGTATTTAGTGTCTCAGGAGCAACTGAACCGCGTCCATGACAACGGTGATGATGATATAAGAGGAAGAGCTTCGGCCGAGCTGGATGAGAAGATGAGACAAGTTTTGGATCAGAAGAATCTTACGCCTGATGAAAAAATTTAAATGTACACGATTCTTTTCCAGCGTTATTTAACTCTGCAAAAACAGAAACAAGGGGAGAGTCGTGAAATTACTCTACATCTGCCTAAAGATGAGTCTGCTGAGGCTTCCTCCGAGAAACCCTCCGATCAAATAATTCACGATGTTATAACGAACGTCGCCCCGCGTTTTCAAAAGAATGCCGGTTATATTTTAGATAAAATGTCAGACTCTATCAGTCCTGTGAGATGGAATAAAGAGGGGGAGTTTATATTTAACGGCAAAGTCGTACCCGGCTCACACATGACGGATCTAATGAAACATTTGAGCTTTACCCATAAAACACAGCTCAAACCCGCGGGCTGGGACGTGTCTTTGCAGACCTTGGCACGTTTAAACGTACCGCTGTCCAGCGTTCCTAATAAACAGGCACGCATTCTGATGCAGACTTTTAAAGATGGAGAGAGTGGCGCTGTTGCTGCTGCTGCTGCTGAAAACTACAAACATGGAGCTGCTCGGAGAACGAACTCTGACCCCGATGATGACGTTGAAGATGACGTATCTTTGCATAGGTTTAAAAAAAAAACCTTTAAAATCGCCACCGGCAGTTGAATGGATCCCCCCCCCCCAAAGCGATAGTTATAATAAAAAGAGGAGGAGAAAACCTTTTCCATCGTTATCACCCCTGTGGCATAATGTTTCTTAAATTAATAAATCAAGCAAAAAACGTGTAACGAATGAATAAAATAAATTTATTAAAACATAGTTTTTTTCTCAGACTGTTCATTCAATAACGTGCTTTTGTCAATTAAAACTACAAAACGACTTTATGACATTTTGAAAACATGTTTAAAGAACAAATGCTAGGGTTGTCACAGTCTTTATATAATCTTTTATAACATTTCACAAAGTTTGATGCTATAAGGTCATTTTTAGCATAGTTATCATCGTACAAATTTAACACACTTTGATAGGACAGCCCCTGGGCTCTGTGAAACAAATAAAAAATGCAATGCTCGCCGCAGACTATAGACAAAGGATGTTGTATCTGTCGTGATAATATATGAAGCGAGACCCTCTCTGCAGAAAATGTACAATTGTCTGAGGGTAATGTGAGCTCTCGGGACTCAATCCAAAAGAATCAAAAAATGTTGACACGCCGTTCTCCTCCACTGTGAGAGCGAGCCAGTACTCACCCGGCAAATGGCTGGGATGTGTGTTCACAATGAAATACGCCGGTTTCCTAAACGCATGCGTGGGTAGTTTGTCAGAGGTGAAACAGATCTCCTAATAAATGCTGCAGAATGTTTTCCAGCTGAAGCCCGTTCATTTTTATCATTAATAATAATCCGTTAATTTGTTCCTTTTTGAGTCAATCTGCAAAATCGAGTCATAACTCGCATAAACAATTAAAGTTGTGGTTTGCGGAAGGGGGGTTCTGAAACGCTAATTGGGTAGTGTACCCAGAAATACATTTTTCTGGGTACCGATTCGCGAGTTGGCGGGGATTCAAAAAGTTTTCAGGTTGATGCGTGACAGAGGATACAGAGCGTTGCTTTTAATCAGCGCCGCAGAATGACCTATGCGCACAGCTGGAGCGACCGTTACTTTCTTTACAAAGAGAGACGCCCCCAACACGTGGAGCCTGTAGTCTCTGTTGGCGGCGTGCACGAGACAGAATGCGTCGCTACCTCTTGTGAGTTTAACCCTGATATCGACAGAGTTTAAAAGCAGTCTCACAAAAAAAGCGGGCCGAGCACTTGAAACTCTTTTGATTCGGCGCTGAATCTTGCTCTCTGTGTGAGCCCCCTATTGGGCCCATTTGAAACTACATGCGAATCCATGGCCCCTGCCGTGTCTTGATAAAACAACCCTGCGGTGAATTGACTTTTTAGGGTTTCAGGGGAGTAATTTAATAAAGTTTCAATCATCGCACGATAAGGATGTGTGGCGCTGGATTGAGAGAGTAAACGATCCCCTAGTGTCACATCACATTGATTGAATATTGTATTCAGCGGGTAGTTAATGATGCCCACCGGTGCATCCGCGGCTAAATCTGTCCCGTCAGCGTTGGTCATTTTTAATCTTAAATAAAGAATTGTATTATTAAGATCAAGGTATTTTTCTCCTTCAGCCGCTATGTAAAATTCAATCGGGCCTCTGTCTGTTATGGAAGAAATTGGGGAAATTTCCACGTATTGACTGCCTTCTACACTCATTTGTGTCAGAGGACATGAAAACAAATCTAGCTCTGAAAGCACGCACTCAGCTGATTTCTTCCTGTACGGCCGCCTTTGGATACTGTCTTGTTTTTTCGAGATCGTTTCTTTTTAACTCCCGGTAAACGTTCACCCGGAGGGCATTTCCGCGATCCTTTGGATAGCACAAAAATGCCTGATCCGGCCTGTTCTTTTTCAGCTTCTGATTTGTCCGTGATCTTATTGACAGCCCGGCTCAACACGTCAGTCGCTATGTTTTTAGCAGCCGAGGACAGATGTGGTTTAACCACATTGAAGCCTTTCTTCACCAAAGGCATGACAAAGCGAAACAATTTTGAAAACATAGACCCTATTCCGCGGCCATACTGTACAGGGGTCCCCGCAAAACCGGAAAGACCGGAGCCTGCCTGGTTATCGTAATAACTCACAAAACGATAGGTATCATCTTTATAAGCCCTGAGAGTCATGTCTTGACAGGCCTAAAGTGTAGAGTAAAAATAGTTTTGCCGTATTTGAAGTTGACGGGTTTACTCTGGTCCGTTTTAATTTCAATGTAAACAGATTCTATATGATGTTTCGACAGAGGTAAATAATGCGGGGGATTAAAAGTCCTCGTTATAATGTCACCGTATACACCTTCAGTCGTCACACAGCGCAGGGGCCGAGCAAAAGCGTGGCATACCGCCTGATGTGCAATAATATCGGAATAACAATATAGATGGTGAAACCCGGCTTTTAAATCGGCTGGGTACGGTGACACCACTGGGTCAGGGCCAACCGTGAACCATTCGTCACACTCTACACCCAAAATGTAATTTAAAGGCTTTGACAAGTTTAATTTGTAGCTTCCTCCCCCACTCCATATAAAAACATGACTATAGGAATCATACTCCAGGAGGACGTCTATCCTCATCATTTCAAAATAAGAGTTCAGACGGTTTACGATATCCTCAGCGGTCACATAATTACACTGTCCCAAAAGCGTGTGATGGACCTTATAATTATTAGGGTCAGGAGGAATTCCGATCTGTTCACCTCCCTCGGCGTCAATCCACCTAAACCGGTTATCTTTTGAAGACACTGTAACCCACGTGTGAGGACATGATAAATCTGTCAAAGCAACTTCCCACTCCCCCTTCAAGTCTATATGTTTTGCTAAGTCTGAACTCACTGGCTGTATTATTCTTGAACGTTTGGACGGGAGCGTTATGTAGAAACCAGATTGAGACATATTGTTCAAATGAGTATGTGGAGAAGCGCTCTGCGGATTTTTATACATTTACAATAGCTGATGCTTTCACATAACTATTGAATTTTTCAGGCCAGTTTAACCATTTAACCAGAAAATGTTGAACACCGTTTATCCTCTTCCGGTTCAAAATCTTCTCCACCCGGAAGGTTTTCTCTTTTGTCAATATTATTTTCTGCAATTCTGCTTCATAGAACGAACCTTCGAGCTCTTCCCCGTCATAATCTTGTAGCTTGTACACCACAGGGATCCTAGGAATACACTCGCTTATTTTAAAAATTTAATCGGAAAAACCCTCTTTATATTTTTTTCAAATATTCCTCTCAATTTTGAAATCCTGACCAGATCGCCGACTTTAAAGTTCCTCTTTAACTTGTTTTTATACCTTAGAGGGAAAGAACCGTACAAATTCTGAAATACGTCTGAAACATTGTCATTCGTTACTTCAGCCGGACTCATTTTAATACTTGAATGGTAGCTATGGTTATAGCTTTGAACAATACTTTGCAACACGTCTAAATATATGAGAGTGTTTTTACCCGTAAAGTAACGATACAATTTATATTTTAAGGTTTGATTATATCGCTCAATGACAGATGCTTTAACCTCGCTGGATGTGCTAAAATGCTGTATGTTATGTTTTGTCATCAGAGCTTTAAATAATTTATTGTAAAACTCCTTTCCCAGATCCGTCTGGATAGATTGAGGAATGCCGCTGTCGTTGAGAATTGAGGTAAAAGCTTCCGTCACCTCTCTGGCTGACTTATTTTTAATAGGTCTTACATAAGCTTTTTTTGGAGAAGACATCGATCACGGTCAACAGAAATTTGTACCCGCTATTATGAGGTGCCAGGGCTTGCATGTCACAAAGGTCGGCCTGAAACTGCTTCAGAGGCCGAGACACAAACACGCGATTTCGAGGAAAACGTGTCCTTATAGGTTTATGTAACGTGTACGCATCTTGCTTGGCTAAAAAATGTTTAATTTGATCGACCTTTTTTTTTGCCTGTTTCCCTCTCTACGGCTCTGTGTAACGCTGTGACACCCCCAAAGCTACCGGGATGAGCCGGATCATAATAAATTTTTTTCATTACAGATTCAATTTCACGAGCCATCTCTAACCTTCTGTGCTGCAGATTGCATATGTCACACTTTACACCTCTCGTACATATTTATTTTATCTGGAGAAGGCGTGCACGATTATAAATGAGACAAAACATTTATTTGTTTATTTATTTATTTTTATTCTGATTATATTCATTATAACAACAAGTTTTTAATTGGAGTGAAAACCAGAGGGTGAATAACAGAATAATAAGAAAGAGAATACACACACACCCATAATATTGTTTAACTAACTAACTAAATATACCATTTCACTGAAAAGAGTAATAAGAATACACACACACACACACACACAATATTGCTTAACTAACTAAATATACGTTTTAAGATTTGGATACATGCAACATCAGTCACTCACTCACTCACTCTCTCTGTCAATATCTTTCCCCTCCTAAAACTGGACAGCTTCTCTAATATTTTCAATTTTTAACATAGAATCCAAAACTGCTTTTTCTTGTATTTCGCACAGAACATCGAGTACATTTTCAGATTTTTTCAATTCTTACAAAAAGTCTTCTCCGGCCTTTCTAACCTCCGCCTCTGTTTTGACAATGTTGTATTTCTTGAACGGCTTCAAGGCCGCACCGTAGAAACGGCTTGATAACACACGTTTCTTGAGCTCATCAAAATGGATTTCCATGAAACAATAAGGGAGGCCGAAAAGACAGGTGTGTTGCATCTGACTGGGATGAGAAATCTGACACCCGTTACATAAAAACTCATTCAAATCACCTATCGCTATGCACAGCACATGCGACAAAAAAGTCTCCAGATATACTTGGGCCGGTGCTCCGTCTGGCTCGCATCCAACCGCCGAGTCAACCTCACACTCGGCCTTGACTCCATCGGTGACAAGGGTCTGTGAAACCGGCTGGACAGTACCATCAGGCGCTGCTCGGCCATCTTCACCGCTGTTAATGTTGCATTCCTCCTGGTGGAACGACCGCCTGTGGCGGCGACCATCTGCCCCCCGCAGCCCTCGTCGCCTCCGGCGCAGTGGTTTGGTTTTGGAGTGGAGGCAGTCACATTCCAGTTTCTCGTCGTTGTCGTTCCTCCTACGCCAGCCAGAGTTACCTTCTAAAACGTAGCACTTTACCGCTTCAGGGGCGTCTGAAACTGGTGAGTTAGCCGGTGTCATCATCATCATCACGAGCCGGATAGAGTCAGTCAGTCAGTCAGCCACAGAGAGAGACAGCTGTTTACTCTGGGGGATTCCGACCTCTATTTGTCCTGGTTATCTGCTGAGGGTCAGGTGGGAGGGGGGAGTGAGTGAGTGAGCGCTGGGGGTTTGGTTACACAAACAGAGGTCTTCGCAGAACGACCAGCTCTTCCCATTCACGGCTGAATTTGAATAGATGAGTGATTTCATCTGCCCAATTGTTAAACATTTCCAGCCAGGATGCAACTGTCATTTTGAGAGTGCATTGAAAAACACCACATTCCGTGTTGAAACGACTCACTGTCACATAGCCATGCTTCGATCGTGGAGACTGGACATTGATTTTGTAAAACCAGCGGCCTGACGGGCTGGTCTGAGTCTCCCAGACGGCTTTCAACAGACAGTTGTTCTGGTCGTATGGGGCGCATTCCATTCTTCTGTAACAGTAACCGCTACACTGCTAATTATGTTGTTCAATTTTGAGCCTGGTGGTGTAGCCATTTTTGTTCTTTCACTGCTCAAATTTACTCTCTTTGCTTATTCTGTCTACAAGCCCGGAGCCTTTTTAACCATTGTTGAAGGCGGAGCACTACAAACACACACACACACACACACAGACACACACACACACACACCCATCCCTGTTTTTGGGGGGCAAGTTGCCGGCTGGTTTCTCATTTTACCTAGTATCAACACGGACATAAAGCCGCTATCTCAACACTTGTTTTATGGTTTAATTATATTAAATTATTTGTTTATTAATTACAAATATATGTACTTCTTCACATGACCACTTGTAACCTCACAAGACCCCCTCCTTTCTTGACCGTTGACATACACCCCCCACCCCACCCCTCACCTCTTGGCCGTTGTTGTCATTCAGCTTTAAATTCTCATATTTAGTCAAGCAACGTTTGTTGGCGTCATATTATACACAACAGCGTAATACATTGTTGTGTTATATCTCTCGCCATATATGAAGAGTTATGTTTGAAATCTAGCCACAGGGGTTGCAAGCCAGTAACTTCTGTGCCGGTCCCAAGCCCGGATAAATAGAGAGGGTTGCGTCAGGAAGGGCATCCGGCGTAAAATTTTGCCAAGTACAATCATGCGAGTCATCCATACCACTTTCATACCGGATCGGTCGAGGCCCGGGTTAACAACGACCACCACCGGTGCTGTTAACCTACAGGGTGCCGGTGGAAATTGGACTACTGTTGGTCGAAGAAGGAGAGGAGGCAGAAGGGTGCGTGGTCAGAGAGAGAAGGAGAAAGGCAGGAGCTTAGATCTGAGAGTAGGGACTCTTAACGTTGGTGCAATGACAGGGAAAGGTAGAGAGCTGGCAGACATGATGGAGAGAAGGAAGGTAGATGTACTGTGTGTGCAGGAGACGAGGTGGGAGGGCAGCAAAGCACGTAGTATTGGAGGAGGTTACAAACTGTTCTACCATGGTGTGGATAGGAAGAGAAACGGAGTAGGAGTGATCCCGAAGGGGGAGTTTGTGAACAATGTTCTAGAGGTGAAAAGAGTCTCAGACAGGGTGTTGAGCCTAAAGCTAGAAATCGAAGGGGTGATGGTGAACTTAGTCAGTGGGTATGCTCCACAAGTTGGCTGTGAGTTAGAAGAGAAAGAGAGATTCTGGAGTGAGTTTGATGAGGTTGTAAAGGGTATCCCTAGAGGAGAGAGAGTAGTTGTTGGAGCAGACTTCAATGGGCATGTTGGTGAGGGGAACAGAGGTGATGAGGAGGTAATGGGCAGGTTTGGTGTAAAGGACAGGAATCCAGAAGGACAGATGGTTGTGGACTTTGCTAAGAGGATGCAAATGGCTGTAGTTAACACTTACTTCCAGAAGAGAGAGGAACATAGAGTGACATACAAGAGTGGAGGTAGGAGTACACAGGTGGACTACATCCTATGTAGACGAGGTCATTTGAGAGAGGTTAGTGACTGTAAAGTGGTGGTAGGAGAGAGTGTAGCCAGACAGCACCGCATGGTGGTGTGTAAGATGACTCTGGTGGTCAGGAAGAAGAAGAGAGGAAAGTCAGAAAAGAAGACCAAGTGGTGGAAGCTAAAGAATGAAGAAACTTGTGAGGAATTCAGGCAGAAGTTGAGACAGGCTTTGGGTGGTCAGGAAGAGCTTCCAGATGATTGGGAAACTACAGCAGAGGTAATCAGGTAAACAGGTAGGAAGGTGCTTGGTGTGTCATCTGGTAAGAGGAAAGATGATAAAGACACTTGGTGGTGGAATGAGGAAGTACAGGACTGCATCCAGAGGAAGAGGTTGGCTAAAAGGAAGTGGGATGTAGAAAGGACTGAGGAAAGTAGACAGGAGTACAAGGAAGTGCAGCACAGAGTGAAGAGGGGAGGTGGCAAAGGCCAAACAGAAAGCTTACGATGAGCTGTATGACAGGTTAGACACGAAGGAAGGAGAGAAGGACTTGTACAGGATAGCCAGACAGAGAGATAGGGATGGGAAAGATGTGCAACAGATAAGGGTGATTAAAGACAGAGATGGAAAGGTGCTAACAAGCCAGGAGAGTGTGCAGAGAAGATGGAAGGAGTATTTTGAGGAGCTGATGAATGAGGAAAATGACAGGGAAAGAAGGGAGGAAGATGTGGATGTTGTGGAGCAGGAAATAGGAGAGATTAGAAAGGATGAGGTGAGGAAGGCTCTGAAAAGGATGGAGAGCGGAAAGGCTGTTGGTCCTGATGACGTACCTGTGGAGGTGTGGAAGTGTCTAGGAGAGACAGCAGTGAAGTTTCTGACAGGTCTGTTTAACAGGATTTTAGAGAGTGAGAAGATGCCTGAGGAATGGAGGAGAAGCGTTCTGGTGCCGATCTTTAAGAACAAGGGTGACACGCAGAACTGTAGCAACTACAGAGGGATAAAGCTGATGAGCCACACAATGAAGCTGTGGGAAAGAGTAGTGGAAGCCAGGCTTAGGAAGGAGGTGGAGATTTGTGAGCAGCAGTATGGTTTCATGCCCGTAAGAGCACCACTGATGCCATTTTCGCTTTGAGGTTGTTGATGGAAAAGTACAGAGATGGTCAGAAGGAGCTGCATTGTGTCTTTGTGGATTTAGAGAAGGCGTATGACAGGGTGCCGAGGGAGGAGCTGTGGTACTGTATGAGGATGTCAGGAGTGGCAGAGAAGTACGTCAGAGTAGTTCAGGACATGTATGAGAGAAGCATGACGGTGGTGAGATGTGCCGTAGGTCAGACAGAGGAGTTCAAGGTAGAGGTGGGACTACACCAAGGATCGGCTTTGAGTCCCTTCTTGTTTGCTACGCTGATGGACAGGTTGACAGACGAGGTCAGACAGAAATCTCCCTGGACAATGATGTTTGCAGATGACATTGTGACTTGCAGTGAGAGTAGAGAGCAGGTGGAGGAACAGCTGGAGAGGTGGAGGTTTGCTCTGGAAAGAAGAGGCATGAAAGTCAGCCGTAGTAAGACAGAATACATGTGTGTAAACGAGAGGATCCAGGTAGAAGTGTGAGGTTACAGGGGGCTGAGGTGAAGAAGGTGCAGGAGTTTAAGTACTTGGGGTCAACAGTTCAGTGTGATGGAGAGTGTGGAAAAGAGGTGAAGAGGCGAGTGCAGGCTGGTTGGAATGGGTGGAGGAAAGTGTCAGGAGTGTTGTGTGACAGAAGAGTGTCAGCAAGACTCAAAGGAAAGGTGTACAGGACAGTGGTGAGACCAGCTCTGCTCTATGGGTTAGAGACAGTAGCAGTGAGAAAGAGACAAGAGGCAGAGATGGAAGCAGCAGAGATGAAGATGTTGAGGTTCTCATTAGGAGTGACGAGGTTGGACAGAATAAGGAACGAGTTCATCAGAGGGACAGCGCACGTTGCCTGTGTTAGTAACAAAGTCAGAGAGGCCAGATTGAGATGGTTTGGACATGTGCTGAGGAGGGATAGTGAATATATTGGTAGAAGGATGTTGGAGATGGAGCTGCCAGGCAAGAGGGCAAGAGGACGACCGAGGAGGAGATATATGGATGTTCTAACAGAGGACATGAGGTTAGCTGGTGTCAGAGAGGAAGATGCTCAGGATAGAGTAAAGTGGAAAAGGATGATTCGCTGTGGCGACCCCTAATGGGAAAAGCCGAAAGAGTAGTAGTAGTAGTAGTATGTTTGACCAGCTGCTTCTAAACATACGTATAAAACAAACACAAAATAAAGGTAAATTACAAAAGTATTAAAGCATTATTTCTTTATTATCAACAAAATGTGTTACACTTACATGGGTTTCTGACAGTGGCTTCAGATTCGTGTCTCTGATATTGACTTCACACATATCGATCGACAAAATAGTACATATATCAAAATTATAAATTATTGTTTTTACCATTTGTGTTTCACTTGGGCAGGTTTGTCACATGGACGTCTCTGTCTGTGGAAGAGGTGAAAAAAAGGAAAACCTGTCACATACCATCTATAAAAATAAAACCAGAATATAACTTTACTTACAGATGTTCCATTGTCTCAGTAAACGCTTTGTTTTCCTAGTTCTGCATGTCTTACATAAAGTCCTTACGGGTCACACGGGGTCTTTTTTAAATATACATAAACGACTCTAACCATCCTCATTACTGAGGCTTTGGAATATTATTCATTTAGACTGGAGTCTGGTTATTTGAAATGACACGTTCAGCTTTGATGAAAGGGGCATCCTTGTTCTCTCTGATATGATATTGATAGAAAGAGAAAATTTATACACACAAAAAAGAATTCTGTCTCATGATGCCTACAGACAAACCAGTGTAATGTCACTATTGTGTTTGCCAGTTTATCCATTGAAGGAGTAACAGTTTCTCCCAGTGGGAGACTGGCTCACAGCAGGCCCAACTGCATGTTGATGCAAAATATGCTATAGGCATGTTTTGAAGTATGTTCAAAAAATTTTTCTGTACCTGCTGGTAAATGGTCTGCACTTATATAGCACTTTTCTACCTGTTGGTATTCAAAGCGCTTCACACTGCTTCTTATCTGCCCATTCACACTCTCAAACATGCACACATTCATACACTGATGGGGGAGCTGCTATGCTATGCCGACGCTCGCCGGGAGCAGCTAAGCAGGGTGGACCACCGCGCTACCAACTGCGCCATTATCGCCCTGGTACAATAGTGTGTAACCAAGAAAGTCTTTACATAGGCCAAATCCCTAAATTTCTCATAACTGCATTTGTTGACAACAAAACTTTAACATGGGGTTATGCTCAAAATCCATTTAATATCCTACACTCAAAAAAGTCCAAAAGTGGAGTGTTGGATTTGCAAAATATAAGGCTGTTTGACGTACAAGAATATAACAAGTTTCGTTATGTTAAACGATCCATTCTTGTTTGCTGGAAACGAGTGAAAGAAAATCCAGGTGAGTTAGATCAGCACCTGTTCATCCAATGAGAATGAAGCGCCTCAAAACAACGAGTCTCTACTGCGCATGATCATCAACCCCGGAAATTCGAAAGGTCGAAGAAGCGGGAATTTAAAATTGATGAGGAAGTTGCGCATTTCAACTCTGCATTTCATCGCTAGACATCGTTGAACTTAGTGGTAAGTACAAAATATATCTGTTTGTAATTATTACTGTGGGACTGGTGATTAGTAAAAATAGTTATTGGACGCTTCTTTAGATTTTTTTTAGCAGATTTGTTTTGTTAAAATTGAACGTTAGCTTGAAAGACCGTTGATTCAAATTTACCCGTGACCACGTCAGCTGGTGACCGACTTCCGAAAGCGTCGGTTGTTGCTCGTAGTTCTGGCAGCTGTTGAAAGCAGGAAGACAACACGTTAGCCGTCCTCGTCTATGCCAGTTTGTCTGTTGTTCGTTTCATTACCACTAAACTTGCATGTAATTGTTCTTTTGAAGATTGTTTTGTTCGAGAAAAGGTGACGGTCAACACCCGGACGCAGCTTGCACCAGGCACGTAAATACGGAAGCTGTTGAACGAAAGGAACGAGCAGCGAGGCCTCCGCTTGTGTGTTGCCTTGGTCTGTTTTTAATAAAATGTTAAATCTATATATTACTAGATTTGTCTTTGGGCATCTGTTTGTGTAAACGTGTCCCAGATGAAGTTATTCAGTGGGACTGTGAACATAAAAAAAAAATCAAAAGTATCCTACGGGAGTCGAGACCGTCTCACATCATAAGAAAATGAACTAGAGTCTACAGACAAACCCGCTGCACTATCAGCGTCCGACACGCGTGTTCGCGATTTTGGACGCCTTCACCTTCGCCAGCAGTTTCTCTCACACTGCAACAGTCAGATCAACTTGTGACCACAGTGTCCGTGTCATTACTGCGGTTTTCTCTAACTTCATCACTGTTGTCTCTCAATCAGTCCCTATATCAGAAATAAACCATCTTAAAGTCTGGAAGCAGTTTGATCAACTTGTGACACTCCAGGCCTAAAGTCATTTGATTTCTCCAGCCAATGAAACCAGAATCAACAGGATTTGCATTCAATCTAACAAAAGTGAAAATAAAACATAGTTTACCTTTAGTAATGAACAACACACTACATCAAATGCAGACTTAGGACTTCTGAACCTTCTTACCCACTCACTCACAAGTTCCTCAGGTGTCCCTTTCTCCACAGGAACGGCACAGTTCCATTAGGTCGTCTAATGAGAATCAAGAGCTTAGCAAAAAAAAAGGAAATGTTTTGATGTGGTTGACATGCAAAGATTAAAAAAGCCTACAAGATTCCACCATTAGTTTTGTGGCCATCTCCATGCATATTGATTTGATGTTCTTTTGATGGAGAAGTCAACTGGTTTGCTGTGTGTTTTTGTTAAGAGATGTGTCACTTTCTGGAGAAATCAAATGACTTTAGGCCTGGAGGGTCACACGTTGATCAAAGTGCTTCCAGACTTTAAGATGGTTTATTTCTGACATAGGGACTGAATGAGAGACAACAGTGATGCAGTTAGAGAAAACCGCAGTAATGACACGGACACTGTGGTCACAAGTTGATCTGACTGTTGCAGTGTGAGAGAAACTGCTGGCGAAGGTGAAGGCGTCCAAAGTCATGAAGACGCGTGTCGGATGCTGATAGTGCAGCGGGTTTGTCTGTTGACTCTAGTTCATTTTCTTATGATGTGAGACGGTCTCGAGTCCCGTAGAATACTTTATATTTTATTTTTATGTTCAAAGTCCCACAGAATAACTTCATCTGGGACACGTTTACGCAAACAGATGCCCAAAGACAAATATAGTCACGTACAGATTTAACATTTTATTAAAAACACACAAGCAGAGGCCTCACTGCTCGTTCCTTCCGTATTTACGTGCATCGTTCAAACTGC